>CM057381.1:17500-617500 GCA_030015415.1 Cynopterus sphinx
TCCCAGCCGCTTGACTCGACCGTGATGCCAGACACCAGAAGTCACTACCATTAGGCTTCATTCTCGCCCAGTAGCCGACCCGGTCAAGAGACGAACACCGATGTCCGACACCAGGTAGCCACGCCTGTCTCCCCGACTCCCTGCCCGTAGCCAGACCTCGTCACATGATACCGCAGTCACGATGCCGGACACCGCAGCTGCGTGTTAGGCTCCTGACCCTGACTCTGCCCGTCGTAGCCAGACTCCCTGATCGGCTGACTACACTGAGCGACGACACTTCTTTCATTTTGCCTGATGGGACCTTTACCCCTAAGTCCCATACCAGACATCAGAAAGCTAAAAGTCCCATAGAACTAACGGTATGGCCACAAACCTGTTAAAATGAAACACTAACATAAATTAGTAAATGACGACAGTACATAACAGCAATAATTATTGGCATGCATGCAGTAAAACATACATACAATATCTCGAATAGTATATATACATTACACAATTTCGCATGGAGCTTTACGTTTGCCTAAATGTGGGGTCTATTATAGACCTAATCATTACTTGATGTGGGAAGATAACTGAGTATGTAAATAGTACTAAATGAAAAACCTATATTTATATTCTAGAGTTATAAACAATTGAGAAATTATATGATGGAGCACGATCATTTATTCACAACCCTAAATCTGTGCTAGGCAGCAGGATCATCACTTGCAGTTTGGTTATTAAAACCATTCAGTGACAACCCTACAAATGAACGTAACGTTAACTCCAATTTAATTAAAAATATTAAATGCATGAGAAGTTTCAAATTTTAATAGCAAGGTAGAAATAACTTGAATATTTAGGATTTAGTCATGTGGTCTCTCACATCGGACACTTGACGCCTGGAGTTGATGATGAGAGGAAAAAATACACTTCCTCAGAATTACAACCCTTTGGTGCATCTTTTAGGAACATACCTAGAGATTTAAAATGCTAAGCCATGGAACTGAAGAAAAAGAATGTATACATTTAGGAAAGTATTCAGTATCAATATGCAAACAACTTCATGCTTAAACATGGACTAATGAGATCATGAAAAGATTTTGATACACCCCATAAACACTAAAAACACAAAGAAATGGTCAACTGTCACACAGAGGTATTCAATCTCAATTATGTAAAATGGGGAAAATGATATGATGCCTCCTTCACACTACAGTTGAGGGGAGAAAAAAATAGACAATATAAAACATCTTCTGGGACTCTTAAACGTTATTCTGCCCATGATGTAATACAGTCAGAGACTGTAGGACAGTTGGCCTTTCCCAAAAAAATATATCAGAAAATATCATGGCTAAAAATCCATTCTGAAATACATACTCTAAGAAAATAAAATGGATGTTTTGAAAATTAACTCCATGAATATTCAAACAAGTTGATACTATCCGCTTATGAATATGGGTATTGAAATGATTTGCATTTTGCCCAACAAATGGCAGTACATGATTACATAAAACCGTGAATATGTAGAAATACCTCTTACAATCCTCAAAACACTGTAGAATTACGTGGGATATAGTGGTTCCAATATATTGTTAAATTGCCAAGGCATGTTTAGTTCTTTCCAATGATTATGATCGGAAGAGAGTGATTATGGTTACAATAAAGGACAATTTATTGATTTTTAAAATGTCACTTTCAAATTTCTTTCCTTACTTTTGCTCTCAAAATGCCCTCAGTAGGCAGCAGTAGTTTATTGTGTTTGCATGATGTTAAAAAGGCGGAAAGGAAACTACTAAATTTAAGATCAGATTCTTGAAAAATCGTGTTTCCATTTTTCTCTCAGATTTCTTGATGCTTCTTTACATCTTTTGAAATCTGTTCCGGTTATTCTGATAAAAGGATAAATCAAGAGTGAGTTTTAAACCAGACTTGTTTTCAGATACTGTAAGGTGTTGCTAACTTTGGAAACTGCCTGATCTTCCCTATGGTGGCAGAAACTCTACAGAATACAGGAAGATCTATGCACAGACCACAAATTGTTTGTCCGTACTGTTAATGTTTTACTCTTACCATAGATAGGAAAACAGAAAACGAAACTGAAGCTGTAATTCCATACGCAATGTAAACCCTAAAAATTTATTCTGTGATTCTTGACTTAACTCCTGACCAGACCAAGAGGATCAAAATGCTCTATTAAATAAATAATTTTAAGTTACACCAACCTGGGGGAGATTTAATCTTCCCTTCCTTCTGCATTTTTTTAATATGATGTTGATTTATTACCATGTATTATTATAATACCCTAAAAGCTAAAGAAGCGAATCAAAAGCTTAGGTATTATTCATTTTCCTTCTATTTATTTTTTAAATGTGGTACTTCTTACCAATAATTGATTAAAAAAAAATGGCTATCGTGGAATTTCCATAGCTATTTTCTCCCAATGAAAAGGATTTTTGGTGCAATCAATAGATCATCAACCCAATAACTTTAGCAGTTACATAAACAAGGAAGGCTTTTTTACAGTTAGCTTAAGGAAGCCAAGGAAGTCAAGACTATTACCTATGATTTCTTCTTATATGCAAGGAAAGTTTTAATAATAAAACTGGGAATCACTAAGTGGAAGATGTTTTGTCTTTGACAAATAGTTTTCACGCACATTTGAACATCTAGGAGCACAAAGTTGAAGCCACCTCTTGCTATGAATTTATCCCAAAACCATGCAGATGTAGAGCTTAAAAGGCAGATGAAGTGTAAAACAAATATATACATACTGCTTACCTCTGCAGACAAAATGTCAAGGGCCACTCAGCCAGAGAAGAGTCCAAGAGCTAGTGAGTCCAGCCATTGATTCTCCTGAGCACAAAAAAGAGGTAACTTTCTAATTTTCCTAAATTCAACTGAAATGCAACCTCAAGCCGTTACAAGCTTTTATTCTTTATCAGCGACTGAGGAAGGGTGGGGAGAAACAGGCGTGGACCTGAAAAAGCCCGCCAAATCTGAAACTCCCTCTTGTTCTGGAAGACCTCTCCACTATTTAGCATATTCATTGAAAAGCGAATTGAGCCTAGGGGAGGCAAACTGAATTATGTAGAAGCAATTCCCCAGTGAAGTGTATAGACTGAAGGACACAATTTAGGTTTCTGTAGAACATAAAGAAAAATAAACAAGTCTTATAAGGGCACTAGTCAGCCCTCCCTTCTCTTATACCACAACTTGAAAAATAACATAACAAAGTTTTCCACACCAAACCATTCTTCTCCTGGTTCCCATGAAGTTCAATCCCCCAAAAAGAAATCCTTACCACAGCAATGCTTCCAGGTAAAGCCTCCTCACCATTCTCCCTCACCATTCCTCTGAGGCAGTCCCACCACCCACCACCTGGGGCTGCAAAGGTAACACTACCTACTCTCAAGCAAGGTGCTTTCCTTCCAAAAGCCTTGAGAAAACTTCTCCAATGTGCTTATTACAAAAGGAAGAGCAAAGTCTGCCTGCAGAAGAAATACGTGGATTCATGCTGGGTCACAAAATGACTCCTCAAGACTCCACGTTATGACAGATACAGGCAGCTACAGTGTGCTCAAGATTCAGCCCAAGTTGCAGACTGATGCCTGAGTTCACAATGATTGGAAAATCAATTGCACCTATACTCACGCCTCCCACATCCTCCTGCAGTACTATTGTCCCTGAGACCCAAAAACCTCTCCTTACGCCACCCCTCTTTACCCTGCTGTACAACCTCAACACCCTTAGAGACAAACAGCCAGTCAGACCCACAGAAAACCCATTAATATCTAATCATGACTCCTAGCTTCACTTGTAATACTTTAAACTGCCAATCTAAACTTACAAGAGACAATGAACTCACATCTCACTTCTGACTTTGATCTGACGCTGCAGGACCGGGACTAGGAACTTTATTATATGTCCACCTTGGAATTTACATAAGCATGCAGAACTCAGTAGATAAATTTTATTGAAGCTAACCAAAAAAAGGCTGGTACAGAGGGAGAAAGGTATAAGATGATTACTGGCTCCTACCTGAAACCTTTCTGTCTACTTGGTTAACGAGAGATTATGCTAAGACTTTTAGTTATTTTTCACTGCTTTGAGGCAGGGAAAAGAAAAGTAGCATATAGATCGATGGAGTCCTGTGTTTTAAACTTGCCCTTATCAAAATGTATAGGCAGGAAACTCTCCATGAAGAAACTGTGAGTCACTAAGTCCTAAAACTCGCCATTTCACTATTATTTTTGGTGCCCACCTAAATAGGGTTATAGGAAAAGAATAGCATCACTTTAACATTCTCCCAAACCCTGTGCATATACAGGAACAGAAAGCCCAACAGATATGGGGGTAAATAAAGATACTTCTTACTCTCTGCCAACAACTCCAATATCATTATCCCGCTGCTACAGCTGTTATTAAGTTTCCTGGAGCTATGGCATATCAGTATCATGACTGTTAATTCCTCCATGTGCCACAACAAGATGGCAATTTTCTGTCTTCGGTCAAACTCATTTAACTGAACTTCTTCATTCAAAACATAGGCATCTTTTTACCACAGAAAGGGAGGGAGGAGGGGGTGTGAAAGTGTCTGGATCTAAAAAGAGCACAGGAATCTCCAAATCTCTCTCTTCAGGTGTGAACTTCTCCAAAAATTTAACATAGCTATAGAAGCTGCTAGCCTGGAGCCTCTTTCAATCTATGGATAAGGTGCTTCTGTAAAGGTTTTTAGTAAGTCTTCTGCATTTTTAATAGGGACGGAAAAGAGGATTAGGGATACACGAAGGAGACCTGCTGTTTTAAATGGGACCCTTTCAAATGTTTTTTTAGTTTAGCTGAGACTGCTTCAGGCAGCACTGGCCTGTGTTTGCATTTCTAACACTCAGCAGAAAGACCCTGGAAGATGCTGAGACTTTCCTTGTGATTGTAATCAGATTTTTAAAAGTCTGCCTCCATTTTGGTAAGTTTTCTTATGTTTCTACATCTTTTAAAATCTGTTCCAAAATCTAGTACGGGGATAAGGTAAATATTAAACTAGACTGTTTTTAGAACCTTCAAGATACTGTTAGCTTTTGGGATTTGCCTGATCATCCCTATGACCAGACAAGGAGAAACATAGAGAACAAAAGAAAATTTCTGCAGATGTGACTAACAAATGTTTATCCACAGTATTGTTTCCTAATACCATAGAGAAAAATATGAAAACAAAAATTTAAGCTGTTCCCTACACAATGTGAATGCAAGAAATTATTCCATCCTTTACTTACTCTTCCCTAACCAAAAGATCAATATCATTTCTCAACATTCTCCTCATCATTCTTTTAAGGTTCCACACTATTGAAAGACCTTGATTTTTCCCTTCCACCTTTTTATCCAATTGTTGATATTAAACTGAACTTTCAAACATGCATAACACCCTAGAAGCTAAATATCTACTGCAAAACCATAAATATTAATTCATTTTGTTTTTTAACATTTGATTTTAGACTGTAGTCTTTCTACCAGTATTAATGAAACAATTGCTATTGTGCGTTTTCATAAATATTTTCCAACTTCAAAGGCTTTCCGACACAAAGAATCGATCATCAAACTACTAGTTTTAGCAATGACAGGAACCGATAAATTTTACAGGCTGCCCAAGGAAACCAAGGATTCCTATATCCATATAATTTCCATCTTATAACATCAAGAAAAGCAAAAGCAAAGACAAACAAAACCACTCTGCTAGAAAAGTTTCTATATAGAAAACTGGGAGTCACCGAGCCCAAATAGCTTGGCTTCAAAGATAGTTTTCTTGCACATCTAAATGTATTAGACAAGAGACAGTCCGCCAGCTCATCTAAATTCTCCCAAACCTTGCAGAATTTGAACAACAGGCTGACAGAGTTTAGGTCATAAATTTTACTTGTAAGCCTCTGCTGCCAACTGGTGGGCAATTATGGCAATAGCATCATAAATTAAGTCATGACATGTTTTTCATAAGCTTTGGCTGCCATCTGGTGGGCGATTGGGGAAATGGCATCACAGTTTAATTTATAAAATGTTATATGTAAGCTTTTGCTATTATCTGGTTGGCGATTTTTTGAATAGAACCAGTTTAATTCATGAAATATTATTCCTCTCCTCTGCCATCTGGTGGGTTAATTGAGTCATAGCATCACAGCTCAATACATAAAATATTATTAAGCTTTTGCTGCCATCTGGTGGGTGGTTTGGAGAATAGCATCATAGTTTAATTTATAATATGTTATTTGTAAGCTTTTGCTGCCATATGATGGGCGATTTTAAGAATAGCATCATAGTTTAATTTATTAAATGTTATCTGTAAGCCTTTGCTGCCATCTGGTGGGCGATTTTGGCAATAGCATCACACTTTTATACATGAAATGTTATTTGAAAGCTTTAGCTGCCATCTGGTGGGCGACTTTGGCAATAGCATCACAGTTTCATTCATGAAATATTATTTGTAAACCTTTGCTGCCATCTGGTGGACGATTTTGGCAATAGCATCACAGTTTAATTTATGAAATGTTATTCGTAAGCCTTTGCTGCCATCTTGTGGGCGATTTTAAGAATAGCATCACAGTTTCATTCATGAAATGTTATTTGAAAGCTTTTGCTGCCATCTGGTGGACGATTTTGGCAATAGCATCACAATTTAATTCATGAAATGTTATTCGTAAGCTTTTACTGCCATCTGGTGGGCGATTTTAAGAATAGCACCATAGTTTAATTAATGAAATTTTATTTGTAAGCCTTTGCTGCCATCTTGTGGGTGATTTGGGGAATAGCATCACAATTTAATTTATGAAATGTTATTCGTAAGCCTTTGCTGCCATCTGGTGGGCGATTTGGGGAATGGCATCACAATTTAATTCATGAAATGTTATTCATAAGCCTTTGCTGCCATCTGGTGGGCGATTTTGGCAATAGCATCACATTTAATTCATGAAATGTTATTTTCAAGCTTTTGCTGCCATCTGGTGGGCGATTTTGGCAATAGCATCACATTTAATTCATGAAATGTTATTTTCAAGCTTTTGCTGCCATCTGGTGGGCGATTTTGGCAATAGCATCACAGTTTAATTCATGAAATGTTATTCGTAAGCCTTTGCTGCCATCTGGTGGATGATTTTAAGAATAGCATCATAGTTTAATTTATGAAATGTTATTCGTAAGCTTTTACTGCCATCTGGTGGGCGATTTTAAGAATAGCACCATAGTTTAATTTATGAAATTTTATTTGTAACCCTTTGCTGCCATCTTGTGAGCGATTTGGGGAATAGCATCACAATTTAATTTATGAAATGTTATTTGTAAGCCTTTGCTGCCATCTGGTGGGCGATTTGGGGAATAGCATGACAATTCATGAAATGTTATTCATAAGCCTTTGCTACCATCTGGTGGGCGATTTTGGCAATAGCATCACAGTTTAATTTATGAAATGTTATTCGTAAGCCTTTGCTGCCATCTTGTGGGCGATTTTAAGAATAGCATCATAGTTTAATTTATGAAACATCGTTTGTAAGCCTTTGCTGCCATCTGGTGGGCGATTATGGCAATAGCATCATAGTTTAATTCATGAAATGGTATTTGTAAGCTTTTGCTGCCATCTGGTGGGCGATTGTAAGAATGGCATGAGTTTAATTTCTAAAATGTTATTTGTTAGCTTCTGCTGTAATCTGGTGGGCGATTTTAAGAATAGCATCAGTTTAATTCATGAAATGTTATTCATAAGCCTTTGCTGCCATCTGGTGGGCGATTTGGGGAATGGCATCACAGTTTAATTTATGAAATGATATTCGTAAAATTTCTGCCATCTGGTGGCCGATTTGGAGTATAGCATCAGAGTTTAAGTATGAAATGTTATTCGTAAGCCTCTGCTCCCATCTGGTGGGCGATTTTGAAACTAGCACCTGAATATAGGTCATCTTTTGCAGGTCATTATGAATATCCATTCTCTGCTGGTATTTGGTGTACAATTTGGGAATAACATGACAGTGCTGCTCATAAAGTTATTTCGACCTCTTTATTATGTTTGTTTTGAAAATAACACGCAGGGTATGTCATTACGAAAAGGTTTTCCCTGCTGCCATCTCATTGGTATTTTGAAAATAAGACCCAAGTGGTATGTCATCAGTAAAATTTATTTCCTGTTGCCATCTGGTAGGCATTTTGGGAATAACTCCACAGTGTATGAAATAAAGTTACTCTTTGCTGTCATTTGCTGAACATTCCACTAATAAAACCTGGTGTAAGTCACTGTATTATCTGCATTCATCTATTGCACATCTTGAGAATAACAGGAGTGAAATAAAATTTATTCTTGCTGCCATCTGGAGAGCATTTATATAAATAATACTTGAGTGTTTGCTATGAATATTCATCTGCCAACTCATGGTGAGCATTTTTGAAATAAATCACAGTTCATGTCATAAAATGTAATTTTGTTGCTATCTCATGTGTATTCAGAAAATACATTCTGTGGAATGACATTATAAAAAGTTTTCTGCTGCCATTTCGTGTACATCTTGTGAAAAACTCAGTGGTGCTTGTAATGAAGAAGTAATTTTTTGCTGTAGTCTTGTGGACAATTTGAAACTAATATCCTAGTGTAGATCATCTTGAATACTCATTCCATGTTGCCATCTGGTTTTCATATTGGGAATAACACCATGGAACAAATATTCAAGATGTTATTCCTAAAATGCCCACAAAATGGCAGCAGGAAATAAATTTTTAAGCACGCACTTTGTTTTATTCCCTAAACGCACAAAATGTGGTGGCACAAAATAACGTGTTTTACTTACACTCTGATGTAATTCACAAGATACAAGGTAGATGAGGGCAGAAAATAAAATTTCATGATGCCGAACACTCAGGTGTTATCCCCAAATTGCCCACCGTATGGCAGCAGAGGATGAATATTCATGATGACAAACAGTAAAGTGTTATTCCTAAAATGTCCACCAAAGGACAGCAGAAAGTAACGTGTAATTACTTACATGCTGGAGTTATTTCTAGAAGCACGGTAGGTGAGAGCGGAAAATATATTTTCATGATAACATACACTGGGGTGTTGTCTCCAAATTACCCACAAAACGAAAGAAAAAATAGATTTTTATAATGGCATACACTGCTTCTAATTTTCGAAATGCCCACGAGATGGCAGGAGAACAACTTTTCATGACGTGCATTTTTGTATTTTTCCCAAACTGCACATGAAAATGGCAAACTTTTCATAATGTTATACCCTTGGGATTATTTTCAAAATACACATGAGAGAGCAGCAAAATAACATTCAATGACATGCTCTGTGGTGCTCATCACGTGGCAGCTTAGAATGATAGTTCATGAATATAGCTCCTAGGCTGTTTCCCAAAATGCTGACCAGATGGCAGTAGAGATTAATTTTTAAATAACATTTGGGATGTAATTTCCAAGATTCATGAGGGGGCGGAAAAAATTTTTTCATGATAAAATACACAAAGGTTTTATTCCCAAAATGTCCACCAGATGTGACCAGAAAATAACTTTTGTATTCTTGAATAACTTCCAAAATGAACAAAGATTCAGGCAGAAAATAAATTTTCATGATGACCTACCCCAAGGTTATATCTCAAAATGCCCACCAGATGGAAACAGAAAAATTTTTGATGACGACACCTGGTAAAATATTTAAATACCCGCGACATGGCAGCAGAGAACAATTTTCATGACTTGCACTGCTTTTGTACCCAAGGTTTACATTAAATGGGAGCAGAGAAATTTTTCATAACGACATGTCATTGGGTGTTATTTTTTAAATACACAAGTTTATACAACCAGAAATAACTTTCATGTCATGCAATCTGGTGTTATCCCCAAAATGCCCACGACTTGGCTACAAAGAATAAATATTCATAATGACAAACACTAGGAGTTATTACTTAAAAGTCCATCGATTGGTCTATAGCCATGCCATCCTGAACACACGTGATCTCGCCTGATCTCGGAAGCTAAGCAGGTTCGAGCCTGTTTACTATTTGGATGGGAGACCAACTAGGAAGACTGGATGCTGTAGACATACAAAAGAAAACACCATCGATAGAAGCAGAAAAACTTGATTACTTACACTGTGGAGTTATTCCCAAAAAATACCCAACGCATAGTGGCAGAGAAATATATTTTATTTTCACTCGTCATTATTCAAAGAAGCAGAGTAGATCAGAGAAAAAATATCATTTTCAGGTAGGCATGCACTTGGGTGTTATTCCAAAAATAGACAGAGGATAGAAGCAGAAAATAAATTTTTATGATGACATATACTTGAGTGTTACTTTCAAAAATGCCCACGAGAAGGCAGCACAGAATAATTTTTCGTGACATGCAATCATGTTTCTTTCCCAAAATGCACACTAAATGGCAGCAGAAAATAAATCTTCATAATGCCATACCTTTACCATTACCTTTATTTTCAGAGTACACAGAAAAGCAGGAGTCACTTTTCATGATACATACCGCTGTCATTCCCAAATTGCACACCGGATAACAGCAGAGAATAAGTTTGCTAATACACTGGTCAGATTCCCTAGATGCACTCAAGATGACGTCCTGCACTCCAGTGCTATTCACAAAAACCCAGCAAATGACAGCAGAAAGTAAAATTTCAGATGATGTGCCCCTGGGTGTTATTTTTAAAATGTCCACAAGATGCCAGCAAATAACAACTTTTCATTACCTACACTGCTATGTTGTCCCCAAGATTCACACAGACTGGCAGCAGAGAAGAAAATTAAATGACACACCCTGGGGTGTTAATTTTCAAATGCACATGAGATAGCAGCAGAAATAACTAGATAGTCACCTCCCCAGACCTATCGCTTCTTTAGTAAAACATTTAAGAAAATCCTATCCATTGGTGCTCTGCAACTTCATAACAACAGCTTCCAAATAACACTAGAACCCCTTGAAGGGGTTATTCACCCTCAGAGGGCACACAATCTTGTTAGCTATTCTGTATCCATCTTGCCTCACTTTTCACCACATACATGTAATCTTTCTTGTGTGCTTTCCATAATCACAAATGCCTAAAAGGGGTGGCAAAATTGATTCCCTATAGCTTCTGAGATCTTTCTCCATGGCAGACGTCATGACTTTTACTCAAACTCTCATATATTCTCTCTAGAGGTTTAGAAGTACTTTACATCCACACCGGGCACCCGCTTTGCTCCTCACATGGATGATGACGGAGAATTTCACCTCCAGGCTTCTCCTTACTGGTCCCCCAACAACCTGTTCTGCCTTCACACATTGGGCTAAATGAGGATGGAGATCTTAACACTCTCTATTACCTCATTTTCTGGGCACCCTCTTTAATCCGAAAAAGCTGGCTGCATCTGGAATAAAGGAGAACTCCCCTCCAGGCCTGTCCTTAGCCATATGCTGTAACTACCTTTTAGGCTGCCTGGAGCAAAAATTGAGAGATCTCATGGGGGTGTATCCCCTAGCCCCCAACCTCAGAAGCCACTGTGCCCCTCATATACCACATGACATGTAAACACTGAGAAAGAAAATTGCCTACTAAGAAGGGTTCCTGATGCCTACCTGAGCTCAAATTTTAAAAAAGAGCCTAGCAGCCACTTCCACAAAGTGGTACTTCATGTAAACCACAGGGAAAAGCTTTCACAGACCTGCCTGTCTCCAGGACTGAGGCTGAAAATGTCCTGCAAGAGCAGAGCAAAGCATTTGACAAAATTGGAGCTCATGGAGCAGAGCTCTCGCTTTAGAGGCAACAGGCCCCAGAGTCACCTCGCTTTAGGCCCTCCTTGCAGCCATGCTTTTCCACAGCCCTGATGATTCGTAAGTGACCTGAAGCTCCACTGAGCTGCTCCACAGCTTTGCTGTTCTGACAGCTATGCTGGATCACAATTCAGCTCTTTACACTCAATAAAGTATCCACCACCTTCACTGAACCGCGTTGTTGATTAACTGGAGCCAATGACCATCAGCTGACAAACATCAGTTGCCAGAGCCAGAATCGAGACCCCAGATACAGATCCTGGAAGCTAGACACCAAAGTGGACCCCACACTCAAAGACAGACCCCATACCACAAGACCTGGACCCTGCAGCAGAACACAGAACCAGGATCTAAAGCTATGGCCCAATCCAAACCCAGGTACACTATCCAGGATGCAGAACACCTGGTGCCAGAGGTTTGACACTGGACTGCAGACCCAGGATCCCAGATTCCAGATACAGGACTCTGGAGCAAAAGCTGGACCTGGACACTGCAGCCAGACCCAACCAGATCACAAGTCTCTAACATACATGCAGAGCTGGACTAGGGACTAAACCTCAGAACCTGGAGATGGTCCCCAGAGCCATAACCAGAAGTTCAGAGGCAGACCCCCCAGGATCAGACCCGATTGCCAGCTGCCAGATTCTGGAGGTGAACTTTGGACCTGGAACCCTATAAATAGACTCTGGACCCATAACTGGACCCCAGAGCCAAACTGATGGCAGTCCAGAGACCCCAGACCCAAAACTCCAACTCCGATTCTAACCTCTAACACTCTATCCCAGACCCTAGACCTTTAACCCCTGAACCCCTAAATGCCTAAAATACCTCAACAAAACACATTACTGTACAAAATGTTGTGAGGTGAAATCAAGCCTGAGAGTCCTGTGACTCTTTTTTTTTGTTTCAATTTTATTTGATTTGCAAGCCTGTGATATTTAAGTGGTTTTAAATAATCTAATCTAAGTGGAATCTCCCTCATTGTAATTTGAGGTTTTCGATTCCTCAGTTACTGCAACAGTTTCATATGACACTAGCCATAACTGCAGTTTAGCCCATGTTTCGTTTTGGAGCTCCCAACCTAACAGGGACTAAGAAGATATTTTAAGACATAAAATTTCAGGTTGTTGTGAAGAACTGTGATGTGCTGATATGGTAAGGATCCTTACCTTATGCTGGCCTGTGTCAGATGGCTGTACATCTCTTCATCTGCAGCGGCAACGCAGGAAAGTGAGATGTCCCAGAGATGAGTTGATCTTGCTCACGGTGCCAACAGCAAAGGAAAAATACACTTTCCTTCACCATCAAGGCTCTCTTGTTGGGTCTAATAATCAAATAGATGTGAGAAAAATTAGCACAAGAAAATAATGCAATTTAATACATAGATATGTATGACAACCCCACACACGTGAAGAGTCAGAGACTCCACATACGTGGGAGAGAGGGGCAGGAGAGGACTAGAATGGGATCCTGGGCACAAAAGATCTGTCTTGAGCTAGGGATATGGTAAGGTAAGGTGCCTGAGGGGTTTCAAAGGGTCATTGCAGGATGATAAGAACAGACATTTCTTACACATTACTTTGCCCTGCCCTATAGGTGGGTCACACGGAGATGATGGCTGATGATCTCCTATTATATGGACAAGGCCCTCCATTCAAATTGTTCTGGATAGTTAAAGGGTGGGGCAGTAGTTTCTCTTCAGCCAGAAGAGAAAAAGTGTTACCCTCGGCTGGAAACAATTTGAACATCTCAGTGACCTGTTCTGAACTCCCATATCTTCATTTTAAAATGATTGCCACTAGAAGGATAAGATTATCTAAAAGAAGAGTTGAGGCCAAACTCTTTTGGCTTGAGAAAGAAATTAAGTTTACCTGTGAACATGGCTAAAGTTTCCTCTTAATTTCTGTGAAAAGGCATTTACGATTTGTATTTGTCCTTGGCGAGGGAGCCTTGGAGCCACAGAAGCAGTTTGTGCTTTCAAAACCACTCTGGACATCCATGTTTCTCTTTAGTAGATTATTATGAAACCATATTAAATTATTCACCTAACTAAAGTGGCAAAACAAAACCTCGATTCTTAGGATTGAGGAAATTGTCTCTTAAGTCATCAAGCATTTGATTAGACAGAAAACTATTTTAAGAAAGCAGTCTTTGATTTCTAGGCAGAAAACTTTTCATTATATCTTATCTGGAGCAGAAAGATGCATGAAAACTTTGTCCTTCTAAAGAAAGAATTAATGAAACTCTGCTTGCACAAAAAACTTGCATTGGATATTTAAATTTTGGATATTTAAATTATTTGGATATTAAATTTTGGATATTTAAATTATTCCAATCTCATTCAACTGAACTGTCTATAAAATTTCCTCTCCCAAGATGTCTCCTCACAAACCCCCTACAACACTCCTTTTCACAGATTTTTTATCCACTTTTCCTCATTCTCATTCTGCAAGAAACAGCCTTAAATTAGAACAAAGTTAATTTTCTTTTTCTCCAAATTTACATGTTCATCTCACCCCTCCCCCGCCTCTTTTTTAATTCCTCTCCCCACCCCATTTACACCCCTGACCTAGGTTTGTGGCCAGTTCCCCTTCAGAGATGGATCTCTGAAGGCAGCGCGTCTCCTCCCACAGGCTAGCAGCATGCACAAAGGGGTGGGGGGACCTGGTGCAACACCTGGGGAGGGAACCAAGGACCTTCTGCATGTAAAGCAGATGTGCTAACCACTACACTGTGGAGCTGCCCCCCAGCTCATCCCTTTTTTGTAGCTGCAACGTATCTTGCTTTTCTTGTACAGTTGGTTTCACTTGTAACTTTGACATTTGAAAATTTAATTACACATTATAATTCACGACCTTCAAAAAAGCCTTTCTAGTGAAAACTACAAAGCGACCGTGACTATGTTACAGGGATATTTAGCTACAATCTAACAAATTTAGTAATTTCTAGATATATATTTCCTCATAGCACAAAATTCTTAATGTTCCACAAGACGTGTATGCAGCAGCCACAAGGCCAGCATGTCAGGCACATTAATAACTTAATATTCAGCAGATCAGAGTTTGGAATAAGGAAAGATTTGTTTATCAAGATGGCACCATAATGATGTGGCTGCTGAAAAATCACTGCTTTACATTTATTACTTGCTGGAAATTACTGTTCGTCTGTCGCCCGTGGGGACATAGGCTATCACCCATAGGGACGTGACATTCTAACAATAAGCTTTCTGCTTCTGAACCCCGGCTTGAGCAACCTACCTGTAGGTTGACAGTTAGTAAATGGATGACAAATACTTTTGTGTTCAGACAGATTGAAGAACGAGGTTCAGGGCTTAAAAACTCTGTACCTTCACTTTTCAAGTGCTTAATTGGGGGTCTGCATGCCCCCGGCAGGCCCAGCTGGCTGGATAGAGACCGTGTTTCCTGTAACTCACTGATCTCCGGGGGTCCGTGTGTCTATCGGGGGCAGGCGGCCACAACCATGAGATACCCGGGAGCTTTGATTTTTCAGAAATTCGCCTGGGAAGGCCCCTCACGCCCAGGGCTCTTGTCGCCAGGTGGGGAGGGTTGCGGGAGGAGGGGAAGGCAAGAGGAGTGGTCTGAGAAGAGCGCGAAACCTCCAAATCTCTTTTCACTCGGGACTCGCCTGGATTAGCATGTCTATGGAAGGAGCTGGTAGCCTGGGGGAAGGCCGGCTGGAGCAAGGGAGAAGCAAATCCCATTACCTTTAGACAGACACACCCTGATGTCTTTAATTCCTCTGTACCATGAAGCAGAAACTAGACGCGCTCACATTCAGGGCTCTCCACCCTCACTGCCGCACACCCGCAACAGAAATAAAAAAAGACTTTTCCACGTGGAGCGGGTTCCTCCCCCGGGCCCTCTAAGGACGGACACCCCCATCGTCACCCCTCAGCACCCCTGGGACACAAAGCTCCTCCTCACCTTTCCTCCCGTGCCCGTCCGAGCCGCAGCAGCTCCGAGGTCTGCAGAGCCCAGGAGCCGCCTCCGCGCCGAGGAGCCTCCAGCAGCCTCGGGAGGCTCGTGGGATCCCCGAGAAGGCGCAGCCGCGTCTGCGCGCACGAGAAGCGCCTGCCCCACGTGGGTGTCGCCGGGTAACGCAGAAACGCGAGGGTCCGTATGGGTCTCTTGACCCGAGTAACCAGCCTAAATGCAGCCTGAAGCCCGGACACCGGTGTAGGCGGGCCCTGCGCTAGAGGAGTCCGCGCCGATTGGCGGATCCGCCCAGGCCCCGCCCCTCGGCTCCTCCCCTTTGGCTCTCAGCACCTCTGTGCACCCCAGGGTCTCACCTCATCCTGGCAGACTGACCCAAACCGCCACCTCATTTATCCTAACCCCTTTCGATTGGACGTATGAAGGCCGTCCTGTGCATTTCTCCGCAGGTCTACCCCACCCTTTCTCACTGACCTCTGCTTCCACCCACACACCCCTGGAGCTCAACCCCATTTTTTCTCCTCTGTGGCCATCACTGTAAACCATAACAAAAACCCTACCTATAATGCCAAACTAATGTAGGGAAGTGGCAAGAGAATTCAAGTGTTAAATCGAGCTACATTCTGAGACTACAACATGCTCATCCACTCTGTGGTCAGGTGATGGGGGAACCTGCAGAACAAAGGAAGATTTCTGCTGGAATTGCTAACAACCCTTTCCCACACATGTAAAGGAGAAACAGGAAAAACAGAGTCTTTAATTGTCTGCCCTACACAAAATAAAATCTTTCATTCCCTGTGTCTAAAACCATAGATAATCTGTGGATTAATGACTGTGAACTGCCAGCAGGCTTTTCAGGCTACTGGCTCTTATCCTTTCTCACTGTTTTTCTTTAGCAAAAGAAATGGATACAAAAATCTTTAAACTGTAACTCATGGGAACTAAAGAATGATATATAGACTGGAATTAACCACAATACACAGGGCTTTTTCCTTGTCTTGGATTTTTGACTTTGCTAGTTCCACTCTTTGCTTTTCCCCTTTTTACAATAAACTTTCCTTTTGATTCTCACTATGGCGTGAAAGATGAATTCTTTCTACACTTTCCAGCAAAGAACCTACTCTTCTCTCAGGGGAGGGGTTGGTCTCCTCCCACTCGGGGAAATTTGCCCTGTCCTGCATCAAAACTATAACCATAACACAGTACCCATAAATGATAACCGTAAACCATAACCAACATTAACATAACCAGAAACCCTAAACGTAATCCATAATCTATCACCAAAAATCGTGGACTACACATAACCATAAACAGTAACCATAAGCCATAACCAAACTATAACCCAGCACCTGAAGCCCTAACTCAGCCCCAAACTCCATCCCAGCCCGAATACTGATCCTAGCCCTCTAAACCATTAACATCTTAGATACAGAACTTCCAAAAGAATCAAAAAAAAAGTATTAGAGCAAGTAAACAATTGTGGCAGAGTTATAGGACTAAATATCAATAAGCCACAACTTCTTTTACTTTTATATGTGAGCAAGGAATAATCTTGAGAAGATTTCAAGTAAATAATCACATTTGAAATAATGTCAATGTTAATAAATATTTTTAAATGGATTTAATCAAACTTCAGGATTAATACACTGAATACTGAAGCCATTTCATGGTGATGGAAAGAACTAACACTGTTTAGATGGCAACAGTACATAGCGGATGCACAGATTCAACATGATACGCATAAAAATTCACAGAAGCCTTTGGGGAAAATGTACAAGCTGATCCACTTATACAAAACCTCAAGGGACCCCAAAGAGCTGCAACAGTCTTCAAAAAGAAAGTCATAGTTAGAGTCTCATACTTCCCAATTTTAATTCTTAATATACAGCAACAGTGATTAAAACGTTGTGATACTGGCATAAAGAGAAGCAGATAGATCAATGAAACTGAATGGAAAGCCAAGAAATAAACCCACACATCAACAGTCAATTGATTTTACATAAGGGCGGACAACATTAAAATGGCTAAAAAAGTGTCTTTTCAAAAATGGAGCCAGGCCAGTGGCCATCCACGGGAAGAGAAAGGACATGGGATCATAACCTAACATCACATGCAAAAATTAATTCAAACTAAATAAACGGCTTAAATAGGAGTGGTAAAATTATAAACTCTCAAAGAAAACAGAGATAACTTTTATGACCTCGAATTTACCAATGCTTTCTTAGAACAGATACCAAAGAGAAATAACTAAAGAATAAATAAATAAATTCAATTTCCTCAAAATGAAAACCTATTGTGCTTCAAAAGGAGCTACCCAGAAAGTGAAAAGACAGGCTACAGAATGGATTGATTCAGTTGTACATTATATCTCCTATAAAAGTCTGTTATCCAGAATAATGAACTTTTAAAACTCATTGATAAAAAGACAAACAGGCAGATTTTAAAAATGAACGAGGGACTTGATTACATCCTTCTCCAGAGAAGACATACGATTTGACTGACAGGCACGCGAGAAGATGTTAAATATATCAGTCGTGATGAAAATGCCAATTAAAACTACAATGTGATACTCCACTCGCACTGGAATGGCTGTAATGAGAACACCGAAAATAACAAACATTGACAATGATATAGAAGAACTGAAACCCTTACAAGTTGCTCGTACAGGTGTCATACTATGAATGACCATCACTTTTTAAATAACAAAACCTTAAAGGTTTCAGCTCACCAAAGACACCTAGAAAAACTTTTAAATGTACATGTACAAACAATTATTGCTAATTAGTTTACTTAAAAACCTTTATTAGCATCTATTTTATTTATTACTTAAAACTACAGGATTAGAAATCCAATTGTTACCTTGATTTTTCTTGATATTTTGTATATCAAGCTATGTTCTTTATCTACTTTGTAACACAGCTAACATAAACTTTTTTTTGTAGACACAGCTAAAACATATATAGTTTATGTTAATAACTTTCAAAAAACATGTCTGTGTAATCCAACCAAACTTCAGCCAGCTTTAACATCAAATATTGTCTCTGATCATATGATCCTGAAAAGCATTTGTGTTTGTTTCTATTTTCTTTCTTAATTTATCTCAGCATTTAATTCCTCTAAGCCACTCAAATATTACAAACTTCTAACGGCAGTCGGAGACAAAAAATCCTACCACACGTTGTATAGACAAACACAAAAGTTTCACAAATAGAGATCAAAACATAAACAGAGTTACTCTCGATTGTAGAAAACACCATGATGTCTTACCAGTGAAAAGGCTACTTGTCGCGTGAGAGTTCTATAAAACATTTTCCAAGAATTTTTCCAATTCAAAGAATCCACAGTCTGACCATTAAAGGTAAGATTTTAATAGTGACTGAAAGCAATAAGCCTTTTTGCAGCTTAACTAAAGGAACAAAAGGCTTTCTATTTTTATGGTGTTTCCTTGTTATGTCAAATTACCAAAAAAAAAAAAAAATGATGACCATCTCTAGAAGAAAAGTTTCAATAAAAATAAAAGGAGTTGCTAAGTCAAGTGAGGGGCTGAACAGGGAGTGCAGGGACATTGTCTCCCTTCCAGGATATGGCTCTAGAAAGTTTTCCTTTCTTCAGACCTCCCTGTTTTAGCCCCAGCAGAGGTAATAAGCCAAAATCGGTCTTTTCCAGCCTAGATACCATATTTGGCCAAAGTAAAACTTTTGGCTAATTCTAACATCATTATAATCTCATCCACATTGCAAATATTGCAGCTCCCATGATGTGCCTGACACTAACACAGTTCCAGAATCATCATATGAGAAAGAAAAGGCAGGAAAACAAGTTCCCCACTTACTGGGAAGAGACAACAAGGCCAAGTCGGCACCCAATTTTCCAGAAGAACAAAAAGTTCATAACAAGCCATCTTGGTGGGACATTCTCCCCTCTCTCTCTCTCTCTATCCTTTCCTCACTCAAGTTAAACCTGCACACCACCTCCTCAAGCAAGTACTTTAACATTAATAAAACTCGTGCTTCCCTGCTTGCTGTTCATCTTGCCTTTTGATTCTTTCTTGTGGAATTAAGCAAGAATCTGGTCACGGGACCCATAAGACCTCCAACTGATCACCTTACCCCAGAATTCTTTCTCGCAGAATAAGACGAGAACCTTTCTGGCAACACAATATAGCTTCACAAATATTTTTCATGACAGTCTAAGTATAGATGAGAGGAAAAGGACTCACAGCACTTCTAAATTCTACCAAAGCCCGCAGAAAGAGATCAAGAAGGCTGACATGGTAAACAAAAATAATGTTTATTTCTGCCAGTGGAAGACCGTGATCTCTCACCTACAGAGGTTTCCACAATCTAGCCGTCTCCTAGCTATTAATTTTCCTGCCACCATAACAAGATAGAAGTTTTGCCGTTTTCTGAAATCCATCTTAAGTGATCAGAAAGAGGCAGAACCTGGGACTTAAGGAAGACTGCAAAATCTTCAAACCCCTTCGTTCAGACAGAACTAGTCCAGACAAGCAACATCTCTGTGGGAAGAGCTGTTTGCCTGGGGAAGATGCAGGCTGGCGTTAAGGTAGAAGTAATCCCCTCTGTTATATGCAGACTAATAGACCAAATATCTTTAGCTCCCATATAACATGAAGCAAAACAAACAAACAAAAAAGATAAACGCATGTTCAGTACTCCTTACCCTCACTATGCTACACCACAGAATTTAAAAAAATAGAATTTTCCTCACCAAGCCATGTCCTCTGCTGTGTCAGCTGAAGAGAGAGGGCACCCCTCCCCACACTTGCCGCTCCTGTCCAGATTTGGGACATTTGGATTTGGGTCATTTCTCCTCACTTTTTTTTTTTTTTCCCCTGGGGTCTGTGGTGCAGCTCCCAGGGCCTGCTGAGATGGGAAGACTGTCTCACGTAATGGCATCACTGGAAGCCTCAAAAAGCTTGTTCTGGCTTTCTGCGAAGGCAGAGCATACACGATGTGGGCTCGCGCTGGATCACGTGAGTGTTATATGGGGTGGGAGTGTCCACACATACTCGCGTGGGGGGCACATGGTGGTCCACACGGGATGGAGACTACTCCCCGAGCATCCAGAGGACCAGGTCTGGAGAAAGGGCAACCCAACTCTGCACTGACTGGCGAATCACCCCAGGACCAACCCCCTGGCTCCTCCTCACCGGCTCTCAACACCCTCAACCTCACACTGGCCCCACCCTCCATTACCCGTACCCAGCACCTTTTCGAGGCCAAGCGGCCGATACCTAACGGTGAGGAATACTCCGGGACAAGGGCAACCGGTCTGTCCCTGATCCGCCCGGGGGCGAGTAGCCAAAGGGACGGAGTTTGTTCAGCCACAAGGGTTAGAGACGTCCTTCCTGACCCGGCTTTGGCAAACAGGGTTTTTCAAGCTTAAGCTTTTATCGTAGAACTCTTAGCAGAATTGTGTACGTGGGTTAACCCAAATTACTCGACAACTTTTTAATGACTAAATCAGTCTTTTAAACAGAATTTACATATAAGTATGAAACCATCATCTCGTTAATTGTATATTCACTATGTCCGGCAATGTGCTTAGTGCTTTGGGTGACTGTATTCTCTCTTATTTTATTTTTTTAAACCACTTTTATGAAGGTATGATTGACATACAAAGAGCTGTACCCGATTAATGTATGCGACTTGAGTTTGGAGATCTCACCTGTGAACCGTCCCCACCCATATAGTATGCCATAAACATATCCATCCACCGACAAAAGTTCCCTCACACCCTCTTCATTTATCATTCTTATCATCATTATTTGTGTGTGTGGTGAGAACCATAAAATTCATTCCCTTAGCAAATGTCAGTGTACAATGCAGTATTGTTAGCTGTAGGCACCACGATGTAAAGTAGACCCAGAATCTATTCATGTCGCATAACTGGAACTCTCTACACCAAATGACACACTGTGCATTACCAGCAAGACCAAGCCCAAGGTGCTAGCACTACAGCCAGCAGCCATTGGCCCCAGATTTCCAGACCCTGCTCAACCACAGAGAGGAGGAGAGGGGAGGGGTGGTGTGCTGGGGGGCCACTCTGAGCCCATGAGAGGGGGAGCTGAGGAAGCCCTCGCTTCCTGACTTCCTCGTTTCTGCTGGCTGTTAGCTCTGTTCCTTAGAGGGTCCGAAGTGGGAAGTGTATGGCCTGCTCGTTGCCTCTTTTCCAGTTTCCACCTGGTGGGGAGTGTAGTTTGCCTGTGGGCTGCAGCTTCCTTCTTCGTCTTCCAGGTTCTAGCTTCTCCGGGAGTGTGAGGCCTCCATGGGCCAAAGTTGTTGTCCTCCTTGTGCTGTTTGACACTAATTCTTGGACTGACACTGACTGGCCATTGACAGGTACTCAAGTACTAGATTTTTAGATAAGACACAAGTGAGTTCTTTAGGGGCGCTCTGAATCCAGTGCCCTGCTTAGCCTCTCCCAAACCCCCTCAGCTCTCACGTTCAGTAGTGTGCCCCGTGGGTGAGTGTTGCTGGCTTTTTTTCACTCAGAAATTAGCTTTTTGTGTTGGCGTTAATGTGATGGCACGAGCCCAGCTATCTCTCTCTTTGCTCACTTGGCCTACTGGAAGCATGTGTTCTCATCGAAGCAGAAGTGATAGCTGACTCCACTCACGGGCCTTTCTGCTTGCCCTGCCATCGTTACACAGTTCACGTGCACTTTGGGAAGGTCGACTGGCCTGTGTCCTAATTCGATGTACACTAGAATATGAGTTTCTGGTGTTCCTTTTTTGCGGACACCCCCAGACTCTGCAGGTGATTCTCTTAGAGCCAGAGATTCGCAACTGGCTTTTGCAAAGGGGCTGAGGAAAGCCGCAGCAGCCCCTCCTAAGCCTGCAGTTCCCAGCTCTAGTGATTCCAACTTTTCTCCTCCTGCTCCTCCTGCTTCCAGGGATGGGGTAATCAGACTTACGGAGAGGCCTTTCTGCTGATTTTGTATGAGGGAGTACTCCCTGCTTCTCTGCCATGAGCTCTGGCCCCTATCAGTCGTGGTTTCTTCTGTGCCTCTCTTACATGAAATACTGTTTGTAGCTGTGATAGCTGTGATGGATCCTTATATAGTGATCTCCTGAATCATGCTTCCCCACATCCCTGCCCCTCCTCACGTAACATTGCCCCACCTTCCATCGAGGACTGATTTTATCCCTCTGCCCGCTTAACTGTAGGCTGGCCTTGATTTGTCCGATAGCATATGGTAGAAGTGACCTCACACATGTTTAAAAATCTTGGATTCATGAGGCCTGACAGCATCTACTTTTGCCCTGTGGGAGCACCATGACGAGACTCCGTGCAGTGAAGAAGCCTGAGACGGTAGTGCATCTGGAGAGGGGTCAGGCAACCCAGATTCCGCCCACTGAGTGCATCTTTCTGAAAAATAATACATTGTTATTCTAATCCCCTAAGTTTTAGGGTGGTGGCTTCTGAAAAAAGATAGGCAAATGAAAGAGGAAGTAGTCATGGAAGCACAAAACAATAGATAATGTCAACAGAAAGTGCTACTAAAAGTGCAAAGCAATAGAAAAATGTAACAGAAATTAGCATTGCTCTAACGAAATTCCCAGTGCACGCGCTGTCTGCAGGGCCAGCAGCAGGTAAATGCGAGAAGGGGTAGAGGGCAGACAGTGCGAGCCGGAAGGTGAGGAGGGACTGGCTCCTGGGGACTAGAGGACAGAGGTGGCCCAAGTGACTTTGTCCCGCGCAGACCCCTCGCCAGGCAAGGGCGAACCCTCTGAGCCCTACGAGGCCGCGCGCAGGGCTTCTGGGGTCCGGGGCCCGCCCGCGCCCGCTGCTCCTCCCTGCCCCGCCCAGACCCACCCGTGCCCCGCCCACCAAGCCCGAGACACCGCACCGCACCTCGGGCCCCTCTGTCCCCGGCCGCGGCCCCGCCTCTCCAGGCCCCGCCCACCCGGTCCCGAGACCCCGCCCCTCGGGCCCCGCCTGTCCCCGGCCGCGGCCCCGCCGCTCCAGGCCCCGCCCACCCGGGCCCGAGACCCCGCCCCTCGGGCCCCGCCTGTTCCCGGCCGCGGCCCCGCCCCGGCCGCCGTCAGTTCCGGGGCCGCGGAGGGGCTCTCCCGCCGCGGCGGTCGCGCTGGGGTGAGTGAGCCCTGCCCGGCCCGTGGGGTTCGGGCCCGCCATCCGCGGCCCCCCCCGCGCCGTCCTCCGCACCCGGGCACCGGCCTTCCCGCCGGCTGCCCCGGCCCCGCCTCCGGGGACCCCGCGGCCCGGAGGGACCGCGAGGCCGAGCCGCCGGCCCTTCTGCTCGGGGCCCTGCGCGGGCCCCCCTCCGCGGCAGCCCCGGACGCCGCGCCGCCCCCGTCCTGACCCCCGCATCGTCGTCCTCCCGGCCGGGCCTGCCGATGCCCGGGCCTTTCAGGTCGCCGCCCCCCGGGGCCCCCGATCCCCGCGCTGCCCTGTGACGCGGCGTGTCCTTCTGTCCCGAGTCCACCGTCCACCCCTCCGGCCGTGCCTGCCAGGGGTGTTCCCATTGCTGACGTCCCATCGGAAGGCGAGCTCGTCCTGGGCAGAGGGCGACTTCAGCCATCCCTGTGGGTGTCGAAATGGGGGGTGGGGAGCGAGGGCTCAGAACAGGGTAAAACGGGGGGTGGGTGCGGTGGACCTGGGACACAGTCAAAGGGAAAAAGTGACCTGGGCAAAAAGCGGCGGGGTACACAGATGAGGGGACTTTGACCAATAGTAGCAGTCGGGACAATGGAAGGGTGGATTCCAAATATACTGGTTGCTTCTTTAAATTTCCAAATTAAATTTCCAAATTAAATTAACTGTGTCAGATTCAGACTATGAGTCCTTAAAGCTTTTCCGGTCTTCGGTATATACTGGTGCGCAGTAAATAGTTTTACACTGTTTTAGTGTGAAATTTCAAGGGATACTGTTTTGTTTTAACAGCAGAAAGGTTTAAACAATCTTGTCAACAGCTGCCTTTTATGTGATCTTCTAATTTAATGGTCTGGGAACTAAAGTTTCCAACTAACTGTATGATTTCTTCAAGTTGTGTTAGTCCTTTTTTTTTTTTTTTTTTTATGAAGGATGCGCTGGATTGTCCTGGTTCTAATAGAGCTTGTCTGTTCCTGATGGATCTGTTAAAACATCCCTCAGAACTGTTTCTGTAGCTGACTTTTTATGTTTTCCAGGGCCAATAATTAGATATTATATTTGAGGTACTAATGTGATAATCTTTAAAAGAGAATTAAATGCTTTTAATTAGTATGAATAAAACCATGAAAGACAAGTTGCTCTTGCTCAGGAGGATGAAACATGGTCTAGACTATTTGGGTCAGAAGTGAGAAGGGTAAGCCTAGCCACTGGACAGTAGAGGCCAGTGACGGTTTCTCTTTGCCGGCATCTCCAGTTCACATCCCTGCCTGCCCCCCCCACCACACACACACACACACACACACACACACACACACACACACACACAGTGTATGTCACAGGACAGCTAGGGAAAGACCAGGGCTTTTAAAACTAAACACAGAACAAAGGTATCTATCCAATGAGGAGGTGGCACCTTGCCTTGGGAATGCAGTTTGGGTATAAAGGAGTGGGAGAGAGCCTGGGAAGCTCAGGCACAGGAGACAAGGAGAGCTCCACCCTCCCTGACCTGGTGAGCCAGTACCCAGCAGGTGCCGGAAGAGACTGTGACTTCAAAGGGAGGATCCCACTAACTCACATCTGTAGCTGCCATGTGGCGGGTGCCTTCATCAGGATGAAGCAAAGGCAAACTTACCTATGGTCTCCCTGTAGGAATTCATATCCCTTTTCCCGGATGGTTCAGTGGACAGCAGATGGCCATCTCTTCCAGCAAAGGAAAGACAAAGGGTGGCACATTCTCAGCTCTGAGGAGTGACTTAGCAAGACTGATCTTGATCTTGCCTGAGGAGGCAGGCAGATCTTTCTCTGGGAAAGGTGGTATTAATCTGTTGATTGTCTCCTCTTTCCTGAAATGCTGTTTTTCCTACTTGTTAATCTCTGACTCTCGAGG
Organism: Cynopterus sphinx; assembly: GCA_030015415.1. NCBI lineage: Eukaryota > Metazoa > Chordata > Mammalia > Chiroptera > Pteropodidae > Cynopterus > Cynopterus sphinx. The sequence goes on from CM057381.1 coordinate 43,243, forward strand.
ACTCTGTGGAAGGTTCCCTCGGACCACTCCCAGTTCTAGACCTATTCCATCTCACTGTGAACCAACCACCGGGAGCTTATAAAGTGGCTCCATGTGGGGGCCATTGTGCCGAGGGCTTCGTGCCCGGACAGTGATGGGTGGCCAGGACTGGGTCCGTGCCGTTACTATGGTTGGCCAGTGGGGATTGCAGAGGGGCCAGATGTGTAGAGCAGGACTAAAGACACTGCACACCTTAGTAGTGAATTGAGTCAGGAATACCTGAAATAGCCAGGAAAAGAATATTGATGAGGGGAATTGGTTCTACTTGACTGTATAATGCATTCGAAGCCTAACAAAATCTGTGTATTTGGTTTCAAAATATGAAAGATTTGCAGTAGAAGGGAGAGTTCGAGACTGACAGCCGTAACAAAATAAAGTGGCATTTCATCCACATCACGGTGTGTGTTTCAGTCTGTAATTGTTTAAAACTGGAGTTGCTCTAAATGTCAAAATGTCTAGAGAGATTTTAAAATTCTTCACAGCGCATCCATCCCAAGGAGATCTTGGTGGTCATTGCTTTGTAAATTGGCTTCTCTGCAGATATCTAAGAGCTCCTACACTTCGGTAAATTGAGGTTTGATGGCTGGATTAGGAGATGGTGCATTCCATATTGCAATAAATTCTGGCAAAGGCTCCTCCCCCCTCCCCCTACCAACAACTACAAATAAATTCTTTCCCACCAACTTGTGAGGTCTCCTCCTGCTTTACTCCAGGACTTCGTGTACATGTGTATGTATATGTGTGTGTATATATACATATATGTGTATTTAGAAATAAATTTGTAAAATTGAATAAAATAGAATTCTTTACTTCTCTTTCCGTTTCACGAATTAAGTGACTGAATAAATTTATTCATTGTAGACATGTATATGTAAAATGAGTTTTCTACCTTTGACTCATTTTGATGTGCATTTAGATACTATTTTATATTTTGGGGTTTAAGCGAACACTCTCGCACCTCTGCATACTCTGGTCTGGTCTCACAGTGTTTATGCATTGAAACCAGAATCCTTCCTTCATGTCCTTTGCTTTGGTGCTTTCCTTTGGAAGGTGTCATTTATTTCATATTATAAATAATATGTTCCTTTTGATACTAATATTCTGTTGTCTAAAAATGTTTAACTGTGTAATCTTACGTGTTTTAAAGTTTCAAATTGTACAGGTTCAGATGTACTTTGATCTGCCTCCATTTTTTTCTTGTTACGATTATTTTGGCTATATCTTCTACCTCAAAATGAGACAGAGTTGACTTTTAGGATAATTTTTATTTTTTAATTTTTTTGTGTGAAATACTGCATGTGACTTTTAAATACTGGTTGCACCAAATTTCGACATTCACTGAGATTTTCTGTGATTGTCTTCTGGTCTAAGAAGCCTGGTTTGGCAGGCTCTTATCATGTCATTTTATGTCCTCAATAAGTTTTAAAATTTCTTAACATGAATCTCAAACTTATTTCAAATGGGAGTGGTAACACTTTGCTGTTGTAAGTAGAAACTTATTAGTCTGTAAGTTGTTACTAAACGGGAAATACCAGCGTAAGTATATACAGAATAGATTTGTTGACTTTAAAAAATATTCTGAAGTATGTGAGTTAAAATGGATCCTCTTGTATTTTAGAGTTTACAGTTTACATGCCTTTGGAGAATATGTTTCCAGCTCTTCGATGCCATATTGTATTTCTTCTCCTCTCGGCCCTGACTCCTAGCATTCTGTGTGTTGGCGAACCAGTCCCTCTTCTCAGCCTTGCCTTTAGTGAAGCTGCTGCTTGGTTTACTGCTCAGTATATTTGCTAGGATTTTCTTGATTAACAAGAATTATTCCCCACATGAATTTTAAAGATTTTCAATTATTTTTTACAGATAAAGTACTTTTCCAAGGGCCTATTGACATCACCTAATTTTTTTAGATCTTTAAAATTGCAGTATGAGAGTGATAGCTTTTCTAGTATTGAATCATGCTTTTGTTTGCAGTGAACTCCACTTGTCTGTGTTGTACCAGTATTTAACTTTAGCACTAATGACCAAAAATAAAGTTGAATGGAAAAATAGTATTAATATTTTTTTGTAAAATATACTCAGTGAACATCATTGATATAATTTCCAGTTTTTTTGAACATGTATATACATTTTAGTTGGCCCGATTAACTAATGCAAACAGACTCGTTTTTCCGCTTTGAAGCAATTTACCTTAACAAATTTACTTTCAAATCCATTTTGGAGATAGATTTTGATATATAATTTAAATAATAAAATTGCTTAATCAGCTTGTTCTTATGCATGAGTGAATATTCATAACATTTCCTTGGAAATTGATTTATCCTACACATACAAATTAATATTAAGGTTCTCCCTATTTTCCTTACATTTTAAATTACTGCCTTTAAATGAATACGTGCTCTGTTTTATTTGTCAGTGTTATTGTTTTTAAGTCTTTTTAAATTCCTTGATTTCCCTGTCAAAGCTTTTATTGATTTGTCAAGTGTTTCTCATTTCATTCTGTACTCATTTAATCTTTTTATTCTTCTTAACTTTTACTAATCTCTGCTTTATTTGGGACAGTTTGAAAAGCCAGAACAGTCGTGTTTCTTTTCTCCTTCCTTGTTTATAAAGTCGCTGAAAATGCGGGCCCTCACTCTGGCACTGAGGCTTAAACTGCAGTGGTTCCTGGTGCGAACCTTTCCCTCTCCCCCAGCACGGCCCACTGCAGTTAAGTTGTCAGTGTGTCTGGTCTCGGGGAAAGCTCTGTCCACGTCGGGAGTGACCAACCCCCTGTCTTGCAGCCTCTGTGACCCGGTGCTGACGCCAGGGCACGTCCTGCTCGTCCCTTCTGCTGACTCTCAGGGCCTCTCCACGCTGCACCAGCCACCTGTGGAGTTCGGTGCTTTTCTAACGTGTCTTTAGGTTCATGTTCTTCCCTCTTTCTCTGTTTCTCTCACATCCTTTCACTACCCCCGGGCCCAGCTTCACTACCAACACTTCTTAAAATTCATCAAAACTTTTTTAATTATTTTACTCCATTTTTCAACAAAAGCCTCCACCTGCAAACTTTATAAGAAGGACCAATCTAATTATAGTGACCTTTGGTCCCTAAAATCTCTTTGTTGGCCACCCTCCTTGGTCCACCTCATCACTCAGCTGCCTTCCAGTGTGTTCTGACTTCCTGGGGCACAGCAGGTCTGGGACGTATCCACACTATCATTCTGTTCCCTCATCTGGAAAAACAAAAACAAAAACAAACCTGAACTCCATTCCTGCAAAACTTCATAAGTCTTTGCCCAACTGAGATTTTTAAGTGTCAGATAAATTCTACCTACATTTCAGGAGAGCTTTCCCACTAACGAAATACTTCAGTATATGTACAGAATATGTTTGTCATTATTTCTTTAAATAATTGTAACCCCTTAGGGGCAGATTTTCTGTCTGCTTTATTCTTGAGTATAATTTCACTCCTTGCTATCATCTCAGCTCTAGGTTGACCTGAATGCTATGTTCATTTATGACAAAAGATCATCACTTGCCTCACGAATATTGCAGTAAGTAGGCTGAAAAGACATAGAACCTAACAGAAATACATGAAAATCATAGCTTATTACCTAAAGGTTCACTACAAGACTAATGGGAGCTAAATTTTTTTAAGTGTCAGAAGAGTATAATTTTAGAAAAGAAAAAAACAGCATTTCTTATGGGATGAAATGCGTACACCTGAAACAAATATATCACTTGATTTTTCATCAGTAATGACATGTCGTATAAGAAATGTCTTCTGATATTTAAAGGCTTATTTCCTTTGCAACATCCCTTTATAGAGATGGAAAGTAGAATGGTGCTTGCCAGGGCCGTGGGGAGGAGGTCGTGGGGGTGGTTTAAGGCTTTCAGCATTTTCGTTTTACAAGATGAAGGAGCAAGGAAGGTGGGTGCTGGTGAGGATGATACGCCTTGTGAAAGTATCTGAAACCGCGGACCGTCACTTAAAAATGGTTAAGAGAGTATGTTTTGTGTGGTAGGCTTTTTACCATAATTTTCAAAAGGAAAAATATAGTGAAATCAGTGCTGAAACTGGCCATGTACTCTGGGAGTTTCTATTATTTTGAAGCTTGCGGAGCCTCGTAGTTCTTGGGACATCAGCTAACTCTGAATCGAAGCGACCTACACTGTACGGGTGGTTTCTTGCCTGGTAGTGAAAACGCACATTCCAGTACCTTGAGTGACAGTTTCCTTGCATGTGTATTTATTTATTCGGCACACAAACAGATTTCTGTAGAGCTGAATCGATGCCTACAGCTAGAGAACACGTTGGAGATTGCAGGTCCTCGCAGAAATGAAGAGCAGGATGGATCTTCTGGCTGCAGGTTGTCTAGAGCAGGGGTCCCCAACCCTTCAAGGGGCAGCTTTGCTAGGTGGATGGCACTTATCCCTGCAAATGGAATAAATCACTGGCTTGGTTAACACTGTCATAGAGTGTATTCTTAATTCTCTCAGTTCACAACCGGATTCATGCAGGACGAAGCTCAAAGTCAATGTCGAGGGAGGAGTATTCCTGGACACTTCACTTAGAGGACACAAAATAACTCAGCTCACGTGTATCTGGGGGCCAGGGCCAGGGAATAGCAGCTCGGATGGAGGCTCCAGAGGGCAGGGATGGAGTTAGAGAAGCATCGCTGGTGTGCAGACCAAGAATGGTGAAACTCGAGGACCGCCTCAGGAGTTCCTGGAGTGAGGACATGAGTTGCATGAGTTTGGGGACCTCTGGTTTGGAATCAGGAGAGAATCAAAAGCTTCTGAAGCCATGGGTTAGTCAGCATACAGAACCCAATGGTTTTCCCATCCTCCTCTAAATTGAACGTATCTGTAGAGTCTAGCAACAGTCGTCCTGGCCTTCTGACCCCAGTGGAGGCGAGTCTTCTGCCTCTTAGCAATCCTGACATTTCTGTGCCTTGGGCTGGGCTACTTCCAGGTGAAGCGCTGGGAATTCAGGACAGTTGGGTCTACAAACTGTGGATAACTGGAATCTCATGGCTTCCTTCTCTGTCCTCAGCTTTGCCTCCTGTTGTTTGGACTGTGTGCCAGTGAAAACCCAGAAGACATCCGACAGCCGAGCAGGTGACAATGGAGTCACAGGTGCGTTGGGCATTACTCTTTCTCCTGAAACTGCATCTCTGTTGCCAGTATATGGGTATATTTCTCCTACAGGCATTGATGTTCTAAGTGCTTGCAGGAGATTTTTCAAGGATCTGAGCTTTCAGGGATCTGGACTGGAATGGTCATGTTGGGGTGAGAGCTCCTTAAGTGGTAATCTCCTTCCCACCACTGTGCTACGGTCATCCAGCCTCTATTAGAGCTGTGCGTTCACAGAAGAGGTGAGGGAGGGCTTCTTTTTCTCATCCAACAAACACATGGACTTGTTAGTGAAAAAGAAAAAAAAAACTGCTTGTTAATCATATTATTGACTGTAATAGCCTTAGGATTGAGGTGAATGCAGGTGACAGAGATGAGCAGCAGAACATGCAGCCCAGAAAGGTAGCAGATGTTTTCACAGGTGAGCTCCATCCACCCAGTTACAGGTGCTGGGGCACTGATGATCACTGTTGAGGGAAACGAACTATGATTATGCCAGAGAAGGCAACAAGGAGTCATTTGTTCTTTCCAATTTTAAACCTCTTAAAGTTTTGATGGAATGTACTTGTGCTTTTTGAAAATGAATAAAACTAAAATTCTCATGATTACCTGTGTCCCACATCATGACATTTCTTTGTAATTTTTTCCCCTTTGTTAATATTGCATAAGTGGAAGCAATGCATATGAATGTTGTTTCGCTCATTTGGGCTGTGGTTGAGGAGCAGGTCTAGAGGAGGCAGAGTGAAGCTTCAGGCCCTGTGACGTTTTTGATGAACTTGAAGCAGTTAGAACAGTCAAGTGGCTTCAGGTATGCTTGAATAGAGAGACAAGACGAAGAAATAGAAGAGACCATGGTGACTGCTACGTGGAGCTCCCAGAAAGAGCCAGGATAACTCTGCACCAAGGTCTCAGCTCCCCTGGCTCCTGCAGCCGAGCCATTTCTCCTTTTCCTGTGGAGATGAAAGGCTGCTTGTGCGCATCCCCAGGCCTGCTGAATTCTGTCCAGTTTTGTGGAATTCTGGACATGCTTCCATAATCTCTGCTGTTTATCGCATAATAAACGTAGAACTTAATCTTGTTTGCCAGTTATCACTACACATTAGCTCATCGGACCTTTAGGAATTCATCACAGCCATTAAACCAGTTCATTGATGAGGAAACTGAGGTGACAAAGGGAACACTGTAGCTGCAGTTGTGGTTAAAAAGTGGCAGATCGTGGATACTGCATCCTGGTGATGAGCTTGTAGATTAACTCGGAATTGGTGGAGAAGACTGTCTTAGTTATACATTTTGATGTGAAAATTTTAATATCAGAATTTTGAGGTCAGAATTACAAGTTTATTGGGAAATCTCCAGGTTATGTTCTGCTACACCTCGTGTGACGTTTCTTTGTGGTGAGTCTTCTGTATTGACAGAGTGTTTGTCACTTGGTACATGTGAAAGTCGGATGCCTGGGCCAGCACCGAGAACAATACTGCCTGAGCTTTCTGTGCACTCAGCCACCGTTTTCTTAGTGCTGTCACCTGTACCACCCTCCCCTAGAGACTGGCAGAGGTGGCCGTGTTTGAAACACCGTTCATAATGTTTTAGGCATCGGTGACCTTCGAGGATGTAGCTGTAGATTTCACCCAGGAAGAATGGGCCCTGCTGGACACATCCCAGAGGAAGCTGTTCAGAGATGTGATGCTGGAGAACATCAGTCATCTGGTCTCCATCGGTGAGTCTCTTCATGCCTGTTACCCACGTGTGTTCATTTAGTCATTCGAGAGCTGTGTCAAAACGCTCTCCCACGCCTTATGCCAAACTTTGTCTAGATTTTTTCATAACTCTCACAACTATTTTTTTAACAATTTTCTTTACTTTTTACTTATACTTAGTTTAGAATTCCAATAGAATGCAATCTTCCTGACACGATTGCATCTCTTTCTTGCTACTGAATCTTTGCCCATTCAAAAATCATGAGTTCTGTTTTTGAATGGATAAGTACATAAATTGATTTTTAAAAAAATATATTACTATTTTGCTGCAGGGACTGTGATTAGACCAGATCACAGTATTAAAAATAACAGACATGTTGTTTTCCACATAGAAGCTACATTACTCTGGTAGAGGTGGTATTTATTGGATTTTTTGGGGTATAGTAGTCAAACACTGTGAAAATTTATGTTTTCTCACTGAAAGAAAATATTGAAGATTCTACAGCCTGTCTTTGAACTTAGGCCTGGGCGTCAGCAAAGACAGAGGTCCTTAATAGCTTCTGGAACAAGTTCCAGAGCTGTTGTTGTCCTGGTGAAGAACAGTCCCTGTTGTTTTCAACCTTCTCTTTCCTCTGCTGACCTTCAGAGGTTATCTCCCTCTTCCTCATTAGTTGACCTTGTATCGATGATCATGTACTGTTATCAGCACAGAGCTCAAAATCCACATATCATTTTGCTACAGTCAGTCAGCTCTACCAATCAGATGTGATTTCCCTTTTGGAGGAAGGAGAGCAACTTTCAAGAGAGAGGATTGGTTTTCTTCAAGGCCAGAGTCCAGGTGAGCTCTGCTGTGGTTGAGCCCTATAACTCCATCCTCGCCACCTAGCCACCCTAGAACACTCTGATTGTGCTTTTGAGGTTGACAAGACCATCTAAGACATCTGTCATAAAAACCTTGATGTTGAGTGTTCAATCTACAGTAACAGTCACCTTACTAGCCAGTTTGTGTCCTCTGTCACTGCTTCCCTCATGTTTGATGAGGCCCTGAATGTTGCTCTGACAGAAATCCAGACCAACCTGGTGTCTGATCCCCGTATCCACTTCCCTCTGGGCACATGTGCCCCTGTCTGCTGAGAAGCCTACTGTGAACAGCTTACTGTAGCGGGGATCACTGGCGTGTGTGTGGAGCCAGCAAACCAGATGAAGTTTGGCCCTTGCCATGGTAACGACACAGCTTGCTGCCTGTTCGAATCTGGCGACGGGGTTCCCAAAGATGTCAGTGTTGCCATTGCCACCATCAAGACCAAGTAATACCATCCAGTTTTGGACTGGTGCCCAACTGGCTTCAGAGTTGACATTAATTATCCTACTGTGGTGCCCAATGGAGACCTGGCCAAGGTACAGTGAGCTGTCAACATGCAGAGCAACACGGCTCTTGCTGCGGCCTGGGCTCGCCTGGACCATGAGTTTGACCTGAAGTGTGCCAAGTGTGCCTTTGTTCACTGCTACATGGGTGAGGGCTTGGAGGAAGAGTTTTCTGAGGCCTGTGAGTACATGTCTGCCTTTGAGGTCTGTGAGGATGTTGGAGCAGATAGTGCTGAGGACAAGGATGAGGGCGGAAAGCATTAACCTCCCTGGTGCAGTTTTACCCGCATTGCCTTGGGACTGTCTTATTTTGGCCCCGATAAACTGTCCATTCTATCCTTAACTTGTTGATAAGTGAGATTTTATTTAATTTATGAAATGTCCTTTTTATGATCCTATTCTATGAAGATTTTTTTCTTTTTTCCTCTCCAACTTGCCATCTTCATTTTATTTTTTTCATATTCTAGTCTTGAAAATGTCAGTGGTTGATCTCTGTAATGTGTTTCTTCTTGGAGTAGTACTTAATTCGACATTCTTTTCCATCCGTGTGTTAATATTTGAAACATACTCAAATGGGCATTGCATCTTTTCAGCATTTTAATTACAGTTTGGCTCTATCAAGTTATTTCTTTCCCATTATTTCAGATAGGGGAGATGACCTTAAAAAACAAGAAATAATATCCATTCAACATTCCTACAAGAAGAACACATCTTTAATCAATGCAGTGGTAAGCTGAACCTGTTCTTCCAAATACAGTCCTGGGTACTGAATACGTTAGAATTTGGCACCATTACCTAATCAGAGTTGGGATCAAGGGCCCTCACAGTAGAAAGTTTTGAATAGTTTGGTTTTGGGGAAGAAATTAACTTGAATTCTAAACCATAACCTGAGGTCTTTTAAACAGACAGTTGCATAATCCTGGTTCACATACATAATCTTTGAAATATAATGTCTAAAAATTAATCAGACATCTCTGCAGTTGGGATGCCACAAAAGAGAAAATCTTAATGCATGTGGAAGAGTAATACCCCATGTCACTAAAATAGAAACAGTTTTAACTGGAGTCTATCATTGAATGATTACTCTAAAATTTATATTTCTAGAGAGAGGAATGAATGAAGGAATGAATAAATGTGGGTAAACTTTTAACACTTTCTCATTTCTTTTCAAAAAGCAAAGATTTCACACTCAAGAGTACCCATTCGAATTTAATGATTTGGAAGAAAATATTTTTGAAATCTTAATGTTGACTCAGTATGGGATTGCTCACATGGGAGAGAAACCTCATATTGGTCATGAATTCGGAGAATCCGTCAGTTACTTTAATCAACATAAAGAAGTTGACGCTACCAGTCAGTCATATGAATGTCATCGACGTGGGGAGACCTTGTTTCCGAGCTCTGCCATTAGACACCCTGATCATTGGCACAGTGAAGAGAAAACATTCGAATGCCCTGTATGTGGGAAAGTCTTCATGAAAAGTTCGAACCTTAGACGGCATGAGATGATTCACACTGGAGTGAAACCACATGGATGTCATCGATGCGGGAAGGCCTTCACTCATTGTTCTGATCTTAGAAAACACGAGAGAACTCACACGGGAGAAAAGTCATATGGATGCCATCTCTGTGGGAAAGCCTTTAGTAAAAGTTATAACCTTAGACGCCATGAGATGATGCACACTCGAGAGAAGCCACATAGATGTCATTTGTGTGGGAAAGCCTTCGCTCATTGCTCTGACCTTAGAAAACATGAAAGAACTCACTTTGGAGAGAAACCATACGGATGCCACTTATGTGGGAAGACATTCGGTAAAACTTCTTACCTTCGACAACATGAGAGGACTCACAATCGAGAGAAACCGTATGGATGTCATTTATGTGGGAAGGCCTTTACTCATTGTTCTCACCTCAGAAAACACGAGAGAACTCACACTGGAGAGAAACCGTATGAGTGTCATCTTTGTGGGAAAGCCTTCACCGAGTCTTCTGTCCTCAGACGACACGAGAGAACTCACACTGGCGAGAAACCGTATGAATGCCAGCTGTGCTGGAAAGCCTTCACTGATTCTTCTGTTCTTAAACGACATAAGAGAACTCACACTGGAGAGAAACCGTATGAATGCCAGCTGTGTGGGAAAGCCTTCAATCACTCCTCTGTCCTTAGACGACATGAGAGAACTCACACTGGTGAGAAACCGTATGAATGCAATGTATGCGGTAAGGCCTTTAACAGAAGTTACAACTTCGGGCTCCATAAAAGAATTCACACTGGAGAGAAACCGTATGAATGTTATCGATGTGGAAAGGCCTTCAATAAATATTTTAACCTTAGACAACATGAAAGAACTCACACCATAAAAGTTATAAATGCGCAAGACTCACCGCCCACAGCTGAACTAACTCAGACACTGAACTAACACCATGTTTATAATCAATGTGGAAGAGCCTTTATTCATCCTTATTATTTAATTTAATCAAAGGTAATTCAAAATAAAGGGAATCTATGTGTATTGCATCTGTTTGACAAACACTTGACAACGGTCTGAACTGGGAGACAACATATTACCTGGGAGAACTCAAACTGTAAATGGAATGAATGAGGAAGAGTCTTTATACACGATCGGGTTGTTAAAAAAGATGGAGAAATCACATGTCATAAATTCTGTTTATGTAACCAGTGTATTAATACCTTCACTTGTAATTTATCCCTTAGACAAAATAGTCACTTACACAGGACAGAAATTCTGGATGTGGAGTCATCGTTTCTCTCATTCAACTTAGCACCATTCTGGGTGGGCACACAAAAAATTTAGGGTCAGATAACTACTGAAACAAGAAATAAGCGGGAAAAATCTACTAGGAGGACAAAGCCTCTTGAAGAAGAGTAGATCACGTGTGTTGAATAAGTTCTTCTATGAGAAATGGTAGAAGTGATTTCATTAATAGAGTGAGACTATTGCTCTAAAACAGATTAGGATTCACACCGTATAGACACTCAGTGACTTCTTTAGAACACAAATGAAGGAAGCTTTTCAGTGATTGCTCAGTCCCTAGTTAACACTAATGATCTCACATTGAGGAGAAAACAGTACAGAGGAGAAAGTGGATAGACCTTTAGGCAAATTTCACGTTAGAAATTTTGGACTGGAAAAAAATTATAAAAGAATCAATGAGCATATGATTCAGCAAAATAGAAGTTTTCCAAAGGTCTGTCATTGAAACCATATAGGATAAAATACACACTTGTGAAACATTGTGCGAGTATTGAATGCAGAATTTTGGAAGAAATAACAAAGACAAAATGGTTGATACTTAAGAAATGCAAGCATCCATTGTTGGTGGTAAAAAAAAAAAAACCTATATCCTGATTAAGGTCCAGTTTTGCTGGTATAAACACATTTTTTTAGGTCAATTACAAAATATTGAAAGTAAACTGAAACACAAGATACCAAACTATGTTTTAGCTATAATATTTAGGTCAGAACTTTGACAATACTGATGCCTACATAGGAAAATTCACAACTAACTGCCGGAACCTGACGGCCAATATCCAACAGTCCTGAGAGGGGGAGTGAGGATTAAGGAAAAAAGACAGAAGAAGAGAAAGAGTCGGGAGGACTGACAGTCAATACTGCAGCCTCGAGTTTATTTAGCACAGCATATTTATAAAATCAGGATGGCAGGGAAACACAAGCCACAAGTATGCACGAGCAATTAGTAACACCTGCACAAGAAGCCTGTGTTTTCTCAAGGTTTCTGTCTTCCTCCTTATCTAAGTCATAAAACCCACAGATCACTCTCTGGAGCCACAAAGGCGCTTCTTAGCAATTAAGAAATTAACAAGGTATTTGTAAACTAAATACATTTTCTGCTGCAGACCTCCTGCTGCAAACATCCTCCCCTGCCTGCTTTAAGGGCAGTCATCAATCAAAGGCTCCCAACAACTACCAATGTGGGGTCACATGAAAACCTTGATGTTCTTTCCTGGAAATCTGGTTTAATTCTTTGCACTTTCCTGGGTTTTTTGCTTATGCGATTTTATCAGACACCCATATGCAGATTGCTTTGTCTTCATCTGTCTCTTTACCATATGACACCATGAGTCTGCTGGGTCTCGGAGGCAGTCAGCACACATTTTATTCCTCTGCCATGTGTCTCTCCCTTTTTGATGTTAAAATGTGAAATGCTTCATTTTCACAGCACACACAGGCACAGCCAGGTTCCTCTAAAGACTGTCAGCTATTGTGTTTGGTCAGAGGGCAGTGGCCATTATGTTATCTGCGTACAGGTGTTTCCCTGATTATGTGACTTAGAGCACATAGGGCAAAGGTGTCTGTGAAAGTCTCTGTTCAGCATGAAAGGTCCACACGTGATGGAATAAACATGTCTTATGTGGTCATTTGGAGTGCATTAGGGTTAGTATGTGTTAAGAGGGGGTGGTAACAGTTGGGCCGGTGTGTGTCATCACTGTATTTCAGAGAACACATGAAGTGAGAAGCATTGTCTTCCTGGCATCAGATCAACAGTCGTCACCCTTGGAATACCAGTGAACTGAACAGAGGTCCACCGGGCACTCTGGGGAGCCCAGGAAAAATGGAACTAGCCATGTAGTCGGGCCTCTGGTCCCTGCTGGGGCTACGTGGATGGGAGCGGTCGAATCCTTATCAGTGGAAAACTAGAACCCAGGGTCTGGATGGTTCAGAGAAGGGTGACCTGCGGGCATCAGTGATTGTGGCTCTGAGTGGGAGAGTTGTTAAGTTCAGGTAAATGATCAGGGGCAGAGTTATGACATTCAGTGGCAGAAGGCCTATTAGGTTTGTGGATTGAGGGTCCTGAGATCTCCACCAGAGGGAGGACTAAAGCCACTTTGAGGCAGCAATTCTAAGGCAAAAATGTGAGGTCATAGGTGGTGTTGGAAGAATGAGGGGCCAAGACAGAAACACCTGAGGGTAAGACAGCGGACACATAGGCCTGCCCTCACTGGTCACATCTTTTAAGCCCCATACTACCTGGCTAAAGCTCCAGCATGCCCCTGCCCCTGGCCCTTCCTGAGTGAGGCCTCTCTCTGGCAACTCCCACTTTGACCCTGTCTGCCCGTTTCCTGCCAACCTAACAGAAAGAGGGCAATGGCCTCCGTAGCCTCTCCTGGAACAAGAGCAGTTCCTAGGCTGCCGAGTTGATGTCAATAATGTGTGGTGGCTCTGGAAGGGCAAGGCCTGCCCCCGCCCCCCTCCCGGCTCCCAGCATGGTGCTTGTGGTTGATGGCGCCTGGAGGGGACTGCGAAACATCTCTAGAGGTTCATCTGGAACCAAGTATGCTTTCTGAGGCCACCTCCGAAGACACCGTCTGGCCCCTGTATCTGGAGGCGTTCTTGATACGTCAGCGTGAATGTGCCTGGCAATGCAGTGGAACTCATGAAGAGTAAAGTTCGCTGTTGTCTAACAACCATCACAGAAGTGATCTGTCGTAAGAATGGTAAGATCTGGGGGCGGGTGGGGTGGTGTGTGTGACAGCTGTAAAGGAAAAGAGTTTTAATGTTATTTAAGTTGGTATCAATCGAAAATAGATTGTTACACCTGTAGGACATATCTAACCTCCAAAGTGACCATAAACGAAATACACAATATACACAAAAGGAAGTGAGAATGCTATTTCTTTGGGGAAATGTGGCCATTATCTTTTTCCTTCCTTTCCACGCCACAATACAAGCGCAGGGAACTGCTGTAACATGATACAAGTCCCAGGGACTGAAACGGCAAGATACAGTGAGATTTTTGAACACTCAGTCAAGGCTTTACATAAAAATACCATTTTCTTTTCCCCCTAAGTTCCTAAAATATCACACATCGCCCTCCCAGATCTACCACTGTTGGGAAATTGTTAGGAAAACTTTGGGAATCATCTTGTTCCCAATATCTGGCTCCATAGGTGCGGTCACAAGAGAGCAGAAGAGCGAGAAACGAGGAGTCACGTGAAATCGGATGAATCCTGGCCCCATCCATGCCAGGACGACGCTGCAGCTGGGCGGGCAGGGGGACGGGCGGGGGGGCCGGGGTGCAGGCCTGGCGGGGGTGGGGGATGGGGACGCGGCTCCGAGACGACGCCCCCCAGACGGGCCAGGCCCCGGCCTTCTCCGTCTCTTCCGCCGTCACACAGCCCTGCGGCCGGGCGCTGTCCTCCTCGGCCCCTCTCCGGGGCCCCCTCCGGGCAGCTGAACCAGGGCCCCGGCCTCCCCGGAGCGAGCCCCGCCGGCGGCGGCGGGCACCGAGACCGGGGCCGGGACGCCGTCGGACTGGGGGCCGAGGCGGTTCCCCGGCTTCGCCGCGCCCTTGCAGCTGCACCCCGGAGGGTCCGCAGCGTCCGTCTCGCGGGACGCCCCGCCGCGCCCGCGCACCCCGCGTCCGGCCCGCCGAGCCGCGCCGCTCGCCCGCGCGGGGCCCCTGGCCTGTCAGCGCGGCCGCGAGCCGCGGCGGGTACAGTCGTCGCCCGGGTGCGGCCGCTCTCCCGCCTCTGGTCCTAAACGCCCGCGCCTTCGCGGGTTCGCTGCGCGCGGCCCCTCCCCGGGGGTGGGCAGCGCCCCCGCGCCCGGGCTGTCCCTCCGGCCGGGACCTGCAGCCCCGCGGCGCACGCTCCTCGCTTGGACTTTCGCTTTAAGCCACGTCGACCCGCTTCAGGCGACATCAAGCGGGACCGGCCATTCTTCCGTCCACCCGACCCTTTTAGCACGTCCGATCGCGACGCCAGCCCCAGCCTCTCCAAACCCGACCCCGCGCCCTGTGACAGGCTGGGGCTGCGACGCGGCCGCGGAGCCGGTCCCGACGCGGACGCGCCTCCCGGCGACCCCCCGGGCACCCGCCGGCTGCTCTCGCCGGCTCGCCTGCCCCCGTCACGGCTCTTCGGGCGCCCGCCCGGCCGCGTTCGCGGTGCCCACGGCCCCGCCGTTCCCTCCCAGGCTGGCACCGCCTCCCACCGCGGTCCACCGAGGAGTGCTCGCTGCCCGGACGTGTGCGGCTCCCTCCGCATCTAGCTCCCCACTGTCTCCCGTTACACTTTACTCCTGGTGTGTCCAGCTTCTGCGGCTAGAGGCCTCGCTCCCGCGCCCTGGGGGAGGCCGCGCTGTCAGTTACGGTGCACCCGGTTTACCAGCCGCCGCTCGGTGCCGCTCGGCCATCATTAGGCTTCTGTGTCTCTTCCACTTTGAAACAAAAACCTCGTACAAATTTATTTTCTCTCTGGTTTTGCTCCCTTCTTTGGTTCCTTTGTTTCTTCCTTTCCAGTCGCCTTCTCTTCTCATCCCTTCACCCTTAGACTTTTCAAGGCCACCAGTTATCGCCCCCCGAAATGTCTTGCTAAGACCATGAATGTTCTTTCTGTAAAAGATCTGAGGGGTGTGGCTCTGCCTTTGCTTTGGAACCAAAGAAAAATTGAGCTGTGTCCTCCCTTTGGGAGCTTTGCTTTCCTGTGACTACTTTATAGTCACTCAGCCTATATGTCTTGTGAAAAGAATTCAGTACCATAGAAATGCCTCACGACTTCATTCTGGCCCCATTTTCTCCACCCAGAGCTCTATTAGGTTTCCTCCACACACAGCCACCCCTTACCCACACATTCAAACTCCATATTTGTTGGTCTTCGGTCTCAATTTAAATGACAACTCAGACATCTTCACTGATAAAGTTAGACTTTCTCTCCACCCCATTGCCTTGATTACAACTCTACTCATCCTTCAGGCCACTTACAGAATGTCACATTTTTCCTGTAAATTTTTAAAATACATTTACTGTCTCCTGCACTGGTCAGATCGCAGAAAGCCATGCCCTCAATTATACAGTTAAGCACGTTTCCCTCTGACTATATGTGTGAGGTAAAATTTCCGAGGAATTCCACGTTCACAGCCTCATCCGCCCTCAGGGTAGGTTAGGTTGCTTTAGACTTGAAATTTTTCTGGATTTATAACACACAATGGTCAGAAGGAACTGCAGTTAGACCAGTGGAACACATATTAAATAACAAAAAATGAAGGAGTGATTGAATGACTAATGAAAAGGACTTTGATTTATATTTACATTTAATAGGGGAAATAATGCCCTGAGACATATTTAATTTTAGTAGCATGTGACTATGCAATTAGAGTTTCTATTTTGGGAATACAGACATTGATCACCTTCAATTTACAGATAATAAAGGTAGAAATAAAAGTTATCAAATAAATGTGAAAGTGGCAGGCTAGTGCATAAAAAAGTAGAGAAGAGAAGATGATACCAACTTAACTTAAATCACATATTAAAACTCTATAGCTCTGTCACCGTCATTATTACCATTCTTTATATGGGTTGCTTTTGTGGTTGATATCATGGAAAGAGATATTTTGTGATTATTTGTGATGAATTTTGTGATAAATAATGCTGCCATGAACATATGGATGCACATGTTCCTTCAAAGTAGTGTTTTGGTTTTCTTTGGATAAATGCTCGGAAGTGGGATTACTGAGTCTTTTGTCTCTTGTTATAGCCTTTGCTTTAAAGTAGTACAAAAAAATGTTAAAGGGACTTTTTTAAGAAAACGGAAAGAAAAGCAAAATGTGAAACATAAAATGGCAATATCTTTCAACAATCGCTATGAATTTAAATGAACTAAATGCTCCAATCAAAAGACACAAGGGGCTGACTGGATAAGGAAAGACCCACACATACTCCCAACGAGAGACCTGCTTCAGGGGCAAAGGCACAGACACAGCCCGAAAGTGAAGGAATGGAAAAAGGTATTTCATGAAAATGGAAACAGACAGAAGCTGGGGTGGCAATACTTACACCAGACAAATAGACTCTCAAACACAGGTCTGTTCATATTTACGCAATGTGCTCCGTTACTTTCTTCATTTACTATTCAACACGCATTTGTAAAGGGTCTGCTGTGTACCTGGCCTTGGCCAGGGATGCACCAGTGGACAGAAGAGACAAAACTAGCTCCCGGTGAAGCCTCCATCCTGGGGTATTTACCAAATAGAATACACGGTATGTTTAGTGAAGGGTAGAAGAATAGACCAGTGTGAGGGGTGCCTGCAGGACGCTGCAAGTCTAACCGAAATACTAAGGTTAGGTCTGATGAGGTGACTCTTGCACCCAGACCTGACAAGGTGAGGAAGCCGTTCAGCTGCAAATGCTATACCTGCAAATTCGGGAGTCCTCCCTCATGCTGAGAAGTGCCTGCTCTGCTGAGAAGGTACAGCCTCTGTAGGGTACTGTGCCGACACTGTAACTTTCCTTCCATTCGGGGGTGACACAAGGTAAAGCAGGAGGGGACTCAGCGGCACGTTGGAAATCACAGCAGGTCTACGTTTCCTTCCTGTCAATGCCCTTCTAAAGTTCAAGAGCACCGACCAGTATTATGGACAGCACAGTGGTCCCTCAGTTAAGGGAGAAACAGCCATACAAAATATGGTATTTTTTTCCTTTTAAGATTTTTCTTTAAAATACAGGGCATTTTCCACGAACCTCTGAGGCCATTTGGCTGAGAGCGCCAGCAGAACACTTTCTGATTGCAGCTTTCTCCTAGTAGAGAAAGATAATATCTTGAAATATTAATCTTTCAAGTGGTTCCACAGTGCAGCGGTCAGCACGTCTGCTTTACATGCAGAAGGTCCTTGGTTCATGCCCCAGGTGGAGCCATGGACCATGCCCAGGGTGTGCCAGGCCCCAGATGGGTGCCGTGAGCACATGGGAGGAGATGCCCCGCCTTCAGAGATGCAGTTCTTACCGGGAGACAGGCAACATTTGTAGGTTGGGGGTGGAAGTGTGGGTGGGAGGAACTAAAAGACATATACACATAAAATATTACTCTTTTTGACTTTACTTCCTGTACATGCCATTGCACTGGCTGGATAGAACATCCACGTTGCCTTGAGAAAAGGTAGAATTTTTAGAGCTGTGGACCTGAGTTATTGTGTCCTGGTCCTTCACTACCACTAGAGAAACTCCTTTTAGGGGTCTTTGTAGGGCAGGTTTCCTAGCTGAATTCTCTCAGTCATTATTTGGGAATGTCTTAACTTCCCATTCCTTTTTGAGGAGCAGTTTGGATGGAAATAGAATCCTCGGCTGACATCCCTTTATTCCAGCACTTTGCCTGTGTCCTAGCCCTGCCCTTCGTCTTCACCTGGGTCAGAGACAGCTGGGTGGCAAAGCCGGGCTGAGATTTCCACAACGGAGAGAAGCTGTCTCACACCAGCGAAGGGGACGGATGACGGGTGCGCCGAGGCTGAGGGAAAGGGGGACACGTACACCGCCCGCTCAGTGGGGTCCCTGGACAGTGGGCAGGCCGAGGCCAGCCTGGGTCCACCTCTGCCTCTTGCAGGGCCCCCGCTTTCCGAGGACAGTGATAGCGGTATCAACCGCCCCGGGGGACCCGGGGCCTCAGTCGAGCGGCGTCTGGCACGGAGCCGGGCGCGGAATCGGCGCCCGGTGCGTGTCGGCTGGTGCCGTCGTGCCCGGCGCTCTCGGTGCCGCCGTCGTGATCCCACAGCAGCGGAGAGCCATCTGAGCCTTGAGGAGTGGGCCGATGTGGACGGGCCCGGGACAACTTGGGACCCCGTGGTGGGGCTCCCTTCAGGATGCCAGCACTGGGACCACTTTGGGAGCCGCCCTTCTCAGGTCTCTTCGGAGCGTCGGCTCCCTGGGGTTCGCGCGAAAGGAAAGACATGGAGGCCGGACGCCGCCGCAGGCTCGCGGAGCTCCCGCCTGCCAAGGGGAGTTTTAGCATCCTCTCGTGCCTGCCCAGGCTAAACTGATCGCTTCGCATGTATGGCCTCCTAGAAACATGTCTGGCCACTCGTGCCACTGATTTGGCCTTCCCCTGGCTTCCTGCTTCCCGGGGGCTTTTGAATTATTTAGATCTTCGATGGCTCTTTATCAGTTTTACACACGTATTTCCTGTGTCATCAAAGAGTGCAAGCTGCTATAGTTCAAGAAAGGTTTCTACATTTTTCTACATTTCCTTCAACTCAATATGATGGTGGGTGTGGGGTGAGCACTCATCATATTTGCTGGTTGTTAGATTTTTCTATTCAAATGTTACATAAAATTTGAGTAATGTGTCAGATAGAAAATGTTTCAAAGGGAAAAAGATATATTGGTTTGTTGGGTTATGTCATACAGTGAGGTGCGCAGTCAGGTATAACATATTCAGACACTCATCGATGGGGTCACTTTTGCACTAGGCTTCCTCCACATTCTATACAGCCTATAGCCCTCACTGCTGTTTTCTGCATGTCTTCTGAGCCATCCCATATCCTCAATGGATGGTGAGCTCCTGAAACTCAGGACTGCAACTTGGTGTGTACGGCATCCCTCACACTGCCTGCCCCTGGTCCACGTCGCGCAGTCACTGCTGAGGCACTGGTTTGCATGCTGCTCTACCAATTCTACACCAAGACGATGGGGTTGTGCTTTGGTTTTCATTTCTTACCTCAGTAAGTGTATAGAAAACAATTAGTCCTCGTATGTTAACTGTAAGTGTTCCAGAGAGGGTGGAACAGGAAAAAAAATTCCCTGAGCCTGGAGGTGGCAAAGTTGAGACTGTCCCAAGAGGGTCAGGGTGACACACCTTGTTCTGTGCTGCATTTGGGAATGTCCTTAAATTTCGGGATGTGTAACCAATATTGCCAACAGTGGTCCATAATTACTTTTATGTTATTTTATAAGAAAATAAATAATACTCTTGAAATAAGCTTATCAGAAGTAATTTACAAAAACATGAATATCTACTAGATGCTTTCTGCAATGTGTTCCAAATATGAAAACACATTTTTAATAAAGAAAAGTACTTAGATCAAATAGTTATAGTGTCCACTATACACCAGGCACTGTCTTAAACATTTTTCACACATTGACTCATTTAATTTGTGCTAAGTGCTGCTATCTTTTTTCTTGCAAGGAGAATGAGGCCAAGAGAGGTTGAGGCCTTACCCAGCTCACGCCCCTGGTCAGCAGCCACTCCTGGCTCCAAACCCCAGCGGTCCCGTTCAGGGCTTGGGAGCTCTGCAGCCCAATTCAGTAACCTTCCCCCCCTCCGTCCCCCCTCCACGTCTCCTTCCACTCACACCCATTTTTCCCTAAGTGGGGTGGGGGGGCGCACTTGTTGAAGCTGGTCCTCCAAAACATTTGCAACCTTCTAGAAAGATCTGAACGTAAACCATGTTCTAAATTGCTTATAAGTAGAACATACTCGAGCCCTGAAGCTGACTACAAAGGACCACCAGGCACACGGGCGGGTCGGGGGTGGACCGCGGCGGTGCGCGTGCCGCCAGGCGGCTCGGGGCCTGGCGCAGGGAGGGCGGCCCCATGGACCGGGCGCCCCAGGGCACGGACAGCGCAGGGCTCGGCCACCGATCGGTGTGGACCCAGATCCGGGGGTGGGGTGGGGAGGGTGACGCGGCTCCACGTGACCCGGACGCCCCGCCTCCGCGGCCCCGGACCCCGCCCGCACAGGAGGGGCGGGGCCTGTCCACTGCGCGTGCGCGCGCCCGCCCGCGCCCACGGGATCGGGCGTTCGGGCCACATGGGGCTGCGCCAGCCAATCCGCGCGGCTGGGCGGGGCCTCCCGGCGCGCGCCGGGCGGGCCGCGGGCCACTTCCGGCAATAGGGCCGGGACGCCCTCCGCGCGCCTGTGGGGCGGTCGGGCGGGCGCTCGGTCCGGGCGCGGGGCCTGCGGCGTGCCAGGTAGGGTCAGGCCCGAAGCCGCGTGCGCGCGCCTCCGCCGGGGAAGGGGCCGGGAGTCCCGGGCGGCCTCCGCCCACCCTGCGAGCCCCCGGGCCGCCTCCCGCGCCCCGCCCTCGACCCCGCGCCTGCCCGGGCCCGCCGGGGGGGTTTCCCGCCGGGGGGGTTTGGCCGCCGGGTCTCCAGCGAGGGCCTAGCTCTCGGCCGCCCTGGGGCCCCCGCCTCCCCCGGTCGGGCGACCCGCCTCCGGCGCCGTCCCCGGCGCCCCCGGTGGAGCCCGCCCGGCAGAGCCCTCGTCCCCTGCCGCCCGCCCGGCCCGGCCGCGTCCCCGCTCGCCCCTCCGCCCTCCCGCTCCCCGGCCGCGGCGCGCTCGCTAGCTCGCTCGACCGCCCAGATGCCCGCCTCGCTCACTTTTCCTGCAGCTGGCATTTCTGAACTTTGACCCTCCCCCGAACCGTGAGCTCCGCTCTGACCCTTCCCCTCGGCCGTCCCTGTGCCGTTTCTCTCCCTGGACGCAGGCTCGTGTTTACAACTCAGGAATCTGAGGGTCGTTTCTTTCCCAGGGACGACGGTTCTTTTACTCCTTCGTAGTTCATCCCCCCCCTCCGGTTTATTGTTCTCCATTTCCAGGAAGCATCTGTGAGTATCTGTCAGGCCTTCGTACAGTAAATCCTACTTCTGATTCTCAGCCCTCAGTTTACCATTTCTTGACATTCTTTCTGGATCAAATTCTTTCTCAGTAATTCGTATTTACCTTTGACTCTAAATCACTTGGAAGTCTTGTAAGGAAAAGAAAGCAATAAAGACTGAATGCTTATCAAATTGAGGACCAGTCAGTCTAAGAACAATGAAAGTTACTTCTCATGAAAAATAAGAAATAGGGGGAAAAAACTCCTTGCCAGCGTTTTTTCTCCATGAAACTTCCTTGCTTTTATTTTCATTGTAACCCGTTTGTTTTTATTTGTTTATAGGATTTATAGTGCTAGCTCTTGTTCGGCACCCAACAGTTTTTGTTGTTTTGCAGGCATGCTTAATAATTGCTGTAAACTGGTTGCTCCGTTTTCTTTTACTATAACTTAAAAACAAGTAGCAAGATACATGTAGCCTTTTAAAATTTATTAGTTTCCCAACATGATTTCCTTGTTTTAGTGTTTCTATATTTAAATCAATCATTGCTGTAGATCATTTCTGGTACCTTATGTAACAGGAGGTAAATAATGTAAAAAAAACCCCTGCGGTTTTATGACATCTCTTTTCATAGATTGTTCCGGAATTGCTGTCATAAAAAATATAGTGGCAGAGTGTGGACCTTGGAGTGAGAGTCCATGAGTGTAAATGCCAGCTCCACCACACTCTTGCCTTGGTCCCTTCATCTGTGAAATAGAGAGTTAAACTTGTAAAATGAGGGTGAGAACATTTTCTACCTTGTAGGGTAGTGCGAAGACTAGATGAGATAGTTCAGGTATACTATTTAGAGTAATGCCTAACTCAGACTGCAATCTAATTAAATGTTTGCTGTCGTTATCATTAGTTAACAAAAGTATGAGCGTTGAAGGAAAGACGTTTGGTAATTAGTTCTGACTCCTTTGTGTCAGGCGTCTTCACTGGCCAGTGGACTTCGGGAGGTCCTGTTCTCATGCGGGGCTCCACCCCTGTGTCCTGCAGTGGGGAGCACAGTCGGGAGCTTCACAGTCGTGTGGCCCCACGTGCTCTCGGCCAGGTGGCATGCAGTGCGCACGGGATTGCGGCTAGATGGGCTGTCTCAGAGCCAGCAGCCACCCTTTGAGTACCTGCTCTCGCACATTTGATTTTCAGGAGTAGTTTCTCGTTTTAATGTTGGTCTTTTAAAATTCGCAGCACAAAGGTAATTTTAGTTAAAATAAACTTTTCAAAGCTTAGCAATTCAAGAGATTAGCAAGAAAAGATACATGAATTCTCAAAAAGTGATGACATACATGAATTCTCAAAAAGTGATGGGTCATCAGTAGTCTTTAAGTTTAGTAATATTGTTCACTACATGCACACTTAGATGCCACCAATCAGGAATATTTTAAAAAATTGGAGACGCAAGCCTTTCAAATTGCGACATTGTCTTTGTCACCCCTCTCATGACTGTTTTGTTCTTATAATACCTGCTGGCAGAGTCTGTGCCTTTTAGTTCATGATCTGTATTAGATTATACTTTAAAAATTTTTTATAATCCAAAGAGTGTAGCGTGACGGGTCTATGGAGTACACACATCTGCAGTGAGACACATTTTCCTCTGTTGAAAATAATCTTGGAAACTTGCTCTTTATTTTTGGGGTCCATTTAGCTGCACTCTGCTCCTTTCAAACCATGGAAATACAGACACTGAGCAGCTGAAAAGTGTAGGCCAACTACAAATGAAGTATATTCATTTCTGAAGAGTCGTTAAAGTTAAAATGAATTATCTGTAGAGTGTTGGGAGTTGTGGAAGAGTTGATTATCTTACTGGAAGCATGTGACAGAGTAGACT
The DNA here is from genome assembly GCA_030015415.1 of Cynopterus sphinx. NCBI lineage: Eukaryota > Metazoa > Chordata > Mammalia > Chiroptera > Pteropodidae > Cynopterus > Cynopterus sphinx. The sequence continues at coordinate 66,670 of CM057381.1, forward strand.
GCTTGAGTGGACTGCATAGACGCTGTACAGGCTGCCTGTGGGGCTGACTACAAGCGTATTAAGTGGTGAGTGGACATAGTGTCTCAATAGCCAAGTATAATATGTGTCATAAAGTTTTAAGATACTTTGTTAGCTGAGGTGTCAGCAAGGATCTGTTGCCAAATTAGTTGTCTTTCTGCCTCCATTCTCCTAGTCAGTCTGACCCAAAGGCCCTGGCACAGTATTCTCCAAACAACTGCTTATGTCGCTCTCTCCGTGGCTCAAAAACTTTCAGTTGGAGAGTAAAGTGCAAGTGCCTTTGATAGTTGTCATTCTCCGTCTCTGGCTTCTAGTCACCTGTCCCGGCTTCTACCTCCCAACCTTCCTGTAGACTCCTATATGGCAGCCCACCTCTTTGGTGTGGTGCTCAATTGCTGTCTTCATGTTTTTCACCCAGTTTCTGTGATTGGTATTTTTTTCCTTTGCCTCTCCATTCACTGAAGATCGAACCATGCTTTAAGGCCAAGCTCATGTCTTAGATTCTCTTCAGAGGTTTCCCAGATGATTTGCTTTTTACTCTGAATTTCTTCGGGTTATTCTTTCTCTTGTTCATTCAGCACTCACATTACAAAATTGCACATATGTATATATTTGTATATATTTTGTGTATATTTACGTATGTGATTATATTATGTGTGTGTAGGTTTTATCATGTTTTGCTGCTTTTTTTGTTTTTAGTTGTTGGCTAGATGGTACACCCTTAGGAAAGGGGCACATAATGATGCACCTAGTCTATGAATAAATGTCATCGAAGTGATCTGTAATTGGTGTGTTTAGTAATTTTCTGTACGGTTGCCGCTTGATTATTTCTTAAGTCACAGAATTCACAATCCTCATTGTCAACATGATAGTAAGAGGTACTTTGACAGTTGTTAGAGAGGGTCCTCACAGACGTTTTCTCTTGTATGTTTTTCATGAGACGAACTTTGCCATTTCAGCATCATGTGCTGCTTCATGGGACGTGTCTTTGCATAAGTGTTCTCTGACTTATAGCTGAAGCTTCATGCAAATCAAAAAATCAGATGCGTGCTGTTTGACAGTCTTAGGTAATTCTGTGGATTGGACATGGCGGGTGGCTCTTGCATTTTTGAGCGGTGAGTTGGAAACAGGTCTATAAGATGAGGTTTAGCACAATAGTGTTAAGATTTAAGGAATGATTTTTAAGTTTCTTCAAAAGCAAACATTTAAATTAATCAACATGCTACTGAAAAGGATGTGCTCTGATTGCAACTTAGTTTCCTGGTGTTTTGAGATCCTCTTGGTACCTAGGGAAATCACTTCATTGTACATTTTACACACCACTTTGGGAACCAAGCGCTTGTGGTGGACCCAGGAATGTCACTGGACTTGTCATTTCCGAGACTTCCTGCGCAGTGGGGCCTGAGCGCCACAAACCAAAAGGAAGTCAGGTCCAGGCGCCGGGCCCTGCTCTCACCGGTTTGTCAGCTTTGTGGACGTGATGATGGCCGTCTCATTGTTCTTAAGCCATAATTTTATACCTGGAGGGTAGTCTAGTGCCTGTCACCAGGGCACAGGAACCCGAGCAGGCGTGTCCCAATGGGAAATCAACACCTGTGTTCCTCCCCTCTAGTTAGGTGCCCCAAATCAGACTGGATTTCCTTTGCTTCCCTTCACACATGCAGCCGTCTGTCTGGCACTGCTCCTCGGCCCCGGTCCTAGGGTCGCGCGGGACGCGAGAGCAGAGGACGCACAGTGGGGAGGCTCCCGGGCTGCTGTGGCCTCTGCCTCTGGGACATTTCTGGAGTCTCAGCCTTTCCCACTCCTGCTGCCGCAGCCGCCTCCTCACCTGGTAGAGGCCAGCACCCGGTAGGCCCATCCTGCTTTGCCTCCAGCCTGTTCTGCTCGGCGTAGCCCGAGTTCCTCGTGAGCGCGGTGTCTTCGGACCACTTACCTGCTGAGCTTCGTTTCCCATGCCTTGGTCTGGCCAGTCACATCTCCGATCACGTCCCCACTCGTGTGTCATCCGGTCCCCATCGCGAACTGCGTGCAGCCGAGGAGCACGAGTGTGTTTCCTGTTCCGTTGCTGCTGGTTTCTGGCGAAGCGGTTTCTCTGTCTGCTGCGATACCCCCCCTTCTCCCCACGCCCTGGCTCCTGCTCGTCCTTCAGGTGTGAGCCGTCAGCTCTGGTAAACCTTTCGTGGCGTGTGCAGTGTTGGGCCAGCAGACCCACCGGTGCTTCTGCCATCTTGTCATTTTAGTGCAACTGAGGCACTGTCTTCGCTATTTTATCGCCAAGATCAAGCCAGCATTTGAGGCACCTGCAGATGTCTAGATATTAGAGGAGGACTATTTTCCCCCTCTTTTATTCCCCCTCCCCCCCACTTCCACCCCTGACCTATGGATGTTGCCGTCTCCCCTTAAGAACTGCATCTCTGAAGGCGGGAGTCCCCGCCCACACGCGCCCTGCGGCACCCGGGCCTGGCGCCCCCGGGTATGGTCTGCGACTCACCTGGGACGCGAACCCAGGACCTGCGTGTGAAGCAGACGTGCTGACTGCTACACTAGGGAACCACCCCCCCAGACCTGTTGTTTTAATGAATATCCTAAGTGAAAAGAAACTTTTGTTAACGACACGCGCATTTTAAACCTAGGTTAACTTTTTTTACAGAACAATGCCATTTTTGGGTCAGGACTGGAGATCTCCTGGATGGAGCTGGGTTAAAACAGAAGATGGCTGGAAAAGACGTGAGTCCTGGGCTCAGGAGCTGGAGAGAGAGGACGAGCAGGACGTCAGCGCCGGCATGTGAGTTACGGCAGAGCGGAGCCCGCGTCGCCTTCCGGTCGTCGCCATCCCGGCTGTCACCGGAAGGCTGCGGCGTGTGTCGTGGCTGCAAACTGCCCACACATGAGGCTGCTGGGAGGGGGCAGCTCTGTAGCTAGAGCCCGAGCCCTGGGGGTCACTGGGCACCTGCACGCGTGCGCCCAGTGTGCACAGAGGCCAGTGCCATGGCTCCGGCTTCGGAGGAAAGAAGAGGCTGTTGTCGGGAGGTCGACAAGCGGGGAGACAGGAGGCAAGGCTCCGCTCTGCCTCCCGATCCAGGCTTCGGAGAAGGTTGTTTGGGGTTGGGGGTCAGGTTGGTATGTTGAGCAGATTATGGCTGAGGAACCCAGGGAAGTTAGGGTACAGTTGGGGCAGTGCCTGTCCGAGGCGCATCGTTTGTGGCTTCCGTGAGACAAATGGATTTCTCTCCCTTGGGAGCCCAAGTTGCTGCAATGCTTTGCTCGGGGACGAAATGATGTTCTGCCTGGTGACTCTGCCATCCTGACGGGAGTCCTGCATAGTCCAGCGTTGGGAAACGCCCCCCACATTCGCACCCCGGGGAAGGAGGGTCCAGCAGCACGTCCGCTCACACCTTGTTGGCTGGAGCACTGGCCACAAGGGAGGCTGGGGGCTGTAGCCAGTGGGTTACGGAACCCACGCAGGGTTGATGGCAGTGGTGTGGTCACCAGTGCTCTGTCACAGTGGTCTCGGAGCATTGGGAGGCTCCGAAGGTCACCAGGCCTTGCTTTGGGAGGTTCCGAAGGTCGCTGGCCTCGCCTCTGAAGCATCGCAGCTTGTCGTGGTTTGAGGGGCTGATTATCGTTTACGCAGTCCTTTTACTGCAGTGAAGAAACTTTTAGAAAAGAAAATATGTTCAAGTTAATTATTGCATTATGCTTTTACTTTTTCATTTCGTAAAGAAAAAGAAGAAAAATTGGGAAACTTTTAATTAGGTGTATTTAAATGGGAAAAACAAATGATTTATTGGATCTGGGTTCATTTAGATGCCTTAACAAGTAGCATTATTTGGTTGATGCTTATTAATTAAGAAGATGTCACAGCGCAGTAATAATTCTAGTTAAGTCTCTGAAAATGCGGGAGAAAAAACAAACATTACGCATGTACTCAGCATTGGATCAGGGATACGGCAAATCATTAGTATCAGGTAATTATATCATCATGTTAACTTTTATTCAGCATATACACAGTTTTGTTTATATAATCCACATGTTTTAATAAAGCATTTTGAAGTCTGAAACTATCTTGGTTCAGTATATATCAAAATCTTTGGGACATTATAAAGCGTATTCAGCACCTCCTAGTATAACGTTCTCAAAAGAACTAGGAGAAATCTCAAATTTCTCATAACAAAAAGAACATATTAGACATTAGCCTTGTAATTTCAGATCTGTGATGTGTCGCTTTGAAAATTAACCGGTTGCTTTCAGGATTTACCATGATTTTAATTTTGATCTCTCTAATTGTAAACCAAATATTATTTCTTTTCTACAAAAGAAAACCAAATGAAAATCTTGAAATAAAATGCATCTTTATTTCAGAATCTTGAATAGTGAAGATGAGGAAATATTCGATGATGAAGAGCATGGAGGTGCATCCAAGAAAAGGAAAAAGGACCATGTTAGAAATGACACGAACACCCAGTGTAAGGTCATCTTCCTGGCATTTTGCTTGTTGGGGGGGTTGGCAGACGAGGCTGCTCTGACAGTGCCATCTAGCGAGGGACGATGGTACGGGATGTACAGCCCGGCGTGCACCGCTGTTGCTCGCTGGCTTTGCAGCTCCACCATGGCAGTTAGTAAGACTTGCAGAACAGAACAGAAGATGGCACAGCCCCCAGAAGAGCCCACGTATCAGAGTGACTGCGCAGTCACGAGTGAGGTCATCACTTCGCTCCTGGGCAAGCCTCAGGTGTTGACATGGAGACATTGCAGTCAGAGGGTGGGAGCGGGTGCCAGGCCCCCACTCTGTGTGAGGCACAGCCGTGAGCCTGTGAGGGATGTTTTAGCGTCTTCAGTCTGCTGAGGAAGGTCGGGTCCTGTGGAGAATAGTCATCGTGATCCTTGAAGCTTTGGGATTTGAGTTACATGAAAACATTTATTTAAATTAAATACTATATAAAAGCAATGACAGAGGAATAGAGCTTTTTATTCAGGTGCATGATATGTTAATAATTGCATTTTTATAACAACTTATGTTTTACTGTTACTGTGGTCATTGGTAGTACTGATTTTATTCTAAGTTGATAAGAGTCGGTGCTGTCTTAAGTCATTTTCCACACAGATATGTTCAAGCACCTACTGTACTATAAGTCTGATAAATTTGTTTGCACATACAACTATTGTAAGTTTCTAAAGATCTTTATTTTGAGATGATTCACCAGATTTTATAAACAAAGTTAATTTTTATTCTAGGTTTTTATCGTGAAAAATGGATTTATGTTCATAAGGAAAGCACGAGAGAAGTAAGTATTCCATCATCGATGAGAGTGTGATTTGTATCATTTCTGTTGAACTTATTTCTTTTGCAACATCAAATCCGAGGCGCGCACACACGATCTGCGAAGCAGTGAGTCTCGCGCGTGTGTGTGCACGTGCACATGGTGTGTGGCTAGTGCTCGGAGGCAAATCTGCATCAGCAGACGGACGAGTGTGGACCCTCTACTGACGCTTTCTCTCCACGCCCCCAGCTGTTACTGGGCGGGCGTCCTGCGTGGGGACAGCGACCCTCCTTCAGTGTTGGAGTAGCTACGGTGACGCTCGTAATTCAGGGGACTCTGCAGAGAGCAGCTCCCGCGGTTCCCCTCCTTTCTTTGGCCGGGTTGGCGGAAGCTTGCTCACGAGCCACGAGCGGTCCACGCACTCGTTCCCGCGTGTTTCCTGTTCCTCTGCGTGGTGGCCCGGGGACTCCCTTCCCGCTGCGGTCTGAGAAACCGCATTGGCCTCATTTTAGCCACCTGGGGGGATGACGTAGGGAGGAACGCTTGCCGTGTGTGACATCGGCACAGGTTAAATGGCCCAGAAGTGTGGTGTTTGAAAACATCCTGAACGAGCTCGACCTCTTAGGCGCTTAAGGACTGGATTCTGGGTCTAAGCTCGTCTGCCCGCTTTGGTGAAGATTAGTTTTGTGACACGTTCTGGTCCTTAGCATACGGCTTGATACCCCCTGAGGTCTGAGCTCACGGAAGTCTGTTAAGTATTCCATTGCTCTGTCGCCGCACGAGTTACAGAGAAGAGCCCAGCTTGGGCCGAGCGGCTGAGGGTGCTGCAGCCAGGCTCGGAGGGAGTGGGACTGAGCTGAGAGCTGGCGCTGGTCTCACCAGGCGGCTCCTGTCTTGTCAGCAGATGCACACCAGGTACTGCTGCCTGGCTGCGGGCCACTGCTGCCGCCCCGCCCCTCTGAGCTCCCTCCGTGCGAGGCTCCGGCCCACGAGGGTGGCTGTGCTCGTGTGGCTCACTCGAGCTGCTTGCTGTCCGATTTGATTTCCCGAGAGGAGGGCTGTTGTCGACCTGGAGGGAGCCTCTGCAGCAGCGTCCAGGGTTCTGTCCACTGGGCGGCACTCCCAGTGGAATTGCAGCTGTGCGTGCGCCCAGTCTCAGCCTTCGCCTGTCGCTTCCCCAGCAGCCTGGAGCAGAGCAGAACTTCGGTCAAAATGTCTGCTAGTGGTTTAGATAAATGCATTCCGTTGCTTTGTGCACACGCTAGGACTATCTCGGGGACTTGGGCATAAGCCAAATCAGCCCTGAGTGTGCACCTCTTCCACGAGACTGGGGTGTTTCTGTTCCTCCTCAGACCTCTCCTTCCTCATGCACGTTCCCTGCGATTGCTCCGCGGTTCGTCTGTCCCCACAACTCTGGGTGAAAGTCCCTGTGTGTTTTCCTGCTGTTTCAAGTACAGAGGTTGCATCTAAAGTGACTTCTGAGACCTGGTGTCCATACCTGCGCAGACCAGTGCGGGGCGGAGGGCGCGGCAGCGGGGGACAGATCTGAAACAGAGTGGTAGTGTTTTCAGAGCCTGACAGAAATGGCTCATGCTTCCTTTGTTTTCTTTGACTCCTGGACCTGGGGGTCTAATTACCAGCTTGTGTTTGGGACCTAGGCCTCATCCATTGTTCCCAGCCTGGAACTGCCCTTGTCACACCCCACGGCCTCCAGCCCTCTCGCCCAAACGCTGGCTCCCCACCCACCCAAGGCTCTAGGCTGGGTCCTGTGTGTCAGGCTGGCTCCAGCCCTGCAGGCACGCGTGACTCCTGCTGAGGCCTCGAGCATGTGGAGATGTGTCATCATAGCAGGCCGAGCACGTGACTTATGTGTTCCTAGTCACATCGCCTCAAATACTGCCACTTACTCTGTGACTCTAGGTTAATTGGCCCTCCCACCCAAAGTGTCCCAACAGCAGGAATCAAGGAGAGATTTATTAAGTGTGTCCTTGTCAGGCTGTCAGCCGTGGCGTGAAAACGTCAGCGCTACCGTCTCGGTTGCACATGACAGTGCACATTTACCATCGCTCTGATTTTCCAGTCTAGTTGTGGAACAGATCGTGATCAAAACAGATGTTCTTGCCCACATTTGACAGACAGCTGAGCAGGGGCTAGCCCAGGCTGACGGTCAGTCCGCGGGCCCCAGCGGCCCTCCGCTGAGCCCTCCCTGCCCTCGTCTGCTTGCAGAGGCACGGCTACTGCACGCTGGGGGAGGCCTTCACGCGCCTGGACTTCTTGAGCGCCGTGCAGGACGTGCGCAGGTTCAGCTACGTGGTCCGAGTAAGTGCCAACCCCGAAGCCCCTCGTGTTCTCCCCAGGGCCCTGAGAGGACCCATCCCTCTGCCATGTGGCCTCCCTTAAGAAGACACCCTACAGTCCAAGTTCTGGGGTAAAAACGTGCCTCTTCTGTGCCCAGTGACGGCTCTTTCCTCCGTTAGAGGTATGGTTTTGGGGGGATGTCATTGGCTTTTGATTCCTTTTCTGACGTCACCCAGCTTCGCATCGGTGTCATCGGCTGCTGGAAGGAATGCTCTGCCCCTTCCTTGCTGTGCGCCTTGCCAGCGTGCGTGGTGGGGCAGCCACCCCTTCCCGCCACCTCCTCACTCGCTTCCTGCCCCCCACCCCACCGTGGCAGCTGTGGCCTGGGACTCGCTGCTCTAGGGCCTCTCTCCTGGTGAGAGAGTTTTACTTGCTTTTGGACAGGAACCCCTCCCTGTCTCCAGAGATTTTATGGACCCTTTAAACAGTGAATGCATAAAATCAACGAAGAAGACGGGTGGCTAGAATGCTCATTTGAAGACTTTGAAACTGTTCTAGTTCCCACTGAGCACTGTGTGACAGCAACAGCTCACTCTGTTGAGCAGAGTTGCCGCCGAGCTGCACTCAGGGCGGCCTGCCTGGAGGTGGAGGTGGAGGTGGAGGGTGGGGCTGGGCAGTGCTCTCCGGAGCGCCTGTCTCCCTTGTTTGTTTACCGAGGAAATGACCGTCTCCCCACAGCATCTCCTGGCTTAGGGTCCTCCTCAGGCCCCTCGGGAGGGTTGCGCTGTGAAACCACATACTCTGCGCACGCAGTCTACTCCGTGTGAGCTGGCTGCGCTGGGATGATCTCAGGATGATGCAGGCAAAGGGACGACAGTCGTGTGCCAACCCCGTCACGGACCCAGATTCAGAGTCGAGGAACAGGCGTGCGTCAGGTCACGGAGGGAGCAGAGGTGGAGGCCGGCGTGCTGCTGTCCTCACAGCGAGAAGCTGTTATGTGACAGTAACTCACCACCCCGCTGGGTCCCTTAGACAGAGTCCTGCGCAGCCAACAAAGGCTTGGTTGCAGCCTGACCAGAAATTTCAGAGCCCTTGGCAGCGGCACTGAACTCAAAGGACACCTTTCTAAAACGTCTCGTGACGTTTAGAGAAGTCACTGGATTGCCATGCGAGGAAACGTTCGTAGAATCGAAAAAAAAACAACATCCTGACAGAAGCCCTCGGCGGCATGTGGCTGCGTGCTCCAGCCAGGCCCGGCTCGTGTCATCACTCCTCATGGCCACGGGGGCGCGGGGAGGGCTGGGAGGAGGGGCGAGCAGTGCCCCCTTCCGAGGAGCGGGCGGCGGGCCCAGCTGCAGACGCAGAGCGGCCGGGGTGGCCGAAGTCGCTCAGGAGGGGGCGGGTGCCGTGGTTAGGGTGCCGTGCCCAGGTGGCGGTGGGCGAGGCCGTCACGGACAGCAGAGTCCCGGGTGCTGAATTCTGAGCTCCCAGCAGGTGACGAAGTGACAGGCCCAGTACCACAGAGGGTGGGCTGTGGGTGCCCAGTGGGCGAGCCACGCGTGGATGGCAGGGCCAGCGGGGCCTGCGCAGCTCCCCCAGCCCCTCGGGAGGCCCCCGAGAGCAGCCCTGCTCCACCCGCACGGTGGGCGCCAGATGCTGGGGACCGCCGGGAGCCGGCAGCCGACCTCGGTGGCTGTGGGACACCGGGACCTGTGCCGGGGAGGCAGGTTGGGTGGGACAGACCCATCGGGGACGTGGCGTCTGGAGGTGGGGCACCAGACCTGAGTGTGAGCAGCGAGAGGGCCGGAGGGCAGGGAGGGCACAGCGGGGACCGCGGGGGCGGCACAGCGGAGAAGAAGCCGGAGGGGAGCCGCAGCCGCGAGGGCGGAGGGTCGTGACGCAAGCGGAAGCTGCAGAGTGGGTTGCGGGCCCCGGTGGTTGCAGCCATCGAGGGGGAGGGACGCCGGGACGGCACGCCTCCGGGGACAGGACGTAGAGACGCCCCGGGTGCAGCGGGCTCGGCTCTCCACTGCGCAGGTGCGCCAGGACGCTCGTCCCTGTCACACCTCAGAAAGACCTCTGGCGCGGACGACGCAGTAGCGCGAGCGGCTCTGACGTGGGAAGAAAAACCGGAGCGGCCGCCATCGCGTTCGTGTCGTCGGTCTGCGCACTGTGACGGCTGCAGAGCAGGGGCCCGGTCCGTGGCCCGTTGGGGACCGGGCCGCATGGCGGGAGGGGAGCAGTGGTGGAGCCAGTGAAGCTCCCTCCGTGTCCGTGTCCGCGGCTGCTGCCCAGCGCCGGCGTCAGCGCCTCAGCTCCGCTCAGGTCCTCCGGCGTTAGGGTCCCGGAGGAGCTCCGGTCCCTGGTGCCGCAGAGGCCGGGGACCGCTGTTATGATCGCTGTGCTTTGTGCTTCGATGTGAAACAGATTCATGCTTAGCTTTCTCCCTCTTTCTTTTAAGCTATTGCAGCTAATTGCAAAATCCCAGTTAACTTCATTGAGTGGTGTGGCACAAAAGAATTACTTCAACATTTTGGATAAAATCGTTCAAAAGGGTAAGAGGATGACTGACGTTTTTAATCACGTAAACCTTAATGAAATCAGTGTAAGGAGAAGGGATTTTCTTATACTTTCCCCCCATGTTGTCGAATCGGTGACGTCCACTGCTGTGCAGTGAGGTGAGCACACGGGTCGCTCCCTCCACGTCCTCAAGTTCTGTTACTGTTGTTTATTATTATTTTTTTTTTTGCAAAGTTGCTTTTGCATACAGTGGAGCATACTCTAAGAAGAGGTAAGGAAAAAGATAGCTCACCTTTTCACGGTCGGCCATGGTTTTGCTTTAGCTGTGTGACACTGGCATCGTCAGCAGGGTTGGGACTTAATTGCTCTGGCATCAAATAAACCCCTTTTTAATGAATGTTCATATTGATTAATTAGAGGTTAACATTCAGTGGGACTTAAAATTTCATGCCACGAGTTTTTACGTATGTACGAACTTATGACTCTCAGCCATTTGAAATATCTGTTCTCCTTATGGTAATTGTAGAAGAAAATAGGGACGGACAGTTTTAAAGTAAAAATTGTAGATAACCGAAACTGCACTATCAGGAAATATTTTAAAGTTTTTTTAATCCATATTGTGATCTCAAAAACGTCACCAGTTTGGGGTTGCAGTGAAATTAGATCGTTGTTTTTACCCTGGCAAAATATGCATAATATAAAATTAGCTCCTTCACTCATTTCTGAGCACCCAGTGTGGTGGCATTGAGCACACTCACGTCACAGCAGCCGTCTGTACCGCTGCAGGACTGCCCGTCATGCCAAGCTGACACTCACACACACCCAGGCCCCACCCCTGCCCCCACCCGGCTCAGTGCATCTGACTCCTCTGGGTCCCTCACACGAGGAGGGTCACACAGACTCTGTTCTGTGACTGGCTTTTTCACTCAGCGCAGTGTCCCCAAGGTCACCGCGTCGTAGTGTGCGTGGGCTGTCCTTCCGTGCTTCGCTGAAGTGCCCCACCATGCGTGCCTGCCTCGTGTGCTGCTCTGTGCGTGGACGGCTCCTTTCTGGCAGCGGGTGACTGTCCACAGTTGTGCTTTTGTCATTCCAGTTCTCAGCGACCAGCAGAACCCTCGCCTCATCAAAGACCTCCTCCAGGACCTGAGCTCCACGCTTTGCATCCTGACCAGGGGCGTCGGGAAGTTCATGCTGGTCGGGAACATCAACGTCTGGGTTTGCCGGCTGGAGACGGTGCTCGTGTGGCAGCAGCAGCTGCAGAGTCTCGAGATGACTCAGGTATGAAGCTTTCGGCCTAAGCTGGCCACGCCGACTTTACACGACAAAGCCATGGCCTCTCCTGTGTGTGTGAGACTGTCGCACTGTCGGAGGGCCCTTTGTCTCTCATGGGTGTTAATTGTTTTAAGATGGATTAAGACCAGAAGACCCCTTGATGGCTTGTAGTTGTTACTGCACAGACCTGATACTGTGGGTGACACGGCAGAAATTCGTTGATCTGTAAAGGAATGTAGGTGTCCTGGGCTAAAATCACACGCGGTAGATTAAGGTTCAGTTGTGTTGTCGGTGAATCCGCCTCTGTCCAGGGTGGTCCCATGTGTCCTGCCTGCTGTCTTTCGCTGCTGAACGTGGTGTGCACCTGTATTCACAGTCCTCCTTGCTGCTGTACGTTGCGTGTTGCGTGGCACCTGTGCTCGTGGTGCTTTGGCGACACTGAACATGGGAAAGAACATGCTTTTTCTGCTTTTGGTAACGAGTTTCAACGGGGAAATGCGAAGCCCATTGCCTTAAGTCGCTGTTGCAGGTTGAGCGTCGTCATCTCCTGTGGTCTGTAGAGAAGGAACAAGCAGAACGTACATCCTCCGGCCCGAGGCACAAAAGGTTCCACGGATGGCGCTCCTGCTAGGGCTAAAATTCCCTTTATCACCTTTGTCACCTGAGGCTCCACCTGAAAGCTGTTTTGAAGTGCTCTGAACACCTCAGTGTCTGGCCATTTATCTGCCACCTACTGACGGGTTTGCAGAGGAGCGGCGACTGACAGGGCCTGGGGTGACGACGGGTGTCTGACACTCAGTGTCAGCAGACGTGATGCTACGGGGGCCCTGTGCTCTCCTGGTCCAGGTTCTTCCTCAGGGAGGGGCCCTCTCAGACTTGGAGCGTGGTTGCTGTGGAGTCCTCAGCACGTGGTTGGGTCCCGTGTGTCCCTTGGGTAGGGGGTCTGGGTGCCAGTGCCAGCTCAGGGATGAGTTCTGGGTGTGTGTTCTGTGGTGGTCAGCCGTGGGTTCACTGGTTAGCGTCCCCAGAGAAGGGAGCGCTTGGCTGGAGGCCGTAGGCAGGGCCAGCTGCTGGTACTCGGAGAGCATGTGGGTCAGTGTCAGCCTCAGACCAGCGGTAAGAGCCAAGGGCCAAAGGGCCGCCAGAGCTGGGCCAGCGTGGGCACAGTGCGGAGGGGGAGCAGGGCGCAGGAAAGCGTCAGGTTCGCTTCCCGCCTGCGGAACGATAACCTGGAGGGTAACCCGGCCTCCTCCCAGATGTCCCTTTCCGTTCACACTGCTTTGGGAGGGGAGCAGAAGGGCGGTGGGACGGAGTGTCCCCTGCTGGCCTGCCAGGGCACTGGCAGCCATGCTGAGGAGGTCCGGGGGCTGCGGCCTTTATCCTGGGCACCCCCACCCTGGTGCTCAGAGCCGGCTCTTCCGTGGCACGGCCATGCTGTTGGGGCTGGAGGTGACTGTCACTAGCTAGCTGTCACGTTGCTTGAGTAGGAGAAATGAGGTGCCAAGATTAAAGTAATGGTGTGCACCAACCAAGGCACAAAGAGCATCAGTGACAGCACAGGAGTGCCAGTCCCATCACGTCGAGACGTTGGGACAGCCTCTGGAACTCGTGTGGCGTGTGGGTGCTGGGCATCTGCTGCTGCACCCTGAATGCCCCTCTTGTGTCGCTGCGGTGAGCTGGGCATCCTGGCCCCGTAGCAGGTCATCGTTCAGCACAGGACTCGTGCAGAGGACTGTCACTCTCCTGACAGCAGCAGAGAGCGCTCTCTGCAGCCTTTGGCAGCACAGCCACACCTGGGGCACGGCACAGCCCTGCCAGGGCAGCGAGTCCTGGTCCAGTGTCGGTCACAGTCATCTTAGGGCCACCCAGGCAGGCAGGAGGCAGGGCAGGGACATCCTACAGCTCCAAGGTCCCTGGCGGAGTCAAGTTTGCCGGCCATGGCCAGTGAGCAGGCATGGTCCCGAGAGCCCTAGAGTCTGGAGACCCGTGCGCGTCAGCATCAGGGGTGTTCAGGGACACAGGGACCCTGCGTCTGCTCGTCCCTGCACGGCTGTCCACTGGGGGCCACTCACACGGCACACGACTGCCGTACGTGCTTCTGGGTGAGAACTGTCACCACCCTGATGTCACCAGGTAAAACAGGAAGTAACGTTTGCAGGCAGTGGACAGAAGCCACGTCTGTAATCAGTTTTCTCTACTTAAAACATTTTTTCTAGGAAAATGGCAGTTTTCCTTTAGTTTCTTGGTGGCTTACTAGAAATAGAGTTAGGAGTGACTGTGTGCCACGAGTCCCCTGGGCTTTGAAAGTACTTTTAGCTTGATGTGAATGTCACACTTGGAATGTCTTCCTTGGGCTGCGGGGTGTGTGGGCCCCGCCTCCTGTGACTGTCCTACATCTCACCTGTGAGTCATCCGCGTCCTAGTCGGAATCTGCACAGGGAACAGCACCTGGGGACAACCTCCAGTCCGGTCAGAAGTCCCGGGGTCGTAAGGCATGGCGGGACAGGGCAAACGAGAACCGGGATGAGGTAAAAGTTTTGCGATGTTTGCAGGGGTCTCGGGAGTCTTGGTGCATAGTTGACTCCTCGTTTTCGTGATTTACTCTCACGACGAGGGTAGTTTTCTGTCTCTGAGACGAGGGCTGGTGCTTCTCTGAACCCTGGAGGCCAGGCGGGCGGGGTGCTCGTGGACAGGGTCGTGATTGCCCGCGGCTTCCCCAGGGCCAGGGGCCTGGCGCCCAGCTAGCACCGAAGCCTCTGCGCTGAGTCCCGCCTGCTGCGCCGTCACCGCCGGCACAGACCTCGTGCTCTCGTCAAACATGAGCTTGGCTTTCTAAGCTGCGTCTGGAGGTCCGGCCATGCTGCTGTGTCCGTGTCCCCTTTGTCTTCTCGGTGACCCTGTGCGTTCTCGGGAAGCACTTCCTAGACCCCTGTTGTGTGCCCGGCACCGCTCACTAGCTACGGCTTTAGTCTAGGGCCTCTGGGTGCCCAGCGGCGGTGCTGGCCGGCCACGGGCCCAGGGGCGCGGCACAGGTGTGCACCCAGCATCGCCTCGCCGAGGACGTGACGGTGCAGGGCCTTTCAAGAGGAGGGGGAGTTCCCCGATGGATGTGGGTCATTGCCCACAACCCAGATTTCTGGGGACAAGGCCGGTTTCTAGCATCTGTCAGTTTCCCACGTGGCTGACTTCAAGCCGAGCAGAAGGCAGCTGGCTCGCAAAATTCCAGAAAGTTGCAGAATTGGCTCCCATGAGCTGGTACCGGCTGGCACCAACATGCTGCTGCCAAACCTGGGGACACAAGAGCCTTGCGGGTAAGGAGACCCTTGTGGCCAGAGGTGTGGGAACCTGCATTTACTGGCCATCGTGGGAGTGCCGGATGCCGAAGGAGAAGGGGGTGACGAGGCACCGACGCAGCCCAGCACCAGCCGATGGCGACACGGCCAGTGGGCGTGCAGGGGCCCCGCGGTTCCCATGTGGGTCGCTGAGAGGGGCCCCTCGGGTGCCAGCGAGGGGGCAGCGCGTGGGGAAGCCGAGCCCGCTGCCATCGCCCAGCACGCTCGTTGCGGAAGGCTTGGGGGGACCGGAGGCGCAGGCTTGTGTGAGGGAGGGTGTCGCTCACGAATCTGTAACGGCAGAGATTTAAAGCTGGGAGGGACCACAGGGACAGATTTGTCCTCCCCAGGTCTGGAGCACGGGGAAGCACCCTCCGGCTGGCCGTCGAGCGGGTGTCTCTTTAAGCGTCGGCCACCATCTAAAATACACCTGCATGAGCTGGGTCCGGAGGAGCCGTCAGCTCTGACAGCCACGTCTGCTTTCGGCAGCCCACTGTGTGGCCAGCCCTGCCTGTGGCTGCCAAGAGCGAGGTGTGGGGTCGTGGACACAGGCATCTGTGCCCTGTAAGGCGGGGCTCAGGTGTCTCGTGCACTGCCGTCGTCTGGGTCTGCACGTGGCCGCTGGCCCACGGCTGAAGGCGCGTGCCGTGTCCCCTCCAGCAGGTGAACCACGGCCTCACGCTCAGCGACCTCCCTCTGCACATGCTGAACAACATCCTGTACCGATTCTCAGACGGGTGGGACATCGTCACTCTGGGCCAGGTGACCCCGACGCTCCACACGCTCAGCGAGGACAGGCAGCTGTGGAAGAAGCTGTGCCAGTACCACTTCGCCGAAAAGCAGGTGAGTGGCCGGGCCCGCCCCCGCCCGGGCCCGCCGTGGTCCAGGTGTGTTTTCAAAGGGTTGGACGTAGTTGGGGTTCATCAGGATCGTTCGTGGTTTTCCTTCCATGTTGAAAAAGAGCCGTGATTCTAAAATAGCCCCGAACGCGAGCTGAGCTCTTGGGCGTGTCTGTCGGGAGTGGTCATGTTGGCCCCTGGGCCATGGGCTTCCCCGACTGACCACTCGCGGTCCACTTCTGCGTCCCACCATGCCACGTGTCACCTCGTGTCCTTTGCACTCACGCTGTGACGGTGACGGCCCAGCCGCAGCACGCCCTGCGGAGGGCACAGGCCCCCAGAGCACCGAGGAGCCTTGGCTGCCAGAGGTCGGATGGGCTCTGCAGCGCTGACGGGTGACCTCGGGGAAGACTGTGCTGGGCAGACTGGTGCGGGCTGTGGGGTTAGAGAGTCCGTGTGGGCTCAAACGGGGAAGGAAGGAGACGGGATGTAAACCCCCTGGGTCTGGGGGCGCTGTGCGATAGAGGGTTTGTACCAGGGAAGGCGCTGGGACATCCGGGAGCAGGGGCAGGTGGCGTTACACAGGTCGCTAGGTGCGCCGAGGGTGCCGGGGAGGGTGCCGGGGAGGGTGCCGGACGAGTCGTCAGTGCGGCCCCTGCTTTTCCTTAAAGCTGCCCCCTGGCAGAGGTTTCGTCTCCTGCGCCAGATGCTTGTGATTGTCAGTGAGCACCTGCAGGTGCCTCTCGTCTGCTCACGTTTTCCAGACTCAGCAAAGACGCAGCATCCAGAACAGCCGTCTGTTCTCGGTGCTCAGTAACTGACGACGAGACGCTGAAAAGAGACTGGCACATCGGAAGTCGCTTTATGGGTGGCACGGGTGACACGTAAGGGATGGCAGATTCGGTTAGCCTGCGACAGGCCACTCACTGTGCACATCTGGTGTGGACGTCGGGTTTGCAGTGAGGGGAAATGGGGCCCATCCAGGGGGAAGAGTGGGGTTCTTTCTCCACATGACGACTGGCGTGGCACAGAGTTGGACCTGAGGCCACAAGCTTTTACTCTGCAGGGGCCCTTTCTTACCATCGCCTGGAGGACACAAATTAACATAATCGGGCCTGTAAATGCCTATTTTTTGAGCTTCTCTCTTGGCAAATTGTATTCGAAACGAAATTTTCTCATTGACTCAGAATGCCTTTCTCAGAGCCCTCAGAAGTCGTGACAGGTCTGTCCACGACCCAAGCGGTCGTTCTCAATCAGAGAGCAAGGCATGTCTGTCCGGACCAGGCTTCCAGAGGACCGGCACAGGCCCACGTCGTCTCTGCGTGCCTCGCGGACGTTTTTCACTGATTGAAGACCCTCGACGGGCAAAAAGACCCCGGCTCGCTGCAGTCCCTGCTTGCCTTGCGTCCCCGACTCGGCCTGCTCGGTGTTTCCCGGGCAGAAGGCCCCGCCCTCCCCGCGCGGCCCCTGCCTGGTGTCCAGTGCGGGCTTGTCGCTCAGACAGTTAGGCAGGCACAGACCTGGTCTGCTGTTACCCTCACTGTTCACACCTTCGTTAGGACGTCCCTCGCACCGTGCAGCCTGCACTCCAGGCAACTTCGGGACGTTTCATCACCTCAGGAGGAAGCCCCGTGCCCTTTGGCTTGAGCCCAGCACCAAGCAGGCCCCGTCCCCTGTCCCTGCACCTGTGCTGTCCTAAGTGGTGTCGGGATGCCTGGGCCTAACGCGACGGGCTGCTCCCGTGGCCTGGTGTCCGTCGCAGATGCCAGCCCGTGGTCCTCACGGCTCGCTGCTACTCCACTCTGTGTCCCGTTCGTCATGGGCATTGGGTCGCTTGCACCCGTGGCTGTCACAAGTCACACCGCTGTGACGTTGCGTTTTCTTCACTCTTGTTCTGGGTGGCGATTCTGGGTGTTCAAATTCTCGTGGCTCCTTTAGGCTGTCTCCACAGCGGCTATACCACCTCACGTCCTGCTTCGCCAGTTCGTCTACACTTGGTGTCACTTGGTGCAACCCCCTCGTGGCTGTGAGGCGGTGTCTCATCCCGCTTCCCTGGTGACTGAGAGGTCGGCACCTTTGGGGACGTGTCTTTTCAAGTGCCTGCCCATTTTTCGGGTGGGCTGTCGTCGTCATTGCTGACGTGCGAGTGTTCTTTGTGTGTTCCGCATAGCGGTCCCGTGTCGGGAGGGTGACGTGGGCACCTGGGTTCGTTTCCAGTTACGGTCGACACATGGTGTTGTGCTCGCGTGCGGTTACAGCTTGGCGATGAGACTTAGGCTGACTTAATCACGCGCCGTGGACGTCGCTCCGGATCAGAGTACCTGGACCTGCCTCGCCGCCTGGTGCCCGTGGGCTGGACGTACCAGTCTGTTTGATTTAATCCAACTCCGATTTCAGATAATTGCACACTCCTTGCTCTGCGCTAAACCGGTTTGCACCTAACGTTCTGCAGCGACAATTCTGAGCGGTTTGCTGGTGTCCAGTTTTGCAGACACTTGGTCCTTTCCGAGAGCGGCCACGTGGACTGGAAGCTGATGTACTTCGCGCTCCGGAAGCACTACCCCGCCAGGGAGCAGTACGGCGACACGCTGCACTTCTGCCGGCACTGCAGCATCCTCTTCTGGAAGGTAGGCGCCCACAGGCGCGCGCGGGGTCGCAGGGGGCAGTCGGGTGGAACGGATCATTCGTCGGTGTTTTCAGTGCAGTGGTTAGGGGAACGGGGAATCCCATCTGTGGTGAGGAAGGCAGTGAGCTACATGTCACCGGGGCAGGGAACAGGTCCGCGGAGGCGAAGCCTGCTGAGGTTTGCGTCAGGTGTTGAGAGCGACATGCTTAGCCGCCTCCTCTCCCTGGACGGCTCTGTTCTCCCTGTTGAGCTTGCAGAGCCACGTCCCCCAGGGGAGGTTGGCACCCTCGGGTCCCGGTCTTGGGCTTCTCCTGGCAGTGGCTCTGGGCTTTCTGCCTGCCCTCACCCTGAGGAAAAGGAAGAAGTCTGCTCACCTGTCCCCAAACCGGGCCTTCATCCCATCCCCAGCTATTGATGGAACTGATCCCAGGGACAGCCCTCCCCCCACAGTGCCCCCAGGTGGCTCCCCTTCACAGAGCTCCTGACACCTGTCCCAGGCTTTAAAGTGATCGGGCCAAACCTAGAGTGGGCCCCCCATGCTGATCCCCAAGTCTGAGCCTTCAGCGGGGACCTGGACCGGGACCCTTCGTGCCTGGCCATTTCAGCATCAGAGGGAAGTGGGCACCCTCTGCCCGGGGCTCCCCCGTCGTTAGTCTGACTGCGCCATGCAGCCTCTCCCTGATGACGACGGGTCCCACCGTCATGGGTGAGCTCCTGCGTGCCTCCTCTCCAGTGACGTGCTATTTTCCTGCCACGTCACGTAAGTCGCCTGGAACGCCTCTCCATGCACTGTCTTGAGTCTGAATGCATCCGGGATGCGATTTCACTGGAGGAAAAGGGGTGACACTCGTCAGCTGGCCGTGAGTGACTGTGCGTCCCCGACTCACCAAGGCCCTCACCTCCTGGAGGGTCCCTCATGGTCCCTCACCTCGTACCTGAACACCACGCTTGTTCGTTCATGGTCACGTGCTGCTCAGGGACGGGGCGAGGGGGCACACTCTGAGAATGTGTCACTGGTGATTTCGTCGTGCGAATGTCACACAGGCACTCACACCCCCGGCCACCAGCCTGTACAGCTCGGGACTGTACAAACCAGCGCGAGGTTGCATCAGCTCGAGGCAAAGCGGTGCCCCGGGCCGCACGGCCGCCTCGAGACCGCTGCACGGCTGCCGCATCACCGCGACCCCTGCGGGCGGAGCAGTGCGGAAGGATGATCGAGCGCAGGAAGTAGGTACGCGCCCCGGGGACGCGTCTGCCCTGGGTGGCGCGGAACGTGACCGTGTGCCGTGTGTGTCGCGAGGCAGCGACACGTGAGTGATGAGTGGCGCTGCCACGTCCCGGCGACGGGGCCTTCGGCTGCAGCGTGACCCGTGGGGCTCTGCGGCGCGGGGCCTGTCGGGGTCTGAGTCGTACGCTCCGCATTCCCTGCCGCTGGTCGGAGGGACACGCGGGATCTAGGTGGTCAGAGACGCGCATGTTCCCTTTCTTTGATTTCAAGTTACATTCACGACAACGTGGCCTTTTGAACACTCGGTCTGTGACTGAGCCACGGGGTGCAGCAGTGGAGGGTCTCACGGCGTCCTCCGTGTCGGAGCGGGGGCCTGTGGTCACTCCCTGAGGGTTGGGAACGGTGCGGTGCGTCCCGTGTCTGCAGCGGCACCGTCGTTCCCGAGGGCGGGGAGCGTCGTGTCCGAGCTCGTGCCCCAGGGTGCTGGGCACGCGCCACGAGGCACAGGAAGTGTCTGTCGCTGGGGATTGTAGAGACGCTGGAGAGAGCCTTACTGTCCGGTCACAGGGCACGGGAGATGCAGCAGCAGGGCAGGTGTGCTGTGTGCAGGGGCAGCCGGGCAGATGCTGGCGGGCAGAGAAGAGGTGCCCGTGGGGGCCTTGCGGCCCCGCCTCATGGGACCGGACGGACCCCTTGGCAGTTCCTCGTGTCTCAGGATCACCAGCAGGGACTGGAAACGCATGAGGCTGTATCTTCAGTGACAGGAGACACACCTTCAGTGTCCACCTTAAGTTGCTGCTTCTCCCGGGAGCTTTCTGCTTCCCTCTTGAGCAGACTATTTTATTCTAAGGAAAAATGAGAGGCGGTGACGTGTTTCTGGGGAAAACACCGTTCACGGGATGAAAGTCTCCCAGCCTTGGACACGGTGAGACACTTCTGAAGAACGAGGCTGGGGAGCGTGTGGTCCCCCTTAGTGACCTATACACGAGACCCTGTCCCTCGGTGCCTGAAGTTGGAAGTTCCAATTCTTAAAAACGGAGAGGCTGTTGTAACTTTCCAAAGTAATTTGCCCGCAGATTCTTGTAGCGAGCCTTCCCGTCCCGCTGAACCTTGTTGTGACAATTTGGGACATCTCCTGACGGGTGCCTCCCACCCTTTTGGGTGCTCAGTTGTGCCCGTGAATCTGTGGAGGCCTCACTGTGCCGTCACGCGTGCCCTCGGAAGACTGGCCTCTGTGTGTCACAGTTCAGCCGCGCTGCCGACGTCACGCCAGGAGAGGTGCTTACGGCAGCTTTTAAGTTTCTGAAAACGTGTGTGCAAGATTGGTGTCTGGAGTTCCCGGTTGCCCACTTCCAGGCTGGCTGCCAAGGAAGCCAGCCTCCCCGACGCGCTGCCCGTGTCCCAGCCATGTCCACGGCCAGCTGCACAGGGGCGGGCGGTGTGGGGACGGCGAGGGTGGGCGTGGGCCGGCCCGGCCCCCGCGCTCGCACTTGGTGTAGTTTTACCCGTTTCCTTCAGCGTCCCCCGGAACGGTGTGTGGACCGGGAAACCCTTGGACGTGGCGGTGAGGCACGTGCTGGTCCGTGTGTCCACACAGGCCCAGACCCGGCGGTCGGCCAGCACCTGGTTACGTGTCGGTGCTGCGGATCAGACGTGCCCGCGAGGTCCCGTTCTGGCCAAAGCTCCCTGGTCAAGGTCCGTTTTCCACCCGCCCGCGAGCAGGAACGTAAAGGCCGCGCCTTCAGCTGTGTTGACCTGTGCCACCGAAGTCGGTGACCCTAGGAGGGTCTACCAAGGTGACCCTGCCCCGGGGCCGCTGAGGCACTATAGAGGGAGAAGGCACGGTCACCAGCGGGCCGCACGCGGCTCTTGTGTGGCTCACTTTGTACCCAAACGTCTGTGCTTCGCAACTTTTCGAAACTTCGGTGACAGCTGGAACGAGTGAGGGTGGTCAGAGGCTGGGACCAGGAGCCGAGGCCCTGTGTCCCTTTTTGTCTCGCCGTGTCCACGGCCAGATCGCCCACAAGGTGCCCAGCTCCGCACCGCGCATGGGTCACAGGGTCAGGACCAGGGCTGCGGCTGGAACCTCCAGTTGGGAACCTTGGTCTGGGCCGTGCGGGTGCCGTGCCCACGACTGACACCTGGGGCCTGTGCAGGCTGGCCGGTGCACGTCCCCCTTCCACGGGGCTGTGCGTGGGGATGGCAGCAGGTGGAGCCGGCCTTGCTGACAGCAGCGACTCGGCAAAGGGGACTGCCGCCGCCGCCGCGTCCAGCACAGCACGGGGTGAGCGACGTCTGGACAGCGGTTTTCCAGTGTGAACGCGACATGGCGACGTCAGCGCTGCCTGAGGACTCCGTGGGCAGCTCGCGGGCTGTCGGGCCGCGGCCGCCTCCGCTGCGGGTCGAGGCCCGAGGAGGGCGCGGGGCGTGCGTCTGTCTGTCTGAAGACCGGCTTCGCGCGAGCGGGCCTCCGGGGCGTCCGACGGGCCCTTGCGTGCCGACCTCAGTCCGTTTCTGTCGTCCGTGTTCAGGGCCTGGTGCTCTCAGTCGTTTTCCTAGACGCTGCGCACTGAACCGAAATGCCCGCGAGCCGCCTGGCTCTTTCTAACCTTCTCCTTTTTTCCCTCCCCTGCCGCACCTCTTCCTGATCTGTCTTCGTCTCCGAGGACTGCCGCCTTGCTTTGTGGTTCAAGGTACCTTGTGCTTCCCCACACCTGCCCTGCTGGGGTCTGGGGACCCAATCCAGGTGCCGCGTGGGCCCCGCCGCCCCTGCCACTGCCCAGGAGACCAGCGACACGAAGCTGGTGGTGGCCAGAGAGCACGTCTCACGGGTGTGGCCGGAGGCCAAGCTGCGACTCTCCCGATCGGGCCAGCACCGAAGAGTTTTCATGACGCACCTTAAGTGCGGCGTTGAGTGGCAGAGGCTTGGCCTCACGGGGAGGCTCTGGACACGCCCATGCGACTGTCCCCAGGCGGGGGACACCACACGGCACCTGGAACATCGGGTCGCCAGCTGCGGCCACGCCGGGAGGGTGTGCTGACCTGTCGTGGCCGCTCACCCGTTGCCCTTTGTTCTCTAGGCTCCTCCTTCTCTTAGGTTTGTCGTCTTCTAACACAAAACCTGTTTGTTTTTGATCATTTTTCCTGCTGAGTCCAGGCCGGGGTCTTGAGCTGCATGCTGTAGGAGTGCCGGTCAGGGGTCCCGAGGGCGTGGTGTCACAGCATCCCAGGGAAAGGGTGTGGTGAGGACTAGGGAGGCGGAACCCCGGGGTCCCCCTGCCCCGCCCTGGGCCAGGCACAACCCACGGGGACTGGCCCTGCGCCTGCCCACGGCTCGAACAGATATCCCAGGAACTGCCGCTCTGCCTGGGTGTCTGGGACTCACCCGTTACGGTCCACACACCTTTGAGATGGGGTCCGGGGACCGTTTAAACCGGGGGCGGGTGGCTGACGTGTGTGACTCCTCTCCATTCCTCCCTCAGGACTCCGGACACCCCTGCACGGCCGCAGACCCCGACAGCTGCTTCACGCCCGTGTCTCCGCAGCACTTCATCGACCTTTTCAAGTTCTGAAGGCGCCTCACCCCCCGTGGCACCGTGGGAGGCGGCCCGTGCCTGTGCAGGAGCCGGCTGAGTGGCCCTGGTGACAAGGCCTGCGGTGCCGACACAGCTGCCCCTCGGCACCTGCAGGGTATGGATGCTGAAAGGGGGTCAGGGGACCCAAGCGAAATCATTTCAACTTCTTTCTTCAAAAAATTCTTCTAAGCGTATTAAAGTCTGCGACTTTGCATAACAGTGAGGTTCAGAAAAGAGTCAGGATTTTCAGCACCGTGTTCTGCTGAACTGACACTAGCGGCCAATGACACGCTTCTTAATCGTCACATCATAGTTTCCCGATTCTGTAGTAGTTGGGGGCGGGGGACAGAGCAACTGGCCCTCGCACGTGCACCGTGCAGAGCGTTCTTCCTAAGATGCACTTTCATGGCGTGGGCTGTGTCCACGTGACGCCTCTTCGAGCACAGAACGAACCTGGGAAACACCTGAGTGCCGTCCTGAGTGACCGCAGGGTGAGCGGCTGTGCTCCTGGGCGTCACGGACAGACGCGGACTGTCTGGGTGTTGGGCACAGTGCTGAGCGTGACGCGACGGGCAGCCCGGTGCCCCCCACCCCTGTGCCGGACGCGCTTTTACAGACGAGTAATAAATCACGTTGCTGGCCGACTGTTGGCTTTGTGACTGCCGGAGAAACGCTGGTGTCCTTCGTTTAGACCTTTCAAAGGTGGTCTTGTTTTTTCAATGACACGTACTTATTTTAGAAAGTTTTGATAAAACGTTAACCAAACGAAACGTGTAAAACAAAAGAAAACAGCCCATAATCCTGACACCCAGAGATAACTGTGCTCGCGAGGAGGAGGGCGGCTGCCCAGGAAACGCGTAGTTTCACGCACACCCTTTCCGCCCCCTCCAGTCCTCTCCCCTCAGCGCGTCCACGTGGGCAGTTTTGCGCGTTTGAATAAAGAGGCTGGGCTTTCCGCACCCCTCCGTGCTGGTCCGAGCCTCGGGGCCGAGAGAGAGTGTGCTTAACTGTCAGATGAGTGTCCCCTGCGCGCGAAGCGGGGCCCGTGCCGCTGCCCTCCGACCGGCGGCCTCGGTGTGCGGTCTTCCTCTCGTGGCCGGCCTCTCCTGCACGCGTTTGTGAAAACGTGGTATTTGCGTTACTTATCAGACGTTCAGGTTGTTTCCGCGTCCTCCTGCCAGCAGAGACTCTGGTAAACGCCGGCGCCTCTGCCTGCCCCTTGACGGTGACCGGGAGAAACCGTGGGCACGAGTCTGACGGTGACCCCTGGGCGCGTCTCCAGGACGCTACCGTCTCTCTGCTGCTGCGGTCGTGCGTGAGGCGTGGGACGTGAGCTTTCACGCTTCTCTGTGTCTTCACCGGCCGTTTGCTTTTGATTTTGGTGAATCACTCCGTGCGTCCTCGGCCGGCTTCACTTTTGGGGTTTCGGTGTCTCGCAGTAGCTTTCCTTGGACGGGTGTTCATCCCGAGGCCGCAGGGCCTTCTCCTGGCTAACCGCCTGTTGGTGTTGGGGGGCCGCGGCTGGCAGGACTGCCCACGGGGACCGTGTCCGGCAATAGACTGACACTGGAGGGGAGGGGAGGGGCAGAGGGCCATGCCGGCGCTCTCTGAATCCGGGTCCCTCTTGGGCTGCCGCGGCCACTGCCTCGATGGCCCTTGCTCTGTTGGTTTGCAGTGAAATGGGGACTGTGGAACCGAGAGCCACAGACTAGCAGTGTCAGGTGCCCTCTGTTCCCTAGCAGAGGCCGAGCCGCACTCCCAGGGTGGCCCATGGAGCAGGACACCCAGTCAGGACTGGCACTCGGTGCCTGCAAGCCCAGGCAGCGTGTCGCCACTTCCCTCCCCCGTCCTGAGGCCGTCTCATTCGGGGACACTCACGGGTCTGAAGGAGCCGCGTGGGTCACGGAGTGAGCCTCTGAGACTGTCACAAGGCGGAGGGCGACCAGCGCTGGCTCTGCGGGCACATTCTCTGGGCAGCCACTCGGCTCCTCGTTCGTGGCGCCGGGCAGCCATGGGCGGTCCGTGCCCAGGAGCGCGTGAGCATTCGGACCTCACGGACAGTGCCGAGGGGCACACGCGTTTCACGAGGCACGGGGCTCTCCCCTTGGTGGGGAGACGAGTGTCCAGGTTCCTTACGACGGTCCCTGGCGTCTGCGAGCTTGCGGCCAGGCCAGAAGCCTCAGTCTCCGAAGAAAAGCTTCTCGGGAATGAAACTCACTCCTGGGAACAAAGGTGTAGGGGACAGAGGCTCTGTCACCCCTCTGGCGACCGGTTATGACAGAAACAGCAAGCAGCAGCCCGTCGCCTGGAGTCTAGACGAGCGGGAGCAACACGAGTGGCGTTGCGGAGCCGGTGTGGAGGAGTCGGGGTCTGGAAGTGCATTTCCTAACGTGGGTGAGAGAGAGGCGGGATGGCGAGGAGCGGCGGTGCTGGCATCCCCCACCCGTCTCCATGGCTTTCCATTCTGTCTCACAACGTTAGCCTCGTCGCCATTCTCAGCCACCGTCAGGTTAGTCTACGCACCCTGCAGCCGGTTCCCGCACTCAGCCTCCGGGCCTCCACCGCTCTCTTCTCAGGTAGCCTTTTCCCGTCCTCACCCCTGGAGCAAGAAGTCTTAGGATTGGGCAGGCGCGTGCGCCCTCCCTGCGACGTGTCCTCGTGTGCAAGTCCACACCCGCTTCTGATGGCCTTGTTGTTCCAGGCACCTCTCACAACAAGTAGGGAGAGGACTAAGGGGTCACCCTGCAGCGGCAGGAGGCAGGACACGCGGCGAGGACACAGGGATGCCTGTTCCCCGGCGGCGGCGCACGCCTCTCAGAGGGGCTGCGTGTGTGAGCGGGCGGACATTCACGGCGACGGGCCTGCTGGCTCAGAGCACCGGAGCGGGGGGGAGGGGTGCTGCTTGGGGACACCAGGGGTGGGTGACACCGGGAGCGCCCTGCAGGCAGGAAGGGCTCATGCGGCCAGCAACAGTGCCCGTTTGGGAGCAGGCCGCACGGTCGCCAGGGCTGGAATGCGTGGGCTCAGTGGGCACCACCCCAGCCGCCCGGGGCTCCCGGGGTCTCGCCCACTGCCCTGCCGTCACAGCACCTGCCCTGGGGTCTGCTCCGCAGCCTAAATGCTGGTTGATGCA
This sequence comes from Cynopterus sphinx, assembly GCA_030015415.1. Taxonomy (NCBI): domain Eukaryota; kingdom Metazoa; phylum Chordata; class Mammalia; order Chiroptera; family Pteropodidae; genus Cynopterus; species Cynopterus sphinx. The sequence continues at coordinate 92,772 of CM057381.1, forward strand.
CTCACGTCCCGTCACGCTGCAGGTGAGGGAGCAGGTCACTCGGGAGGACAGGGCCTGTGTCCTCACCCATCACGTGGAAAGGCCTCCTCACCAGGAAGCCAGCAGGGCTCAGGAGGTGCCCCTGCTGGTCACTTGGCACTGTCACCACCTCTTGGTCAAAGCTGGATGCCGTCCCGACCAACATCCCTCTGGAAAGCCTGCTCGGTAACGCCTCGCCCGCGGCTCCTCTGTTCAGTGATCCGTTAACTGGGGAACCACCACGTAAACCCGCGGGTGGGTGAATGGTGAGAGCAAGCTGGGAGGGGCAGCAGGGGACAAGACAGAGAGCCTGCCGACGACAGCGGCCAGGAAAGAACCGGACGTGAGAGGCACAGGCCCACAGGTAGGCCTGGAACCGTCGGACGGCCCCCCATGTGCACGGGGCACGCCAGGCAGGTCATCGGCAGGAGGACAGGTGAGGGCCCCCCCGGGGCAGCGGGCCAGCGGGGCAGGTGTTGGGGGAGGGGGCACGGAGGAGGGAGAGAACTGCCATTCGCCCTACGGGGAAAGCGAGCCACGGGAGGGTGTGGACGGCCGCAGCGTCCCCCATGACGGCGACCGGCCAACCGATGAGCTTTCCACAGAGCCCCGTGAGGGGAAGCCAGAGGCAGAAGCCACTGCTGAGAACACCGCACAGGCCAGCGGGGCGGTGCCGGCCTCTGTCCCCGGCCCTGCCCTCCCCCCTGCAGGGGACACCGCTTCCGGAAAAGACCTTCCTGAGAGACGACCCCCTTTCAAGGGTCGAGGGGAAGGGGCGAAGACGGCCCTGGCTCCTCTCGCGGCCCCTCACCTGGAGGGGGGCTGATGGCTGCAGGGCCCTGCGGGGGGCACAGCGACGCAGAAGACGCAGAGACGTGACACACAGCTGAGCGCGGAGGCAGAAGCCAGCCCTTTGTTCACGGGAACGTCTGCACAGACGGTTTGCGTTTTAACGTGAGGTTGAAGGTGTCTGGGGAAGTGCCAGGAGCTCTGAGTGGCGACGTCACCGCGAGCGCTGACGTCCAAGCGGGCGCCCACAGCCATGCGGCTGACAAGAGGACAGAAGGGACACTTTCATTTCTGAAACCCTCGGCCTGGAGGAGAGTTCCACGACCTTCGACACCGACCGCTCCGCTGAGTGGGACGGGAGCCGCGCACGGGCCGTCCTCACGTAGCTGTCCGGGCGCGGAGGCCAAACCCCCACCCCGAAGGCACAACCGCGTCTCTGTCACCTCGTGAACAGGACCGCGCTGCTCGGGCACCTCCATCTGGAAAGCTATGTTCTCCCCTCGAGCACGCCACTAGGCGCGCCCCCCCACGCACGGCTATTGTCATTGACTCAGCGCGCGGCGAGGCGCTGCTTTCCGTCCCCGCGGACGGCCGTGCGGCCCCAAGGCGCGCTCCGGCCTCCCCAGCTTCGCCCTCGCCGAGGAGCTGCCGCTCGGACGTCACCGAGGTCGGGCACAGGTGCAGGACCCTGAGGCCTGTGGGCGGTGTCCCCAGCTCCACACGCCGAGCAGGCGTGGGTGCCTCGGACAGGCCGGACCCCAACACACGGCCCCGGGTGCGGGTGGTGCACGCCAGACCGTTCCCCTGAGGAGACAGGACTCTGGACCCCTGTCCCGGGCCCAGCGCTCCCGGAATCCTGGTTCAAACGCTCACGACACGTCCCCCTCCGTCAGGGAACCTCGTTCTACTGGGTAGATGGGGCGGCGGCCGACAGGTGACAGACGCTGCTGCCCATCGGGATCCCCCCAGCAGGCATGCCCATGCCCCCCCCAGCACCCCCCAAATGCCATGTTCTCGAGAAGAACGCGCAGTGTAGCCCGTTGTTAACCCAAAACAAACGAACGAACACCCTGACCTTTTCTCTCACACGGCCATCGCCTAAGAGCTGGTGACAGCCGTCCTGCCCGGGACAGCCTGGGGTACCTGGCACGGGCCACCTTGCCAAGGACAGAGACGTCCGGAAAGCGGTGCCGCCCAGCCGGCCAGCAGGCCTAGGCATCTCCCGTCAGAAAGTCCCGCTTTTGACAGAAAAGAGGCACTTGCAGCGTTTTATACAGTTTCCGCCCGACGACGAGCAAGTTACTGTTTTCCAGGCCAAGTCAAGAGCGTCACGTTCCCAGGACGGATCCGCACTTTCCGGCACTCTAAGCCGTGATCGGAAGAGAACAAAACTAAAGAAAATAGAGATCGATCTGCAAAAGCCCGCGGGAGGTGACGGCGCCTCCGCAGACGGTGGGTGGGCGGCCTCCGTGCTGCTCACGTGTCACCTCTGCTGCTCTAGCATGTCACCTGTTAATACGCTTTAATATGAAAAAGCTTTTCCAGGTGAAACAAGACTGGACACTCGCACGGCGAGCGGCATAGCTGGGCGGCGTGTCACCAGGCGGACACCGTTGCTCCGCGGGAGGAAGGCATCGTGTCACCAAAGGACGGCTGAGACGGCACGGACGCCGTGGGCAAACCGCACAGCACAGCTGCCGTCTTAGGGGACAGCGTCAGCCACCCACGGGACACGGCAGACGTGTCCCTGTAAGGCAGCCGGCAACCCGTGTGGGGCGTGTGAGGGCGGAGGGCCAGGTGGGACCCGCGGGCAAGGCCAGCGACTGGCGCTCATGCGACGTGAGGCGGAGCTGCTCCCGTGGCAGGCTCTGGTTCTGAGCCTGGCCCGGCGTCCCCCGTGACGGTCACTCCAGTTCCTCCCAGTCGCCCATCAGGTGGCCTCTGCCCTGGCGTCGGATGCTGACTGCCCGGCCGGCCGCCCTGAGGCTCCAGCGCGAGGCGTGCGCCGAGCCGGCCAGGCTGCTGTACCCGCCTGGGCCCCTGGCGCCCGGCTCCCAGCCTGGCCGGGTCGGGCGGGCACTCACGGCGTCACCCGCCTCGGCCGCCACGTCTCCAAGGGCCAGCTTCGGAGGCTCCCAGCCTTCGATCTCGTGGGGCTTCCTAGGCTGCGCGTTCGGTTTCAGAGCCAGGTGCTCCCAGAACCCGGGCCTCTTCTCCGCCTTCTCCTCTCGCGGCCGCAGGTGCGTTCTGTGGGGGAAGAGGTCAGTGCTGGCGACTCAGCGAGCACAGGGGTTCGGTTCCGAAAACACGCGGACCGTGTAGAAAGGGGACACGACTGTACACGTGAAACTTTAAAGACGAGAAATCGGTCGCTACACGGTACCGACGGGGCCCAGGAAAGCCGTCGGATAAGGCGCACACTTGGCGACAGCCGGGGAAGCCGTAGGGCGCGTGGGGCGGCGTGACGCAACAGGGTTTACCGGTCACTTCTAGCGGGGCCCTGCACCCAGCACCCAGCCTCGGGCTGGCTGACCTGCTGTGGGGACAGGTCACCAGGCAGAACCCGGTCCTGTGGCCCGACTGCTGGGGCCCAGGCAGCGTCCAGGGTCCACGCCGCTGGGCGGGAGGCCCGCATGCAGGGGCTTCTCGAGGCCCCCCTGGCAGACGCTGACTCCAAGGGGCTGCCTCATGCGTCCCTGCAGGGGGCCTGGGTGAGGACGCCGAGGCGCCGGACCTCAACCAGGCCACTGGTCACGCGTCGGGCACCCCCAAACCCGCACGCCCGCCAGGGCACACCCGAACGCTTCCAAAGTGTTCGTCAGAAGCCAGCGCTGACGCGTCCGTTGAAACATTCGTTTTTCTAGAATCTCAGCCCTTCGCATTTTAAACTTTTCTTCCCCATTTTCCACATGTTGCAGCGTTAACAGCTTCAGGGGCGGCTGGTTGCGGGTCGTCTCTGCCCCTGGCCGGCCACCTGCGCCTGCGTGGCCCTCAGGCCAAGCTGGACTCAGCTGCGCCCAGGGCACCGGCCGGTCCTGCTTCCTGTGTCCACGCGGGGGTGTGACTGTCACTTGCCCTGCTGGCTGCCACTCGACAGCGACTTGGGGTGAGGCTTTTCGGACCCTGGCCCATGTGAGGCTGACCATGTCCTGGCAGGTGTGCCCTGGCCCCTGGGGACTCACCCTCGGGACCTGGAGGACTCCGGGGCTCCCAGCAGATGCTGCTCGTCCTCGCTGTTAAACAGGGACGACACCTCTTTCCATCCTCGGAAACTTGCTCCTTGCACCTAATGACAGGTTGAGAAAAAGGTCTGTCTGGCTTAGGGACAAACGGCCGCGGTTCTGGGACGCAGCTGAGAATGACCGTGTCCACCCTCCGAGTTCCCTGCCGACGGCGAGGACGGTGGGCTCCGTCCAGAGCCCTCTGTGCCTGGGGTGCCGGGGCAGCCCTTAGAGGGGGCCAGTGTCAGGGGGTTGGGGCCCAGCCCTGGGGTGCACCCGCTTGCTCCCTGGTAAAGGTCACGACAGAGCAGACGCCTAGCACACGCGGCGTGTAACACGCAGATGCCCACCTTGCACGCTGTGTAACACGCAGACACCCCCCCGCACACCGTGTAACACGCAGACGCCCAGCACACGCGGCGTGTAACACGCAGACACCCCCCCGCACACCGTGTAACACGCGGACGCCCAGCACACGCGGCGTGTGACACGCGGACGCCCAGCACACGCGCGGCGGGTGCACGCTTCAACGTCACACTCGTTAAAGCCTCTCATCATGGACTCACCGCGACCTGTGCTTCGCCTCACGGCCGCCCCCGTTTTACCTGGACACAAAGTCGGCGCGAGTTCGCGACAAAAGGGCGCAGTCGCCGAAGGAGCCCAGAAAACCCAGCTTCTGCGGCGCGAGCTGCTTCAGTTGCCGTTACGTGTTCCTTGCTCAGTCCTGGCTCCGAACGCCGCACGTGTGCAACGCGCTCGACCCTGACCGAGCTATTTTCCCTTTTTCAAAACCAACAGGTCACAGCCACGCGACCCGATTTCCACGGAGGTCGAGTGCGTCGGGGGTGGAAGCCTTTCTGGGATAAGGCAGAGTGTCCTCCCTGCCCGCGCGTCCCACTCCCAGCAGGCTGACGGGCCCTGCGGGGGGCGGGGGGTGACACACCGGAGCGAGGCGGGGCGCGGAGGCCCCCCCACCCCCTGCTCAGAGCGGTCCCACTGCGTCAACTCTGGAGTACGCTTGTAGGCAGAAGCTTCATGGCAGACTTGTCACCAACTGTCCAGCTTGACTGCAAGAGAACCCGGCCTGGGGACAAGCCGGTCCCCCTGAAGGAATTGCCTAAATTCAGACGGCGACTGCCCTGTCTCAGCAAAAACACCTGCTTTCCCCGGCCAAGTCTTCTCCACGCGGAACTGTCGATGCCTTAAGCAACGCGGAAGCCTCGCTCGGGGACGATGACACAGGAGAAAACCCGCCCAACGCGGTTCAACGCCAAAGACGGGACCCAGGAGAGAAATAATTGATGAGGCAGCCTCATTAAAATGAGAACTTCTGCTCTGAGACGACAGTGCGAAGAGCGTGTGGCAAGCCACAGACCAGTCAGGAAAGACGCGTCTGATGCAGGACGGGTCCCCCCCACACAGAGAAGCCTTAATCGCGACCGTAAAAGGCAGTTAGAAAAGGGGTAAGAGGCAAGGCACCTCGCCCAAGGAGGTTCGCCGGTGGCGAACAGGCCCAGGAAGGGACGCTCCACGTCCTGTGTGACACTGAAGCGGCAGCGTGAGAGCCTCGCGCTCGCGCGGGCACTCTGTGCTGGGGGGACGAGGCGCCGCGGCCCCTCAGTGCTGGCAGCGGCACAGGCACAGCCACCCCGCAGGGCGTCTGGGCGGCTTCTTGCAAGACTCGCCCCACGCTCGCGACGCAGCTCACACTCCTCGGCACTGATCCTGCGAGTTACACACTCACCACACGGAAACCTGCCCCCGGTGCCCACGGCAGCCTCATTCACACTGCGGAACGTGGAAGCCACCGGATGCCCTTGGGCAGGTGGGGGGACTGGCACACCCCCACGCGACGGCACTCAGTGCTGAGGCCTGGGGGCTGCCTCACAGGTGGGGCCGGGGGACCCTCACCGCACAGCGCCCACTGCCTGAGGGTGGCAAGCTGTGTGGCCCCCACGCGCCACGCTCCGGGGCAGGCCCAGCGAGGGTGACCCCCGGAGGTGCGGGGCTCAGGGTCTGAGCAGGAGGGCGCCGCATGGGCACCAGGCTTGTGGGGCAGCGGAGGTGCCCGTGCTCTAGGGAATGGCGTGACCCACGTGGGTCCCATCCAGAGAGGGCGCCCACCCAGGGGGAGCCTGAAGGCAGCCTGCGGCCCGGGGGTGCGGAGGTGTCCACAGAGGTGACCTGGGGGGGCTGTGCCGTGTGGGGGCCGAGGGCTTTCAGCAGCTCTGTGTTTCCCACGCGGGTTTGCTGGGCGCCCCCAAAATGGTTGCGCGCGCACGCACCCCGCACGCACCCCGCACACACGCACCCCGCACCCCGCACACACGCACCCCGCACCCCGCACGCACCCCGCACACACGCACCCCGCAAGCACCCCGCACGCACACACACGCACCCCGCAGGCGCGCAGACCACGCCCTGCTCCGCACCCCAGAGGACCCCCAGGCCGCACGCGCCCCGAGGCCGCGCCGCTGAGGGGTCCCGCGTCCCCTCGGGTGGGGACGGCCCAGGCGGACGCGGGAGGGAAGGGGGGGCGGGAGACCGCGCAGGCCGGGGCCGTCGTGCCCGCGGCGTGGCCCACCCCACGCGGCCGACGCAGCCGCGGGCCCCGGGAACCCCGGGGGGGGGGCCTGCCGCGCCCGGACCCGAGGAAGCAGAGGGAGGGGGGCGCGGGGAGGGGGACGCGATTCGGTCAACACGCGCCCCAAGGGCCGGCCGCCTCCCCGACGGCACCCGCCGCGGAGGACCCGACGCCACACGGGGACGCGCCGGGGCCCGCCCACCCCGCGCCCCCCCACCTGGGCGCCCCCCCACCCCCGCGCCCCAGCACCTGCGCGGCGGCGGGCGGCGGGCCCCCCCGCGGGCCGTCCTCCTCCTCCTCCTCCTCCCCCTCCTCGGGGGGCGCCCCCAGCCGCTCGCGGCCCCGGCTCGGCCTCCACATGCTCCGCGCGGCCTCGGCGCCCGGGTCCGGCCGCGGCTCCTGAGGGCCCCGACCCGGGTGGTGGGCGGAGCCGCCCCGCCCCGCGCCCGGGTCCCCCCGCCCCGCCCCGTGACCCTCCCGCCCCGCCCCGAGCCGCCCCTCCCGCCCCGGGCCCCGCCCCCGCCCCGCCCGCGTCCTGGCCCGGGACCCCCTTCACCCGGGACCCCGACCCCGGGCCGCCCCTCACCCCGGGCCGCGGGACCAGGGCGCGGGACGGGGCTCAGGTCCCCGGTCCCCACGGCCGCCGGGCGGGGCGGGCCGGGGCGCGGCCGGGGACCCCGTGTTCCGGGGCCTCGGCAGGCCTGGCCGGGGGGGTGGGGCCCGAGGGTCTCCCGACCGTCTGCGTCTGCCCCGTGGGGGACCCGGGGAGCCCGGCCCTGCCGAGGGGCGGCCGCGGGGGCGGGCGCCCAGGGGAGGGAGCGCGGGGCGAGCAGGTGCCGGTGCTGCGGCCCGGCTGGGCCCCTCGGCGGGCGGCGTCCGGGCCTCCGGGTGGCGGGGGGTGGGGGGTGGGGTGGGGGAGGGGAGGAGGGCCCCGCAGGCACCCCTGCGGCCCAGCCAGGGGGACGGGGTGGGGGGGTTGGCCTGGCCCCCGCTGCCCCGCATCCCCGCCGCCCCGCGCCAGCGAGTCTGTGACCGTGGCGAGGGGCCCGGGGCATCTGGCGAACCAGGACGGGGGGTCACACTGGCGTCGTGTTCCGGGGCCCGAAGACCCTTCAGGGAATCCGACCGCCCACCTTCCTTCTCCGGCCAAGGGCCCAGGCCCAGGCCCGGGGCGGACCCCCCCTGGGAGCAGGCCTGTCCTCGCACCAGGCAGAGGCAGGCGGGGCCCTTCCCGCGACATCGCGTCGCCGTCGCCTGAACGAGCCAAACAGTGGAGACACGGGAGACACCCACCCCCGCTGTAGCGCAGACGTGCGAATCCGCACGACAGGTGAATTTTTCACCCTGAGGTGGTGGCGTCCTGTCAGAAAACTCCAGGGGCTGCCGCCACAGACCCAGCGCCGCAAGCTTTGGGAGGTGAATTTGATCCATCTGCTCCCATCTGCTCACTCTGCCAACCTGTCCGGGCGCAGCCCCCACTGGCACGCTCACAGAAAAATGCTCCCCATTTACCCATATTTACTCCACACGTATTCCTTATGTTCTCACAGTAATTGTACGTTCGTACATTTAGCTGAAAAATAATTTTATAGAAAGATTCCAGAACTGTAAGCTTCTGTAAAGATTTTCTTAAGCATTGTAACTTTACTACTCAAAAAAAAATCCCTCAAATGTACCTTTTGGATTTTTCAAGATGTGATCAGTAGCAAAACTTTTAAAATGAAAAGAGGCTCTGAGTTTGTCTGTGAGAGACCCAGGGGGGCCAGGCACAGGGGCCCTGACAGAGAGTCGGATGAGCCAAGGAGCTGAGCGGGATAAGCCAAACCTTCCACGTCAACCACACACCTGGCAAGCAGGACGTGTGGCGTCAGGGCCACGAGTCCCCACCCTACTACGTTCTCAGTGATTCACAAGGACCATAAGATGAGCAGGCACAAGCTTACCAGGACCCCAAACATCCCTGAACCACCAGGCACAAATACTACCAACTGACGTAAAGCCACAGGACACCTACCAAAAACTCCCCGGGGGAAGCGAAAGCACCTCTGCTCCCTGGGAATCCACGAGAATGTTGAAACTCACACAGACACACCTTTCCGAACCAGGTCAAGTGAGCAGCCCCCGGCGCCAAGAAGTCTCAAGGAACTGAAAGAGGAAGAGTGGGCCTGGTCAGCAGGTGGCACCAACACCTGGATTTAATGCCCCCTGCCGGGGTCCCCAACACCGTGAGCACGTCGACAGGGTCAAAAGCCGTCAAACGGGGGTTATGAAACAAGGCCAGGGGCCCGCGTCGCTGCCTTCGAGGACACTGCAGACGAAACAGGGAAAACCAGCCAGAACGCGTCAGCGAACACCATGAGCCCTTCATCCCCACAAAGAGCCCGGCCTTGCCCGGACCCAGCTTCCTTTCCGTCCGCCCCGTCCAGGCTGCGTCCCTGCGCTTTCGAACTTCTCTGCGCGAGTTGAACTGGAGCCCCCAGGCCCAGGACAATCGGGAAGAAGCAAGCCAGGCTCGCTCAATCAAAAGCTAGATTCCAGAGCGTTCGGAACATTTTGCATTACTTCTAGGGGAGGGGCCTTCGCGCGTTCTGGAATTCTGAGACGCACTTCTCGGGAGGTGTGGGACTTCGCTGTTCTTCATTCCTTCACGAATGTCATAAAACAGTCGCGCTGGTCAAAGCTCGTACGCGTGCACGCTGCGCGTTCCAGTGTCCCCAAAACACAACCCCGTCACAAAAGATTAATTTCTGGACATGGCTGAAGATCGTCCGCCTCTGAAGCCTTCGCTGGAGAAAACAACTCATTTGAGCCTGGATCGCGCTTGCTGGCTGATGGAGCTCCTGGAAATGCACCGGGGTAGGAACTCCGACTTTCAGGACAACATTCAACGACGTCATCCCTGTTTGAAGGCTAAACTCAGATTTCACTTTTCTGGCATGTTCCATGTAAATGAGGGGATGGTCAGAACCTTCCAGAAGCTAAAGCTGTTTGAGGATGAAATGACCAGCTTCAGGAGAGAGCGAGTGCCTTGTGGTGGAGCAGAGGCTGATCTGAGGGGGGAGACAGTGCAAGCCCAGTCCTCTCCGTCGGTCACTCCAGTGAGGCAGGTCTCATGTCGGGGACGTTTTCCTCAAATACCCTGAGACAGCAGGCAGCCCTGGCCCTCGCGCCTGGGGGTGACAGGGACCCACGCGGAAGCTACCTCACTGTCCTAGGAAAATGTGGTTTTATCACTATCAAGGGAACACCCACTTACAACACCTGGAGGATCGGGGCGATGTGGAAAGTTCAAGATCAACATAGCCTTGAAGATCAACCCTGCTATCCTGACGTATCACAGTTTAAACCCCACAGCAGCCCGTTGTTTTTCTCTAGCCGTAGGTATTAAAAGAACATTCTCCACCCGTCGGATCCCAGACACCTCTCGCACACACCCTGCACCTAGCGCAGTGCTAAGAATGGAACATGCAGAACAATGTTCGCCAACCGACCGGCTGATCCTCCGCACTAAACAGCGGTGCTGCCCAAACACAACGGAACCTGGAGCTCGTATCGTGCAGCGCTCACTCCCCCGGGCACCTGCTAGTGCTGTGCACACGTCATCTCACGCGGCGCCAACACAGGCTGCAGAGCGCACGGGCCCGGGTTACAACCGTAGCTCGGCCTCGAGGGAACCGAGGCTGAAAGGGTCCCGCCACGCTCTATGCCGGTCGCCTGCGGGGCAGGCCTGGGGCCGAGCGAGAAACTGCCACTTCCGTTTGTGCAACGAATCACGGCGCAGGTGTGCACGGGCGGCGTGTCATCCGCGTGGGCCTCGGATACGTCCAGTGTGTGCACGGCCGAAGGCCTTCCAAAGGTAGGTGCTGTTTTGCGTTTTCAGACTTTGCTGCTCCGCAAAATGCGAAGAATTTGCACGTGGCCACAGATGGAGGCTTCGCAACAGGTTCACACTGAGGGGCGTTGACTTGTTCTTCTTTTATTCTCTCCTCTCCTCTGTCGCGACCCCGCGACTGCCGCGGGGGCTGTCCCCGAGTGCGTGGTCACATCGCCAGTCTCTGGCTTCCGACTTCTGTGTCGTTTTCTCGGATTGAAAAGCTCCTTGAGGTTTCGCCCTTGGATGCCCTGTGGCTTTGGTGACTTGGTGAGCGCCGTGCCCTCCCTGTCCGGCGGAACGGGCCCTCGCGGGGTTCAGGGGCGACAGGATGGGGGCTTGATCTCGCCCCGCACAGCAGTGACTCGCTGAGCCCTGGTGCATCCCCCGTGCGGTCCGCCAGGAGCCCTGCGCGGGGGCGCGCTACCCGGGCCACACCCAGGTCGGGGCCCGGGGCTCGCCCGGGGCTCGCCCTCCCGTGCCCACCCCCCTGGCCCGCGTCCCCAGGCTCCACAGGGGCCTGGCGGTTCTGACCCATCGCCTCGCGCAGGCCCCGGCGGGGGGGGGCTGACCACTGGGCACCTCCGGCCCGCACACTGTGGGGTCAATCCGGCCAGACGCCGGCCTGGCGTGGGGCGAGCCCCGCGGGAGGCAGCTCCCTGCGGCCCGGGTCAGGCAGTCGGTCTCACGCCATGCCAACTTTGCAAGGACAAAAGTATCTCCACGGAAGAGCTGACGCCTCCTAAAGGTGCCAGGCACAGGCACGGCCGGGATTCAGAACTCGGCGACCCTGCAGACCGGCGACCGTTCCACGACCGGTTCTCGGTGTCATTTAAAAACAGGAAAAAGGAAAACAAATAAGAAACGCAACTAGAACCGAACCACTTAAACCACAGCATCTGACGCCCATAAGCCACTCCGAAAGCGCAGGCTTCCAGGTACGAGGCGGGTTAAAACGTCACGAAGCACGTGACGGCGTCGAGCTAAACTGTTTATTGGACGTTACGGAAAGTCGATTTTAAACTTTCATGGGAATTAGAAAACCGGAATCACTGGGCAGTAATTCAAGACACGCGATTTTTAAAAAGTGAAGACTTTAAATTTCATCCCGACGTCTCGTGTAAAGTCTCAGACTCGTTTAAAGTCACAAATCGTAAATAAATAAGACGGCAGAAACGCCGTCCGTTCCCGGCGTTGGGTCGCAGAGTTGAGGGACGTTCATCCTCTCTGTGAGGAGGCTTGAGGGCCCAGCCGTGTCGCATTCGTGTCTCACGTTTTCCCGTCGAACCTTAGCTCTTGAGGAGACGTGCCGCGTTCATTCGCAGTTTTCCTCGGGAAGGATGTGTGTGATCCAGTAATTGAAGAAGGCTGCGATCACTCTGGCGTGGTCTGCAAAGCAAAACGACATCAGTTACCTCGTGGCTATTTCCCTCTGGGCCCAAAGTGGCCCCGAAACAGGCCAATGAAACGGAACTTTGCTGTGAAGGGGACACGGGCGGTGGGCCACGCGCTACACCACAGACGTGGCACAAAAGGGGACGCGCTCCCAGTCGCTGCGGTTTCCTGGGGCACCAGCCCTCGAGGCTGACGAGGCCCGAGAGGGCCGCAGAACGTCACGGCCTAAGTGGACACGTGTCCCAGCCGAGCGCCAAGAAAAGCGCACGCAGACCGGAACGAGGTGGGAGTGAAGATGAGGCCGAGCACGAGCGACCCGGCGCGGACTGAGCGGCGACGCACCGGGCGGCAGGGCGCAGCGCCTGGCGAACTCGTCCAGGTGGGGCCGCAGGCGGCCGGCGTCCCGCAGCCGCAGCAGCGTCTTCATGCGGTGCAGGCTGAGCACGTCCGCGGGCGCCACGCCGCCGGCCTGCAGGCTCCTCAGCAGCTCGTCGCTGGCGGCCGCCAGGTCCAAGTCCGGGTGCCCGGAGCCACCTGCGCAAAGCGGGACGGCTTAGCCACGCGCGAACCGAGGGGGCTCCCGTCTCAGCTTCCACCGAGGTGGCGGTCCCCGGCCTCTGGCACCAGGGACCGGAGACCCTAACGCCCGAGGACCTGAGGGGAGCGGACACAGAGGGAGCTTCACTCGCCCGCCCCTTGCTCCCCTCCCACTGGGCGGCCCGGTCCCCAACGGGCCGCGGGTGGGACCAGGCCACGGCCCGGGGCTGGGGACCCACGTACTCAGGGACGGCCTGGCTTCCACCTAGAGTGAGATGTCTGGGGTACGAAAAGGCACCAGGAGGGGACTCAGAGCGGGACGCGAAAAGCTCACAAAGCCCTCCACTGTGGCCGGCGGCAGGGGCCGGGCCCACGCGTCCCGCCGTGTGAACCAGCCTCCAAGCGCAGCGTGACGGGGCGGACAGGACGAGGGACTGAGCAAACGGGGGCCAGGCAGACCTTTGGTGAGGAGAACTTAAATGCTCTGACTTTCCCCGCAAAACTAAGGATTTCTCATGATAGCGCATGTCCGAAGGTTGTGCATCCGAACACTTAAACACTTCACTGTGCTCGCTCACGTCCCCAGATGAGCGGTGCCATCCTTCAAGGGAAACAGCAGCGCACCGTCGTAAAAGTAGATTTCCTGTGTGGCCCTCAGAAAGCTGAGCAGGTCACGTGCCTTTTCGCCGGTGCCGTTCCCAGCTTCCTCCCCGGCGTCCTCCCGCCTGGCATCCCTGTCCCCAGCGTCCTCAGGGCTGGCCTCGGCCACCTGCCCCTCCGGCCCCTCGCTGTCGGGCGCCGCGTCCTGCTCGCCGCTGCCCGCCACAGGCTGGTACGTGAAGCTGACGCCCGGGGCCCGGGCTCGCACGCCCGCCTCCCTCCTCCTCTTGGCCTGCATCTTCTTTTTCAGTTTCCGTTTCTTATTTTTGCTCATTGTGGGGCCTTCTGTGGGCCTCGACTGCAGTCCTCCTTGTGAGAGATTCTGCTGTTTCTCGAATCCTGCTGGCTCCACGTGGGCATCATCGGGACTTTGAAGGATTTTCTTTGATCTGGGCTTTCTAATTCTCCTTCTCTTTGGGGGGTCCTCAGGATCCGGGCCTATAAAAATGAAGATTCAGATACGACAGTTCCCCAAGTGACAGACCAGGACAGACATGCTAGGCTGAAAACGTTCCCCACTAGAATCCTGGTTTTAGTAGAAAAGGAACTTAAAATACTTACTTTAGTGAGCCTCCCCTGCACCCCCAGTACCGACACTGCCAGGGTTCTGGGGCTTCCCACAGAGCGAGCTGAGGGCCTGCGTGTCCTCGGAGCGGCGGGCGTGCACACACTCGCTGCGGTGGGCACAGTCACGCACACGTGTGGTTTAAGGACACGAGAGCTGCGGCAGCTGTGGGACTGGACTTGACTCCGAGGCCGAGCCCCACAACCGACCAGCGGGCGGCCCTAATGCCAGCTGTGAAGTGGGGACCTGCCTGCCCCAGCGCACAGTCTGGGTGAGAGTCGGGGTCCGGGCAGCGCGCTCGGCCACCACGGCTCCCATCCTGAGCCCGCAGCACCAGCACCCGTGGACCTCCACGTCCACTGCACGGGACCGAGCTGGCTGCGGCCACCCTGTCCTGCCCGCTCGGCGCTTGCTCCCGTCCTCACTGCCTGACGCAGAGGGTCTGGAGGCCGGCTCCGGACAGGACAAGGTCCAAACCTTCCCGTGCCCGCCCTGGCTTCCCGGAATGTGCCAGCAGCTTCTAGCGGACAGTAAAGAGGAGAGTCAGTCATGGGACAGCCTGCAGATGTCGCTGTCCCCACTCGGGTGTCAGCGGGGCCCGCCCCAGGCTCAGTCAGGTGGCCTGACACCAGGACAGGAGGAGAGGGCACGAACGAGGGGTGCCCGGGGCGTCGCGGGCCAAGCAGAGCGCCAGGGAACAGCTCTGACACCCTCAGCGTGTCCTTTTTCTTGACGGCCCTGCCCCTCGAACGCGGGCCTTTTCCAAGGGAAGCGCCACGTGCTAGTTTCCGTGACTTCCTCGCAGGCCCATCAGAACGGGTGCGCCTCCTCCGGGAAGCCGCCAGGCCCCGCTCCGCCCCTCCCTGCCCGGCAGCTCGCCTCTTCACGCCCCCCAGCTCGAGAGGCGCTTCGGGAGCCTCCGTCAGGGAGCAGAGGCTCGACTATTTCTAATCTGGGAAGCACACTGGTTCCGAGGAGCTGCCGTCCCCACGACGTACCTTTCAGACACGCTAATTTCAGAAATAACCACGATCTGTCAAAATTCTCTCCGCTGCTTTCTGACACCTGCATCCTGCCGAGCTGCCGCAGAAACAGCCTCCGAAACAGCCGGTCTGCGGACTCCCCCGCTCCCCGCAGCGGCGCCCCGTCACGTTCAAACTCGCTCCGCGTTTCAAGGCGACGGGGAGTCTCGTTCTCGACCCAGAGCCCGGGCCGCACACGCACGCGACAGCTCCCCCGGCCACAGCGTCCTGTGGGCGCTACCTGCAGGTCCTAACTGCCATTTGACTAGATCTAACCTCCCGGCGCAGGTCGCTTGTGACAACGCAACGATCGCGGACGCTTCGGGTGTAACGACCGACCCAACCGGCTGCCGGAGATTCCGGGCCGATTTAGCCCGGGCCACACGCGCTCGGCCCGGTAAGCCCCGGGCACGCAGACGCAGCCGGACGGACGGGGCCCTGCTGGGCACGCGCTGTGACACGCAGACGGTAAGTGTGGTCTGGGTGTGCCCGAGGAGTGCGATCGGGGGAGGGGCAGGCTGAGACCGGCTGTCCCAGCGCGGCTGCTGAGCCGCCCGAGCACCCAGTCGGGTCCGGGGACAGCACAGAGGTCCGCCTGGCTCTGCAGCCTCCCGGGACTCCGAGCAGCCTGGACCCTAACGTTAGAGATGTCACCCCGGGCGGGCCTCATGCTACCAGGCACGCTGGGCAGAGGCAGAGAGCTTGGTGGCGCCCACCACCGGAGGCACCTTCGCCTTCCGAGGGAAGCACCTCAAGGTCAAGACCAAGACCCCGAGGAGAGAGTCCACAGCAGTCCAGTCTCCTGTCCTGCCTGAGGGGTCCACAGGCTAGAGGTCCCCTGCACCTCGCCCTCCCAGATGTCACGGAAGGTGACGGTCACCGTGCTCACTCTCCTCTGTAACTGACTGTGCTCAGGTCCCCTCAGTGCCTCCTTCGCTCTGCCCCCAGAGTCAGCAATGGTCCCCGCTGCGGGACTCCTGGGGGGCCGGCCCAGGACGCTCCACACCCCCCCACCGCTGCCCCTGTGGCGGTGCCATGCCCACCAACCCGCTGCCTGGCCTCGCCCCTCCACGCCCTGTGTCCCGCGAGCACCCCGCCCCCCGGCCGGGATGCGACCTGTAACCTCCACACACCCGGGCGGTTCCCAGCTCCCTCTGCTCTACCCGACTCATGAGCTCTGTGACCTCCGGACGGTCCGCGTGGCTCTGCCAGCCGGACGGTGGCCTACGAGGCCCGGGCCCCGGGCGCACCTTGCAGTCCCAGGGCTGGTCCTGTCCTGCACACACAGCGCAGCGGTCACCCACGCGAGCGGCGGCCTCGCCCTGCTCGCATGGAAGGCTGGTGCGGCCTGGGCCCCTGGGTGTCCCAGGGACAATCTGAAGCCCGAGGCGGTGGGAAGTTCCAGGGAAACGACGGTGACTGAAGACCCGCAATGAAGCTGAGGGCTGAGCGTCCCGTCGGCCGAAGCAAAAAGAGCACACGCACAGCACACCCCACGCCCGGGCCCGCAGACCCGCGCCCACGCCCTAGTGCCTTCCTGCACCGACTCCCCGGGGCGTTTCTCCCGGATGTTTACGCGAACATCGGCGACGTACAGTGAGCGAGGAACAAGGTTTCAGATGGTCTGAGAACCAGACACACCTCTTCTACGTTACCTGACCCCGTGACTGGAACCCACGGCAAAGGTGGACACACGGTGGGACGCCGGCTGCTTCCACGCGGAGGCACCGCGACACGCAGGCGCCGAGTCCGGGCTCCGCGGCTGGGCCTGCACAGCCAGGTGCGCGGGGACCAAGGCGGCCTGCGGGACAGAGGCCGTGCCTCCGGGGACTGCCTATCGCTCCTGGGAATTCAAGGTAAACGTCAGGGGCGAGGAGCCGCCCTCGGGGACAGGCGACGTGGCTTCTCTTCCAGCCTCAGTTCTCGTGTCCTGTCAACTGCGACGGAAGCACCAGGCTCTCCAGGCCTCTCAGCCCCGGCCCCGCTCGGCCGCTCTGGCTGTCCCTCACGTCGGAGAGCAGGGGGACGACCCCAGCACGCAGGGCCATCGGCCCTTTCTCCCGCGCCCTCGTCTACACGCCCCGAAGCGGCTGCTCGCTGGGCTGCACGATGGGAGGAGGGTCGGACGCACGGGCCGGGACAGCGGCCGCTGCGGCTCGTCCGGACGCGGGCTCCAGCCGCCCAGCCCGAGTCCGGGTGGGTGGTTGTTCACGGCGCCTCCGAGAAGCAGGGGGGCGGCTCGGGGACGCTCAGGAAAGTGCTCGCGGGCGGGTGCGGAGGGAACTGACCTGCCCGGGAGCCGAGACCAGCGCCGGCTGCCGGACGCGGCGCGGGGGCCCCAGACCCCTGCCGGACAGCGGCGGTGGGAAAGACGGTTTTCCGCCTGGACGGGCTGGCTGCTACCTGAGCGCCGCTCCTGAGGGACAGGAGGCCTGTTCAGCTGTTTACACCTCGGCACATCGGCTCCTGACAAGCATGTGCCACGTGGCCCGGAGCCACCTGCCACACCCGGGGCCACACCTACAAGCCCGCTGCCCTGCGGGTGCGCAGAGCGCCAGGCTCGGCCCCAAATCCTCTCTGGCCTTGCCCCCAAGTTCCTGTCACGGCTTCTCTGCTTCCCTGTGGGCCGCCGGCCAGAGCAGGGGTCAGGGGGCAGGAGCAGAACCCAGACGAAAGGACGGGGCAGAACAAAACAAGTCAGAACAGACAAAGTGAGCTGGTCCCGCCACACTAACCTGGGGGCCACGTCCCACGCCCTGCTCTGAGCCCCGCACCCTCGTCTCTCCTCAGAGGGGATGGCCGGGCCCCCACCACGACCGTCACTCTTCCCTGACCACAGCCTCTGAAAAAGGAGACAGCGCACGAGGGTCCCAACACTGGCTGCTCCCAGCACCGGGTAAGAAGAAGAAACAAATGAACGAAAGGTTTTGCCTCACAAACAAGTCATAAAAGTGGAGCTCGTGAGGTCGCAGCCAGTTACGCAGTCGCCAGCGAGTGCCCCGGTTACCACGGACTCTCCGTGGAACGAATCCTCATCACTAGCCCCTTTCCTTTCATTTGAGAGAAGCCATCTGCCCCGACACACAGCTGCCAGAGCGGCAGCCGGCACCAGACCGTGCCGGCTGCCATCCTGGAGGCGGCGGCCAGGGCCCTCGGAACAGCGGGAGTGGCTGGCAGGGGTTCAGGAGCACAGGCTCCTGGCCAAGCAGCTGTGGAGAGACGTGCTTGTCTGGTCGGCACCACCGTCGTCCCCTGTCCTGTGAGGACATCGCTCTCACTCCGGCTTGGTCCCTACGGGGCAGGCTGGGAAGTGGCACGTGGGCACGGGGCAGACTGCAGGTCCCTCCGCAGGGACCCGGACACAGACCTGCCCCATGGTGGCCTCATAGAGCCACCGGCACGGCAGCACGTGAGGCAGCCGATGCGCCTTTTCCTGATGCACTGGGAACACGAGGAAGCGCGTTCCCCACAGTAATTCATCTTCATGAGAACAGAGTTCGGTCTCCCACCACGTGGGCTATTTACCTACTCATGGGATTCTACAGCTTCCAACCGGCCTGCAAAGATGAATATGTTCCCCTGAGCGCTCCCATCTTTGGTTTCACGGTCTCTGACCCCCTAATTAAGGAGCCAGAGGATCCGTGTTCTGGAAAACCGCAGCTTCTTAGCATCTGAGCTGGTTCAGGCTCGGACTACAGCGCCTTGGTTCACACTTGTGAGAACTCATCTGCGGGGAGTTCATTTGAACACCCGCGTTCCTTTAAGAAGTCTGGCTGACGAGCGACTAGGGGGTGAACTGCCACTTCACTGCTCTGGGTAGAGGCTCGACGAGGGGCCGAGCGGTCCACACCGTGGGCCCTCGCAGACGCCGCCTTCCTTCACGCACCCGACAGTCGACAGCGAATGCAACCGCTGTCCTGTCCCACGAGACAGATGCACGGTAAGTCGTTTCCATGAATATGAAGCTGATGTACAAGCTCACAAGCTTTGAAAAAATGGGAAAATCAAGGGAAAACGTTCTAACAAACCAAGACAACTGCTGTTGACGCTCTGACCTTTACCTCCAGACTTCCGCCGGCACGTCACCACGCGAAGCGGTAAACCCACTGCAACCTGCCTCTCCCCGCGGCCTAAACATCCTTCCCTGGGGATCAGCCTCAGTCACTGCAGAGCACAGCAGAGCCCACGGGGTGGCTGTGAAGGGACACGCTCACCACCCCGATTACAAACTTGGATGAAGTTAATTTACCGGAGAGCTGGGAAGCCACGCTTCACGGGAGGATGCCACCGCCCTCCCGCCCCCCGTGGAGGGGCTTATTACCTCCCAGGTCATCGCTGCTGGAGGAGTTCTCCGAGACCGATGCGGAGCAGCTGGGTGGCTCCGGTGGAGGAGAGGGGAGGCAGCCCCCAGGGGGCAAACTCACGGTGTAGAGCCGCCGCCCAGGCCGGGCCTCGCAGGGGCCACCTGCAGGGGACGACAGGGAACCACAGGGATGGGTCAGTGCGGCGGCACACGGGTCAGACGCACCCCCTTGCTCCAGCCACATTCAAACGGCTCAGTCAAAGCCAGATGCTGCCACAGACACTGGTTCCAATTCTCCGAGCGTTCTGCCGGGAGAGTGAGTCAGCTCCGCACCCAGCCGGGCAAAAGGACGGCCAGCGGTCATTTAAGTTACCACGTGAACGTCAGATTTTTATGACACGATGTCAAAACGTAACCAGTTCACGGGCGGGAAGCAGAAAGTCAAACCGCTTCACCAAACGGACCCTCAGTATCACGACACGAGAGCATGCTACGCACTTCATCCCACAGCTACGTGACACCAGGTTTCTCCGTCACATAACGTCATTCCACGTGGACGTGGCACAAACCACCAGGTATGTTTAAGCCTCGTCTTTGAACGGCTGCGTCGCAATCCGAGTAACAGCAACCACAATCCACCTGTCCTAAGTGTGCACTGTCACAAAACGCTGCTGCGACCGCCCCGTCGTATACGAGCGCACGCCTGACCCTCCAGTCCCGGGTCAATTCCCGGCGACGCACGGCTGGCCGGCTCGCTGGCTTTTCTGATGCTGTCGACAGGCACTACCCTCCTCCGACTTTCAACCGAAAGATGGCAAAGCCAGCCTTGTGTGAGGAACACAAGCGGATGCCCCGCGCGTCTCTCGCAGAAAAAGGAATGTTTTTTAAAACGACAAGGACCGAGCAAAGTCACGAATACCGGTCGGAGACGCTGGCGTCAAGGTGTTTAGCCGTAAAGCGGCTGGAAACGCCCCAGTCCTCCGCCACCACCACGTCTCGCTTCCTTGAGGGTAAGATGCAGGAGTTCGAGTTCCTGACTGGGTCTGGCCCACTCCAGCCGGTTAGGCCCGTGTCACTGGGCTGGAACCAAGTGTGGGGGGGAGCTGCTTGCCCGGATCCGGAACCACCGGCCCTAGATCTGGATCCTTCTCCACAGAGCAGGTTTGGAAGGTTTTACACGGCGAAATCCTTTTTACTAAGAGAACAGCCAGAATCAGCCCCCTCACAGCTACCTGCCCGCGGTCGGGGGCCTGGAAGCCACGCCGAGCCGGCGGGGGGCGGGGGACAGCGGGGGGCGGGGGCGCACCGCCGAGAGCACAGACGCAACGTGCCGGGGCGACGTCGGGGGCGGGCTCCAGACGCGAGGGACGCGAGGGAGGCAGCGAGGGGCCCAGGTCACCGGTGACGGGTCCCAGCTCTGATCTTCCGTCGCGTCTCCCCGGAAGGAAGGCCCGCGGCGACCCACGTCCTTTCGAGTCAGATGTCGCCGGAAGGAAGGGAAGGGCCGCCCGCACCGCGGCACGGCCCCGCGGCCCCGTCCAGAGCCCACACCTACCGTCCAGGTTTATTTTCATTTTTGCGCCCTTTATTCTCTCGGCGAGGGTGAACCCCTTGGGCTCTGGGGTGTGAACAGACCTTCTGGAGGGGTCTCTTCGTGCACCGTTTCGGCATGCTGCAGTCGCACTCGGGGGCCCGCGGGACCAGCCGGCGGTGTCATTTCCTCCAGGACCATGCTGTTTATTCACACACCCCACGGATGCCATTCCTGTCGCGCTCTTCCACGAACCCAGGCGCAAACGGCACGCCGCCTCTAGCCTTGCCACCCCATGCTGCATCTGGAGGCTCCCGCGGCGACTTCTCACAAACGCAGCCCCTGAGGGCCGAGCGCGCCGGCCTCCACTCAGCCAGTCCCGGGGGTGGACAGCCAGACCCGCCGGCTCGCTTGTTCCGGAAGAGGCTGCAACGGACGGCCTTGAACTCGCCCCTTCCCGCACCGCCAACCTCAGCTACGGGTGAGCTGCTGCGGTGAGACCGAGTCCCGGTGTCCGCAGACGCCATTCGTGAGACCTCACGGAGCGACACTCCACGCAGCGGCGCCGGGGTGCGTGCCCACCGCTCCCGACCGCGTCAACACATTTCTGATCTAGGACAATCCGCTACGCGAAGGGTGGTCCCAGTGTCCTCGTCTGTGCTGCTCGTGCCATCGACAGACCCAACGCGTGTCTTGTGCTGACAGAGCCACTGTGCGACTTTTCTGCAAAATGCCTGTGGCTCTCCTGTGCCCGTTTCTCTTTCACATTACGTCATTCTCTTATCAGCGTACGAGCTCTTTACACATGAAGGAAACGGACCCTTGTCAGCGCGAGCTGCCACGTCTTTCAGTTTACTATTTGCTTTTGGGCTTTGCTAGTTGTATTACTTTTTCCGTGCAGAACTTTACGATTTATAAGGTGTGATTATCCATCTTTCATTTTACACGTCTGGGGCATGTATGAAGCTCCAAAGGGGAAAAGCTCCCTCAGTTTCTTCTCATACCTTAGGGTTTCAACATTTTAGACTCACATTCCGACTCCTCTGGGAATGCAGCTTGAGAAGAGTGTGGCTCCGATTATTTTCCAGGCGCTCCCTGTTTTGGACGTGGCCCACAATGGCCGGGCCTTCCCTGACTGCAGGTGCAAGCCCAGGCTGGGGCCGGTCTGCTATGGCCGAGGAAATGTCCCTACCTGTGCGCGCCAGGCACCGGCCCCGGCCTCCAGCCATGACCACGAACTCAGTTTTCAACTGTAGCTACTTCTGTGTTTTCAGTGTGAACGGCCACACGTGGACTATGGCTGCAGATCAACAGCTGACCTCCTGGCTGGAAGAGGCCACCCCGTGTCACCGCCTCCTGCGGCCAGCCCGCCTCCTGCGGACAGTCCGGTGCAGGCCGACCGACCTCTCCGCAGGCCCCGACCTGCTGTCTGACTGTGGGTCGCTCGCGTGGACCCCGCCAGCCACTCAGGGTGCTCGTCCACCCGACAGCGCCCTCCTGGGATGTCATCCCACGCTCCTGTCCCATGTCTGGAGGTGGAAGTGCGACGCGGCCCGCTCGCCCTGCCGGGCAGCGCTCCTGCCCCGAGGCCTGGCATAGTGCCTACCCAGGAGGACGCGAGCAACGGACACGACTTCTGTGGGTCCCGGGCGCCTCACTGAAGCAGGGCCCCAGCCCCAGGGCGCCGCCCCGGCCCCTCTGCCGCCCGCTAAGCATCCTGCAGTACAAGTGGGACGATGGGGGCCCCTTCCCGGGCCACCCACTCCGTGTGGCACAGAACGCTGCCCGGGGCCAGCATCTGCTGCCCGCCCACAGGGCCCGGTTGCCCAGTGCCTGGGTGGGCGCCTGCATCTGCACTCCCCTGCGAGCGGGGCCCTGTTCGTCCCCTCTATTCTGTAGTTACGTATTCCCACGCTGGTGTCCCCGAGGAGGACGTGAGCCCCATGGGGGCAGGAAGTTCAGTTTCATCACTGTCATCAGCAATCGGCTGCCATCGGACACGCTGATGGATAAGAGGCTTCTAGGCACCGACCCCTGGTGACTCTGCAGCTCTACTTCAACCGTGTCGCAGAGGAGCTGCCCATCGTGTGTGTGTCTGGGAGGACTGTCCATCGTGTGCGCGTGTCACGGAGGAGCTGCCCATCGTGTGTGTGTCTGGGAGGACTGTCCATCGTGTGCGCGTGTCACGGAGGAGCTGCCCATCGTGTGTGTGTCTGGGAGGACTGTCCATCGTGTGTGCGTGTCACGGAGGAGCTGCCCATCGTGTGTGTGTCTGGGAGGACTGTCCATCGTGTGTGCGTGTCACGGAGGAGCTGCCCATCGTGTGTGTGTCTGGAAGGACTGTCCATCGTGTGCGCGTGTCATGGAGGAGCTGTCCATCGTGTGTGTGTCTGGAAGGACTGACCATCGTGTGCACGTGTCACAGAGGAGCTGCCCATCGTGTGTGTGTCTGGGAGGACTGTCCATCGTGTGCGCGTGTCACGGAGGAGCCGCCCATCGTGTGTGTGTCTGGGAGGACTGTCCATCGTGTGCGCGTGTCACGGAGGAGCCGCCCATCGTGTGTGTGTCTGGAAGGACTGACCATCGTGTGCGCGTGTCATGGAGGAGCTGTCCATCGTGCAGAGGATCCAGCAATGAGCTGTTCATCTTCTGGGGAGCAAGCCCGGAGTCTGCAGAGACTAGTTTTTGACGGAGAAGTGTCATCCTCACACAAAGCTCCCGCCGCCCCACCTGATTCATCCTCCTCCCGCCTTCCCGCTGGGAGAGTCAGAACAGGGAAGAAGACACACAGAGACCCTAAAAACGAAAGTTCTCGAAGAATGAAGAATGTTGGTTCAGTGGAATTCTGAGAAAAGCAGGAAATCACAGGGACGCCCGCTTCTTGTGCGGAACAGCACATCTGCTGTGCTGACGCGAAGGGGACCCACCTTCATCGTGGGCAGGATGAGTGTCGGCCCGGCCCGCTCGGGCCCCGTATGAAGCGGCACATTCTGGGGCTTCAACGACAGACACCATCTCCCAGGCCCAGAGGCTGGAGTCCGAGGTCCAGGTGAGGGCAAGCTGGGCATGTAGACGCTGTCCTCACCTGGTCGTCCCTCTGCATCTGTGTCCTCATGGCCTCTTCTTACCAGGACAGTGGTCATGCCAGATCAGGGCCCACCCTAACGGCCTCGTTTCGCCTTAATCGCCTCTTTGAGCCCCGTCTCTACCTAGTCACAGTCTGAGGTGCTGCTGGTTAGGACTTCAGTGTCCACTGCCTTCCAGGTCAGACAGGCTTTGTGGGCTCGCCTGGAAAGGTCACGGCCGAGGCCAGCGCTGCCCCTGTGAGGCCTATGTGCTGAGTCAATGGGGCTGGGACCGCTGGGCCTCCCGGGTCTGCCTGTTCGAATCCCATCAGGACACGTGAAGACACATGAATGTGAGGGGACTGAACGTGTCTCTCTTCTCAAGACGACTCAGTGGGCCAGCAGGAGAGAGACCGGCGCTCGGGACCAGAATCGCATGGGACACATGCCAGAGAGGGACCCGGCAGGAGCCGCCACCGTCAGGGGTGAACCGATGGTGCTGAGCCGCCTCAAGCCCCTTACCTGTCCTTACCTGTCGTCGGGGGGCCACAGCCGCATCGCCCTTCCTCAGCTGCCGCCTTCTTGCCCTCGGGGGGGTTCTCGGAGGCCGGCGTTTCCTGGCTGCGTGGAACATGCGGGAAAAGTCTCTGCAGCACTTTCCCAACGAACACTGAAAGGCAGGAGGGCGGCAGGAGAGGGGGGAGGGGCAGGGGGAGGGGAGGGGGGAGGGGCGCGGGATGGGGGGGCACTCAGCAGCTTCGCTTAAACCCCGGATAGGGTTCACCCCAGACGTTCCGGCATTACCTCCCGCGGGCATCGCGACTCGCCCCAGAGCCCCCGCCCCGTGCCCTGGCCGCCTGAGGTCCATGGTCAAGCCTCCGGGGCGTGCAGGGTGTGTCTGTGACCGACAGGTGTCTGTCTGCTCTGGGCCACACCTGCTCCGCCCTCCAATGCCCTCTGGTCTGGTGGCGTCTGTGAGAGGCACAGTCCTGAGCCGTCCAGAACAGGGGTTGGGGCCCTGGGTCCCCAGGGCGCGGGGGCCAGGCCGGGTCCCTGTGCAGTTCAGAAGGGGGGGCGCCGTGGGGCCGGGCAGATCGGGCGGGGCACCCTGCGGCCGGCCCCAGGGGACCCCCCCGACCCCGGGGCTCGCGGGCGGCGCCGTCCTGAGGAATTGGGGCTTCTGGGCCGAGGGCAGTGGGTGGGCCCAGCTGGCAGCGAGGCGCACCGGGTGCGCTTGGCCGCGGAAACAGGCGGGAGGGAGTGTGGCCGCAGAGCAGGCGGGTCCTGCGCGGAAACCCGAGCGACGCCGACACCGAAGCCTGGGCCGGGCCACGGCGGTGGCCGACCCGCCAGCAGGGCCGGGCCCTGGGGAGCACCGTCATCGCGAAGGGGAGCCGGTTGGTCCCCGACGGACCCTGACACGACACGGGAAGACCCGTCCAGCCTGAGCCCGGTTCAGGGGGACAAGGGGCAGTTCAGGGTCGGCGCTGCCCTAAACAGGCACATCCACAGCCCAGGTACCGGCGGCCTCACCCGACTACCAGGCTGGGTGCTGGTGACGGCTGGCAGGCGTGTCACTGTCTTGTCTGGCCACTTCCATAATAAAAACCAAAAAACAGAAGGGTCAGAAACACCCTTAAAAGGGGCGCACGCTTACAAGCGAAGTGACGCCTGGCAGGCCTTTCTCCCTCCAGTGTCACCAGTACGGAGCGGGCCACACTAGAAGCAGCTGGCACCGCCCTGTGGCACAGGCCACTCTCTCGCGAAGGGTCTACTGAAACGTCAGGCATGTGGGCCACAGGGCCTGAAGCTCAGGAACCAACGGGGCGGCAGGTCCCATGACGCCACCAGACCCAGAGGCCAGAGCTTCTCAGCTGCCCGGTCTCTGCAGTCTGCGAGGCCCTGCAGTGGCCTCGCTGGTCTAGAGACTCAGGACACTGGTCCTCCCTCAGGGACTACATCTAGCGCGGGCCGCAGGCCGCTTTTGCTGAGAGCTGGTCCCAGGACAGGTCGTAGACATGCCCTCAATGTGGAGGCCCCAAGAGCCAGGGCCCCTTGGTCACCAGCCTGCTGTAGGCTAGACGCCTCAGGGCGACCACACAGCCTGCGGGCCAGACCTGACACGGCCTCTCCGGAGGCTCTAGTATCCGAATGCTCGTTTCTGCCAGACCCGAACTCCCCCAAACGAAGCCCACCCTGACTCCAGAAGCAGAGATGTCTCAGGAGGGATGGTGATCAGAGGGGGCCTGGCCTGCCCCCTCCCGTCAGGGAAAAGGGGGTCAGGCTGGGGCTGAGAACACCATCCCCAAAAGCACCCCCAGCCAGGGCAGGGCCTGCGCTCCCTCCCTGTCACTTTGCACTCTGAAAAAAAAGCAAAGAAAATGAAAAATATACGGCAGAAAACAAGCGCCTTGTGACCTTGGAGGCCACTGACCAAGTTACCCCAGGAAGTCACATTCCTTCCCGTGGAAAGTCCACTTGGACGGCAAAGGAAGATGCGCTCCCCTCGACATCTGTGTCAGCGATCCACTTTATTTAAAATGGGGGTAAACTGTGCACGTCTGTTTACTAAAGACGCACTGCACTTCCAGAGAGCTTTCTGGTCAAGGACGAGGCTGGAATGAAGTCCGTTCACTTGTGAGTCTGAAGCCCAGCATTTCAGACCTTTTCTCCCCATCCCTATGAGCACAAGCCTCGGGGGACAAACAACACGTGCAGAGCTGTGGGGTCCTAGGGAACGAAATGCGCTCACACCTGTATTTCAGGGGCGATGTCAGCACAGAGCGGGGAGACCCAGCGGTCCCCCGCTCACAGGGAGTGCGTGGAAACGAAAGGGCTGCAGACACCCACGGCTAACTTCCACGTGTGACTTCCTGGCGTTTCGAGAGAAAAACGTGGAGAAGAAATAGGTTCATCACTTCCTTTTTAGAGTTTCCAACTAATAGACTTACGAATGGAAAAGTGATATTATCTAGCATTTGAAACAGGACTTGGCTTTTTGAAATTATATTTAAAGAAAAAACAGCTACTTGAGATAAGACCAGAAACAAACATTAACAGAGTTTTACCACTGCCAACTGTCTGGTGTCCCCTCCTCAACTCAGCCTGGAGAATCGGAGGATCTTCCAAAACCTGCACGTAACCACGCACACGGGCACGCGCCCATGAGCGCGTGCGCACCGCCCCCTTATGGTTTTAAAGGTGACAGAGACGTGCCTGTCAGTCAGTGCTGGCCTAGCGCTTCCTTTCTGCACCTGGACAGCTGTGTGTCACATTTTAGCGGCCACTTCAAATTCAAATTTTCTGAGGGTTATTGTATTTCTTAGAATCTGAGATTTTGAATTTTCTCTTTTCTCGCCCCGAGCATCTGCCTGCCTATCCATAGTTTTCTGATAAACGATGTTCAATATATGTATATTTACATTTTATCACTTTAATGAGACACAGTATTTAACCTTGATCTATAATGTAAGAATAAAAAAATAATGGCTAATAGCACTACACCACTCCATGAGAAAGAAGTTTAGGATAGTACGCTAATTCAGTAAATGAGTTTCATAATAGAATTATAAACAGAAAAATAATTAGTTGAGGTTTAAGCAAGAGTTGGCCAACTTCCCAAACTATTAATTAACTAATCCGAGTGCCATGAGAGACACACCTGACACCTCTTTTCCCTGAAACCATACACTCTTAGAAAACAGGCGGTAAGCTCCTTGACATCGGTCTGGACAATTTTTTGGATATAACATCCCCAGGCACAGGTAACAAAAGCAAAAATACACAAGTGGGAGTCCATCAAACTAAAAAGCCTCTGCACAGTGAAGGAAACCGTGGGCCAAATGAAAAGGCAGTCTACCGGGTGGGAGAAAATATCTGCAGACCTCATGTACCTGACAGGCTTAGTGTCCAAACCTCGCACCTGTCAGAACGGCTGTCGTCAACAAACCAACAAGTGTGGGTGAGGGTGCGGAGAAAAGGGCAGCCCTGCGGTACAGAGTGTCTGTGACCCAGCCATTCGGCCCCCAGCATTTACTCGAGTGAGGACACTCCCCTAAGAAGACACACGCGCCCCTAGGGCCTGGGCAGCGGCTCCACAACAGCAGGACCCGGAAACCACCGGAGTGGCCGCGGACGGCGGTCGGAGAGGCTGTGATCTCGCGCACACACATGCACGCACGCACACACATGCACGCACGCACACGCGCACGCACGCACGCGCACACACGCACACACGTGCACACACGCACACACACGCACGCACACACGCGCACGCACACACATGCGCACACGCACGCACGCACGCACACACATGCGCACACACACGCGCACGCACACACGTGCACACACACGCACGCACGCACACGCACGCACACACGCACGCACGCACGCGCACGCACACACGTGCACACATGTGCACACACACGCACGCGCACACACGCACGCACGCGATGGGAAACTGCTCCGTCACAAGAGAAGAGTCTGGCGTTTGGGACGACGTGGACGGACCCGGAGGGCGCTGCGCGACACGGAAGGAGCCCGAGGGCGACTCGTCCTGCAGGACCTCACTCCTGCGCGAAATCTGGAAATAAGACGAGGAAAAGCCCCAAACCAACCCCGGGACGCAGGGACAGACGCGGCTGCCGGGGCAGTGGGAGCGGGGGGCAGGACCGGGCAAAGGCGGAGGACCGGGCGACACCCGCGGACGCCTGGGTGCGCCCCGGG
Source organism: Cynopterus sphinx (assembly GCA_030015415.1). Taxonomy (NCBI): domain Eukaryota; kingdom Metazoa; phylum Chordata; class Mammalia; order Chiroptera; family Pteropodidae; genus Cynopterus; species Cynopterus sphinx. The sequence goes on from CM057381.1 coordinate 121,058, forward strand.
CCTCGGCCTCGGACTGGGGCGGGCGCGTCCGCACCGACGGCGGCGGCGGGCGGGGCGGGGCCGCCCGGGGCGCGCCTGGACCCGCGGGGCGCCGTTCGCCCCGCCCAGCCGGGCGCAGACCACGCCCGCCGGCCCCACTCCAGGGTGGACCCGGCGCCGGGCTGTGTCCCCCCCGGGCCCGTCTCGCCCGCGGCCCCGCGCTCACCCGCGCCGCGCGGGACCCGGACGCCGCCGCCCTCGCCGCGCCACGGTGCGCACGCGCGGCGCCCCCCCCCACAGGCTGCGGCTCGGTCCCCGCGCGCGGTGCCGGGGGGGGGGTCCCCGCGATCGGAGCGTCCGCGGGCCCGGCCCCCGGCCCCGCCACCCCCGGCCCATCCCCGCCGCCCCCGGCCCACCCCCCGCGACCCCTACCGCGCCGCCGCCGGGCCTCCGCCATGCGGGCCTCCGCCCCGCCGCCCGCCCGAGTTTCCCGCGCCGCTTCCGGGTCCGCCCCCGCAGGCGCGCCCAATCCGGATCCAGGGCCTCGGCCTCTGGGGTGCCAATCAGCCGCGCCAGGCTCGGATTGGCTCTTACGGGAGCCGTGGGCGTGGCCTCGGCGCGTTTGGTCCGCGCATGCTCAGAGGGAGGTGACTGACTCCGGGTGCGCCGCACCCGGCGGAGGAGTCAGCGGGAGGGGGTGTGGGTTGCCGGTCATGGGGAGAGGGGTCAGCGGCAGGGTCATGGGGTCAGGGGCGGAGAGGTCAGCGGGGCCGGAGTCGTGCCCCTGAGGGCCGCTCACGGTGCGGGAGCCCCTGGTCCCAGCGCCCCGCATCACAGAGCGGGGTGGCGGGAGCGGTCTGCTTGGCGCCCAGCCGCGCCGGGCGGCCAGGGGCACGGCAGAAGGTGGGGCGAAGGGGGAAGGATTCTGGGAGAAAGGGCCGGGGCGGACCTCGGGAGCCCGCGCCGTCCCCTGTCCCGGCACCTGCCCGCGGTCCACCTGCACCCGGGGCACCACCGCTGCTCTCGCCCTCGCCGGGCCCCTGGTTTGTCGCTGACCGCTCCCCGGCGCTGGTCTTGGGGATCGTGCTTCTGAGAGGCTGTCGCCCGGCTGTCGTAGATGCGGGGGCGGGGTGGGGGTGAATGGCCTGATGAGAGTAGGCAGGAGACAGCAGTCCCCTGGGGCTCTGGGAGAAAAAGAGCAGGAAGGGCCTTCTAGGGGGAAGCGGGGTGGCCTCGGGTGGGTCATCTGAGTCAAGTCTGAAGTGAGGGAGCAGGACTTGGTGGTATCGAGGCGAAGAACCATGGAGTGGAAGCACGGGGGACAGCAGAGGTTCCCCAGCCCCTAGTGAAGTGTCTGGGGAGCAGCGCCAAGGCCAGTGTGCCGGGAGCACAGTGACTGTTGAGTCAGGGGAGAGGGACAGGCGTGCTCCAAGGGAAGGGGGACCTCAGTGTTGGGGCCAGCTCAGAAGGAGACTGTACCAACTTTGTGTTCCAGGGAGCAGGACGGAACCTTGGGGGCTGGTTTCGAGTGTGAACTTACCTGACATCTTCACAGCGTCACTGCAGCCGCTGTGCCGAGGTAGATTTCAGATTGGGGCGGAGGAAGCGTGGCGACCAGTTTGACACCACCGCAGCACTAGTGTCAGGGCGGCAGCGTGGGCCGTTGTGGGAAGAAGTGGTCCAGGTCTGGATGTATTTGAAGACCAAGCAAGAGATTTTCTGGTTGAACGGGTGTGGGCTGTGGCAGAAGGGAAGTGTGCAATGGCTCCCGGCGTGTGGTGTGGTCGCTGGGCGGCTAGAGTGAGGATGTGACGAGCCTCCGGGAGGGCCCTTCGTTGGGGTGCCGTGCAGCGCTAGGCACGCTAGGTTTGAGGTGCTCAGTAGACATGCACACACAGGCATCCGCTAGGCAGGTGAATCTCATTTTAGAGTTCAGGAAGAAGGCCCGGGACAGAGGTCGATAACTGGGTTCGTCTGCATGCGGCGGCATTAAAGCTACAAGATGGAGTGACTGTCGACAGAGAAGTGATGCAAGGAGTGAGCTCTGAGGTGCTCTAACTTTTGGAAAGCGGGGTGGTGAGGAGGACCCAGCTATGACACGTGAGAGGGATTGGGCAGGGCAGAAAGGGAAGGACAGAGCTGCCCCGAAGCCAAGTCAAAGAAGGGATCATTTGACTCAAACGATGCTGATGGCCAAAGACCTTAACAGACAAAGATACACAGACGGTAAACGAGTCTGTGAAAGGACGCTCCTCGTCATATGTCACAGGGAAACGCAAAGGGAAACGACCAGGCACCACCTCTGCTCCCTTCCAAGCCCACAGCGCTGACAGTGCCCGGCTCTGGGAGGACACGCGACAGCAGGCCCCGCGGTGCAGCGACGCTGGGGGACGGGCTGGTGGTTTCTTACAAAACTCAACACACTCTCCCTGTGTGACCCGGCAGCCCTGCTCTTGGCATTCACCCAGATGAGGTGAGACCCGCATCCGCACAAAACCTGCACGCGGTGCCCACCGCAGCTTTAGTCATGGTCACCCAAGCTTGGAAGCCATCCAGATGTCCTTCCGTGGGTGAACGCTAAACCGTGGTCCGTCCACGCAGTGTTATTCAGTGCTCAAAAGAGATGAAGACACGGGGGAACCTTAAGTGCATGAGCAAGTGAAAAGCCCCTCCGAGCAGGCCACGCACTGATCCCTCCTGCGGGACATCCCGGAAAAGGCGAAACAGAGGCAGAAGCAGGCACAGGGGTTTCCCGGGGTTGGGGAGAGGGACGAATGGGGGAACCCAGGGGGTGTGTAAGGCAGTGTCACTACCCTGTGTGATACTGTCATGGCAGACATGCGTCATTCATTGTACATTTGTCCAGATTCACAGGCACGACACCGAGAGGGCCCCTGACCTGAACTGGGCACTCTGGTTGGTGACAGCGAGCCAGTGCGGGCTCACGGTAACAAGCGTCTCATCTGCCGGGGTGTTGGTGGAGGGGGCCGTGGGGGGCGCGCGTGTGGGAGCCCTGTGGCTTCCTCTCAGTTCTGCTCTAAGAAGTCAAGTCTGTTTTGAAAGTGAATGCAGGGGAGAGGGAAGACATAAAGGTGCCGCTGGCGGGGTGGCATCCACGCTTGCCATCGTCCCCTTCGCCATTCCCACCAGTGTCCAAGCTGTCTCTGGACTTTCCGGCCTGACAGCCAAATCTCCCCAGAAATCACGTGTCCTCGAGCCCTCTTGCTGTAGCCTCTTCCACGCCCAAACTTCCTGAAGGAGTTGATGACAGAGTCAGTCTCGACCTCGTCATTTCCAGCTGGCTCTGCTTCCCGGTGTCTTCTGTGTCCGCACGTGCTGGAACTGTGCCTGCTAAAGTCACGAGGCCCTCCCTGTCAGCAGTGTCGGTGCCCGTGCACTCCACGGTGTGGCCTCCCTCCCCTCCCCCGTACCCCACCCAGAACATGACCCCCAGCATCTCCCCCCCCCAGCGCCAGCGCACCCCTCTCCTGTCTGGCTCATCCTCTCTCGCTGGGCTCTCTCCAGGCCGTTCGGGGCTCATCTCCCCAACCCCGCTCTCGCTCGCTCGCTTCCAACCACCTCCGTGTCCTCAGAGTGGCCAGGACAATCTCCCAGGAATCCACTGCCATTCAAAAGTCGGTGCATGCCATGCATCACGTGCACAGGCTAAAGATGAAAAGTGACAGGATCGTGTCAACGGAGGCAGGAAAAGCCTTTGAGAAAATTCAACAAAATTCTAAGTTCTCTATAAAAACAGGGAACTAGGGAGCGAGGGAACGTCTTCAACTTGGTAAAGAACAGCTACCAAAGCCCACAGCTCCCATGGTGCTCAGCGGTGGGAGCCGACGCTCCCGCCCACAGGGTGACAAGGCAAGGACGCCCCGCATGCCACGCCTCTCCCACATGGCACTGGAAGTCCCAGGGAATGCAGTCAGACCAGAAAAGGAAGAGCGGTGGACAGATTGGGAAGGGAGAAGTAACACTTTGTCCACAAATGGCACGATGTCTACACAGAACATCTCCATCCCCGCGGAGTCCTGTGTCAGATGCCTCGTGTCTAGGGTGCGATTCGGAGCCCCGGGGTCCTGTAAAGGCCCCGAGTCGCTCTGCAGTGTGTCCCTGCTGCTCTCGCCCTTGCTCACCTTGGCCTGGTTCCGACGCTCCCAGCACCACATCTTTCCAGCACCCCCAGCCTCCAGCCCCGCTTCCTCCGGCCCAGAGCCCTGCCCCGCCCCACTCTCCTTCCCCGGGCGCTGGCAGATGGAGACGTCTGACTTCCTTCTGGTGCTCTGATGGTTCGCTGCCCTCACTGCTGGCACCTCCAGTCCTGCTGCCCCGCCTCCTGCCGTCTGAGAAGCTGCCGGACTCGCCAGCCGGGGGAACCTGCGATGGGCGGAGGGGAAGCGCCCCTGGGTCACTGGGGCTGGGAGTCAGCCCCACGTCCAGCCTTCAGGGTGCCCTCCCCACGGTTCCTTCCGGGCCCAGCCAGCCTGAGCCCCGTGTCTGCAGGGGTGCCCAGCTCGACACTGCACCCCAGGACCGTTCCCTCCCTCCAGCTTCCTGGACCAACCTCCCAGACTGCCTGCGCCCAAGTCCAGCCTGAGGAAAAGCTCTGACTTCATCTTGACTTCCCCGCAGTCTCCTGAGACCACAGGCCATACTGGTGGCCCTGCTAACACTCTCTGCTGACGCCGACATCTGTCCTGCGGAGGGACAGCTGTGGTTACACCTTACTGTGTTACTCGGGGAAGTGACGCTCTATGGGCCGGTGGCTGCTTCTCTGTTTCTCCTGCTCCCATATTGAGAGCAGGTGACAGGCACTCAGCACACAGGGGGGACTTGTGCTGTCGCTGTAGCATGGTGAATACATGACCCTCAAAAAGACGAAAGAAAGGACAGGGATGAGTATGGAGAGAAGGAGAGGGAAACTAAATCTTAAAGTGAAAACACTGCTCTGGAATCTCGATTTTGGGTTTGGTTCCGCACACAACTCAGGGGTTCTTGACAGCGGAGGGAAACTGAAGACATTTTGTGGCGGGCAGGTTCCTCCGCCTCGTCTTGTATGGTTCCCCGCAGGAGGCAGAACTCTCCTGTGGAAGGGACCTGCGGCTGACAAACAGGAGTGGTGGACTATGCAGAAGTCCCGAGGAGACAGCAAGGTCTTTTGATTAAAGACCTTAGACTTTCTGGAAAAGGTTTTGTCCCATTCCAGGGAGTCTGCTAGCCTGACTCTTCCCGTCTCACCCTTCCCCACGTCCCCATACAATTTCACCTTGGTGTGTTACTTCTTCCCTATGCTTTCTCGTCCTTTGCCTCATTTGAACTGCGCCCGGCTCAGTCGGAGATGTGGAGAAGTCCCTTCTGCAGAGGCATTCGAAGCGGGGCCCCCTGGGTGGCCCAAAGTCTGGCGACAGCATAATAGGGCGGGGAAGACAGGCGCTCGCAGGCTGTCTGTCCCTCAGGCGCGGTCCGGCCCTGGAAGGGCATCCATCCCCAGGAATTCGGTTAGTCTGTCACGGCATGGCCGAGGTTGCCACTGTCCCGACCGCTGCGGCGGTTGCCGCAGCCTTACTGACCCCATCCCTGGTCCGCTGGTCGTCCCTGCCTCGGGACCCCACTCGCCTCGCCGACGCGGTGGGAAGAAAGCGGGGCGCGTCCCCGCCACCTGCCCCGCACCTTCCGGGCCGGAGCGGCGGCACCTGCCCAGGTGTCCGGGTGCGCGCGGCGTCCGCGGGCCCCTTCCGAGCGCTCTCGCACCTGCCGGTGGAGACGCCGCCCCCCGCCCCCAGCGAGCTCCCGGCGCCGCGGGCTGTGCGCGCGCGGGACGAGGGGCTGCAGTGGGGGGGGGGGTCGCCAGCCTCAGGACGCGCGGCGCGTGCGGTGGCCCCTTCGCCCGAAGCCCCGCGGGCGGCGCGCAGGGCGCCGGCCGGCGGCGGGAGCAGGTGCGCGTGCGGAGGGAGACCCGCCGGTGCGCGGGCGGCGCCCCCTCCCGCGCGCGCGCGTCGCCCTTCCGGGCCGGAGCGGCGGCACCTGCCCAGGTGTCCGGGTGCGCGCGGCGTCCGCGGGCCCCTTCCGAGCGCTCTCGCACCTGCCGGTGGAGACGCCGCCCCCCGCCCCCAGCGAGCTCCCGGCGCCGCGGGTCCTCGCTGTCCCCGCGCAACAGTTGGCGGACGCGGCGGTGCGCGCGGGGCGGGGGCGGGGCCGGGGAGGGCCCCCCACGCAGACGCGCCGCGCCCGCCGCCCCCCAGCGCGGCCTCCCCGGGCGCGCAGTGCGCAGGCGCCGCGCGGGGCCCGACCGTGCGCCGGGACCGAGCGCTCGGAGCGCGCGGCGGCGGCGGCGGCAGCGGTGGCGGCGGCTGCGGACGGACAGACGGACGCGCGGACGAACGCGCGGACAGACGGCCCGACCCGCGAGCCCGTCCGGCCGGAGGGGCCGGCTCGCCGCGCGGCCACGCGCCGGACCCGGGCGCCGAGGATGTCGGCGCTGAGGAAGGTGCGGGGCAGGGGCGCCGGGCCGGGGCGCGAGGTGCGGGGCGCGGGGACCCCGCGACGGCCGTGGGGGACGGGGACATCCCCGCTCGGCCGGACGGGGGACCGGGGGCGGCCGCCGCGCCCCTCCCCCGCCTGGCGCAGGTGGCGAGCGCACCCCGACCGGGCAGCGGCGGGCTGCGCGCGGGGCGGGGGCGCGGGGGTCCGGGCGGGGGCGCGGGGCGCCGCGGGGGGCGGCCGCGGCCGCCGGCAGCGGGGCCGGGGCGGTTGCTAAGCGCGGCGCCGGGGCGCGGGGCGCCGTCTCCAAGCCTCCCCCGGCCGCGCTGTCGCCGCTCCCGGCTCCGCGTGACGAGCGCGGGGGGCGCGGGGTGCGAGGATGGCAGCGCGCGGCGGGGGCGGCGGGGGCGGCGGGCCAGGTGGCCGGGTGCCGGGCGGCGCGGGCCGGAGGGGGAGCGTGGGGCGCCCCGCGGGGACCCCGCAGCCGCGCCCGAGGGAGAGCGGGGGGTTTGCCCCGCGGGGACCCCGCAGCGGGGCCGGCACCCGGAGGCCACGCGCGGCCGCCGGCGGTTCGCGGGGAAACTCTCAGCGCCCGCCCTCGAGCACCTGTCACTTCTCGGCCGTTGCGACTCCGGCCGCCTGGGGCGCCTGCCCGGACGCGTGGCCAGGGCGGGGACTTCGGGGTGCGGGACTGGGCAGCGCCTGTCTCGTAGGGCTTAGAGATAAAGCGCTCGCCGGCGACTTCTCCCTCCTGCCGGTAATTCGGCCGGCGCGGGCCGTGGGCGGCGTCAGCGCCGGGGCTGCGAACCGCAGGTGCCTCCTGTCGCCTCGGACCGGGGTGGGGGCAGGAGGGAGAGCGCACAGGCGGCGCACAGACAGGATCGCCCCGGCTCCCTGCAGTCCTGGGCGCTCCGTGACCTGGCAGGGCACCTGGCGCTGACCTAGGATGAACGACGGAGCTGCAGGTGGCGACCCGGGCCCCGGTGGTGAGACACCCGCCTGCGCGGCGTGGGCGGTGCGCGCGCCGCACCTGGCGGGGCGAGCGCACCTGTCTCTGACGCGCGGAGCCCGCCCCTCCCCCCACGCCGGGGACGAGGCGTGCTCGGGTTCGAGGCTCCGCGCCCGCACGTCCTCTCCGTTTCACTTCGTGTTCTTGAAGGACGTTAACAGGTGACGGGGGGAATGGCGAGCGCACGGCCGTCTCGGGCGGGGCACGGCCTGACTGTGGCGTTTTGTCGTCGTCGTCGTCAGGGCTTCCCGGCAGCCGGCCCCGGCCCGGCCCCAGCAGACCGCGGGTGCGCGCCTTTCCTGTCGGATGGCGTCCCTTTCCCGGGGCGTGGACGAGGACGAGTCAGACTATGCCTGCCTCTGGCGCCGGCCGGTCGGCGTGGGCGCGCTGTCCGCCGGGGCCTGCGGGCCGCAGCCGGCGGTGGAGGCCCCGGGGAGCGGCCCCGGCCTCTGCCAGGCCACCGGCCTGTCCAGGGCGGGAGCTCCACGAGGCTGGGGTTGCCACGACCCGTGTGTGTGTGTGTGGGGGGCCCTGCACTCTGTCTGAAGGCCACGCCCGCGCTGGCGTCCGGGTTTGGTCAGGGAGTCGACAGGCGGCCGCCTGGGCCCGTCGCTCCACCTGCGCGTCCATTTCCAGAGCCCAGGGAGCTGGACGACTACTCGGTCCAGAGCGACGACGTGACTGAAATGCACGTTTTCTCACCACAGAGGTGTTTTCTAGATAAGCTTTCCTAGTCACCTTTTCATGCTGTTCATCCTGCTACTTTTCCTCCCAAAGAACTTTAACGTGGTATATTTTTGTTAGACTTTCAGTATTTTAACAATATTTTGTCAGTCCTTAGGTTACTTGTGACGTAGATGAATTACGAACACTTTATTTTTACGGAATTTAGATTATTTCTCCTCATAAATATGTCTTCCTATGGCCATGTATTGCTTCTTCTATTTTCGTCTACTTCAGTTTTGACATTGGTAGAAATTCCAAATTAAATATTAAAAGCAAAAAAGTGCTTTGCAACATTTGAGTCATATTGGATTCTGGGTGCCCAGAATCCAACCAATTCCGAAACTAAAGGGTTCTAATATTTTTTAAATTGTTAGAGCATTTGCTATCTCTGTTTTTACCGGTATCTTCCTCGGGGTGCCTGCGTGATGGAACTGAAGACATGCTGTAATTCTTCTGTAACTATATTTCAGACAGACGTCACGATTTTCAGTTACCCAAGGAGTTGAATGATGTACATTTTGATTCTAAATTTTGAAGGGAAATTAATCGTGTTACTTATTGATCCTGGGAGTGGGTATGCAATGGTCAGTCACTGGCTGCAATAAAAATAAGTATGATTCATCGTTCTGGCCAGATGGGAGTCGTATTTAGAGCGCTGGCAGCACGTTGGCTTTAAAAGGATTACAGGCTCCCCCCGTTCAGGAAGCGAGCAGGCAGAGGCTCTCTGCACTTGAACGTCATTCTTCATCAACTGGTTTTTCTTAAAGTTATTTTAATCAGATGACCGTGTTCCCAGCTGATTGCCAAATTTTAAGAGGCGTTCCGCCTTTTCTACGTGCTCGCTTGTGCAAAGGGAGCGTGCTCATTTGTGTTTGTGCCGGAAACACTCGTGTTAGGGAGCCGAGCGTGGGGCTTTGGTGTGGACAGGGCGAGTGGGGGGTGTACACGTGCCTGTTCAGCCCTGCGTCTGCTGCTGGGAGGTCACCCACTTTACAGTCCCCTCCCCGAATGGTGGGTTTGAGTCAGCGTTCCTCTCTGCAAGGGCAGTGGGGTTCACACGGACGCCGCGGTTCTCCTTTTTCGAGCCCTGGTTCTGTCTCCATGTGCTACCAGAGGGCTTCTGTCCATGGCTCGGGGGTCCCCTCCTGTTCCCCGGTACGTCCGGCCCTGGACGGCCGGACGCTCCTCTCCTCACCTGCAGGCTTCCTCAGCTGTGGTCACTCTGAAGTGCACGCGCCCGGCCCCGGGTGCTGCCGGTGGGTTTCGTGTGCCGGGTGTCAGTTGCATTTCTTCTCGAGTTGTCTGTCTTTTTCCTGGGGGTCTCCTAGGAGTCCCCTGGCCAGACCAGGCTCTGCTCCGGCTGTACTTGCCGGAAGGATGACTGTGCGTGGATTTCTCTGCAGTCACCTTGCCCACTTCTAGGGTCTGGCCGTGGCGGACCCACCGTCTCTAAGATGGGCTTCTGGTTGGTGAAAGGATGTCACAGAACCCACCCTTCTCTCGAGTCATTATGCCAGCGAAGAACATGACATGTTACTGGAGCTAAGGATTGCACATGCCTTTGGAAGAAGGGAAAGCTTTAGGAGGTGAAGCTAAAGACAGGGTGGGGCCTGGGGTGCCTGGGGTCACTTTGCAGCCTGGAGGGGTGGCCAGTTTGACACACAGGGGACGTCTGGGAGAGAGAGCACTGGGTTCTACAGTCTGCCTGGAGCCATTGTAACTGCTCAGGGTCCGTCATGGAAACCAAGAAGCCCCTCCCTCGTGGTGACTGTTCTGTCCCCAACCACCACATGGGACATGAGGGTTCAGGGGTCTTTAACAACCTCCACTGCAAAGCTGTGTGGAAGGGCAAGTCCCATGCATCTTGTGACACACATGTGGTCTATCTTTCATTTGCATCCATGGGAGAAAAGGAAAGATTAAACATTGCTAAAGAGGAGGGAACCTTTTGAAACTGGCTCATCCATAAATTGTAGCAAAACATTAAAAAGGTAACTTTGTAGATCTCATGGATCTTTGTCTTAACAGCCACGTGCCTGCCAAACGCTGCACAAAGGAAAAAATATGGAAATGATGATTCCCAAGGGCCCACAACATGTACATTTTTTAAACCTCTTGTGCTTAATTAAAATCTGTCCCACGATTTTTGTGTGACACCAACTGCCACCGTCTCCACTGGCCGCATGGGTCTGAGTAGGGGTGCTGGACTCAGACCGCCTGGGTGCCGGGCATCCCTCCACTTCAGTCCCTTGGCACTAAAGGCGGACAGGTGCAGTGGTACTTGACGGGTCAGAGGGCCACGTGGCCGATGGCCGGTGAGCACGTAGAGCAGCGTGCATGGCACATGCTCAGGAAGCGCTGAGTGTTTTCATCATGGAGAAGTGAATCGAGGGCCATTCTGAGCCGTCTTGCCTCAGGAGGAAGTGATCGAGCCACTCTCAGCGTTCTCGTAGAACTTAGAGATTTGTCGTTTCTAGTCTCCTCCTACTTAGACTTTGCCACCTGTTTCCAAAAAGCTTTGATGCAGCTTAAGCCCTGAAGGACGAGGGCAGAGTGCTAATGGAGCGGAAACGGAACGATGGGGGTGGGCAGGTGCGGCGCCCCGTGGGTGGGTGTGAGCCTTTCGGTGTTGAACTCGGCTCTGCGTTTCCCGGCATCGAGTGAACACGACCCAGAGCCCTGAGCCCCGCTGGGCTGGCTTGGCGGCGGAGGCGCGCGCTTGTTCCCGCGGGAGATCGCCTGCCTTTCTGCGGAGGGCTCGGGCGTGTGTCGCTCAGGACACTGTGAGACGCAGTGCTTTCCGTGCCGGGGCGTGGCGGCGGTCTTGCAAGAGCCGGGAGCACGGCGGGCGGCCGCAGCTCGGTGGGCGCAGGAGGCTCTGCGCCTTCCGTCACCCGGTCTGCTGTGGCTTCGCGTTTACGCGTGAACTCGCTGTTGCCCCGCGGGCAGCTCGGCTTCTCAGGTTTAAGTGCCTTCTCCTTCCCCACAGTGCTTTCACGTAGATGCTCAGCGAACCCGTCTTAGCCAAAGACGGTGGCCGTGTTGTCCTGAGTGTGCCGCGCCCGAACGGAGGCATCGCAGCGGTGGGCCCCACCCGTCCCTGCGGCCCGTCCCCTGCCCATGCGTGGTCGCCCAGCGAGAGCTCGGAAGCTGCTTTGGCAGTGTCCCCGGCCCCACATGATGGGCCAAGCAACGTCCCAGGCACGCACCGCTGTGGCGGCACCACACCCCACCCTGCACGGTGCTCTTTACGCTCTTCATGTCCCTTTTTCAAGGGACAGCTTTCGAGGAGGGCCGCGGGGTCGTGCCCGCGTTGGGCCCGGGGCAGGAGGCCCGTCTGTCCGTGTGCTCCAGGCAGCGAGTGAGCAGCAAGCGTGCCTCTGGGCCCCCCAGGCCCGCCTCTGTGGCCACTGTCCCCTCTCATCACCGTGGCCGTCTGGTGTCCAGACTCCTCTTGGAGCCGACTTGGTCACACATTTGCTCCTAATTAGCAGTTTCTTCTTCCCTGTGTCTTCCTCATATTTACCCTCCCACACTCCACTGAGCTGTGACTGCTCCCTCCCCCCCCCCGCGTGGCACGCGTCCCAGCCCTTCGGTGCCAGAGCTAAGTCACCCCGCGGTCCAGATGGTCCCGGAAGGTCCGGCCTGTGCTCCCAGAGTCCTGAGCAGGCGCCTGGCACTGTCCGTGGTGCTGACAGGGACAGTGGCCCGGGCAGACTTGGCACTGTCTCACTTTCTGTCACCGTCTTGCTTTCTGTCACCGCGTCTTGGGTCATGTTACGCTGCAAATGTGAACAAGTAAACCCACAAAGGCTCTCACCGTTGCACGCCCCCCCGCTTCCCTGGCCGCGCTGCGGTCTGCACTCCCTTTTATGGGTTTGTAATGGGAAAACTTTGGCTCTTTAAAAATAACTTATTTTTCTGACTTTCTTTGTAATAATTTGAAGTTTTCTAAACAAATTTCTGAAAGTCTGTTTTGTGACTATTAAAACTTAGTGTCGGATCTGCACTGTGACGAGTTAGACATTTCCTAAGCAACTGGACGCGCTATTTCCCAACTGGCTGTGGCCGTTTAAGCACGGAACATCCCTGGGTTTACAGCGTAACGTTTGCGACCGTGGCTCAATGGACTGGAAGTTTTAGCTGCGTTTGAAAGGGGGTGGTGAAAGGGGTTGCGTTCCTCTTGAAACAAACAGCCACGTCTCTTAGTCTTAGTTCATCCACTTGTTTGTTCCCCTCGTGACCTTTTATTGAGTCGTGTCTTCTTGTCCTGAGGAGATAACCGTGAATTTTCAGGAAATCAACTAAACAGGTGTGCACACCAGCTTCGTTTCAGAGAGAGATGCTGGACAATAGCGACAGCAGGAGACTGAAGCATTCACTGTGATGCCGCCACATGGTGAAGATGTGGCCATCCCTGAGACGACGAAAGTTAGATATTTAACACGCAAATATTTAACTTTGAAGTGAGGGGAGCAGATTGCAGAACAATGCACCCCGAGTGGTCTCACGTCCCTGCAGCCGCTCCAGGCTCAGAGGCAGGACTGGGGGGCGTCACCCGCTGGGAATGGGGGCGCTGCCTGGGCTGTGTCCACCTGCCCAGGCCAGGGCCAAGCCCTGCACCATCTATGCCGCCTGGCCCCATAGCGCCCGTGTCCGCTGTCCCCAGGCACTCTCCTCTCATCCCAGCGCCGGCCCCTGTGGACATCTGAGGTCGGGCTGAGGCCCGTGTGCCCCTTTCCCCTGAGACTTGGGGTCACCCCTCCCTCACGCAGAGCAGTCTTGGCGAGTGGACTCTTTCCCCCCGGCACTCCCTGTCTCCGGCCTAGTGGCCTTCTTCGTGCTGTGTGCGCAGACGTATCTTAGGTTGGCCCTCCCCCCGCCGACAGCAGCCAGCGTTTGCCGCGCACTCACTGTGTGCCGGGGAAGGGGGCAGGTCTGGGGTTTAAGGTCACACGCGTGGCCTCAAGGGGCCTGCATTTGCAGCCGCCGCCCCTGAAGGCCCCCCGCTGGAACATCAGCGCCGTGGGCGCAGAGGGTGCCGTGCGTGCTGGGTGCTGCTGTGGCCGTGGTGGCCCCGGTGCTGGGTCGCAGTGCCGGGCGGGGGCGGGCAGATCAGAGCGCCGGCTGTGTCTGTGAGCGGGAGGCCACTGCCGTTTCGGATTTGGTTTCCTTTCTCCCTGTTTGGATCAGATGTGTTTGGCCGTGGTCACAGGGACACGCACACGAAATGGCCTTAGCGGGGCTGGCTGGCAGCTCGTGTGATAAAGGGCTGCGGGCAGAACGCCTCCGGGGAGCCTGGTTCTTTTCTGCTCTGCGGTCTCACTGCGTTGACTGAGCCCGTCGTGTGCGCACGGCCAGCACCAGTCGAGGCTGTCGCTCACAGTGGGACCGCAGCCCGTGGGAACGGATACCCTCTGCTGGTGTCGGCCGGCCGCTGTGACGAGACCCTGGAGCGCTTGCCACGTACCGTGATGGAAGTTGGTCCGTAGCTGCATCGAGTCCAAACAGGTTCCTGTGGTCGGCGGTGGCTTCTGCGACCGGGCTCTTCTGGCTTGGCCACCTCCAGAGGTCTTGATGGTCATCCTTGTGTCACCAGGAGAGGGGACAGCTGGGAGGACCACATGGGGAGAGCCCGTGGGCTCCGCCTGGAAGCTCACACGGCCACACCTACCCCGCTGGCCTCGGCCTCGTGTCCCACTCAGCCCCTGCGGCCGTGGGAGGCAGAGAGGGTGTGTGGTGAGCCGACTGTTTCCGCAGAACCTTCCAGGTGTTGTTTTCGGAGTGAAGAGACCTACCTGGAGGTCCCTGGAAGCCCCTGTCCCATCAAGGCTACACCAGTTGCTGGTGGGAATGACGGGCCGTCACCAGGGTGGAGACCCTCCCGTGGCCGAGCTGGGCCTGCTTCCCCCGGGGCAGAGTGGCAGGTCCCGGGGATAGCTGGTTCTGTCAGACTCAGGAAGGGTGTCGATCATCTGCCAACTGCCTGTCACACAGCCGTCCCGACGTCATACAGCAGCCAGGGCCTCGGTGGTCTAATGCAGCTGTCATCACGGCGCTAGGCTAGGGCTCTGTCCACGATGAACGAGGCCGACATGCGCCCTGTGAGGTGAGGGGCTGCTCCGTGCCCCGGCCACACAGAGAGGTTGAGCGAGCAGTGGAAGAGAATCAGCCTCTGACAGCCCGGTGACCCCGTGTGACGGTCTGGCCGGACCAGCCGCTGGTGCCTCGGTCACGCCGCATGGCCCACTGGCTGTGTCACTCAGTGTCCTCCGGCCACAGCTCCTGGAGACACGCTCTGGCCGAAGCAAGATGGAGGCCACGGGAGGGACCCTCACGGGCTCACAGACGCGAGAGCAGCCACAGACGGGGTCTGTCGGGATTCCGGGGGTCCCTCCAGAGACGGTCGGACCCAGCCTCCCAGAGGAGTGCGGGCGTGACCGCGGGCCATGCGGGACGTCAGCCCAGCGAACGTCCAGTCTCCTCCACGCAGAGAGCCCTCACCTGGCCTTTCCGCTGGGAAAGCCCTGGGATGCGAGCTGTAGGGGCTGGGGGGCAGGGCACCTCGTGTCACCGGCAGTGGACCTCGGCACATGCGAAGAGGAGCTTACGGGCGAGCATGGTGGGGACAGTGTTATACGTCCAGTGGCCTCACGAGTCGCCTGGATTGTTGGCCGTCCGTGTGCCTGAGGCTCTGGCCGCCTCCTGTCACCGTGTCCCCTGCTGTGAGCTCAGGGTCGTCCTTGGGAAGCGTTCAGAGTGTTCCCAGGGACGAGGGTCCGCAGCTCGTCTCCTGGGCCCCGGAGCCCTTCCTGCTGTGGCAGGCGTCACCCCGCCTGAGTGGCAGTCACCCGCCTCCTGCAACCTGTCCTGAGACGGAGTTCGCCCCCCGCGGGCGGTGCTGGGGCCGGAGGCCGCGCTCTCAGTTCGCTTTTCCTGCGTCCCTGGTCTCCTCCTCTGCCTGCTAACTACGTGGGAACTACAGAGAAGCGCAGACCACGGCCTCGAAAGTCGCCGACGGTGCCGCGACCGACAGAGAACTGTGTTTGTGTCTCGCATGCTTCTTTCTTGTCTTCTGATTTTTTAAGCCCAGATCGATCCCTTTCTTCCTGGTCGATGTATTTTTTTCTGAGGACGGGCCTGCGTTTTCTGAACGACCGTTGACAGTTCGGTTTTAAGCGAGGTGCGCACTGCGGCAGGCCGCCTCATCCAGTTGTCCCCTCCTGTTCAGCACCTAAGTTTCTTACAAAAAATTCTGGTCGTCGTTCTGTGATTAATGTCTTTTCCCGTATCCTCTGAAAACCTAGGCATGTTTTCTCTGGGAAAGTTCAGAAACAGAATTATTGGACTAACGAGTGTGTTCAGCTTAGCGAAGCTGCTGTCACAAACGACCACACACCGTGTGGCGTGACACGAGAGTGCGGCAGCTCGTGGTTCTGGGGCCAGAGTCTGAAACCCGGGTGGCCCAGGGCCGGGTGCCCTCTGGGGGGCCAAGGAGGGTCCTCCCTGGCCCTGGTGCCTGCCACGGTGGCCTCCGCCCGTGGCCTGCCACCATCACGGCCATCTCTGCCTCCGTCTTCCCGTGACTTTGCCCGTGTCTGCTCTTCCTCCCGCCTGGAATCTGTGTCGTCCGAGGGTTCTGGTCACTGGGCCCAGGACCCGCCCACATGCTCCCCAGTGCCCGGCCTCCGACTGTCAGTGTCGTCACGTCTGGAGAGGCCGCTTTTCCAACCGAGGCGCCATCCGCCGGCTCAGGGATTCGCCGTGCTGTGGGGCGGCGGCACGGTGCGGGCGTTCTCTGGAGCCAAACCGCCGCTCAGCGACCCGTCAGGCAGTGTCCCCACCAGCCCTGCTGCACCCTCCGAGATCTCCGGGGCCGAGCGAGCGGAGCGTGGTGCACGAGGGCTTGGTGAGTGTCAGCGGCGCCAGGCCGAACGGCGGCAGGGGGGAGGGTTGGCAGGCCGGACCGGGACCCCGAGGGCCCTGCCCGGGCCAGGGGAGGGGCCGCCGCCGGCCCGGTGAGCCTGGCCTGGCGCCGCCGCTTGTTCTCATCCTCCCGCGTGGCCACTCCCTGCGCGGCCAGTTTTTCGTGACGCGTAGAGAAGGACAAGGACGTGCACGGGAATCCCATAAGGGGTCGGCACCGCGGCCGCGGCCTTGAGAGTGGCTGGGGCGGCGGTGGTCACAGGCGAATTAAAAGTCACTTCGTACGCCCCGTCGGTCGCGTGGGTCACCGTGTGTAAGGTGGCTAACAGCCCTCGTGTCCTCGCATCGGGGCGTGAGTCCGCGTTGGCGCCTTCGGTCTCCCTGAGCACCGCGCGGCAGCACCGGGTCTCCGCGGGCAGAGCCTGACCGCAGGGGAGGGGACCGCTGTGACCTCGCGGTGACACGGACACGTCCTGTTTCGGAAGGTTCAGAGCGATGGCCTTTCACAGGAAGGATCTGAGCTGGCTACAGGAGGTCTGCACGGCGTCCGGTGCGGACACGCAGCTGCCGCCGCGGGCCGGGCGGGGCCGAGGTGCAGGCGAGCGGGCCGGGCGCCTGTCCCTCCGGCTCCACCGCAGTGCGACAGCCTCGGCCTCGTCGCCGTCACGGCCGCCTGCCCGGGACGGCGTGCTCTCCTGGTGGTGTGGGCGGGCCCGGTGCGCGCCGGCGTCCACTTGGCCGGGCCCGGTGGCGGCGCAGGCGGCGCTGCCCCCCTTCCGCTGGAGCTCAGCCACCGCGCCCCCCCGCCCCGCCGGCCCTCGCCGTTTTCTCTTTTGAGAACATTAGGGAAGATGAGTCACGAGGCTAAAAAAAGGAGGCCTTTTTCTGATTTCCCCGTGGTTTCCCTACATTTTACAGCGAGTCTACGTTTCTGCTTCAGCTGACTTTCGGCAGGTTTGCTGTAACGGTTCTCCTCAAGAGGCAGCGGTGCTGGTAGCCTATGTCCGGGTCCCCGACTTCTGTGACTCGGGACCCGAGAGCCGCACCCCCTGCCCTGGGCCCCTGCCACCGGGGCGCCCGTTTTCGGCTGGCGGCGTGGACATTGCCACTCTGCCACTCACTCCAGTCTCGCCACGCGCTTGCTCTGAGGCCAGCGTGAACGGAGGGTTCTGTCACCCTCTCACGGGGCAGAGTGGCAGACGGGACCCTCGGGGAGTCCCTAGAGTGCTCGCCGCTGCCACAGGGCTGGTGACTGAGGGGTGCTCTCACACCCTCGGCGCCTTGTCTGGTGGGTCACACTCGGAAAGGTGGGTGAGTCACAGCCTCGCCCTCCCGAGGGGTCCAGAGTCAGGAGGGGGCACCGACGTGGTGGGGACGCCGAGCGCCCGGAGGCTGTGGCTGTGGGCGGCCGGAGTCGGCCTCTCCGGACGAGCGGGCCCCGGGGTCCGGGATGGGGAGGGGCAGCGTGTGGGTGGCGCGGAGGGGAGGCCCCTCTTCGCTCTGCACCCACGCGCTGGGCCTGTTCACTCGGCACCGAGCCCCGCGGGTGCCCCAGGAAGGAGGCGTGCGTCCGCTTTAAGTGCCTGAGAGGGGAGCTGCTCATGGTGGCCGTGAAGGCCGACCCGGACGCCTGTGGGGGCCCCGCGGGGCAGCCGGGTGCTGGAGTCTTACCGCTGGCCCCCGCTGCTGGCCCGTGGGGCGTGGGGCGCAGACGCCCGGTGCCGCAGCTGGGAGCGCGGGTCCCGCCGTTTGTCCCCATCCCCCAGCTTCTCAGGTGGCCCCGCACACGTCTGCTCCTCCGTCCACTGAAGCAGACGCCGCAGACCCCGCTTCTCTGCTCCCAGTGCTGCTTTGTGGGAACGTGGCGCAGGCAGTGGCCACGTGTCGTTTCCTCCTCGCGCCCCCCGTCGGAGAGCACGCAGGTTCCAGACCGACGCTGCTTCACGTCGGTGTACGTGGGTCAGGTATGTCACCTCCCCTCGCACACGTGAGGGCAGAGGCCTTGAACGCTGGGGACGCAAACCTGGGGTCCCCGCACCTGCGGGACCTTCGTGCCCGGGCCGCCTTGGCGCCCTCCGCCCCGTGGGCACGGTTGTCGCAGTGGACGTCAGGGCAGGAGAGGAAGCTCAGTTTCCTCGGTGGCGGTTCTGGGCCCGGGTGTTGTCTGTGTGTGGGTGTGGGGGGGGGTTGGGGTGGCAGGTGCCGGGAGGGACTAGGCTGTGGCACGGCAGCGACGCTCGGCAGACTTTTTTTCTGGGAAAGGAGGGTCGCGCTGCTGTCACGTGGGGGTGTCGCTGGGGTCTTTGAGGTCTGGACAGAGGGCGGGGGGCCAGTCCGGGTGAGGCGCCGGGCGGGGAAGGGGGCGAGTGTGAGGGCGTTTGGGGGCAGGTGGGGAGACAGACGCCCAGGGGCCCGCGGGGCCTGGTGCAGGTGCTGCCGGCAGAGCTTCGTCTGGCTCTTAACCCGCCCGTGAGTCCTTCTGTGAGATGAGCCGAGACAGTTAAACGAGGCAAACATCACTATTTTCCTCGAGGTTTTAAAATACAGAAATGCGGGTTTTCACGGTCTGTGGTGGGTTGGGAGGCGGCCCGTCCACAGTGACACGGGACAGGCATTTTAGGGTTCCGGGGTTCAGACACCGGAACACGTGCGTGGACTTCTGTCCCCCACGGAGGTGACACGCGAGCGGGATGCAGGCACGAGCCACCTCTCTGGGAGAGGGTGTGACAGGCGTCCACTGCACGCGGTTGTCCCGCGGGGCTCTCTCAGCCACCTCATGTGGCCTCTGTGGGAGCCTCTGCAGGAGCATCTGCGCCATCCTCGCGGCCGGGCCCGGCTCACTGGCCGGACCCTGACGTGGCGTCCACATAGCCTCAGGCGCTGCCGAGGCCCTGAGGTGCAGTCCCTCCGTGCGGGGCGCTGGCCAGGGCACGCCGGTCCCGTGGGACGGGGGTCCCCATGCTGAAGACCTGGGCTCGGGTTCCCCGGCCTCCCCTCCCGCCACCGTGGCCGGGCATCTCGCAGAGGTGGAGTGCGCCAGCGAGGGGCGGTGCGACCCGTGTCCTCCACGCCCCTCGTGGGCCGAGTGGGGGTGAGAAGGGCGCACACGCCATCGTCACCGAGATCCGTTTTCGGCCGTCTGGCCAGTCGCCCCGGCAGTGAGCAGCAATCCAGACGACTTCGGCCAAATTTCTAGAAACTCGCTCATTGCGTGCTCCTTCAGGACGTGACTTCCCGGCGCACAGCTGTTGGTCACGAAGGAGGACGGGCATCGAGAGCTCGACGCCCGTGAACAGGTCGCTCCTGCGCCGTGTTTATTTGAAACTCCCAACGGGCCGCGCTGGGCCGCTTTCCTCGCGCTTCAGAAAGAAAATTCGTCGCGGGAGTAAGCGTCGGTGGAGGGAGACGAGTGTCGAGTGTGAGCACACACACAGTTACGTCAGAAGAGCCCGGGGCTGCCCTTCGTGCCCCGCGGGGCAGCGGTGCGGCTGCGTGGCGGGCGGCGGGCCACGTCGCAGGCGGGCCCTGAAGCGCCGGTGGGGCTTGGGCACAGGGTCCGTGGCAGGCAGCGTCCGGGGCGGCTCCGGGGATTCGGGCCGCGCCGGCAGGGCGGTGCGATTCAGGGTGGTGGCAGGGGCCTCCTTGGTTGGAAATCGGTCGCCTGCGGGCTGGGCGTGTCCTCAGGCCGGGTCTGCGTAGCGTGGACAGTTTTCCTCGTTTAAGGTCGCGTAGAGACACTGTACGAGTGCGTGAGCTCCGGGTTGCCGGAGCGCGAGGCTTGGGGTTGGCCTGTCCCCCTGCAACTCGTGGTCACGCCCCGTCCCGGGACCCCCGATTGTCCTGTGTCACCAAGCACAGAACTTATTGAATCGAAAGGTCTCAGGTTGCAAAGCCGTCTGGTTCCGTCTGTTTCCAGACGGGGCGCGAGGCCGGGCCCAGAACCCCGTCCAGGGCGGGCGCAGCCCCCACCAGCCCCGCCCGGCTGCGCGGGAGCTGGAAGAGCGCCCAGGCCCCCCGCAGGCCCCCGCCCCCAGCCTCCCCGGCCCGGAGGCTTCCTACACACAGCTGCCGGGGGGTCTCCCTGAAGCCGCCTAGACCACGTCATCCTCCGTGAGCCGTTCCCCGTTGCCTTTCTGCTTTCCGTCCTGGCCCCCAAAGCTGGTGGCAAAGTGTCGGCCCTCAGGGGCCCGAGCCCACCGCGCGGCTCCCGCCTCCCGCCACCGGGCCCTGCACGTGCCCTGGCGCCCCTGGATGCTCTTTCCCCACCTCCTCGCACCGTGTTCACCCCTCGATCCGTGTGCGCCTCTCAGCCCCGTCTGACTCGGAACCCCCTTTCCTCCTGCCTCGCCCCCCCACGCCGACGATGCCTTTACGTCGTCGTTCCCCTGGCAACTGCGGCTCTAACGTTCAGAAGCCTCACGGACGGTCTCCTAGTCCAGCAAAGTGGTCGTTGCGTGGCGGCTGGCTCGGTTTATGGAAATACACGCGCCTCCCCCGCAGGGCGGTCTGGCGTCGTCCCCATGACGACCTGAGGCGGCGCCACCGCGCGGGGACGGGACACCTGGGTGTGTCTCACGGGTTTAAGGCACGTCGTTCTGCAGGTGGCGCCGGAGCCAGCGGACGTGCACGAGGCCTGTGGCTCTCGAGTCCGCCAGCATTCTCGCCGAGCGGCCGGAGACGCGGGCGCACTCGGTGTCGGGGAGCCGTGTCCGCAGGCCCGACGTTACCGAGTCGAGGACTGGACGTCTTGACCTGAGGCTGCGTGTCTTCGAACGTCCCATTTAGAGTCGCCTTTCTGACAGAATCTGGGCGGTGCGGAAGCGGCGGGCAGCTGTAGGCGGCCCTCCGGGGCCGTGTGACCAGGATGTCACCGGGCGATCAGGACGTCACCGTGTGGCCAGGACGAGGCCGTGTGACCAGGGTGTGGTAGGTCAGTTTGGTTGGAAATCGAAAACAGATGGTGCGTCCGCGTGTGAGCGGCCGCCGCACTCCACGGGTTTCGTCCTTACACAGCGTCTTCCCGGAGTTTCTAACGACTTTTTCTTGCGTTTTCTTTCTCTGTTGCCTTGGAAAGTTGGTGTAAATGCCGAAGGGGAGAGACGACGGGCGTCCCTCCGCTGTGGCCGCGCCTGTCCCCGTCCGACCCGCCTGCCGGCTGACCTCGCCTGCTTGGGCCGATCACTCCTTAGATTTCCCGGCTGCTTCCTCCTCCGTTTCACCCCCATTCCGCGGGGCTGCGCTTTAAAGACTTTCCTGAGGAGGCCGGAGGAGAGACGGCTTTCCTGACCTTGCCCTCGGAGGTCCTCCTCGGCCGCGTGCATGTCTGGCCGGGCCTGGCGTTCCAGGGCCGGGCGGTCTGGCCTGGCAATCCTGGAGGCCGTCGTCGTCCTCTGCGTCGGACGGTCTGACTCCGGCGTCTCTGTCGGCCCGAGCTCCCCTCTCCACGCGTGGTTTCCTGCTCGTCGCTGTGTCGTCAGCGGTCACACGTGGCGGAGGGCGGGGTCGCCCTCTCCAGGGCCGCGGGCCGTGTGGACGCGTCTGCTCCAGGGTGACGCCTGCTCTTGGCCGTGACCTCTCGTGTCGTTTCCTTTCATAGTCCCTTCCGCCTGGTGTCTCCGTGGTTTGTTCACTCTTTTCTGTCCCTTTCTCGTCCCTTTTTTTTTCCTGAAAATCTCACGTTCTGGACGCAGGAGCTCTGCCAAGATGGATTCTTACCGTCGTGTGGCTTTTCGGACATGTTTTTAAGTCTCGTACACTGTCGTTCTCTGTCCTGGGAAATGTTCTCGGCGCTGCCTTCTAGCACTGCCATCGAAGTTCTCACCTCAGTGCTCTTATTTTTCGTCTCCAAGCCCTTTTTATCCTGTTTCTCTCTCACAACATTTTTCATGGCGCAGTGTCGTCTCAGTTTCTCCGTGGAGATGAATTTGCCTCTTTTTCCTTGTCAGAAGTCTACTTTCTCCTTGCGACAGTGTCGGCTCAGGGTCTCCCGCTCTGTTCAGCGGTCCCGGGGATGCTCAGGACTGTGCAACTCCGGGGGCCGAGTGCTTTGTCCTCCACGCGGCCCGCGGGCCGAGTCGGGTGGCCACTGGCGACCACGGGCAGTTTCGATGGGGCTGCCCCTTCGCGGGAGCCACCGGCTGAAGCGCAGCCGCGGTCACAGAGCTCTGCTGGTCTCTGTGCAATGCTTTCTCGTGCGCGTGTCAAAAACCCGAACCGCAGGACTGAGGGGACACGAATCCGGTGCCAGCCCAGCAGGCAGTGATGTTCATCAGGGACACGTTTTAAAAAGCTCTGTCGCGGAGTAGTCGACGTCTGCTTTTCACGTGTAAGATCGTTAACGAGACTTGGCGCCGTCTGTGGAAGCACGTGGCACGTCGTGGTCGCAGGACGTCTTGACACGTCCATTTTCATTCTCACGCATTCCTTTGTCGCAGAGAAAAACGAAACGACGTTCGGTAAAAACTCTCAAGCGTAAAACGTGCGACCTCAGGACGGAATTCTTTGCAGCGAGCGGGTGTCTGTCATGTCTGTCACGTCTGTCACCTGCCGGAGGAGGAGTCGCAGCATACACCCGCCCCCTCCCCGCTCAGGCGGTTGAACTGGGGTTGGCTCCGCGCTGCCTGGCCGGCGCTGGGGCCCCATCTGCACGGGGCTGGACGGCCCGAGTACACAGGCTCGCACGGGCACAGTGGAGATTGTGGCGATGGTGGTGGTCACGGTGCCCGGGACGCCCATCGCCCGCGGTGCCCCATGGTGGTTCGTGACCCTCTGCGGCGACCTGGGGCAGATCTGATGGCGAAGGCTCTAGTTTGGGGAATGGGGAGTCGGGGTTGGGGAGCAGGCACAAGGGTGTAAGGGACCGTTGGGGCCCAGCTGGCCGGCCGGCCGGCCGTGTGGGAGGAAGGTGAGGCTGTGGGTGCGTGGAGAGGTCTCAGGGCGGCTGGGACCCGGGGGTGGGGTGACACCGCGTCGCCTTTCCGTGCTGTCCTTATATGTGCTCGAGAAACGTGATTTTGGGGAGTTACATCTTATTTAAGCAAAGGACAGTGTTACCGATTCCAAGTGACACTTTTTGTACGTCAAGATCAAGAACCTCTGCTCGGATGTCATTCGGGGTGACACTGGTCGCACGCGAGGGGCTGCCGTCGGCCATCTCGCCTGCGCTGGCGTCTCAGCGCGCGGTTAGAGGAGAGCGCATCGGACAGGAGGGACACGCGTGGCGCCTCCAGCTGGGCTTTCGTTACGCAGCGGGGCCACTGTCACACAGGGACCTGCTCCTGGCGGAGTTTGCTGGAAGAGCCTGTGAGGAACGGGGGACACGGAGAGGCGTTTATCATCATCACGAAGACACGTGGCGATCCGGGCGGGCGACGATGGCGCTGGCCAGTAGCGAGGCACAGGGCAGGTGTCGTGCCGGCTAAGAGCACGTGGACCGACCGGGGTGTCGTGCACGGGCGAGGCGCGAGGGCCGCTGCGTCCGGCGGGGCTGAGAAGAGCCGTGGAGGGAATGTCACCTCTTCAGGGGCAGTCGCAGTCCCTCGCTGATGATTTCCTCATTAAAAAAATAAAGAACAAAACAGACACAATGACAGCGTCCTGACGTGAACAGCGTGTCCTTCGGAACGCCGAGTCCCCCGTGTTCGGCCGGGCGTCCGGCTTTCGGTCAGAAACGTCCCGTGTTCACTCCTGTTGAGGCCGATGGGCCACGCACGTCTCACAGCCCCCTCCTCGGGGGCCGACCTCGGGTCTCACGGTTCAACACATCGGTGAGGGGCCGCGCCCATGGCCCGAGGGGGAAACAGGCCGTGCCCCTCCGGGAACGTGGTCTGTCCCCACGCTGGGGTCCGATTCAGCCTCGAAACACAGGGGCCTTCGGGCACAGGCCACAGCGTGGTGCACCTCGGAGGCTGGCGAGGTGAGGGCAGCAGCGCGGATGCTGGACGTCGGCCCCGCGCCCCCGACGCCGCGTGCGGTGGGGGTGGCGGTGTGGGAGGGAGGCCGGGGGCGGGACACTGCTTGGACGGGCACAGTCTCCGTCTCGGGCGCCGGAAGTTTCGGGAATCGGGCTGACGATGTGCTTGGGGACGTCATTGATGTCCCGGCACGAGACACTGGCCCTGGTTACCACGGCGCCTGGCGCGGTGTCACGTTTTGCTGTCACCACAACAGGAAGGGTGGACGCCGTGTGTGTGTGTGTGTGTGTGTGTGGGGTGGCCGGGGTGCGGCGGCGTCCGGGTGCGGGCTGGCCCAGCGCAGGGTCAGGTGTGGGTGGCCGGGGTCCGGGGGCGGCTGGGGTGCAGGGGGAAGCCGGGATGTGAGGGTGGCAGGGTGCGGGGCGGCCTGGTGCGGGGTCAGGTGAGGGGCGGCAGGGGTGTGCGGGTGGCCGGGGCGCGGGGGCCCCAGCACCTCCTCCAGGGCGGGCGCTCGCACCAGCTGGAGCTGCCACGTGATGCCAGGCTCCTTTTTATTTTTATTTTTCACGGAGAAGCTGGGAATTAGTTCGCTCCTCTGGCGTGTGCGTGCGACAGCGTGTAATTTCCGTTGTTGACGTCTCGTTCGCCGTTGCCTGTCAACCCTCTGTGGGGCAGTAGAAGCCCTTGTGCACCCAGAGGTGGCCTGGACGGTCGCCGGCCGTGGCCCCGCGATGCTGGCGAGCGGGGCTGCTGAGGGAGACGCGGAGCCGTGGGCCCACGCCCTCCTGGGGCGGCCGGCTCCCCCGCTTCCTCGAGAGTGAACGGCCCCGGCACTGACACGGCTTCTGCTCAGGGCCACAGTGTCGTGGGATCACGGTGTGAAGTGAGGGTGCACGCGCGACGCGAAGGAGGCCGTGAAAGCCTCGCCTGCCTATTCCAGACGAGAGGTGGCCTCCCGGCCCCGAGCGTGGCTGGCAGCCACCAGGTCAGCGCGTGGTGGACGCTCGGGGCCGTGGTGGACGGTGGGGGACCGGGTGGCCCGGCGCTCTCTCCAGCCCGCTGCCGGCAGAGCTGGGCGTCCGCGTGTGTCGCCGGCGGCAGTGGCCGGCGTGGCGGAGCCCGTCTGGCTGTGGGGGACGCGGGGCCGGCGGCCAGCCCGCGTCTTCGCTGTCACCAGGTGTAGGGAGAGGAAGGCCGGCTGCAGGCGAGGCTGTGACGCCCTCAGGCCCTTTGCTCGGGTCCCGTGTGACGCGTCTCTTCTGGGCCCTGCTGTGCCTCGTCCTCGAGGGCCGAGACCCCTGGTCCTGGGCTGTGAGTGCGTAAAGGGGACACGGGCACGTAGAGGGACAGCGCTCGGCGGAGCGGGCGTGCTGCACGGTCCGCCCTCATGAGCTTCTGAGGCGGTGCGTTCGCGGGGCACGGCGGGCCGTGGGGTCACCAGGGCCTGGAGCAGCCTTGGAGGACCCGGTCCGTTCACCGCTTTTCCCCGATAGCGACACGTCCTGGTACCCGGGCAGTCGCCTTGGCGCATCCGGGCCGCCGTGGTGGGCCACGCAGACCGGGCGCTCATGGACCAAGACCCTCGCGTCCCGCCGCTCGGAGGCTGCACGTCGGAGGTCAAGGTGCCAGCCGACCGAGCGTCCCCCGAGGCCCGCCCCCTGCCTCCTTGCTCTGTGACCCGCACATCCCCACGCCTGGCGACGGGGGCATCGCTTAACGTGCTTATTGGCCATTCGTGTCTCTTCTTTGGAAAAGTATCTACTCGGGCCGTGAGACGACTTCGCGAGCTGGGTTTTGAGGATCTTTCCGTTGCGTTGAGGGGTCGTCGCGCATTTCGGAGCGTGGTCCCACATCCGATGCGTGGTTTGCAGCGTTTTTCCCCGTCTGTGGGCCGTCGCTCCCTCCCCCACATTGTACTTCGACGTGTACACGAAAGTGTGGTGTTTCCACACTCGGTTTTTTCCGAGTTTTGTGCTTTTGAGTCTTCAGTTCGTTGATCCACTAGGAGTTCATTTTTCAACGCGGCATTCGGTTTTGCTAGCAACAACGTCTCTGTTTTGAGAATTTTATTTTTTGTCTCCATTTTCGAAAAGTGGTTTTGCGCAAAGTCAGATTCTTCGTCGACAGTTCCGTGTTTCTGCACTTTGAAATGTCAGCCTGCTTTCTGCCGAGCTCGTTTCGGGCGAGATGTCAGCTGTCAACCTCCTGTGGGTCCCCTGCACGGACGGGTCCTCTCTCCTGCTTCTTTCAAGACCTCCTCTCGGCCTCTGGCGTTTGGCACTGGGGGTGTCTGATTCGGATCCCTGCCATTCGCCCTACGTGACGTTCGTCGAGCCTCTTGGCTGGGACTCCCACCACACGCGCAGGGACGTGCTGGGCGGCGTCCCACATTGCTTCCGGGCCGTCTCCGTTTTACTCTGTCGTCTCCCCCTCTGCTCCGTGGATTACGCGATCTCCACTGCCGTGTCTCGGCTTAGCTTGTTCTCCTGCCAGTTCGAATCTACTGTTGAGGCTTCTCTTTCTTTTTTCTTTTTAAAATTTTTGAGGTTGCTTTTTCGTTTTATTTATTTTTATTTTTCGATTTTCCAGTTACAGTTGATGCTCGGGATTACTCTGTATCGGCCTCGGGTGCACAGCGCGGTGGCCAGACACCCACACACCCCGTTCACGGGATGACCTGGGTCCGCCACGGCCCCCGGCATCACTGACTCCGCTCCCCACGCGTGCACACCCGCAGCTCCCCTGCACCCGCCAGCCTCCCCCAAACGCCAGTTCGTCCTCTGTGTCCGAGTCTGTTTGGTGTTTGTTCCTTAGCGTCCACACGTAAGTGAGTTCGCAGGGCATTCGCCTTCCTCTGTCTGTTGCTTCACTCGGCACAGTGCCCTCCAGGTCCACCCGTGTCGTCAGGGATGCTAAGATTCCATCCTTTTCGGGGCCGAGTAGTGTTCCGCTGAGCACAGGTGCCCCCTCTTCGGTATCCAGTCGTCTGTCCATGGGCCCTCGGGTCGCTCCCATCCCTCGGCTCCTGTAGCTCCCACCGCAGCGAGCGTAGGGTGCGTAGGGCTTTTATATTTAGTTTGGGGTTTCTTTGGGTAAATACTGGGTCATTGCTAGCTGCATTTTTAAGTTTTCCAGGACGCTCCGTACAGTTTCCCATCGCGGCTGCACCGATTTACAATCCCCCAGCAGCGCACGAGGGGTCCCTTTTCTCCACGCCCCGTCAGCGCTGGCCGTCGGTCGGTCATCGATGCTGTCCTTCTGTCAGGCGTGAGGTGTTAAAACGCGGCGTGACTGTGCGTTTCTCCGACGCTGCATTTTTAATTCCAGTCACCGTGCTTTTCCAGTTAAGAGTTTCCGTAGGGTTTTCCTCTGCGCTCTGTACGCCTCGTCGATGCCCTCTCTCCGCGGAAGCTCGTCAGGTAGCCGCCAGGCGTGGGCACGTTCGTAGCGGACGCGTCCGAGGGCCTGGCGCGGCGCAGCCGGGCTCCCGCGTGTGTGGACGCGGCGCCTGGTCGTTTTGCTCTGTGTGAGCGTCGCACCGTCCCGCGCTGGCCCTGGACATTCTGGGCGACACGGTGTGGGAACCCCGGATGCTGCCCTTCCCCCGGGGCTCGCTGTCGGCTTCTCGATCCGATAGCTTGTTCGCTTTTGCGGACGCCGGCTGGACTATCTCGGTGCCGTCTGCCCCGCTGCAGAGCGAGGCTTCAGAGCACTCAGCCCCGCACACCGCGGCCCAGCGGGCGGCGGCGCCGTGGGTTCCGCTCGGCCGTCTCCCTCTCTCCCTTCGCGGTCCTTCTGCCCCTGGTGCCGCAGCCGGGGTGGGCCCGCCGCTTCCCGTGACGCCCAGGGGCCTTGACTGTCCGCAGTCCGATCCGCTTAGCGTGCGCCCCACGTCAGGGTGGGTTTTTGAGATCAGCCTTCGGGGTTCGTTCTGGCCCCGGCCGCCTTCCTCTGCCTCTTCCCGGCGACGTTACCTGCCTCCAGGTGAGCTCGTCGCCCCAAGACGGACCACCCTTGTCGGTGGTGCCGCTCTCCTGGATGTCTCGAGGGAGCGCCTGGGCCGTCGCTCCTCGTGGCTCCTCGCGGAGAGCTGGGTTCTCCGTCGTCGCCGACGGGCCGTCCTTCCACGTGGCATCTCCACGCCACAGCGGACCGGCCGCCCGCCCTGCTGTGCCCGCAGCCGCAGCGTGTCCCGGCCCCTAGGCTTGTCTCAGAGCTTCAGCTGCCGCGACAGACGCCAGTGCACGAGAGGCGCCCGGGAGGCGGGCGCTGCTCGCGGTGCTGGGGGCTGCGGCCCGAGGCCTTCGGTGCGGCTCGCGTCGGGGTTTGCGGTCACGTGGCTTGGTCCGATGGGTGTGTGTGGGGGGGTCAGGTAGATGGAGGTCTCTTTTCTTCTTTCTGTGAGGTCATTAACCCCGCCATGGGGGTCCACCCCAGACCTCGTCTGAACCGGTGACCTCCCGAAGGCCCCACCGGCTAACACATCACATCGCAGATGAGGGCTTCGGCGCACGGATGGGGGGACACAAACAGCCGTCTCTGGAGCCCGCCTCACAGAGCCTTGGAGCTCTGAGTGAGCGGGGGCGAGGACAGTGGGGTGCAGTGAGGTCGGCTTTTGCCCCGCCAGAGCTTCCGCCCTGTTAGTGGGCGCTGGGTCCAGCCTCTGGGCGGCCCCCAGCCCCTGCGGCCCACGTTTGGGGGACGAGGGGTGCTGGTGGCCTGACCCTGCCGGCGAGGTGCTCACAGGATCCCCGTCTTCCTGGCCGTGCCCACCTGGGGTGCGGCTTCTGATATGCTGAGCTGGGGGGCCGTGGGTTGTGTTTTTGAGGTTGTGTTTACTGGGGGCTATTTTTACTGAGGTTTTTCTTGAATTACTGTTTTTTCTAGCTGTTGCATGTCCGTAGCACAATTTCCAGACTTTAGATAGTTGCTTTTTTTTAATGCCCACAGCACCTGGTCTTCCCAGGCGGTCTCCCATCCAAGTACTGGCCCGGCCCGACCCTGCTCAGCCCCCGAGGTCAGACGGGGTCGGGCGTGCACGGGTGCTGCTTTTTGATAAATGCTCCTGCTGTTGTGGCGGCTTCCGTGGGAGCCGCCCACGAAGCTGCTCACAGCCTGGCCTGCAGGGGGGGACCCCAGTTCACGGACGAGGGGGCCTGGCCGGTCGCCGCATACGGATCGGGGAAGTGTGAATTAAAACATCAGAAGGAGTTTTACGCCTGTCACGGTCACAGAAGCGAAAGAGCTAATTCTCCAAATGGCGCTGAGGCGTGGGAGACGGCAGCTCACACGTCCACGCTGAGTGTAGGGAAGCCGTGGCGAGGGAGACGTGGCCGTGTCCGGGAGAGCGGGCGCCGCTTCTCCTGCAGCCTGGGAATGTCACCTTCGCGTGTCTGTTCTCGGGCATGCCTTACACACGTGCCAAAGATGCGTGATGTTCCTGGGTCGCCGCTGACCTGCACACAGCACTTGGAAGGGTCGCTGTGTGGAGATGGGCACCAGCATTGTGAGGGGTGTGTCGTGGTGTCATCGTGCGCCCTGGAACACGCCGTCACAGTAGTTTGTGGTTGAAGACCGGGTATGTGTCACAGCGTGGCGCTGGCTGAGTCCCAGGTGCGTGACGCCAGTGTCGGGAGGGGACGGTGAGGTGGGCTGCTGTGGAGAGAGGCCTGGCTGCAGCCCCCGTGGGAACCCCGTCCCCGGCACTGTGCCATCTGCGCGTCTTGCGTCTGGACCGCATGCAGCATCGTAGACGGTCCCCGTGGTGCTCCCTCGGGAAAACACTGTTACTCCGAGCGCGCACCCTCTTTGTGCTTCTGCTTTTCCCGTGGTCTCAGCACGTAGTCACGAAGCCGGGTGACACGTGCCGACACGTGTCGTGCGCGTTCTCACGAGACCCACGCACCGCTGTGCACTGCGGCGCCGCGAAGCGCCTGAAAACGGTCACTGCGAACGTCAGCTTCGGCGTCGGGTGACGTAAAGCCGTACAGTTCGAGAAGCGTCTGTGCTGGTGTCTATGCATCGAGCCAAGTCTGAGGCGGGGACAGTCGGCCCGCGTGGGGTCGACTCAGGCCCAGACGTGGGCGTCCACCGGGCACGGGTGACATGGGGGCCCTCCCTCCATCCCGCGGGGTGTGTCCCTGGTTGTCGGGACAATGCCGGGGGTCGGTCGTTCTGAGAGCCTGGGCGGTGAGGGCGGCTCCCGGCGTGTCCTGGGCGGTGGCCGTGGGTGAGCGGCAGTGGCCGGTTAACAGCCAGACCCCCGGGGAAACCAGCACGACTGTCTTCTGAGGCAAATCACGATCGACAGAAACGCAGGAACCAATTCGGAAGTTGGGGTTCCAGGGACTGGAGGCCGACGGGGTCCCCATGGGGCCTCAGTGGGGCGGCGGCTTCTCGCGGTCCCACGTGGGAAGCTGGAGAGGGACGCTGGCCGGGGCGTGGTCAGTCCCACAGGTGGGAGTCTGTCCTCAACTGGAATGCAGGAAAGGGGACGTTTTGTTCGGCGAAGTGACAGCAGATCGGCCCGAAGCCATTATGCTTTGGTCTGGTTTTTTGTTTCTCATTTGAGGAAGTTTGGGGAGGAACAGAGTGAATCGGCACCTCCGTGGGTTAGGGACTCATGGAGGGAGCTGTGCGGGGACTTGAGTGGGGCGGGCATGTCACCCTTCCGTTGTGCGGGCAGATCACAGGGCCACCGACAGCCAGAGCCCCCACCCGTGTCCTTCCAGGCACACGAGCCCGTCCGGTTCTGGGTCAGAGAGAGGACAGCTACGTGGCAGCAGAAGCCACTGATGTGTCCTCGGTGTCCACTGGTGGCCTCCCGGACGCATGGCAGAGAACGTAGTGGGCGCAGTGGTTCCTGCAGCAGGGTGGCCTGCCGTCCCCGAGCCGGCTCCGCACGGGCAGCGTCCTGTGGGTGGGCGTCGCACTGCCGGTGACAGGCCCTCTCCCTCCTGGGCGGTTGCCTAGCGCCCCTTCCAGGCCCTCCTGGTGTTTTCTCGCAGAGTCTGCTCCTTCTGGCGGAGAAGGATCCGCGCTGTCCTGTGTGTTGCGATTCGCTTGCAAAGCACTGGCCGGTAAGGCTGGCCTGGGGACGCGGGCCTGGGGACGCGGGGCTGGGGACGCGGGGCCTGTGGGTGTTTCTTACTCTGTCTCCACATTACACACCTTGTCTCGGGGCGGGGGGGCGGCTGTCCCTGCCCAGCGTGGACGTTCCTGGGGACGTTGCACGTGCGTTCGGGTGCTGTGGGAGGGGAGCGTCACACCTCCGTGTCATCGTGCGGTGCTGCGCGTTTTCCAAACGCTCCTTAGGTTCGTTTCAACCCAGGTTCGAAATACGGACTCCTGCTATTGAGGGGGCTCGATTCGCGTGACGGTGAGTCGTGTGTTTGTTAGAGGTTTTGCTGGTGTTCCTTCGAATTCGTGCTTCATATGGAGGGTTGACAGGGCTGTGTCGTTTGGCACGAGATACCAAACAGTTTCAAACTTAGGAGTCGATTACGTTAATTAGAATGCAACTTTCCCGTCCAGAATTTTTGCTTATGTTTTCTCCAGCGTCTGAGGCTGCTAACATTTTTTTCTCGTCATTCTTGACTCTGGTTAATAAAGAGGTTTGATTTCTAACGATCCTCGTAGAAGGATAAAGAATATCAAAGAGAACGGTCAATATCACCTCGCTTTTCTGAATCGAAGCACTTGAAACTGCACGGAGGAGGACTCGGCAGCACGCGGGGCTCAGGGGTAATTTTCCCGTGTCCACGGCCTCTTCCGGTCGAGGTGTCGGCAACAGCACGTTATTCTGTGGCTGGGGGAGGGTGACGGTGACGGGCGAGGAGCCGCCGCCCTGAAGGGAGGAGGGGTTCGGTTCTCTGTGCCGAGGTGTCTCACTTGAACACTACGTGCCGGGCTCAGGAATTAAGTGACTTTTTAGGGCCAAACCACACACACTCACACACTCACAGTTGGTGTAAGGCCCATGTTACTGTTGCTATGGGAACTAAAACCTCATTTCTTGACATATGTTTGTTAGAATTTTCCGCAGCAAGAGTTATTTAACCCGATTTTTGGGCTGTAATTTTATTTCCTGTGTAAAAGGAAAGGTCACCCGCGCTGAGGAGGTGATGCGGCTTCCATCCGTGGCGGGAAGGGCAGCCGCCTGCGCCCCGGAGCCCCTCACGGCCCCCCACGGCCGGCGGCGTCTGCACGGCTCCCACCCAGAATGCGCCCTCGGACCCCGCGAGCGAGGCTCGGACCGGCTCTGGGGTTGATGACTAACGATAAAGAGTCACCAGACTCTTTCACTCGTGAACACCCCCAAATGTTGCAGCATGAAGGTAGTTCGTGTTCTTTCACGTGGACGAACGTTTTCAGGTCAGCCACCCTCAATCGTCAGTCTCTGCACTGCCTGATTTTAAACACCTCGGTTCTGGAGGAAAATAGTTGAGAAACGCATTTGGGGTAAATTATGGCCACGGAAAATTCAAACCAGCGCGAGGCGGAACGCCGGGCACGCCCACGTGCCACGGCCCCGAGGCCGAGCCGCCGGGCCGCGCTGGCCGCCGTGTCTCTCGTCGCCGGCCTCCGCCTCGTCGTGCGGCTCTCGGGAACTTTCTGTCTGCCACTCACATGTCTATCTCGAATGTTTTAAGGGACACGAGTATTTCTTAGGCCCAGTTCTCCTCAAGGACACTTGTGCGGTCTGTGCAGACCGCCTTCAGCTCTCAGGGGACCCGCAATAAGGTGTGCGCCCCGAGCGCCTCGGCACACACCCGGGGTCGGGGCCCGCGCTCGGCTGTGCTGGAAGGCGAGGACAGGTGACGGCCGTGACGCTCGGGGCCGGCGTTCCCCACGCCGTTCCCCGTTCACGCGCTGCACACGGCGGCGTCTGCCTCCCCTGGGAGGCGACCGGGCAGAGGGCCCTCGGGCGCGGCGGTGTCGGCGGCTTGCAAGGCCCCCCCACCCCTTCCCCTCCCCCCAGATACCGATCGGTGCGCCCGCGAGCTGCTGCCGAGGGCTGCTCGAGCCAAACAAACTTTTAATTGCCGAACGTGTTCCAGACTATTTTTTGCTCCCTCCCTGTTCCCTTGGAAACGGGGCGAGAACACTGTGAAGGGCGTGAAGATGCAAGTCAGCACGTCGTTCACCTGTCTGGCGTGGCCTTCGCCTTCTAGTTTTAAAGTGACTTCGTCATGCCGTAGACTCCAGAGGGGGTCGCCCGTGACTTTTCTGGGCGCAGAGGTCTGTGGTGACGTTTTGAACATGAAAGGGGATATGCTTTTTGTCTTTTTACTTTACCTGACCACAGCGGCCTTTACACTGCTAATAGGATTTAACCGGGTAAATCTGAAGATCTAATGGGCTCCGTGGAATGATCCGCATCTCGTCCAGCAAGCAGACGCCACTGAGGGCCGACACGAGGAGGCGTTTGGGGACCGCAGGACGAGGGAGCCACAAGCTTCAAGGGAGGCCGGAGGCGGCCGGAGCAGAGAGCGACGGGTGACGCCGGCTTCTCGCTGGCCGGGCTGCGGGTTTGGATGGGGTGGGCGCTCCTGCAGGCCTCCCGGACCCCACTTCTCGCTGAGGTTCCCTGTGTTTTCACAAAACCGAGGCGCTCGCTCTTCCCACGCACCGAGGTTTCTCTTGTCGTTTCTATGGTGCACACGAGGCATCAATTCCCTGCCCCGCAGTTTCCTCCGCGCTTTTCCGAGACGCGTCCGTCCGAGCCGGTGCGAGTGGAGCTGGCGTTCCCCTGCGTGTGGGGACTGCGCCAGTCACCCCCACGCCGCCGGGAGTGCCGGCGGTCACGGGACCCCGGCGTCCGTCTTCCTCTGACGAAGGCGATGGCGCCGGAGAACAGGTGGAACTCCTTTTGGCTTCCAGCTCCGTGCTTTCAGCGTAATTGAAAGAGGACATAACGGCGCCGTCAGCTAATTAACGAAAACGCTTTCCGACGGTCGATACGCCGAGAAGTGGGGGTCACTGCCGCGAACGCGCGCACGTCGCCCGCTGATGAACGTACGTTTCTCCGTGCTCGCGCCATTAATCGTCGTTGGCGCCGACTGTTCCCTCCCCTAGGGAGTGGTATTTGTCCCCGCTACACTGATGAGTGGGGAAAGTCTCGATCCGTCTCACTGAGGGAACATTTCCAATTCACTTTTAATGCTTATGTTTAATACTCGTTCATCAGGATTCGTAACGCGTTCGTATCTTGGGGTCGGTTGTGCACCTCCAAGAAGAATGATGATTTGGCCAAGAAAGAACGTTTTTCTCATTTAGAATCTTTACGTGAAAGAGGGTTGCAAAGTCCCTTTCCGATCGTCTGTGTGTCCGTGTGCACGCGTGTGTGTGCATGTGTGTGCACATGGATGTGCATGCGCGCGCACACAGCACTGCCTTTCGAACCTGAACGTGTGGCACACTGGGGGTTGTGGCGCACAGTGGGGTGGAAACAGGGTTCAAGGTCGAAAACGGGCGATGTGGTGCTTCGGACCCTTAAAGACGACCTTGCTCCGTGCTTTCGAACGGGCGGGGTCGGCGTGAGTTGGGGCGGCATTTAGACGACCCACCTCCGGGTGGGGGTGGAGGGTGAGTGAGCAAACGTGCGTGGAGCAAGCGTGTGTGACGGGAATGACGTCACGCCGGGCCGCGCTCTGCGTTGTCCCCCGACGTGCCACGCATCTTTCTGCGTTAACGCGCATGCACAGAAACCTTCGGAAGTAGTTTCAAACCTGGAAAATCTGGAGAGAAAGGTCGGGAGCGCCCACGGCTCCTGTCCCCGCCCGCCCCGCCTGCTTTGCCCTCTGAGCCCACGCTCGCTTTCGCCCCCTCCCTGTGGACACGCGACGTGCTTTTCCGTGAACCACGTGAGGGTATGTGGCGCGTGTCATCGCCTTTCCTAGCACCTTTCCCCTGAGGACGGGGCTCCTCGCTGCCTCGTCACGGGGTTGTCGCCTGCAAAGCGAATGTCTGCGCGGATCTGCTGCACACATCTTGGTTTTGACCCTAGGCCCGGGTCGCCTGCCCCTTGGTCACCCCTTCACGTGGTCCGGTTGGGGCCAGGTGCCGAGTGTGGCTGCTGTGCCTCCTTCGACCCGTTTGCGTGGAGCGCGTTCGAGCGGGCGCATCGCGAGCGTTTCCCGCCGGCCTGTTTGCGCGTCGGTTTTTGTGCTCGTTTGTGTAGTGAGCGGGGCTGTGACGGGCGTCCTAGCAGCCTCGCCCTCCGAGCCCGCGCAGCGTCCTAACTCGAGGGACTGCGCGTCAGGGGTTGACAGACGCCGCGCCTCTGCCAGGTCAGGTGACCGCCGCCTTCGTTTCCCAGTCCGGCGAGGCGTCGTCCTGCTGTCGTTCCCGTGAACGTCCCCGGCTTCCTGGTGCGGTTCGGCCTCGTCCCGTAACTTTTCAGACGTTAGCGCTGTGCGGGGATGGGGCGTTAGTCCACACATCAGCTTTTCCTGTCCTGCTCCTGCTCCTCCCTTCAGAGCTGTGCCCGCGCTTCCCCTCCCCGTGGCAGGCCGGCTGGGCGTCACGTCCGTCGAGACTGAGGTTTTCGGAGCAGATGGACGGTCGGTCAGTTCTCATTTACCTTAGCCCTAGTGTGTGTGTCTCATCACGGGGCTCCGGACGGGCAGGTGGTGCTAAAAGCTCAGGCGACCGTGGACGTCCTTCTCTGATCTGTGACTGATGAAACCGCTCTAGTCGGGGAAGGCTGCGAGCCACACGTCAGGTAAGCGGCCGTGACCCACGAAACCGACTCCCCGTCCGTCTTAGCTTAGGGATGATTCTCAAAACTCAGGGGTCGTGTTGACATCCCTAAACTGCTCGGTCAGGGCCCGCACGAGCAGGGCTCCCCCTCCTAACGCCTTTCCAGCGACACGACAGGTGTTGGGACGCTGAAGCGCTTTTCCCCTCAGAGCCCCGACGAACCGTGTCAGTGCGCTGGGTTCGGTCCGCCAGCACCGTGCGGCGCCCGCGCGTTCTCGTCGACGCGGAGGGCGTGTTGGCGTTTCCCGCGTCGAGGCTCAGCTCCCGTCGGGGTCTCCTCGGCGGCGTGCACCCCCCCAGCGGTGGCCCCAGATGACGGTCCGGCGTGGTGGGGTGCGCGGCGAGCCGACGCTGGCTCTCCTCCCCGTCGCCTCCATTTTCATTCCTCTTCCCTCCGCGGGCGTCGGGCTTCTGAGGAGTCTTTGTTAACATCTGTGAGTGGGAAAGCTCGGAGTCGTGGGAGCCTAAAAATACGTTTATTCCCACACGCGGTCTAATTTTACCGAGCTTCGGGATCGAGCGCGCCGTCCTTTCCCCCGGAGCCTCGCGGCGAGGCTGGTGGGACGCTGACCCGCGCCGTCCGTCTCCGCGCGGCCCTCCCCGCGCACCCGGGTCCCCGCGTGGCTGGACTCCGAGCCCCGTCAGTGCTGGGCGCTCCCGCGGGCCTCCCAGCCCAGGCCGCTCGTCCCTTCACGCTCGCTCCTTCGGTCTCTCTCTGCCCGTCTCCATCCCCCTGGCTGTCCTGCAGGGGCCGCGTCCCGTTGCCACCGTGCCCCTGGACCTGCGCACGTCAGACCTGTGCGTCGCCCTGCCCGGCACCGTGCCACGGAGGGGGCCCGGCTGGTTCCTGTGCAGTGCGTGTTGTCATCCAGCTGTGTGGCGACGGCGACTCTCGTCGCGCCTGGTGCCGGTGCTCGGTGAGGTCAGAGCCAGCGAACGGCGGGCCGTCGCGCCGCAGGGACGTGCGGGCCGGGCCTCGGCCACGGGCCGCATCAGGCCGTCGCCACGACGTTCCGTGCGTGTGTCTGTGTAAACCCCGCATTTTGCACGTGTTACTGATCCATTCCCGCTGCACTCACGGCCAGCACAGGACGCCACCGCCCCCACGAAGCCCGCCACACACGTACGACCTCCGCACGGCTCAGCACAGCCTCTTGCACTTCGAGACGCTGGTCGCAGGAGGCCCGGGGTCGTCTGAACAGCAAAACCGCCAACCAAAGCCCAACCAGTGCCACAAACAGACCGTAGCGAGGACACGTGTGCCACACACAGCGGAGACCTGCGTGCCAGGTGACTCACTGCAAATGGCTCCATGCGAGCGTCAGTGTGGCAGGCGAAGCCACCCACGGGCTCCAGTGACCAGGGCAATGGACAGACGTTCAGTTCGCTCAGTCCTGACAGTTGCACCCACCACCCGAACACGGGGAGGGGCCCGTCACCCCGGAAAGCCCTGCACCCGCCAGGAGACACTTTCCCACTGCGCCCCAAGGCGGGTGTGCCAACTTCTGTCGTGGGGGCAGTGTTGTCCTGAAGCCATGTGGGCTCATGCAGCGTGGACGTCCCTTTCGGTCCTTCCCGTCCTGGGCGTGCTCATGCTGTGGCACGTGCTGGCATGTGTCTCCATTGTCACCGACAAGTGTTTGGCGTGAGTGTGAGTGTGCCACAATGTGCTCATCTGCTGTCCTCGGCTCGTCACCCCTGCTGGCCCTCGCCAGTGAGGCCGCTGGGCACCTTTGTGGAGCGTCTTGTGAGTGTCTGTCTCCGTGTCTTCTGGTGAGTCCCTGGGGGGGACCGCGGGGCCACACGTGCAGTTCCACACTTTCCATCCAGTGTGTGGTCGGGTCATTCTCTCGGTTTGACCATCCGGGGCCTGCTGTGTTTCTGCCTTGCCCCGTCTTACTGCACGGCTGTTCAGACAGCGAGTGTCTGGGGCCCGCTTATCCACGACCCCAGTCCCCAGCTCTATGCGTGGCCGAGTGGCGCTGTGTGGCCCCCTGAGCGGGGACCGGCAGCCTCGTGTCTCTGACGCTCGCCGCCCACCAATGTTTTCCTGGCACTCGGGAGCTTGGGTCTTCCGACCTTGGGTTTCGTGTGGCTTGAGGTGGCTTGGGTCACGTTGGGATGAAGAGACTCCTGGAGGTCCCCACGTTGTCACTCGCCATGTCCCCCAGCCTAGGGCCAGCGCTAGCGCCTCCTGTTGGGCGAGCTGGGTTCCTCTGCAAACGCCAGGCCCCGGGGGAGGTGGTGTCCCCCCCCACCCCGAGTTCCCCTTAGCCTGGGCCCAGTTCCCGGCCTCCCACGAGCTTGTCACCAGCCAGCCAGTGAGCCGGGTGAACGTGGGTGTGCGCGCCGTTCCCGGTGTCACCTGTGTGCCAGGCGAGGCTTCCTCCACGCATGCGCTGGGCCTGTGGGGGGAGCCGCACGGCGGAGGGTCGGATGCACCGGAGCAGCTCGCAGGCCCTGGACATGGGGGTGGGGGTGGCGGAGGGAGGGGGCGTCGGTCCACCTCACACCGGGAAGGAAGCGGCAAACACGGGCCCCTTCGTGCTCTGTCCGGGGCTGGCCCCGGGGACCCAGCGAAGCCGGCCTGATGACGTGCGTTTTGCCAAAGTGCGTTTTGCCACCAACGCGCATGGCGTGGCCGCGGGGCCTGGACACACGCGGGACGGTCCTCGTCGTGTTCTCCGTCGCAGGATGACGCTGTGGTCACGCATGGGCGAGAGCTGCTGTGAAGCGCCCCGGGAGCAGCCACCTTGGGGACGCGCTGCCTCAGGCGACGTTTCTAGGCTCTGGCCCGGGTCGGCCTTGGAAGGTGGCCACCGCACGCTGTCCGTGTCCGCTCGCTCTGCTCCAGCCAGTGTGTGGCCAGGGCGGTCTCCGCAGCCCAGGTCGTGTCTCTCCCGAGGCGTGAGATGCCGCCAGGGCCCCCGGCACTCGTGGTCCCCAAGCTGCCGGTGGCCGTGCGGAGGGTGGTGAGGTGTGCACGGCTTGGCGAGGAGGCTCTGCCGAGCCCGTTACAGCTGGCACTTAGTGAGGCGTCAGCGGACGGAGCTGTGTGCTCGCCGAGTGCTGACCACCATGTGCGACATGTAGCTGTCACCCGGACCCACACACCTGCTGAGGACCGAGCCTCCCTGCCCAAACGGGGCCCCACCCTGCTGTCCAGGAGGCCGAGGCCGACATGGCCAGATGCCTGCTGTCATGGGAAGCGCCATCTCGTTGTCCACATGACCTGCTAGAGAGAGTGGCGTGTCCCCGTGCCAGGGCGTGTGTGGTCGGTGACAGGGTGCGGCCGTCATACTCCGACCCTCCTCTCAGTGGGGTCGCCCTCCGGTAAAGTGGGGTCGACCCGGTCACCGCGGACCCTTTCAAAGGTCCCTGCTCAAGCCCTGGGCGCTGCCGTGTGTCAGCCGTGTCTGCGGGAGGGCGGCCGTCGGCCACTAAGCCAGCGCCGCCCGTGGCGTCCTCGTAGTTCATCCAGTTCCATCGATTCCGACAGCCCTCGGTGACTGACTGTCGTTCAAACGCACGTGGTGCTGAAGTGCCGCGCACCATCTTAGTCATTACGGAGAACGTGGAGCCAAATGCGAGTCTGGCGCCCGGCACACTCCATTCCCGGGTACGGATGGCCGCGTGGCGTTCGCGGGCCACTTGCCATGTGCCGGGCACGGTGCCGGGCGCTGCGGCCCGGGCCCCCCACAGCCGTCGCCGGCCGTTGACTTTGAAGCGTGTCCTGTAGATGAGACCCCGTCACGCCGTCAGTCGCTTCCTGCAGTCCTCGTTTACGACCCACGCCACAGCGCGAGTTTCCAACGCGCGTGTGCGCAGGCCACGTCTAACGCTGATTCAGCGCGATGGGCGAGTCTAACCGGGTACGGGTGCGTTCTCTTGCTCCCTTGGTGTGTTGATGGCCTTTTAAACTGAGGACAGAGGAGGGAGAACGATCACCCTGGTGGCTCGGGCGTCGGCTTTTCAGGGTCCCCGTGCAGACACCTCCGGACTCGGCGTCCACTCAGAACCCCCACCGTCTGTGACGCCGTCTGCAGCATGGGGACACGTTTACCTGTGAGAGGGAGGCCGACTGGAGCTTGGTGAACAGGGACAGCTGGATGCAGTGGCAGAAGTGGGTGTCCCCTGTGACATCCATGGGGATGAGCGTGAGGCCTGGACAGCCACGGGGGGACGGGGGTGGGGCAGGTCCTGGCCTCCCTGTCTGCTCGCTTGGTGAGGTCGCTGACGCTGAGCACCTGCAGCAGCAGCGCCACCCGCCTGTCCTGTCCATTTGGGAGGAAGCCAGCTCTGTCAGGCGGCTGCGGCGTTGTGTTTCTGGTGGCCGTGACCTGGCAGAAGCCTTTGAAACCAGAGAAGGGCCGTGTGAGAACAGGGTGTCCTCTCTCCCGAGGCAGCTTCTGGAAGTCACACTCGCTCCCCGGGAGTGACAAGGAGTCTGCGGGGAGGCCCGGCAGCCCCTCCCCACTCAGAGGTGCAGGCAGTTGTGGGGTGGAGCTGGGATCACAGGCTGCAGGTGACGGAAGGACCCCAGCCCAGGGCTGGCCCCACGGAGCCACGGGGTCAGGCCAGCTTGAGGCGCCGCCGGGAAACCTCCTCCTCCGCCGAGCGAGTCTGCGCAGGGTTTTACCCCCCACCAAACACGGCGTGGTGGAGACAAGGGGCAGTCCGTGCGGACGCGGTCGCGGCACCTTGGACTTCTCCCAGTTGTAGGGTCAGCGTCCGCAGAAACCGCACCGACAGGCTGTGCGGCCGTCACCCGTGTGCCAGCGTGGTTGTGAGCCATGGTGTCATCGGGTGGGGACCGAGCAGAGTTGCGATGGCCGCTTGGCGCTGAAGGGCATTTGCAGGCGAATGCAGTGCTTCTGCGTGACCTTGTGCCAAATGCCCATGTGCGCTTGTCCCGTGTGCGTCAGTGGATGTTGTCGTCTCTCTGTGAAGGGGGCGGGAGTGACCACGGGGACCTTGTTTTGACACCTCCTCCTGCCTCGCACTCTCAGCCGCCCCGCGGAGGCCTAGGGGGAAGGGGACCGAGCCGGTCCTGGGGGGTCAGGCGCACGAGAGTCAGCCCTGTGGCGGAGATAATGCAGCCTCATTGCAGAGGGCAGTTTAGAGGTTTTCTTGCTGCTGAGATGCCTGTGACACTTCAACGAAGCCTGTAATTACAGAGCGACGTGGCGTAAAGGAATCAACGGCGAGAGTGATGTGCTAGAAAGGAATCAGTCATCGTAGAATAATATTTTATAAAGGGGCCAGAAACACATGGCATCACGTTAACTCTGTGCCCTTGTGTTCGGTGCTAAGGGGACTCCATGAGCACATTGAGAAAGATGGGGACAGAGGTCATCACGAGTCCACAAACTCAGTTCCCAAGACGGAGACGCTGACATTCGGCCTGGGAGGACGGGAGAAACGGAATTTAAGGAGCAAAAGTGGAATAGCGGAATGCCCTTGCCTGTCGTAAAATTCCTACTTCGCTCATGCGGGTTAGACTCCTGGGTGCGTGTTTATGGATTTAAGACCTTTATTAGGGGATCTCGCCCCAGAAACACAGGGGCCGCTGTTAACGGGCCCCACCGGGCACCTGGGGACATAGTAAGTGCCCAGCTGGCCCGACGCTGTGCTGAGTGGACGTCTCAGATGGTCCATTCTTCTGTGCACACGTCCTGACTTTTCACCCGCGCGTGTGGCGTTGGACACGCACCCGGCGGGTGAGGGCGGCAGCGCACGTCTGCGAGCGGGGACCTTGCTGGCACGGCCCGGCGGACACGGCAGGCGGTTGGCTCCCAGGTGTGGGGAGTTGGGGCGGGCTGCAGAGATCAAGCCAGGAATGAACTTTTGCCACAACCTCTTCTTGGAAGATGTTCTTCTTTTTCCATTTTTTCGATTCAAAACTACCTGTTACCCAATTGAGTAGAACTTGAGATTGCCACATTTTCTCATTAAAGGAGCGGCAGGGCAGATGTGTTGCCACGTACCGTTGCTGTCGTCGTAGAGATACCGTGACGGGTTCCATTCTTTTCAAAGGCTAGAAGAAAGCTGAGGTGTTTCTGGAAGCCAGAGATCAGAGCGGGCACGTTTGGCATGCTGTTTGCAATCCTGTTCGGGAGGTAACTGGGGAAATAGAATGTGTTTGGGAAAGTGGGTTCTTCTCATTTCATCCTGTTTCCTTTTGGGGAAAGTGCCCTGTGTGAAGTATAAATGTGAACCACGCTCCGCTCTACATTCTCGAAGTCTGCATGTGCGTGTGCGCGCGCGCCCGTGTGCGTGTGTGTTTTTCTTAAAACCTGTTCTTCTGTTTTCCACGCTGAGGAATAAAAATGGAAAGTTAAACTGACATCAAAATGCTGCGGTGCCGTTTTAAAGGGTGTCGTGGGCCTGCCCAGCACTCGGCTGCTGCCATCGTCCCTCTCTGGGGGTCTGCTCTGCGACCTGAACCTTTTCCCTGGGACAGAGCGGGCGCTCAGAGGGGCGTGAATCTGGTTCCTGCGTCCTCACCTGTCGAGGCCCACACTCTTCCAGCTTCTCGGGAACGAGATGCCTTCCTCCTCCTCCCCAGCCACCTGCCTTTCAGCAGCGTCCGGAGCCCCGGAAGCAGGGCCCGGGTCGGACGCAGGTGATGGAAAGTAGGACATCCAGAGGCAGCCATCGCTTGGAAGAGAAAACACACCGAATTACTACCGGAGGTCACCTCCCGTTCAAGAAGAACCAGACGAGAACGGACGGAAGGACCTAGGCTGTCGTCGAAGGGAGCTTGCAGATCCTGTCTTTAAAATGAGGGCGGGGTGTCAGGGAGGAGGGAGAATTTCGGAAGGAAGTTACCGGGGGCAGGGAAGGTGACGGTGTCGCGGGCACCCAGACCAATGCCTGAAGTGAGTCCGTGGTTTAGGGTGCAGAGCTCCCGGGCCACGTGTGTAACCTGTGTCGAGCTTTGAGGGTGTTTTCCAGGGTCCCGAGGGCTCTATGTGACTAATTCACCTAATCCTGTGACTCGTGCGAGGCCGGTCCTGTCACCAGAGCGGGCACGGAGGGGGCGTCTCCCTCCTGAAGGAAAATAGTGATTTATTTGGGCTCAGATCATATTAAATCCATCTAAATGGTTGAAAGACACCGTGACAAAGTTGGCACATGAATGACAAAGAAAACAGTCAAACCTATGTGGCAGACAAATGGTCTGGAGCACATAAGATATGCTACTTAGTAATTAAGACTTCATCTCCCCAAATTTGTAGGCCAAACTATGAAACAGGCAAAACCGCGAGGCACAGAGACACACTTGATAGTCGAATGAAAAGACCCCTTAGTCCGCGACAACTATCGTTTTCGCACCGGAGACAACAGCTGATGGCGTGCGATGCGCAAACGCGTAGTGTCTCGGCCGCGTCTGGGGCCGAGACGCGCTGCCGACGCCGTCGGTCTCACGCCGTCCCGCGCGTGCAGAACCGCTCGCCGCTGGGGACAACGGGCGGCTCTGTCTGCGGCGGGGCCAGGCGAGGTGCTGGCCGCGGCTCGGCCGCTGGGCACCCCCAGGTCCCGTGTTCGTTCTCTTAGGGCCGGGGTCCGCCAGCTGTGCTGCTGGAAGACCCGGGTTCCGTTTTCACCCTTGTCGGACTGTACGTCCGAGAGCACGTCCGCGGCCCCCTGTGACACGGGATCCAACTGATGCTTGGTCAGAGGTTTTGGTGACAAGGCAAAGTGTTCAGCAGGCGGCGTGCGGCGTGCAGCAGCCCCTTCACGGGGATGGTGGCCGCGTTTCGTGTCCTCGCAAAGGGCATGCAGGTGAGCGTCGCAGCCGCAGCTGCTCAGAGAGGAAGCCTGCGACGCTGCGGACGGGTCCCCAGTGCACGGACTCGCGTTGGGGGACGACAACAGTCCACGCATGATGTGCTGTGAGAGCAGGGGCAGGGGCTGTCGTGGTTTCGCGGAGCCCGCGGACGAGCCCCGCTCGGTGCGGTGCGCCTCGGCTGTGTGTGCGGGGCCGGCGCCCTCCCCCCGGGAACAGGGCCGCGGGGGCAGACCCGAGCCTGGCGCCGGGCTCCCCGGGGCCCGGAGGCCGGATTGAGATGCGCTCGTGCCGCTCCTCTCGGGCTGGCGTTGCGGGTGCCCGGGGGTCCGCCGTGTGTGCGGCCGTGTCCTCAGCGCCAGATGTGTTCGGCACGCGGGTCCCTGTCCACCCAGGCCTTGCCGTGTCCCCCCTCCCAGCCCATCGACTGTCGCCCGGTGTCATGTTTTGATGCACGACCGTGCTTCCCCGGATCGCTCACCCTTTTCATCATCTTCTCCCGTTTCTGTCCGTCTCCGTCGCAGGCCTTCCCGGCATCCGAGGCACGGCCATAGCACTGCCCAGGGTCCCAGCGGCTGCGGCGACAGCCCTCGGCCTGCACCCAGCGAGGCGCGATGGGGACAGCTCAGGTACGGTGTCTCCCCATCTTTTTCAGTTGGTCCTTGGGGTCCCTGCCTGGGGTGGGAGTGGGGAGCCCTGGTGAGATTCGGGTGGCAAGTACCTGGTGGCCCCGAGCACTGAGGCCCCGCGCCCACTGAGCCATCGCCAGGGGGTGTGGTGCCGGTGCTCAGGGGCTCGGGAGACAGTGGG
Source organism: Cynopterus sphinx (assembly GCA_030015415.1). NCBI lineage: Eukaryota > Metazoa > Chordata > Mammalia > Chiroptera > Pteropodidae > Cynopterus > Cynopterus sphinx. The sequence continues at coordinate 165,462 of CM057381.1, forward strand.
TGACGTCTGCGTGCTGTTGTTCCTCGTGCTCACTGCACACGCGGTGGTGATGACGTGACCCCCACACGCCAAGTGGGGCCACCTCGGCAGTGCCCTGATAGGCACACAGGCCCCGTACGTGGCTCTCCCTGTGGTGGGTGGTGGCTCTGCACCTGAGTGGGGACACGGGGCCACAGAGCTGAGGATGTGTGTCAGGGACACACACACGCTCCTAGTACGCCCAAATGCCAGGTATCTCCTCTGGCAGACCCACCCCCGACACTCATGGGGGGACATTCGAGAGTGGGGTGTCACCTTTAAGTTCTCAGTGCGGTGAGTAAATAAAGCTGCCAGCTGAGGCTTCACAAGTGGAGGCTTTCCATTCGCGTCGTCGAAGGGAGGACAGCATGAGATGTGCCCTGTCCTCACTGCGGGCGGGCGGTGGCCCCGTCACCTGCCGTCTGCCCAGTGAGCCCTGTCACAGTCACAGGGCAGGGTAGGGCAGGGCCGGCGGCATCTGAGGGGCCATGCAGATTCCCAGAGAGTGCGTGTCCCTGCCCAGAGATGATGGTGACGCTAAAGTGACACTGTCGTGTGGCTGTTCAGCGCTGCCTTCGCACTGCGGTCGGGCTGCTTTCGCGGAAAGGGGTGGCGAAGAATTTGGGGGAGCCATTATTTGAACTTTTTGTCTTTCGCTAGTAGAAGCAAAGGGCAGTAGCCACCTTGAAAGAATCTCTTTACCCGTGAGCAAGTTTGATTTTCCAGCGACGGGATTTTTTAGAAAGCAAATCGTCACCCTTTGCAACTTTTTTACTGTTTCCCTGAAGGTTTCAGATAAATACTTAACGAGAACAGTTCTGAACAGGGCAGCTGACATTCTCACAGTTCGACGTAGCATCTGCGCACGCACGTGCACGTACGCGTCTCATCACCGTCTGACAACAGCGGGAAATCCTAAACGCCGTGGAGCCACCGCGCCGCGGTTACGTCCCCGCGCCCGGCCGGCCCCGTAGCGGTGTGGGTCGGTGACACGTACAGCCCTTCTCGGTGACACCAAAGCGGTAGTTCAAAACGGTTTTCTTTTCTGTAAAGAATTCAGAGATAAGTCACCAAAATTTGCTGACAAATTTCTTCTCATGACCTTTCCCCTGTTGTCACCCTTGCAATAACCAGGATTCCTACCATCCACACATTTTTTTTTTCTTTTTTTGCTGGGAGAGGGCTGACGGAGCGACGCCGTTAAATGCTTTCAGGAGGTGACAGCGCACGATGAAGGCACACTTTCCGCATTGCAGGCAGGCTTTTCTCCGTCCAATGACATTAAAAGCAAAGTCGACGCGTGCGTCTCTGGTTCGCGGGCATTGGCATGCGGGGACCAATGGAAAAGCTTTTAAAGCCTCTGCTGCCGCGTGTGAGCCCCGAGGGTGTCCCTTTCCTCCGTGTGCGGGGGCCTCACCCCAGCGCACGTTGCCAGGACGTAGGCTTATTACCTTTCACGACCCTCATCCCCAAGGGCGGACGCGGCGGCGAGGCCGTGGCTCCCCGCGCAGGCGAGCATAGGTGCACACAGTGCACGGGACCCCGGTGACCGAGCAGGACGTCTCTAACTTCGGGGGCACTGGCGGCTCCGCGGCCTTTTCTCCTCCCTCCCGTGGCTGGACGGTTGGTTCGTTGACCGTGTTTCCGGCAGCACAGGCTACGCGGGGCTGCCGGGCTCGCCGCTCGCTGGGCGGGCGTGGTGGCCGCCCCCTGGGGCCACCACGTCCGCAGACAGCACTGTCCTGCACAGTCTTCGCGTGTTTGTTTGTACCCGTGCCTTCTAGCAAATTTGGGAACGCTGCACCAAGTTCTTGGTGGACCAGGGGACCACGATTTGCTTCCAGGGCACCGGCTGTCATCCCGTCTCTGCCTGTGGTGGCCTCCGAGGGAGCGGCGCTTTGGCTCACTGTGCTCCCCCAGAACCGCAGGCACAGGTGGTAGACAGGTGACAGCTGCTTCCAAGGGAGACGTGTTTCTCCCGTGCATTTCAAGGGCTCCGGCTGCGTCCAGGCTTTGGGAAACGCCGCTCCGTCCGGTGAGAACGTGCCGGGCGCCGGGACAGGCTTGTTTCTGGCTCTGACGGGGAAAAGCTTTCTAGCAAACGTGAGTTCGGAGCTTAGTCTCTGCGGGACGATGTGTCGTCATGCCGTGCGGGCCACGCCGTGTCACCGGCGTGACGGTGCCTTGTCGTGCGTGCGTTTCGCGGCGTTTACGTAACTTTTACAGTCTACTGTGTTTTGCAGTTCCGTTTTTTAGTTTTGCTTTAGAACACCTTCTGTACCTTGAGGCGATAAAGGGGGCCAATTCTTCTAAAGGTTCTGAAGTTTACATTTTCTTTCTTCGTATTTAATTTACGTAGAACTGTTTTGGGGGGTTATCGGGTGACACCGATGTCTAATTCTATTTTTTAACGTGGGTAATCAGTTTTTACGGTTCCGTCGAGTTCTCATCAATCAGAAGTACGTGGCTGTTCCACGCCACGTTCTCACATGTGTGTGGGTCTGTCCAGGGCTCCTGCTCCGTTTCCATAGTGTCTTTATTAAACCTGTAAGTTACTCTCTTAATTATTATGCCTTTAACACCAAATACTTAGTAGAGTAAGTGTCTCTGACTTGGTCTTTTAAAAATTGTCTTAATTATTTCAGGCCTTTTACTACATGAAACCTGCCTGTCTTCTCCAGAACACTACTGAGATTTTGATTCAACTGCACTTGAATTTATAGATTAATAAATGGAGAACAGATATCCTCACAACATCTAGTCCTCTATTTATAAGCACAGCGTAAAGCTCCATATACCCAGGATTTCTGTTGTGCTCTAGATAATATTCATCATTTTCTCTTCCAGGTTTCAGGCAGCCCTGGGTAGATTTATACTTAAGACAAGCATCTTGCAGTTTTAGCTCATGTCCGAATGGGGCTAAAATAAACCTCATGCCTTTTCTGGTTGGCTGTCCTGTCGTGTGTCACATGTCTGAGACTTCATTACTGCTTTGGTGCCGCTACCTGGCGGCTGCCTTAGTGTGTGGATTCTCTTGGATCATCTGTACGGCCTGTGGTATCATCTGCAAAATAAATTTTATCTTGTTTCCATATTTTGTATCGAATTTTTATTCTGTTATTTTTTTTTGCCATCCAGTTTTTTTTTTTTTTTTTTGAGATAATTAGAGGAAGAGTCCAGCCTTCTGCTTTGATTTGTGTTCAGGTGGACCAGGGTTTCCATGGTGTCAATGCCAACCTGCCCTGCAGGTAATACTTATTGTCAAAGTAATCTTTATGCTCCAAATTAATTTATAGAGGCCTGAAAAAGAGAAATTCGAATACTGGTACTTAATTTGTTACTCATACTCTTATAGCTTCAAACTTAAATTCTTTTCTATTCACACTTGAAATAACATTTCTAAATACTTGAGTAAGAATTTTGAAGTCTTAACACTAGATCTGCTTTGAGCAATTGTTTTTTAAAGAATGAGTATTTCTTGTATTCATAGCTTCTAGTGTAGTTCTTGCTATGTAGTAGTTATTGTTGAATGGAAGAATAAAGTAACAAGTAGCTCAAAGATGACTGATCGGCTTGTATTCTAAATAGGCATTTTATGAACCTCGTACCTTTATAACATGACATTAAGTGTGGCCTTCCGGACAGCCCGTGGAATCATTCGGGAAGTCACGAGCACTGCATTTGACCGTCTTAACCACAGCAACCACTTACTGAAAGTCGGGGCAGCGAGCCTGACGGAAGTTCCTTTGACAGTGGCCCAGAGCGAGCGGGCGGCACCAGCCGCTGACCGTGTCACCGGGGCAGTGGGACATCGCCACTCTGCAAGTGGAAACGCGTTTGCGGTGGAAGCTTTGCTGCTTCTGCCGAGCGCTGATCCCCCGCTGATAAGCCACGTGCCATTTTCTTCCCCGAGGATGCCGAGTGGCTCAGCGTAAACCAACGCAAAGTGTCTCTTCCGAAAGGATCAGGCAATCGCTGCAGAAGCCAGTTCTGTCGGGATCCCCACCCCGCCGGCCTTTGGCAGGCCTTTGGGGGAATCGCCGGCCTCCGGGGAGTGTTTCCCCGGCTCCCGCAGCCTCCGGAAGCATCGGTGCGCATGGCCCTCGCACGGCGTCGCGCTGTCGCGGTTGTGGCATGCTGACACACCCAGATGTAACTGAACGTGGACTGAGGCGCTGCCGGCACCGTGGGCCGTGGGACAGGCCCGGGCCGCGGGCGGGAGTCTGCGGGAGCCCAGCAGCCCCTTCCCGCCCACGGTCCGCAGGGAGAGCCTCGCGTGCCGGGCGGGAGGGGACTCTGGGCCTCGCCGGGCACGAGCGAGCCGGTGCCCCTCGCCCCCCAGCCGCTGACCGGGCGGGAAGCGGCGTGTCCTGCGGCCGCTGGGCCCCTCGCCCAGGTGTCCCGGGGGCCCTGGGCGGCCGAGTGCTGGACTCGAGTGTCATCCCTGCAAGTCACTGGGTGTGGGGGGAGGGGCTCTCGGTCCTGCCTCTGCCGCTCCGTCGTCTGTGGAACGAGCGACTCGTGACGGGAAGTGGCCGCGGCGGCTCCTGGGTCCGCCGTTGGAGCCGAACACGAGGAGCCGTAATCGGAAGCCTCGGCCGGGGGGACGGCGGCGTCGCAGGCTCCCTGGAGGTGGGTGTGTCGCCCAGCGGTCCCCGTCCTGACGCTGTTTCATACTTTACTGATTAGTGTGTAGAGTTGATCGATAAAACTGGGGAACTTTCTTTTCCGTCGCCACAGAGCACATGGTCAGAGCGTGCGGCCTGTCGGACGCGGGTGTGGGGACGGCAGCGAGACTGACCCCAGGCGTGTGCCCAGACCTCGCGGTGCTTGGCTGTGCGCGTGTTCCCGTGTGCACCGTTTCACCTGAGTGTGGCGTGGGTCGGTCCTTCTCCCACGATGTCATTCGCTGAGGAGGGTGTGGCAGGATTGGGGGGACCCTCCCTCCCCCTCCACAGTGACCAGGGTCACCCAAGTGCATGTGAGTGCCAACGGCCCGGGTCTCTCTTTGGCTTGGGTGGCCCAGTTCTAAACTACAGCCTGTGTCACTGCCTGGCTGGCCGATCGGCACACACGACAAATAATGATTAAGTCCTCGATATTTGAAGTCTGGTGACTTCAGGCTCTCTGCGAAGAGTGACTTCTTAGCTCTCATTTCAGTGCAGACAAGTGTCGGCATGTGGCCACATCCCTGTCCCCCAGAGGTGCATTCTCGGTGTTCTGAAGTGCCCGTCCTTGTCTCTGGGGCCTGAAGCTGTGATGAGCCCTGGCCGGGTCCGCGCTGGACGTCGCCGTGTGAGGGCCACTACCGCCCGCACTCCATCCGACTGCTCTCCCTTCGCTTTGCGGTGTCCGGCGCGCGCCTGTGTGCGTTTGCCTGTGGGAGCAGACGGAGCCCGCAGCTCTGCCCGCACGGGGCCCGCTGCGGGCTGGCGCCGACGTGTCTGGGCCACTTCCCGCTCGGGACAGGCTTCCGCTGGCGTGCGACGCGCGTTCTCGCCCAAGGGGACGCACGCTGCCCGTGCGCACGGGGGCTGGCTCCTTTGCCCCTTAAGGTGGGGACGCTCTGTTACGTCTGTCGAGTCTACACTGCGGACGGGAAGGGTGTCTGGGAGGCTGCGGCTTCCAATCCGTTTCCTCCCGCCGTCTAGGGCCAGGGTCGGGCGTCCCGTCTGTGCTGCTGCTTGGCTTCAGACGGGGACGCGCTCTGGGGTCCAGCGACCTCGGGGGCCCGCAGCGTGCAGCCGGCAGCACCGGAGCCCCGGCCAGGCTCCCTCTTCCCGGGCGATTTTATCCGATTTCGCGTGGCACGTATCTTGTGCCGGCTTGTTTGAGTTTTGATCAGTGCTTTTATTGCTTCAACACTTAAGAAATGTTACATATTTCACTCTGTTCTGTGAGCGTTTCGTGGGCATGCTTCTCCGTTTCCCCAGAAATTTAGGAGTGTTTAAATTTGATTTTAAACACTATATTGAAGTCTCCGTTTCTTGATTATCCAAGTTCAAAACTAGGCCTACGAAGAAGGCGAGCAAGCATTACACTCACACTTTAGCTACAGCCAAACTTTCCCTCTTTCCAGGGAGAGTTTTTCTCTCATTTGTAAAACGTTTTATTGAGAAATAACTTTCACACCACACAGGACACCCGTTTAAGGTTTATAACCCAGTGGTGCTTAGTGTGCACAGCCCGAGCCAATTTTAGCGCATTTTCATCACTGAAAAGAAACCCTGCCCTTTGAAGCATCACCCCCTGCCCGACCTCCCACCCCAGCACCTTGTACCCGTGAATCTGCTTTGCGTCTCTGCAGATGTCCCCGTGCTGGACATTTCATATGGGTGGAGTCACGTGACGTGGTCTTCAGTGGCTGGATTTCTCTCACTTAGCACAGCATTTTCAAGGTTGAGTTCATTTACATTGTAGCGTGTATCAGACCTTCATTCCTTTAAAAATATCCCATTTTTAATTTTTTTAATTAATTTTTTTATTCTGAACGTGGAAAAATAGACATAACATAAAGTTTCCTGTTTCGAGCATTTAAAATGCACAGTTCAGTGGTACTTGGCGGGTCAGCATTGCTGGGCGACCGCCAGCCCGTCTGTGTCTCCACCCGTCCGTCACCGTCCCTTCACTGCCATGAACTTCACCAGTCACCAGTGTTTTCTCCTGAGATGCTGATCGGCCTGGGTCTTGTATCTGACGCGTCTTTGATCCATTCTGAGTTCATTTTGTTCACGGACCAAGGTTTGGGACCCGCGCGTCCTCCAAGGTGACTGTCGGGTGTCCAGCACGGTGGCTGGGGGCCTCTGCTCCTCCCGAGGGGTGGTTCGGGCAACTCGAAGGTGGGCCGGGCGCAGCACGTGCAGGTTTCCTCCTGGGTTCTCCGCTCAGCTCCGCCGATCCGGCCTCGTGCCGGCCCCACCCTGCGGAGGCCGCCCTGCTTGGCGGGGAGCTGTGAAATCCGGACGGGAGCCCTGCGTGCTGTCGTCCGTTCTCCAGGTCGTCTTGGCTCCTCTGCGTCTGTCGCGATTCCACGTGAGCTTGGCGTCGCGCCAATTTCTAGAAACGGTCAGTCGGCTTTCTGAAGGGACCGCACTGAGTCCTAGGTCAGCCTGGGGGGTGTCGCCGCCTGCCGGTGTCGAGCCTTCTGACCCATGCACGGGGGGTATCTTTTCACTGGCTTAGATCTTTCATTTCTTTCAACAGTTTTATAGTTTTCAGAGTGTACGTTTTTCGGTTTCGTTACACGCATTCCTGTTGTATTCTTTTCGATGCAATTGCAAATGGAGTTGTTCTCTTAGGTAGATTTTCAGATTTTTCTTTTCAAGTACATGAAATTACAATTGATTTTTTATATCGATCTCGTCTTCTTTAACCTTCTTGAACTCATTTGTTAGTTCTAATTGTTTTTAATTGATTTCTTAGAATCATTTCTATACAAGACCACGTCACCAGCACAGAGAGGTAGTTTTACTTCTTCCTTTCCAGTCTGGATGCCTTTCCTTTCCTTTCGTTGCCCAAGTGCCCTGGCTAGGACCTCCGGTTCCGTATGGAAGAGAGGCGGTGGAGACGCACCTCCTGGTCTTGTTCTTGACCTTGTGAGGCAGCCGTCTGCCGTGCACCGTTCAGCACGATGTCAGCGGTCGGATTTTGTAGATGTCCTTTACCAGAATGGGGAACTTCCCTTCTGTTCCTGGTTCGTTGAGTGCTTTTTAATCAAGAACTTATGATTATTTTTATATGTTGCCCGATGAGCTTTGCCAGTATTTTATTGAGAATTTTTGCATCCATGTGCATAAAATGTTGATCCTTATCCTTTAGTAAGAGGATAAACTGGCCTCATTAAATGAGTTGGGAAGCGTTCCCTTCTCTTATATCTTTTGGAAGCATTTGTGAAGAATTAGTAAATTTTGAGCAGAATTCAGTAGAGAAGCCATCTGTGGATACTTTTTGATTATTTATTTGTTGTCTGGTTGCAGGTTCATTCAGATTGTTCTTTAGTCAGTTTTGGTAGTTCATATCTTTCTAGGGATTTGTCCATTTCATCTAAGTTACCTAATTTGTTGGCATCACGTTTATGATACTCCTTCATAAACCCTTTTATTTCTGGAAGGTCTGTAGTGATGTCCCATTCATTCCTGAGCCTAGTAATTTGAGCCTTGCCATTTTTTTCTTGGTCAGTCTAACTACAGATTAATCAATTCTGTTGATCATTTCATAGAACCAGCTTTGGTTTCATTTACTTTTTTGCTTTTATAGTCTTTGTTACATAAGTTTCTGTTTCATCTTTATTTTTAACTTCCTACTGTGCTTTAGGTTTCCTTTGCCTTTTTTCCAGTGTCTTAAGGTGGAAGGTTAGCTCACTGACCTGAGATATTTCTTAAACTGGGCATTAACAGTGTAGATGTCCCTCGAAGCTCTGGTTTTACTGCATTCATACATTTTGTTACGTGTGTCTTCATTTTCATGAATTTCGAAGTATTTCCTGAATCATTCTTCAGTTTGTTCTTTTGGTTTGTCCCATTGGTTATTTAGGAGTGCATTAATTCCTACATGTCTGTGATTCTGTTTTCAATTTTTTTCTCTATTACTGATATCTAATTTCATTCCACTGTGATCAGAGAACATGGTTACTTCTCTCCTTTTAAATACGTTCAGTTTTGTTTTATGGCTTAGTACATAAGTCTGTTCTGTTGGATGTTTCCTGTGTACTTGACAAGATGCTATTTTCTGTTGCTACCGTTGGGTAGAATGTTCTAGATGCCTCTTAGGCCTCGTTGGTTTCTAGTGTTCTATTTTGTTGGTTTCCCGTTTAGTTGTTGAACTCATTATTGAAAGTGAGGTACTGATTGATGTCTTCAACTAGTATTGTTGAATATATCTCTTCATTTTTGACATGCTTTGCTTTACATATTTTAGTGTTCTGTTATTTATAATTGTTATGTGTTTCTGATAGATTAACCCTTTATCATCGTAAAAGACCCCTTTTTATCTATAGTGACAGTTTTTGCTTTAAAGTCCATTTCGTCTGATCTCAGTATCTCCACTCTAGCTTTCTGTGGTTGCTGTCTGCCTGGTATGTCTTTTTCTACCCTTCGGTATCTCTGAATCTACAGCTGTCTTCCCTAGGAAGCATAGAGTTGGATCATATTTTTTAAAAATCTGTTCTAACAATCTATGCCTCTGAATGGATCACATTTAAAGTTACTTCAGTACAGTTGGGTTCACATTTGCCATTTCACTTTTTGTTTTCCATTTTTCTTGAGTCTTTTTCATTTTTTTCTCTTTCCTGGTTTTATTTATTTATTTTTTTACTAATATTTTATGAGGGTTCCCGGGGAGGCATAGCTTTGGACACTCCCACATCACCTGGGGCACCAGTGGGTCCCCAGGGCCTCCTTCGTCCCTTTCCCTGACAGCATCCAGCCGTTTACCTCCACTAGCTACTAGCTGGTCGCCGCATTATTTCCAGTCATGCTCTGGGGGCACAAATAGTTCTGGTCAAATTTCGTCTCCTCTGAGGGCCGGTTCTGAGGCCCCCGAGAGATGGTGGGTCTGACTTCCGGGGGCTCCTCTGAGCTTCTCACCCTCCAGGTCTCCTTGACAAGGCAGCCGGTTCAGGGTTCACGTTCGCCGTCTGGTGATGCTGACGGCGCGCGGAGGCCGGGGCGCCCGTCTCGCCGGCTTGTTATTTCTCATCTTTTCGATGATGGCCATTTTGACAGGTGAGGTGCCATTTTGATTTGCCTTGCCCTGATGATGAGTGATGCTGAGCATCTTCTCATAGACCTGCTGGTCGTCTGGACGTCTTCTTTGGGAAAATGTCTGTTCAGGCCCTTTGAGCGTTTTTAATCTGATTTTTCCTCAGGGAAAAGGAAAGCCTGGTGCACTGTTGGTGGGAATGTAAATTGGTACAGCCAGTAAGGAGGTTCCTCAAAAAATTAAAAATAGAACCACCATCTGATTCAGCGGCCCCGCTTCTGGGCACACGACCAAAGGAAATGACATCAGGGTCCTGAGAGAGATGCGTGGGTGTCCACGTTCACCATGTTAGTCACACTAGCTGAGGTGGGGGCCCAGCCCAGGCGTCCAGTGCCCCGTGACAGGCAGATGGGCCAAGAGTGTGAGATGCACGTGTCCAAAAGAAGGAAACCCTGCTGTTTGTGGCAACATGGATAAACCTGGCCGACAATTTCTAAGTGAAGTAAGCCAGACGGAGAATGACAAACACCTATGGGTGGAAACCAAAACAGCTCTGTCTTTGAAACAGTGTGAGTGGCGGTCGCCAGGGCCGTCGGGGGATGGGGAGATGTTGGTCAAGGGAACCAGCTTTCTGTTGTGCGGTAAGTTCTGGGGACGTGATGTACGCCATGGGGATGATAGCTAGTAACACCGTGTCATGTGACTGAAATTTGCAGAGTGGATCCCAAGCACTGTCACCACACACGTGTTAGCGCCGACTCGTCACTTCACAACATGTACGTGTGTCAAGCCAGCACGTTACAGTGTGGACTTGCTATGACTGTCAGACATCCCTCGGTGAGCCTAGAAGGGCTTCCAGGCCCCTCGCTGGCCACGGCTGGCCAGGCGGTGAGGTTGAGGGCGTGATTCTGTGCTGTGCGCAGTGTCTACGTGGACATGCGCCGTCTGCGGACCGTGCGCCCTGGATTCTGGTGGGTGTTCAGGAAGCTTCTCTCTGGGCCTGAGCTTCTGTGTATTCCCTGAGCACGAAGAATGGGTTGGAGGGTTTGCGCCATTTTCCAGCTGCTGGGTAGACTAGCGACAGAGGTCGCATTCGAGGCAGCAGCTGTGTGGGGAACATAGGGGTCGGGCAGGGGTGCAGTGCAGGGGGCACGTGGGGTGCAGTGTGGGGAGCAGAGGGAATGGTGCCCTGGGACGAGCCGGGTGCCCCCAGCAGCGTTCACTGGCCCCTCTGGGTGCTCCGAGCCGGGGTCTCGTTCGTCCTGGGAGGCGCCGTCACCCCCCAGAGCCACCCCACCGGCGCTGCAGACGCCCTCTCCGACACGGCCCGTCCTCGGGCGCCGGGGAGTCTCCCTGCGTCTGTCCCATCTTCGGTGACGTTCCTGGGGAGCCAGGCCTCTGAGAACCTGCTACTCAGTGCCTTCTGCCACCACCTCTGCGATCTGTCCTTTCTCTACTTGGCCAAGCTCCAGCCGTGCGCTGGTCCAGGACGGCTCTCTCCCCCGGCCGCCCCGAGGGCATGGTGCGTGGGAGAAGCACGTGTGCAGCCGACGTGACGGAGGGCGAAGCACCCCGCGGCCACCGGACCGGCTTCTCTCTGACCACGCGCAGGCCTCCGTGTCCCCTCTGGCCCCTGTGTCCTGGCCGTGCCTGTCGGCCGCTCTCGGCGGTCAGCACACCCTCTGATGTCACGCAGGGATCAGCCTCCTCGGGACCTCCGAACTCGGACGATGAGGACTCGGCCGTCCTTCGAGCTGCGTGGCCTTGGCCTGCGGGGTCTCGTTGCCCCAGTGGCAGGGCATTTTACCAGGGAACTGGGTTCTTCGCGTTCCTCAGGTCATTCTGTTTGGGAAGCAGAATGGCAATCGGAACCATTTTCTACCTCAGCGGAAACGAGTCTGAAAGCACGCACCGTCTCTTCTCCTCCGCTCCTGTCTTGTTGGTGACGTGCCGCCTGCCACTTCGATTCCCGGGAACGAACCGTGAAACGCAGCAGAAAAGCCTCAGTCCCCAGCCCCTCACCTGGCCGAGCTGGCTCATTTGGACATGTCCTGGCCCCGCGTGTGCACAGCACGGCGGTAGGCGCACTGGGTCACGTTTACAGGGACAGCGAGCACCGCCGCTTCCTGCCCATTCTGGGCACCGAGGTCAGGACGTCAGTGGCCAGGTTATCCACACCTTTCTCTGTCGTACCTGAAATGGGTCCTTCACGGAGGTGACAGACACTCAAAAGTATTTTGACCAAGAAACACCTACATCCACATGTGTCTGTGTGCGCACAGGCGCAGCACGTCCGAGTGTTCCTGTGGCATAGTTAACCTAAGTGGGGGAAGGTTCGGTGAAGAGGACGTTGGCCGGGCTGGCCTGGGTCCTGGCGCAGGGTCATGCCTTGGGCCCCGAAGCCGCAGGGGGACAGCCTCCTAGGAGTTCAGCCCTCGCAGGGGACACTGCAGCCCCATGTTCCCCCAGAGCTGGGCGCTGTCGGCGCTGTGGGTTTGGGCGTTCTGAGAGGGGAGCAGAGGTAGCTCATGTCCTTTCACTTTGTGTTTCCCGGTGACATACGACGAGGAATGTCCTGTCATAGACTCGTTTACCGTCTGTGTGTCTTTTCCTGTTGAGGTTGGCCCGTTTGAATGAACCTAGTCACCTTAGTTTTTTCTTTGTTGAGTTGTAAGAGCTCTTCGTGTGTTTTGGACAACAGTCGCTCCTGGTGTCTTCTTTAAGTATTCCCCTGGCCTGTGGCTTGTCCTCTCCTGTGCTTGGCAGTGCCTTCTGCAGAGCACAACTCTGTAATTTCATCCAAGTGCAGGTTATCAATTATTTCTTTCACGATCCTGTCTTTGGCATTGTACCTAAGACGTCATTGCCGAACCCGAGGTCATCCAGGTTTTCTCCTGTGTCATCTGCAAGGAGTTTTGTAGCATTTTAGATTTTGCACTTGGTCTGTGACCCGTTTTGAGTTGATTTTTGTGAGGAGTGTGAGACTCGAGTGTAGGACTTACTTTTTGCATGTGGACACCCAGCGGCTGAAGAGACAGGCTTCGCTCCCTGTCGGGGATCGGTGCCTGTGTTTATGTGGGTCTCTTTCTGGGCCCTGTGTTCCGTTCCATTGACCTATATGATGATTCTTTCGCCGGTGCGACACCGTCTTGATTACTGCAGCTTAAATATTTTTGTAGCCCTTAATAAACATTTTATTGTAAGGTGACCCTGGACTGGGTTGGATTTACTTAGATTTTGTTCTAGCTCTTACCCCAGCATTTGTTTTTCTTTGGGTTTACAGGACGTGTTTTGAGCAAAGAGGTAAAGACTGTGAGTTTACAGATGTGTCTAAATCATAATGAAAAAGCTATAAAGATGCCCAGTAGGAGTATTTTAATTCCAAATAGGTGTCTTGGTCATTTAGAATGTCTGTCAGCACATTTCAGTGCTGCTTCCTCACAGTGGCAAAGATCAGTGTGCAGACGTGCCACGCATTATTTTATGAGTTAATTTTAATTTCATTTAATTTAAACACGCGCATACCAGAAAAAGTGAGGGAGCTTTAAAAGGCTTATGATAAAGAGCAAAGTCAGCATTTCACACCCTTTTCCCATCGGCTGCCCAAAGGCCCGTGGGCTCTTGGCCCTGTCCTCCACCTGCCCACTGTGGTGGGTGGTGGGACCCTCTCTCCTGTAGCACCCCCTTCCCCCACCCTGTGTGCTCAACATCACATCCCGATTTTTGACTTAGTACTTGTATCACATTAAATTTGTAGGGTTATGTGTCTTTTATGCAATGTTTTAGTCATTGTTAATTGCTTTAAAAAAAAACGAGCCAGGATTCTTCCCTAATGCCTTCAGCACGTTTCTTTCCATTCTGTACACCCAACATCAGTCATTTTGCTCTGGAGTCATGTCCCTCCTGGCTCTCCCCATCCTTCCCCAGTCGGCCCACAGAGGCTCCTTGGCACTTCTAGAGATGTCCTGTGGGGTAGACTGCTCCGTGCTTGTCTCACAGTGTCTTCTTTTGCTGGTGGCTCATGTTTGGGGCCTTTATTTTCTCAGTTTCCCAAGCACTGTTTCTGACTATTCTGGCTTCCAGTGACTTGTCCGTTGGCTGGATTTGGGACCCCCTTTTTATTCTGAATTTTCACACTGATGTGAGGCTGGTCCTTCTGTTTGATGGTGCTGGGTGCTCAGTGGGCCTCTCGACTCAGGAATTCATGTCATTCAGACATGTGGGCTCATGTTCGCTCAGCATGGTGTGCCCTCTGTTTAAGGTTTTTTGTGTTCTGAACTTTCCTTGGTCAGATAGTGTAGTCCAGGAATGGCCATACCATTTTATGTCCCCTGCAACTCTTGACTATTTTTGTATACTTTCTGCGATAGTTTCTTGGATTCATTTTGATTTTTTTTCTTTTTCTTTTTTTTTTTTTTGGTTTTCCTGGTTTTAATGTCCAAAAGCTCCTTTTTCTGAGAATTTTCTGTTTACAAACACAGAATCCTCTTCTTGCGCTGTGGATACATTACCATTTCAAAATGCTATCGCTTCCCGCGATGGTTGTTTTTCCTCATCCCCCTTTTCTGTTCTGCTGCCCCCCACCTGCGGCGGCCCCATCGGGGCACCAGCCTCGTGCTGCTGCTCGGTCCCCATGTGTCGTGGTGTCCGGCCTGCAACTGTCCCTGCACCTGGGCGCCACCACTCGGGCCTTGTAGACGCGAAGCTGAGGCTTGCGCTCAGGTTGGGGTGAGCTCTGCTGCACCCCGCTGTCCGTCTTGCTGTCTCTGGTCCTGGGAGTCTCAGCTGGGCAGGTGACCTTGGGGAGGGAGGGAGCCCGAGGGGCAGGGCAGGAAGGAGCCTTTCACCTACCCCCCCAGCGGAGGCGAGACAAGGAGGGGTGCAGATGGCGTGTCTCGTGGTGCGGGCCGACCCGGGTCCAGGAGCTGGGGGTCTGGGGTGGGCAGGGTGTCACCTCTAGTAGCAGCCGGTGTTCACGTGTGAGTGGCAGCGGATGGGCGGCAGCCGTGAGGACGTGGCAGTGACGGACCAAGGCGGTGACAGGCCCGGCCTCCCCCGGCCTTGCGCGCGCTGTGTCGGGGCCTGGCCGGGACTCTGGCCTCACCTGCCCGGTCGCAGTCACCTGTGAGTCTCCGAGCACCTGGCGTTTAACAGGTGCCTGCTCACGAAGTCCCTGTGGAACGCGTGAACAGGGACACGGGGCGGCCGTGGTGCGGGGGACAGCACAAGGCCAAGGCCGGCGGCGCGTTGCGGGCTGCGGCAGGGCGGAGCCCGAGGGCCGCGGGTTGAACTCGGCGTCATGCTGTCCCCGCCTGCAGGCGAGAGCGCGCGTGAGCGGTGTGGGTGTGTGTGGGGGGGGACGGGGGGGTGCGGCTGCCACAGGAGGGGACCCGGGCCCCCCTCGCAGCTCCTCCGAAGGACGGACGAATCCCAGCGACTCGGAGTAACCGGCAGGGGTGAGCGTGACCCCCTTCTCCCGCCGCGAGTTCCCGAGGCTCACCCTGTCTTGTGGGTTGGCTGTGTCCCCACAAAGGCCCGCATCCCGCCCCCCGGGGTGGCCCTACCTGGCAGCAGTGTCTCTGCAGACCTGACCGCGTTGGGAGGAGGTCACTGCGGGGCTCTGGTCCCGATGACTCGTGACGCACCGGGTCGGGACACGTGGGCCCGGGCACGCGGGCTTTCCTGCGTCTGACACGGTCCCGGTGTTCGGGACCCGCACGACCCCGGCCGGGGCCGCCGCCCGCGCGCCAGCTGTCCCTGGACTTTGCCGCGGTTTCCAGAGCCCCGCGCGGCGGGTCGGACGGGAAACCCGCCCGGCCGGTCCCCGGAGGCGCGGGGACGTACCCTGACGTCTGCGTTGGAGGAGTCCAAGGTCCGGCGGCGGATTCCGGACGGAGGACGCGGAGCCCGGGGACGGGCACGGTGCGCGGACGCGCACGAGGTCGGAGTCAGTGTCACGCATGCGCGCTGGCGGCGACGAGGGCGCGCTCGGGGTCACGTGCGCTTGCTTGGGGTCACGTGCGCGTGCTGGCGGCGACGAGGGCGCGCTCGGGGTCACGTGCGCTTGCTCGGGGTCACGTGCGCGCGCTGGCGGCGACGAGGGCGCGCTCGGGGTCACGTGCGCGCGCTGGCGGCGACGAGGGCGCGCTCGGGGTCACGTGCGCGCGCTGGCGGCGACGAGGGCGCGCTCGCGGCCCGGCTGACGAGCCGGAGGGCAGCCGGCGCGGTCCGACCGGCGCTCTGCTGGCTGCGCTGCGCGGAGGCGCGCGGAGGGGACGAGCGAGCTTCTGAGGCGCCGAGCGGGCCGCTCCGTCCTCCTTCTCGTCTCCTGGACAGGCCGGACCGCCGAGCCCCGCCTTCCGGCCCCCCAGGCCACGGGGCGGCGCCCCCTCAGACAGACGCGGGCGTCAGCGCGGCCGGGCTGGTGCCGGCAGGTGCGAGCGCGCTTCTGAGCGCCGGCGGCTGCCCCGACGACGCCGGGCCCCGCTTTCCCGCGTGGGCCCCGTGGGCGCCCCTCGGGCGGGACCGGAAGTCGGAAGGGGGGCCCCGCCCCGAGGGCCCGTGCCTCGGGCGGCGCAGGCAGCCCGCCCGCCCAAGCGCGCGCGCCGCAGGACGGGTCGGTCGTGGTCACTGCGTCCCCCCTCGGCAGGTCACGCGATGGCAGCGTCTCCCCGCGCGCGGGGTCGCTGGCTCCTCTGAGGAGAGTCTTCGCCGGGCCTGGTGCTGACCCGGGAGGCTCCCCGGAAGGTGCTGGAAAGCGGGCGTCGGCTGTGGCCGAGGAAGGCGGCGCCGCCGCGCCCCCGGGACTGTGGCTCGCGAGTGAGGGCGCGTGTGCCCGCGTGTGCGGGTCAGGACGCTGCGGGGGGCACGTGACTCGGCCGGCCGGCTGAGGGGGCAGCGGCGATGGGGGACGGCGCGGTCCTCGTCGCCACCGGCCTCCGCGCCCAGTCGGCCCCTGGCTGCGGGCCGGGCGGGCCCGTGCCCAGCGGACAGGCCGCTCCCGAGGGAGGGAGACGTGCTCCTGAGAGCGACTTCCGCGCCTTGCCCAGTGCCGACCGGGCGCCGGTTCACGGGGGCTTTATTGCCCGCACTCTGTCCGCGTGGGAAATGAGTGCTACCCCCTCGGTCACGAGTGACCGCACTGGGTGGGGATTGATTATTCCTTCTTAACAGAGAGAGGGAGGGAAGGGGCACCCCTGGCGGGGAGCCCTCCAGCTGTCAGCGCCTGCCGCGTCCGCAGCTGCGGGGACCTTGGGCACGGGCCAGTGCCCTGCACCGTCCTTCCCCCGCCCCACTGGGGAAGCTGCTGGAGGGAAGCGACACGTGTTCTGGGCCGAGGACTCTGGGACGGTGGCAGCTTCATCTGTGGGGTGTTTGAGATGGAAATTCGGCTTTTACTCTAATTGAGTCCAGGGAAGCGAAGTCATAAATCTTCCCCTTGGTCTGTGCTCCGCAGCTGCCTGGCATCGCTGACTTCTCTTGGGAAAGCCATTTCCTGTTATGTCCACCTTCCCTTACCTCCTGCCCCCTTTGCTCCCGCACTGTGAGTGTAAACACAGCCCTTTCTCTCACATTTTTCTCTGACTCATCCATGGTAAAAGCATCTCTGCTTGGATCCTGGGAGACAGACCCAGGGTGCTGCTCCAGCACGCCTCCATTTTCAGGCCCTAATTGCATCTCATATTTTAAAAGCCATCAGAAAAATTGGTGGGCCCATTTGCCTTATTGTGGGAGCCCCTGGAGTGTGGCTTTCACGACACTCTGGGGACCATTACGGCTGGTGCGGGCCAGGCTACGTCCTCATTCCAGGGCGGCACAGGTGATTAGCACACTTACCCGATTAACCTTTCTGATGAAAAATGAAGGTCATCAGAATTTTCCAGTGCTGCTTAATTTGTTAGATTGTTCTGGGCAAGGTTTTGTGCAGCACGGGGTGACCTTATTAGAAAACACACAGTTAACAAGACGCCTTTCTCTACCTGCGCGTAACCACGTGTGTTTTGTTTTGAAACAGGTCCTGCCTGGCATTCTGCAGAAGCATTGCTGCATCTTACCGGACAGGAATACAGGTAAATACATTCTGTTTTTCTGATTTGAGGTTATAGGTTTTATATCAGTGGGAAAATGGAGAAATATGATTGCGTGATTTAGGGATCTCAGGTGTTTAGTTGTTTAATGCAGGATTATATATCGACTCAAATGAGCCAACAGTAGATAACTCAGTCCTACATTGAGTTATAATCTGAACTTAGAGATCTGATTTTATTTGATAAAGGAAATAAATTTGGATGATTTCTGGGATTTTAAAAGGAAACGAGTTGTTTTATAAGGTTGAACATATTAGTTTGAAGGTTGTTTTTTTGGTTGATTATAGTTCTATAATAAGAAAAAGCACCATTACTGGCCAGCCTGGAATGGGTTTGAAGTCTGTTTGCAGTCAGGGTAGGACCTGGCCAGATTTTGGATCTTAACACCCTTAAGGCCTCAGTGAATAAAGCAGAGGACAGATGTCTCATAGCAGGAGGCAGGCAGGGAGATGTGTGAGGTCTTGCTGTAGGTCACACGTATGTGGCTGGAGGTTGTAGTGAGGTGGTTTGCATTACTTTTAAGGAAACATGATGGAGGGAAAAAAGTAAAAGCCCTTGAAATTTTGTAGTTTCAAAGTTAAGAAAGGCAAAAAGAATCAGCTTGGAGTGTGTTCTCCTGTGGATTCAACATCTTTGTTACTCTCCCATGCAGAATGTCTAATTTAAGATATTTTCACAAAAGGAATAGCAAGTTCTGAGGAAAAGGAAGAGAAGGCTGCCTTGTTCTGTTGGAGATTTTTCACTGCTAGACTCAGTTGTCTGCTGCACCCAGGACACCGTCGTTGGGTATGAAACAGGTTACCGACGTTTCTTAGGTGTTTTCTGACTCTGGCGAAATGAATTGCGATGGAATCCAGTCTGTCGGGTTTACTCCACTTCCATCATCAGTAGCATCTTTGCCAGTGATGAGCAGGGTCCGGGGCACAGCTGCTGCGTGGTCGGCCAGGCGCTGTCTTGCGTTCTGCATGACCCCACGTCAGGCACTGAGTTCTTGGTGGGAAGCACGAGCTTTATTATTTACTTGTGAGTGTGGATAGGTTACATTACTGACCCTGTTATGGCTCAAAAAGTTTATAGAACTGTTCCTGTTTTTTTTTTACCTATTCAGTTATTTCTTGGTTGTGAGTTTTAGTATATTTAATACTTTCGGAGAAGTTTTCTGAAAGTTTTGATTCGTAATGAAAATGTATGAACAACTCACATGCGGACAAAGGATTTTTGCAAACCGTGTCCATTAACATTGGCGAGTATGACACAGTTTAGGGAGGGATGGGGTTTCTACTTTATGTCGTTCAGGTGGGTCATTACTCTGATTCTGAGAAGCACCAAATATGACAATACAATTTCTGTTCTGTAGGGATGCCAGTGGATTTTAGACATTGAAATTAGTTTTTCTATATTTTTAGACGGTTTTTCATAAGAAGTTTCAAGTTAATGTGGGAAATATTGCCAAATTGAGATGTTTTATTTGCTTTTCATAAGAATCCACACAACCTTGGGACCAAGAAAGCTGTCCTTAAAACTTGCTTGTTGAAGGCATCTGCCTGGCGATTTCCTTAGAAGTGTTTTGTGTTAGGGTTTTGCTGTGAAGTCAATTCTAGGGGGCCCAAGGCTGTGACATTAGGTGTGGCAAGCAGAAGGACTGTGTCAAAGGTGAAGAAAAGATTTGGCTGAAGTTATGACTGTTAAAAGCACAAATTCATTCAAAATTGAAAGACTGGCAAATTCTAGTCTAATTATATAATTTAATTTGTCCGAAGTGGCTCAATTATTTAGAAAATGATGTTTGTAAATTTCTTCAGACTCAGTGTGGTCATTGCTTTTGAATTTTAGTGGCACATGGGGTCCTTATGAACTTCAGTGTAATTTGTTTTCATGTTAGTCATTATATATAAGACTTTAAATTTTTAATAAGATCAGGTAAGCCTTGGGATGGGTACAAAGTGTCAGTGTTGGAAGATTAAAACGATCTGGAGATGATGGGTGCTCAGCCCCTGAGCTGTGTACCTAGGGTGGTTCAGACAGCACAGTTCGTGTTATGTGTATTTTGCCACAGTTTTAAAAAAGATTGACTCTGGGATGAAGCGTGGCTTTTGTTTTGTAATGTGACCCACAGCACCAGAGTCACATTTCTTCTGCTTTTCACGTGTCCCGGGATGCATGCAGCGTCTGTCTAACCAGCTGATGCAGCGCATCAGTGTCCTCGCCCCAATGAGGTGATGCACGTGTCTCTGCAGACACAAGGCGCTGGGCCCTGGAGAGGGTGCGAGCCACTCCGCTCTCGGGGGGCCTGGCTCCCTCGTCTTGATTTTTAGTGGCGTGGCTTCAGAATCGGCTTGTCGTCTGGGGAGGTCACGCTGAGGCAGGAGGGAGCATAACGGACTCGCATTCACTCAGGTCTCGGGCCAGCGCTGACCCTCACACCTCAAGCCTTTATTTTCTGTCAGGGTGCACCCATTTGGCCGTGAGGGACAATTAGAAGTTTCAGGAATGAACCGATTCTACAGCGTGGCAGAGGGCTTACCCTGCAAAGTCTGGTGATAACGGAACCGCAAACATTAAGCCAGTGGCCGTGTTTGATGATCTGAAATATGTTACGTCTCTTCCTGACAGTGAGGCGAGATGATTATGAAATAATTTGTATGTAAAGTATGGGGTGGAAAGATTTTTAGTATTTTCCACGTATCTGGTGGCACTGATTTCTGTATATTTGCAACTACGTAACGTGATAGTCACTGAAGTCAGAGTGTTTCTGATGGTGGGTTTCCCGTCCATGGCCGCAGCATCCTGAACGTGCCCGATCTCATCTCTGTGGGGTTCCCGTGGCTGACGTGCTGACTCTCCTGTGCCTGGTGACAGAGGCAGGCGCGGAGCCCTGACGGGCAGCATTTGCTGGTCGCTGTGGTGTCAGTGCTCCTGCTGTGAAGCTGCTGTGGTGGCTTCGGCACTGCTTCCCTGTCCTGTCCCTGCCCCCCCGTCCTGTTCTCACAGCTGTGAGAGCTGGTGCCGTTCCCGTGGTGGCACATTGTTTACTGTGTGTTGGGTCAAAATTGTATATTTGCGACGGTGCTTAGGACTAAAATGTTTACATAGTTGAGCAAACACTTCGCTACGTACATTCGGCTATTGAGTCAGTGGGGCTTTAGAGGCCTGTGGGCTGTGGGGCCCGACTGTGCACAGACGTGCTCATGAGCAGGCTGCGGGGACATGTGGCAGGGTGCAAGGGGCAGAGGCCGAGGGCGTGCAGCGTTGGAACGTGGGTGGCTGGGCCGGGCAGGTCTAACCCCCTGGATCCCTTCTGAGCGGCAGCTTTTTCAGAACTTCGTTTCGCGGAGGACTACGTGCCAATGGCAGGGAAGAGCTCTGCTGTCTGCCAGGCCGGCCCGAGGCGGCGGGACAGGCCACGAAAGCCTGTGGTGTGTGTGCGTGCGGGGCTGGAGCTCCGCTTCAGTGGCACGTGGTTCCTGAGGATGGGGGGCCAGTGACCTCGCCCAGCATTAGCCTCGGGTCCCGGTGTGCAGAGCAGGCGTCACACGGGGTTCTCACTCTCATTCTGGCTGCTTTGACTTCCCCGTGGGTGGGAAGGACGTGCCGCCCACTCTGCGGACGGGGGACAGTGCCTAACGCTTCCCGTGGTCACGCAGCTGCTAAGTGTTTCGCTGTGACTCGTCTTCCCGCCAAGTCAGTGTGTGCTGCCGTCCGCAGTTGTCCACGTGTGACTTGCCTGTCGAATGTGGTGCAGAACAAAACGACACACAGGAAACCCAGTGGACCAGAGGGAGGGGATGTCGGCAGGGTCCCTGGGGCTTCAGGACCTAGGTGGGTTCCTTGCTGCACAGGTGTCCGGTTGAAGTGGAAAACGCCCGGGCGCTCACCGCCTTCTCCACGCCAGGTGAGCGACGTTTGAACGCGCTGCAATAGAGAAGGTGTCACTTCTCGGGAAGGCCAGATGCTCCGACTGAGTTTCTTCTACCCAGATGCTGAAATGATTTATAACACCTTTTTATCCTTCCTGAAAAGAATTGAGGGGGTGCAGACAAGGTGTCATATGGCATGATTCATGAAGTAGGATGCAGAGGCCACACTGAGTGGAGTCAGTGTAAGCAAGGGGCAGGCAGCGCGGGCTCAGGCTGGACATTCTGTGGTCACCTCTCTGCAGACAGGTTTCGCAGCCAGCCCTGGCGCTTGACCCCATGCAAAGCAGTGACACTTGGGATAGGCAAGTTGCTGTAGCCCCACAACGCCCTGTGTGGTGCTGTCTGTGCCCTTTACCCCCTGAGAGCCGGGGCCTGCGCATTTTCAGGGGTGAAGCACTGAGTCCCCTGTGTGTCCAGGGACAAGTTGTGACAGCATCTGTGCAGCATCGTCAACCAGGGATGCGGGTGAGGGGGCAGCTCCTGGGTGTTCACGGGGAGCCGGCCATGCGGGCAGCCTCTGGCCGGCAGGAGCCAAACCCAGCCTTGCAGGAGGAGAGCCGGGCCAGGAGAATTCACGCCGGGGCGCGGACAGAGTGGGCCCAGGAGCCCTCGTCCTGAGGGAGTGCTCCAGGTGGCCACGACGAGGGTCCCGTCTGGGGCCTGCTGTGTGAGGCTGGAGGGGGACCTGCGCGTGCTCGTAACCGCTGCGCAGGGGCCGTCGTGAGGAGAACGGGCCACGATGGGATGGCTGTGTCACGTGGATCTTAACGCCGAGCGCTTGGCGTGCTGGCATGGCGCTGTTTCCCTGGACGTCTGCTGTGCAGCCAGCCGCTCCTGCACTCTGGGGCGTGTCCCACGGCTCGAGTCCCTGTCTGAGCGGGACTGCTGCTCCGTGCCGGCGCCATCAGGCTGTTTTTGTGGCCATCATTTTGTCCCCGCCCAGTCCTCCTTCACGCCCGTCACTTCTCAGTCACTGTAGTTCGTCTCCGGTCCTTCATCCTTTCGCTCCTGTTCCCAGCATCACCCTTCCACAGCCATCTTCACTCCCGGGCTCTGAGGCAGGGCCTCCCCGGGTTCGGGACATCCCTATGACCCGCCGTTCTTCGTGTTGCACTTGTGTGTGGTGTGTGGTTGTTTGCATGGGCACAGCATGTACAATGCGTGTGCCCACAGGGCCACACCGGCTGTGTCTTTTCTGTGCACACCGCAGAGGAGGAAGACACAGCCTTCCGATGCCCAGAGCCAGAG
Source organism: Cynopterus sphinx (assembly GCA_030015415.1). NCBI lineage: Eukaryota > Metazoa > Chordata > Mammalia > Chiroptera > Pteropodidae > Cynopterus > Cynopterus sphinx. The sequence continues at coordinate 188,431 of CM057381.1, forward strand.
TGTGTGGCCCGTGCTGCCCCTCATCCCTGCATCCACGAGGGGCCAGCGCTGTCACAGGCCGCTGCTCTGCACCTGTCTCCACTCCTGTCATCTGCGACCTTCCTGCTGGGAGCCCGGCGCTCTGAGCTCCTCCCCGTCTCAGCCCCTCCCACGGGGGCTGTGTTGCATCTGCCGCGACTCACCGGTAGCTGTCCCCTGTGAGTCTGTCATCTAAGTGGGTAGTGGGAAGTTTGGGAGCAGGACGACAGCTGCCGTTTGGCGCACGTGTCTGGTTTTCTGGGTGCAAGCAGACTTCAGGCTGCATTTCTAAAACAGAGAACACCCCTGAAGAACCACGCGGCTCACGGCGACTCGCAGTGCGTGGGGGGTCGGGCACCACAGGTGGTGGGCTGAGCGGGTGCTGCGTCGGACTCCTGCAGCTGAGTGGCCACCTGCCCCTCTTCCACGCTGAAGGTCGTTTCTCTTGTTTCACTTGAGGTTTAGAGGAGTTGGGAGAAGAGTATCAAAGCCTCTGGCCAGAGGCAGCTTACAGCCAGGAGCTGGCGTGTCCTCTGACCTGCTCACTGTGCTGGCGAGGTGTCACGGCCGCCCCAATCCTGCAGAGAGGAGCCGTTGTCAGTAACGGAGGCCGGCCCTGATCCCCAGTGGTAAGGGGCCCCGAACACTCAAGTCACGCTGGACTTCTTGTTGGAGTTTGAAGATAGTTCTAATGTTTGCCAAACACGATTCTTTAATGCCAGGAAGGTATTTTACCGTAAAAACATTCTGCACTATGGTAGAGCTTTGAAAAATGTAAATTATTTCATGTTTGATGAAAACAATTATTTATCAGGTTTGAAAAAACATTTCTGAGCACCGCCTGAGAGGCAGGTGCGGTTGGTGTGGAGCGTCGCCTTGCGTCTGAGGACGTTTCATTGCCACAGCCACGGCTGTGCAGGGGGAGCAGCGTTAGGTCCTGGAGCCTCTCTCTTGAGTCCAGGGAGAGTGCCAAGTACTGGTGGCGGTCAGTTTCTGAAGAAGGGCTCCCTTACTTCCAACCAGTGCGATTTCATGGCTAAACAGGTGTTTAGCCGTTTCATGGCTAAACGGCGATCGTGCTGGGAACACGCTTTTCCCCCGGGCGAGAGAGGGGTTCGTGGGCATGAACGCTGGGGACAGATGCACAGACTGTCCAGAGAAGAAAACGCCGCTCACGGGGGGCAGCTGGGGTGTTGGTGCATCAGCCTGGGTTCCCTGCAGGACCTGCCGCCATGCCACCAGCCGGGATGTCCTTCATGTATCACAACTTGGCGAGTACACGAGAAGTCGGATCTGCGGCACGGTGGCAAATCGCTTTTCTTCTTGTGTGCCAGGTCCGAGGGGCACATTTTTTGGGGGGTGGTGGGCAGCTGCCAGGCATGTGGTGCAGGGCTCCCCAGGATCAGGGCTGTAGCTCGCCGGCTGTGGCCTCAGCACCGGGGTCATGGTAGACGGTCAGTAAACGTTTTTAAGTTGGACTGAGGTGTGTGTGGATCGGGTGAGTGGTGTCCTGTCACTGGGGAGGTGGCATGGGGAGAGGCGTAACTGGTGAGGAGAGTGTCTCGGGGGTGGCCGAGGACTGCGGTCTGTGCGATGCCGCTGTCAGCCCGCCAGGGGCCAGGCCCGTCCAGACGAGCACTCCTTCCGAGGGGACCGGCTGGCCGAGCATTCCGGAAGCAGATGGCTGGTGCTGTCCGTGCCATGTCGCATGAGCTGTCTCCGGCCCCATGTCGGCCCTGTGTTGGAGCCGGACACCTTTGCGGGGAGCAGCCCTGTGCTCAGTGCTGACGGGGGTGCCGGTGCCAGCTGGGCAGAGGTGTCGGTGCACGGACCTGCAGGGACATTTCAGGACACTGCCTGTGTGTTCCAGCCTGTTTTTGTTTATTAAATTGGGACTCTGAGCAGGGCGCCTTGGTGACTGGTTGATAATAACCGCGTCGACGATGACGGTAGCAGAGGAGCGTGGGGGTGACAGTGATCAGGGAGCTGTGGGCGTGTTTGGACGTTTGTGCCCGGGGAGGACTCACCCCTCACTTTGTGAACACTGCTCTCTCTGTCCTGCATGTCAGGTCGGTGGTGCCGTGGGACGCTTAGGAGTTGGTGGCTTCCCTTCCCTCCTGGGTCAGGCAGCGCCCTTAACCAGGCCTTCATTTCCTGCTTCTGATCCTGTGGCATCAGGGGCTTCAGGGACCTGGAGGGACTGCACCTCCCAGGCCAGCCAGTCCTGGGGTGGAAGTGTGGTCTGACAGTGCAGACCGACAGACCCAGACCCTGTCCCCACCCCTCCTCTGTGGGTTCTCACTGTCACCCTGTCCTAGTCACCCAGGCAAATACCGACACTTGGGACAGCCCTGCGCCCACAGCCGCTAAACCCACACGGGCCAGTCTTAAGCCTGCCCCCTTCCTTCCGAGGAATCCAGTGAGCACCCTGTGCACAGTCCCTCTCCTCTGTCCCCACTCCAGAGGGCGCGGGCCTCCCGTCTCTAGAGGTCCGTGAGTGTGAATTCCCCGTCGAACAGTCATTTCTGCGTCCACGTTTTACCTGATGAAACGAACCCAGGCTCCCTTAAAACAGGAGAGTCTGCCCCTGACGCGCCCCAGCTCCTGGAGGCCCCGAGGGCCCAGGTGGGTGGTGAGCTGACATGCGGGCACAGCTGCCCGTGGGAGGCAGGAGCTGGGCGTGATGGTGCTGCCACGTGGAGCTGAGTGACTCAGTCGTGGAGGGAGATGCCGTGCAGGGTTCAAGGCCAGAGCCAGGATGGAGGGCCCTGCAGCAGGCACTTGGCGTGGCATTTCCTTCTGGAAGCTCTGAGCAGGGGCGAGGGGTGCTGACGCGCCCCTGTGGGAGCCCAGAGCGCCTTCTTTGGAAGCAGCGTCTGCTGCTGAGTTGTGCGGGTGGGTGACGTGGGGAAGCCGCAGTGACAGACTGGGGACTCTGCTTGGAGACTCGGACTGACTCCTGGTTGGGAACCCTCAGGGCAGGGGACAGAACTTGAGAATCAGTAGATCGATCTACTGAGTGGTTGTGGTAAAGCTAAATAAAGCCAATGAGCATGGGTTCCCACCAGGTTCCCGCCAGGGGGAGCGCGTGGTCTCAGCAGATGAGCGATCGCGGCCAGCAGACTCGTGTCGACGACAGATGGTGTGGACGTGGCAGAGTTTTGCAAAGCTTCTGCAGCGAGTGTGTTTGTCCTCGACCATATCGCCCAAGTACTGAGCTGGCCATGGCCCCAGCACTCAGTGCGGGAACTGTCGAGAAGACGTTCTGGTCTCCAGGGTCCTTAACGTGCCCCTGGTGTGTCAGGTGCACATGTGAAGGACTCTGTGAGCAGGGCGCAAGTGTGGCTGCATTGGGACTGGATTTAATCGAGTGGCCGGTTTCGAGGGACTTTCTCTGGAAAGCCCTCCAGGGGTGCCCCTTGCCCACAGAACACACATAACCGCTCTGAGCCTTGACCTACTTGTTGGTGAAGTGTGTGCTCTCAGCAGAGGAACTCTGGGGACCTGTGAAACGATAGTGGGGTATGAGAACGTTGTAGCCATCGATGAATGCTTTGGGGGGTGCTCCCCACAGGGGTGAGCAGGAGAGGCGTGCGGAGCCTTAGGTTTTGGAGTTACTGACAGTTTAAGAGATTAAGGTCAGGAATCTCCCCCAAAAAAGACGGTGAGAAAAGTTTGACTAGGCTTGGAGAGTTAAATGTCAGGACAGCACACAAAGGACTAGAGCATGGGAGGGGGACAGGTGGCAGTCAGGCTCCTAAGATGCATCCGTATTCAAATATATTAGCATGACTCAGGAGAAAGCCATAGAGAGGACGATGGTCCGTTTCCAACACTGAGTCGTGGAGAAGCAGAAAAACTGAATAGACTGATCACCAGTGAGGTGTCAGACGGTAATCAGAACCTCCCCACAAACAAAAGCCCAGGACGAGACGGCCTCACTGGTGAGTTCTACATAATGTGCATAGAAGGATTAATACCAGTCCCTCTGAAGTTCCTCCAAAAGATAGAAGAGGGAACACTTCCAAACTCATTCGATGAGGCCAGCACTACCCTGATACTAAAACCAGACGAGGGCACTGCAGGAAAAGAAGATTACAGGACAATATCTGTGATAAACATTGATGCAGAAGTTCTCAACATGATATGAACAAACCAGATGCAGCAATACATAAAAAGATCTAATGGTCATACATCACAGTCAAGTGGATTGTTCTAGGGGTGTAAGGCTGGTTCATTATCTGCAAATCTGTGTGATGCACCACATTCACAAAACGAAGGATAAAAATCATATTTCAATAGATGGAGGAAAAAAGTGACAAAATTCAACATCCATTTATGATAAAAACTCTGAACTAACTAGATACAGAGGAAATATATCTCAACATGATAAAGGCCGTATAGGACAAACCCACAGCTGACATCAAACAGGAAAGAGCTGGAGGCTCGTTTTCTAAGATCAGGAATAAGACAAAGATGCCCACGTTCACCATTTCTATTCAACATGGTATTAGAAGTCTTAGCTACAGCAGTCAGACAAGAAAAATAAAAAACATCCAAATTGGAAAGGAAAAAAAGTATTACTATTTTCACATGACGTGATGTTATATGTAGAGAACGCTAAAGGCTCTATGAGAAAACTACCAGAATAAATGAATTCAGTAAAGTTTCAGAATACAAAGTCAATATTAAAAGATCTGTTGCATTTCTATACACTATAATGAACTATCAGAAAGAGAAATTTAAGAAAACAATCCTAATTTGATAAGAGAGTAGTTTGCTCTAACCGCACACATGCATACATGCACACACACATACACATACGTACACATGCATGCACACAATGCTACCTATGTGAGAAGGTTATGTTAATTAGTTTGTAGAAATTATTTTACATTGTGTCAAAGTACCTTAAGCATATACAGGTTTTATCTTAAAAATTAAAAAGATTTTAAAATAAAAAGAAAATCCCATTGAAGATTGCATAAAAAGAATGAAGCACCTAGGAATAAACGTAGCAAGGAGATAAAAGACTTGTGCACTGAAAACTGTGAGACACTGATGAAAAATTAGAGAAGACACAAATACAGGGAATCACATTTCATGCTCACGGATTAGAAGAATTACTATTGTTAAAATGGTTATAATATTGAAAACAATCTGCAGATTCAGTGCAGTGTCTATCAAAATTCCAATGGCATTTTTCATAAAAAAAAGTACAATTCTAAGATTTCAATGGAACCACAAAATACCCCCAATAGGCAAAGCAATCTTGAGAAAGAACAAAGCTGGAAGGATCATGCTCTCTGATTTCAAACAGATTAATTCAACAGGATAAAGAGCCTAGAAATAAACCCACACACATCTGGCCAATTTTTTTAGGACAAAGGAACCAAAAATATACAGTGGAGGAAGGACAGGCTCTTCAATAAATGGTGCTGGGAAAACTGGACAGCCGCATGCAAGGATGAAATGACCACTATCTCACCATATTCGAAAATAAACCAGAATGGGCCCAAAGACTTGAATGTAAGACCTGAACCCACAGAACTAACTCCAACCCACAGAACTAACTACTAGAGAAAAACGCAGGTGGTAAGCTCCATGGCATCAATCTTGGTGGTGATTTTTTGGGTCTGACACCAAGGCAAAGGCAACAAAAGCAAAAATGAACCGTGGGACCACATGAAACCAAAAAACTCCTGCACGGAGAAGGAAACCACCAGCTAATGAAAAGGCAGCCCACCAGACGGGAGGAAAAACCTGCAAATCACGGACCTGACGAGGTGCTGATGTCCAAAATCTACGATGAACTGATGCAGCTCAACAACAACAAAAAACGATGCAACTTAAAGACGGGCAGTGGATCTGAACAGACGTTTTTCAAAGACATACAGACAGTCAACGGACATGTGAAAAGATGTTCAGCTCAAAATGCAAATCAAAACCACAATGAGATGTCACCTCGTGCCTGTCACAATGGCTGTGATCAAAAAGACAAGAAATAACAAGGATGGGCGAAGACGTCGAGAAAAGGGAACCCTCATGCACTGTTGGTGGGGATGTCAGTTGGTGCAGCCATTACGGAAAACTGTATGGAGGTTCCTCAAAAAAATTAAAAATAGAACCATCACATAATCGAGAAATCCACTTCTGGATATTTATCCAAAGGAAACAAAAACACTAACGGAAAAGATCTCTGCATCCCAGGTGCACTCAGTATCATTCACAATAGTCAGGCTATTATGGAAACAACCTGAGCATCCGTGGACGGATGGATGGACGAAGATGTCCCTCCCTCCCTCCAGGAGTATCATTCAACCCTAAAAAGAATGAAGTCTCTGTGTGTGTGACAGCCTTGAGGGAAATAAGCGAGAGAGATAGTGAGAGGAATGGTGTATGATCTCACATGTGGAATCTAAAATTGAACCAAACCAAACTCATAGGCACAGAAAACATTTGTGGTTGCAAGAGGCTGGGGTGGGGGTGGGCGAATGGGTGAGGGGGTCAAGGCTACCAACTTCCAGGTATCAAACAGATATGTCCTGGGAATAAAGCCCCGCGTGGCGGCTGTGGTTGGTGCTACGTGCTGCACATCTGACAGGCGCAGGAGGAAGGTTAAAAACCGTTTCTCAAGACAAAGAACTTTGGTAACTAAGACAAGAGGCTGGAAGAAACCGAGGCCAGGATTTAACCCTGAAGGGTTTAGGGGGCCCTGGGGACAGTGGCAAGGGCCTGGAGTCAGGCCGCCCCCCCACGCCCCCAGACCGTGGCGGGGACAGTGGGCAAAGGTGGACACCAGGGCCGTCCGCTCTGATTCTTGCAGAAGCCCTGCAGGGTTTGGGCGGCTGTCCCCTGCACACGTTATCGTGAACTGGTTATGTCATGGTCAGTCCGGAACAGCGTCAGCTACTTGCCCCCTTTCGTGCTCATGCAGCCTCTGAGCGGCACACCGTCACGTCGGGCTCGGTGCCGCCATGGGGTGCAGGGACAGTGAAGCCGAGCCTGGCACGTGACCTGCGTGGCTTCTCCTCATGCCTCCTGGCCGGGGCGGGCCCTTCAGGTGGATCCCTTCAGGCTCAGGTGGGCGCATCTGCTCAGCTTCTGCGCAGCCAGGGGGGTGGCGGGGATGCGATGTGCAGGCGCGAGTGGGCGTGCTGGGGGACAGCGTGCGCTGGGGCCGGTGCCCGAGCCCGGGGACTCGTCATCGTGTTCATGGGTACAGGCAGGAGCTTGGAGATGCGTCAAAGCCACGTGTGCCAGCTCTTCGGAGAGACAGTGCTTGGGGGCGAGGGCTGCCACCTTGCCTCTCGTGGAGTCTTTTAGGGATAAATGAGAGCAGCCAGCCCTGCGCTCAGAGGCCCCGCTGCCCTTGCCACATGACTCTTCTCTCATGGTGGCTTTTCTCCAGCACAGCTGAGTTCCAGAGTTCTCGGCCTTTGTGTGGTCTTCTGTTTCTCTTTCTAAGGTCTCCACGTTGCTCAGGGAGAAGTAAGAACACGTGTTGACTTGACTTCTATGGAAATCAAGGGAAAGGGTTCTTCTCCAGGGCCACTGAACCTCACAGCCGGCCGACCATGTGCTTTTGTGCAGTTGAGTGTGACATTCGTCCCTAACCACTTGCAGAGGTAGACTTGGCAGTTCCTGCTGGGGCAGGTGACAGATCCATGGGGTGTGTGGATGTCCTCTTCTCCGTCCTATTGGCTTCCTGGCCTGGAGGTCTGTGGTCCCTTCCTGCCTGGAAGTCACATTCTCCCAAGGGGATGAGGATCTGGTGACGACGTCATGTCCCCAAGCTTCACCTGGACGTCGTGCACTTTGCTTGCTTCTCTGAAGGCTACCGGCACGTGCAGACACCCCGCGAGTCCCAGCGCAGCATGCCCAGTGGACACCGCACAGCAGATGTGATGTCGCATGAGCACAGCGTGAGGGGCCTCAGCACCCTGTGTGTTGATTGCATGTCGACGCGACACCGTTTTGGATGTTTTGGTGAACGAAATACACAACACGTAGTCACCTGAGCCTTTTCGACGAGGTGATGACGCACAGCGTGGCGCCCGTCAGCTCAGCCCCCTGGTGCTCTGCAGCCAACCCGGCAGACTCCCGCCCCGGCGGCCCCCGTGCTCCGCCCCACTCCGTGCCCACCCCGCCCGCCGGCCGCCCCTCCTCCGGCCTTCTGGAGCCCGAGGCGCGCTTCCCCCGCGCTGCTGGCGCACCTGCCCGCGCCGCCCGTTCCGTTTGGCGCCAGCGGTGCGGCGGCGGAGAGTGGAGGCCTTGGCTTACTCTCTCCGGGAAGTTGGGAATGTCCTGAGAATCAGAGGAGCGAGTCTGTAGAAAGGACCGGGGGCTCTGCCCGGCGGCCCCAGCTGCAGCCTGCGGGAGGCAGCTGGGCTGTGCCGAGGCTGGAGCAGTGTCGTACAAGCGATGGGGTGGCACCTCGGTCCACCCAGAACCAGGTGACGGCCAGCGAGGAGTGGCAGCTGTGGGTGCACACGCCACGCGCAGGGCTCGGAACGCAGTGGGCAGCCGGGAGCTGGCTGCCCCCGGGGACATGGCCAGAGGCCCCTGGAGGCCGCAGTTTGAGGGGGTCGCACCCATTTCCAAAGTGGAAGAGGTGAAGACGGGAGGAACCGGGTGGCACACGACGCCTGGAAGGACATTTGCTCTGCCGTTGCGGGGCATCTCAGGACAGCCCCGCCCGGCGGCGTGGGCTCGCTGCGGAGGGCTTCGGTTTGCCGCGGGCGAGCCTGGCTGGCCGCTGAGGGCGGTGCTGTCGGAACAGAAGCCGCCCTGGGCCGCGGCGCCCCCGGGAGCGCGTGCTGGGGGGCGCGCTGCCGCTCCAGTGGCTGTGTCGGGGTAGGGTCGGGGGGAACATCTCACACGCGGGTCCGCAGATTTTCCCGCCCGGGAAGCCGTGCCAGGGAGGCACGTCCCGCCGCGTGCGAGAGGGTCCCGGTCAGGCCCCTCCGCCATGTCGGGCCACTCGCCAGAGCCATGTCACGTTTCACACGCTGCCAGCGTGCGGTCTCTGCTGCCCTTTCCAAATGCCCGGCTTATTTTAGATTTTCTGCAGGCCGCAGAGCTGGCACTCAGCTTCTGCTGCTGTGTGGGGCAGTCACGGTGCAGTGACATTCTCTGTGAGCAGCCCTAAATACCAGCGCACGCTCACGGAGCCCCAGGCTCTTCTGTCGTCCTGTTCTCTGCAGGACCCCTAGACAGCGTCCGTCAAGCCTCAGTTAAGCCCGAGGTCGGTGCTGCTGACGCTTAGGAAGGTTCTCTGGCCTTTGGGGGCCGATGTTCAGATGGAATCAGCAAGCGCCTAGGGTGTCCTTTGTGGAAAGGACATACGTCACGTTCAGCGTTGGCCAGCACGCCGTTGCGTGGGTCACCTCCAGGTGTCATCACTGCCTGTTCTTCACCGTTGACTCAAACCATGCACGTATGGAACCAAAGCTAACCTGAGATCGCCACAGAAGCGACACTGTATTACTCAGAAATCTGGTCTCGATTCTTGTGTTTCCTCCCAACCCCTTTTCTCCGTGACCACAGGAAGGGAGTTGCTTTGTGGAGATGCCTGGTGACGTCAGGCCTGCTGTTAGCTCTTCCCTGCATGACGTGTCACCAGTGGAAGACTGTGTAGGGAGACACATTGCATTTTTTATGCTAAATCTTTGAAATCCAGTGTGTATTTTCACTGGTGGCATGTCTCAGTTTGGGCTGGCCGTGTGTCACGTGTGCAGTAGCCACATGTGGCTGGTGGCGCCTCCCCGGGATAGGGCAGCTGGAAAGGGGACTCCACGGGACCCCACTGGCTCACATCCAGTGACAGACGCTCCATCTGAGGTAACATGGGAAACTAACAGGACATCTCCAGTTAAGCTGTTTAGTGAGAATTATTTATTGACTAGATTAAAATGGTCAAAAGTTGGTGAAAACATCCGAGTAAGTGGGCTGTAACTTCTCATCTTGAACTCTTCAGGATGTCAGCAAAGTCTGTTATCCTATGTTGCACGCCAGCGGTGAAAACGTTGAAATCTCCCGGAAATGGTTAATCCTGAGATTGCAAGTATAAATGCAGCTGTTTTTACAAATGTGGGATTTTCTTGGGCCCAGATACCAGTTGGTCTTTAACTATGTTACATGACTTGCCTTCACTAGGAAGGTGAAATGTGTGGCTGCTGATGATAAAATATTTTGCTGCTGATCTGCTGGGTGTCAGATAACTCTTGCCTAGTTACCTGACACATTGTATGCACTTGGGTGGGACAAGTTCAAGGCTAAGTTCTTCTACTCTTCTCCCCTGCAGTTTCTCCTTCTGTACAGTTTCTTCGTGGGCATTTTATTGACAGAAACTTCTGTGAGGGAGAATTACAACTTAGTGCACAAACTGTCCCCTTAGAACCGTGGCTTCTGTTTCTGTTTTGCCTTCATCTGACTGACTGGTAAAAGTGGGACCAGTGTTTGTCCGCCAAGGATTCCGTGGGGATGCTCTGCCCACAATCCTGCCCCCGTGCCCGCTCCACCTGCGCCTCCCTCCTGTGTGCTGTCCTCACGCCTTTACTCTCGGGCATGTTTCCTCCATGTCTGTCATTGGGGAACCTCCCTCAATTTTCGGTCATTGGCCTACGGAGAAGTTTCTAGACCCTCTGAGAAGTGGCATGTCCTTTGATTTGAATGACACGTATCGCACTTTAGTGTTTATTGTTAGACTCTACATTTTCTCTGTTTTCTAGCAGCTTGAATTTTTGAACTCAGGAAAAAATGAGGCTTTGAGAGTGCAGAGAGGTGGCCCTTATTTTCCCTTTGTCACCTCTCATCTCCCTCTAAACGGGGATCCCCAAACCCTGAGCCACAGACCAGTACCTGGGGCCTTTCAGGAACGGGGTGCAGCAGGAGGGGAGCAGCGGCCCAGGGAAGCTCCATCTGCGGCCTCCCCAGCTCTGCCTCGGGTCACCAGGTGTTAGATTCTCAGAGGGCGCCGTCCCTGGAGTTGAAAACGCGGCATTTAAAGGACACTCGGGTCTGCGTAAGGGTTTTCCTTTCTCGAGGCCTGGCGAGCAGCACCCGGCGGGGGAGAGTCCGGGAGGCGTGCGGAGCACTTCTGTTGCAGCTTCCTTGTCGGGAAGTTGACAGAGGCATCGTCCAGTCTTCTTCAGGCTTTTTTTTTTTTTTTTAATTTTCTCTCCCTTTGTTAAGCTGCACTGCACAGCAGTCTGAACTCATGGTCTTGCTGAGGTCCCGCGTTTCAGGCAAGGACGTGAGAAGCGTCTAGATCGTGGCGAGACTGGTTTATGGGCGCCCTTCTGGGACCGGCCGCCGGTCTGCCCGGGGCTCTGGGACCCCCGGCCAGTCTCCTTCCTTCACTTGTGTGTAGGCGCCAGCGAGCCGGCTGCTCAGGCCCTCGCGCTGTGCCTCTCAGCGCCCCTTCTGTGTGCGGGGCGGGGGGCGGGGAACGCCACACACAGTTCCTGGGACACGGTGTGGCCGACACAATGGGGAAGTGCCCGGTATCCCCCTGCAGCCGAGGCCTGGGCGCTGTGTCTTCCCGGCGCCTGAGCAGGACCTTTACTGACTTGGGGTCATTGCCTGAGCTGTACCCGCCGGCGAGGCTGGCACGATGCCGTCCTCTGGCCAGACCTGACAGTTCACCGCATCCTGATGGATGATGTGCCCGATCTCCTGAAACTTACTGGGCTCTGCCTGCACCGTCTGGTGCTCTCTGAGTAGGATGCTCGCTTTTCGTGCTCACACAGTGTGCAGGACAGGGAGAGACCGGGTAGGGTTTCTTTCTGCTCCTTTCGGGGTGAGCTGAGATGGAAGAGCAGCAGCCGTCGGAAGACAGGCAGGCAGGGGGAGGCCTCCTCACGGGCTGCGGCACCTCCCTGAGCAGCAGGTTCCGCTGACCTCTCGGGCTCCGGACCCGAATCCTGTCGAGGAGGACTCCGTTTCAGGGCGACACAGAGAGAAACGCAACAGGATTGTCGGTCTCGCGTGGCCAGTGACGGCGTGTGTTGAGAACTTGCCGTGTTGCGTGCCATTTCCTAAGAGTTTTACACGTTTTTAATTTAACTCGGAGAAATTAGTGGGAGTTGCTGGTTCCGAGGGAAGTTGTGTTGGTGTTTGGGGCCACCGGTGTCTCGGTTGTGGGGTGTCCCGTGCTTGGCAGAGTGTTCACCCCGGCATCTGCCTGCCAGGTGCCGGCAGCACAGCCCCTCCCAGTCACAGCAGACGTGTCCCCAGACATTGATACGCGTCCCCAAGTGCTGGGAGGGGGCAGCCCAATCGAGAGCCTGTGGCCCAGAGTAGAAAGGGGGGGATCCGAGCTGGTGGTGCCCCAGCAGCCCGTGGTGACTCCGGAGGCCGGGGTCCGCCCTGAGGATCGGGCTTGCTCCGGGCGCCCCATAGGCGGCCGTCCGGTCTGCGCTCCTAACATTTGGGGCCCCATAACCGGAACCAGGGAGCCTACGTGCTGGGCGCCCCACCCCGCGCAGCCCCAAGGGAGGGACGAGCAAGCAGCCCCATCTCTGCGTGCCTCCAGGGTGCCCAGGGCCCTGCAGGTGCCGTCTGGGCGGTGGGCGGTGGACGGGTCGCGGGCAGGGTCCGCCCGCGGGGGGGCAGCGGTGCGCCCTGGTGCCCGGGCGGCAGGAGCGCCTGTGCCTGTGGCAGCCCGGGACAGTGGCCGCGGGAGTGTCCGCCATCAGGGGACTCGTGGGTGTGACTCTCCGCACAGCTGCCTGGTGCCCTGCAGCCTCTGCTGCCCAGCAGTTTTGCCCCACCTGCCCCCGTCCTCACCTTAGGTGCGTCTCTCCAGGAACTGCTCACCCAGTGAGCGTTGTGGCGCCCCCTGTGCCAGGGCTTGTGGGGACACTGAGGAAGCGCCTTAGAGCCAGGTAGCCGCTGCTTCCGCCCAGCACACACTCTGGTGTGTGTGGGGGGGCGGGAGGGGTAGGGTGACGCACTAGTAACAGGAAGGGGTGCTCTTGGAAGTGCCCTCTGAGAAGATCCCGTGGAACGAGGGGTGGGCCGTGCAGACCCCGGCGATTGAGCGCCGCAACGTGGCGAGAACCAGGAGGGGTGGCACCTGGTCACAGGCGGACCTTGCCTTTATGGTGAGTGACGCAGGGGACTTGGAGTTGCGAGCAGAAGAGTGTCCCGACCAGAACTGCAGTTGGAGAGTGTGCAGGTGAAGGGTGGGGCTGGGCAGACAGGTGACGGTGGGGTACTCCGAGGACAGTGGGGTGTGCCCGGCCGCGGTGAGTTGGTGGTCCAGCTGCTAGGTGCTGGGGTGGGTGTCCGGGGCAAGTCAGGTGTCAGGCCGGAGCAAGCACAGAGCGGCCACTTTGCAGTGGGACAGGGAGATCACGTCGGGCGGGAAGCAGGAATTCAGCTTCGGAAGGCACTGCGCTGAAGTCGCCTGTGGGATGTTCCAGCACGTGTGTGGCCAGGCTGGAGACGGACACTGGAGAGCTGCCAGCACGTGGGAGGTCCCGCTAGCCACAGTGGACGAGGCCCCGGGCACGAGAGGGGACCCAGGACAGGAGAAGAGCTAGGGGACTGCGCCCAGAGTGAGGTTCAGGATGTCGGGGGAGGTGCCAGCCCAGCACCTGCGCACGCCGTAGGCGCACACACACGCGCACGCACTGCGGACGTGTGCACGTGCCCGTGCACACACACACACACACACACACAACGCGCACGCGGAGCGTGTGCCGCGTCTGCGCTTTCTGTCATCGGAGTACATTCTAGCTTTGTTCTTTCCGGAAGGTGTTTCTTCTCTACTTGACTCCTTCCTGACCCCCCTTTCTGCTTCCCAGTGACAAATCCTTAACGTCTGAATGGTTGTCAGGCCAGTTCAGGGACCTGGCAGGTGGTCTGGAGTGAACCCTGGGATGCAAGGTTGGGCTCCAGGCAGCGAGAGCTGGAGGCTGTTTGCTGGGTGCCGGCGGCCCAGAGGGCACAGCCCGCAGGGAGCAGCGCCCTCCCCTGGAAGCGTGGGGCCCACAGGCCACCTGGTGCTCTATGGGCGGAGTGGACAGCACTGTTCCTTCTGCCAGCAGGAAAACAGGAGCCGTGGAGGATACTACCTGGCACAACAGCATTTCAGATTTTTTTTTTTTAAAAAGCACCAAGATAAGACAGATGGACGAGTCATGGCAGTGCATCCCCTCTGGCCTCTGCATCAGGTTCTCATGATGTCCTCTGTGCCCCCAGCACCTGCTGCGAGCGCCTCGGGGCTTGACGGCCAGTGGAAGCAGGAAAGTCATCCAGAGCAAGACCACTGGTCCAGAACAGTGGCTCGGGGCCGGCTCACGCCGCGCTCCCAGTGCCTGGCTGAAGTTACTCTTGTGGTCTTGATCCCGTGTTCCCAGAAACAGAGAGAGACCGTGTGGCAGAATTGCTTGCTTCTCCAGTGTGGTGGAATCTGGTAGGGACACAGACTTACAGTGGAGCCGTTTTCAGAGGGAAGCGTTTGATGTCACTGCTCAGCCTTTCGGTTGTGTAAGTGATGCCTGAGAGCGGCGCTGTTTACGGGCGCGCTGCTGGCGTCCCCTCATGTGAGTTTCACCACACCTTTTCCAGACCGGAACGTTTTCTGTTACACAGGTGAGGCGCACGTGAAGGGAACTATGACACAGTTGGTAAATTGCAGAACAAAAGGTGAATGTAAACTTGACCTGTACATTTGAGCATTACTCTGTACGTTCCTTACAGAAAAACTTGTAGAATGATTAAGAGATGAAGGTAAGCCAAAGGAAAAACTCATCTACCTCTTGTCAGAAAGAAGCAGTTATTTTTTAGATTCTTATTTTGTTCATGTTTTCTAGACATGGATTATGTGAATTGGGGAAGAACGCACATAGTATTTTGTAATGTTTAACTTAACATTTGTATTGTAAATACATTTCCAGGTTTCTTTCTTTCTAGTGCGTCATTTATAGCATTCATTTTCTGCCTAAGGCATGATCCAAATAATTTGCAGGATTTCTACCTTTCTCTGAGACTCGCTGTGCTTAAAGGAATGCCACAAGGGGGACTTTGCATGTGTCTCTTTGCAGCGTCTGTTCCCGGGACGGGCTGGAGACCGCCGGGTAGGTGGGCAGCACATCCGTGCTTAAAAGGGTGTGCGCACTGTTGGTACTTGTGGTAACTGTTGTGCTTGTGAGCTTTGCCCCAGTCCGCACCAGTCCTTTTCAGTAACCCCACAGGTGTTTACCAGGCGACCAGGCTGTGCCAGGAGCTGTCCGAGGTGCTGCCTCCTGTTGTGTGCACTGACTGTTTAGCTCTTTTAAGAGTTTGCATTTTAAACTTTCTCAAAATTATGGGAAATTTGAAAGAAGAAATTTGTCTCAAGATTCTGTCATTGTCATGGCTGCAGACATTTGCTTATCCAAGTGATTCTGTTTATTCTGGTAGAGGGGAGGGCAGACACTCACTGAAACCATACAGATACCTGAGTTGTCATGAAAACTGGTGGGACTTGGTAAAGAAACTTTGTTTGCTACTTGATCATCGTGATGAATAGCTGAGCTGACAAGGCCAGTCAGCGTGTGCTGCGTTTCCTCCAGAATCCCCGCCTGTGCCACCAGGGCTGCAGCCTGCGTGAAGGTTTGATTGTTAAGCAGCGCATGGTAGTTGGCGTGACTAGAATGTTAATACGAGCGTTAATGAGATTGCCGAGGTTAATATCTGTGACAGCATTCCTTTAACTTCTAATTACCCTAGGTGTCGTCATGCTTATGTTCTTCTGACAGCTCGTTAGCTTATAATTTGTACGAAGATTTGTTCATAGGATGTTTTCACTGAATTCTGAGGGGTGAGTAGGAACGACCAGTGAAAGAGCGCTGGATTTCAGATGGCAAAATTATGGCGAAGTGAGGGTGGGAACAGACAAGTAGGGAAGAGGGCTTCCTCAGGAACAGCAGGAAGGTAGAGACGTAAATGCCACAGGGCAAGGCACGTCGTGTGGCTGCCTCGTGATCCAGTTTCATAATGTCCGACGTGAAAATGAATGTTTCAGAAGGTAGGTTAACTATAAAGAAAATCAGCTCTTTCAGAAATGAGCACGGTGACAGACAAAAGGTAGCTTTTGGTGAGAACATCCTTAACCTTAGCTCCGGGGCCAGCCACGTGGGTCACCGCTGACAGCAGGCGGACCTCCCCATACCAGCGTGGAGTCGCCTGTCCTTCCACGCAGGAGCTCCCTGGGCCCGTTGACTTTGCCACAGCTGCTCCGTGTGCGCAGTTTCCACGTACGTGGGCGGAGGAGCTGTGAAGCTCTCGAGTAAACTCTCAGATAGGATTCCTTTAGCGTATCGCACACAAGGGTTCATTTCGTCATCTTCTTTGGACCTTTACAAAAAGAAATTTTAGGCATGAAACTTGACCTGTTTCCCCTCTGAATTTTGATTTATTTCAAATTGCCTAGGTAACCAAAGATTTCTCATTTATTAACTCGATCCGATGTTATTTTAGGATCTTAAAGTCACTTAAGGGCCTTGGGAATTACATTAAGTGTTGCACGAGGAAGCAGTGACACTATTGTCGACACGAAAACTTGGCACAGAGATGGCTGCTAAGCACATCAAAAGGCCCCTGGCAAAGGCCACTGAGAAATGCAGGGCAGACACACACCAGCGTGGCTGTGGTAGCTAAACGCACGGACAAGGACAGGCGTTGGGGAGGTGTGGAGAAATTGAAGCCCTCACGTTGCCGGTGGAATGTGGGGTGGGGTAGCCACAGCATGCGGTCCCCACAGCGTCAGACACAGTCACAGGGAACAGCAGGCCATTCCCACATAGGCACCCAAAGGGTCTGAAGACAAACACCCTGTACAGGCTTGCACACAAGTGTGCACGGTGGCATTATTCATAACAGCCAAATAGCGGGAGCCATCCCAGTGTCTATCAAGGGGACAGTGGGTGACGACAACGTGGGTTTCAACACAATGGAACGTTGTCCAGCAGCAGAAAGGACAACAAGTGAACCTGGACAGCAGGGCAGTCAGAAGAAACCGGAAGCACGTGTGCCCTTGCTTACGTGGAAGGGCCAGTGTCACGGGGAGTGGGGTCGTGGTTTCCAGAAAGGGGACAACGGGGAGCCCCTGCCCTGGCTGTGGGTATCTTTCTGGAGTGAGGTCACTGTTCTGAAAGTGACTGTGGGCATGGGAGCTCGCACCTGTCAGCGTGCTGAAACCAGGCGCACGTTACGCGAGCGAGTTTCGTAATCAGAGCATGGTTTCTTAAAAGCCTGTCGCCTAGGGTTTGGGTAGGTAACACGATTTACGACTCATTTGCCAAAAAGCCGGATCTTCTCAGTTACAAGAGGACGCTTCCTGAGCGGCCTCCCTGTCACCCCGCCCAGCTGTTGAGAACACAAAATCACCCTTTCCTCGAAATCTGCCTTGAACGCCTCCCACCGTAAGTCCGTGCCAGGACAGCGGAAGTCCACACGCGCTTCTCGGCCGCGGGTCACTGATTCCGTGTGCAGGTGGGTGGGCGGGTTTGTCTCCACAGGGGTGTGTGGTGGCGTGACTCGGCCCAGAACTCCAGGTTGCTGGTGCTCACGGTACGACGCGGACTCACGAGTCAAACCTCTCTCCAGGCAGGACCGCTCGAGGCTGCTGCGGGGTGGGGACAGGTCGTCCTGCGTGTTGCTTTCTGCGCTCGCCGTCCTGTGGGTCCTCGTCCCGCGGGGGGTCTGGGATTCCACACCGAGCGGCAGTGTGAGGGTCTCGCCACCCCGCTGTCTGCTCCACCTCTCGCTGTTCTCACATAGACTGGACAGTGTCCCCGCTTCAGGAAGCCGTCTCCAGGCCTCGCGTGTCCTCTGTGTCCACGTCGCCTGCTCTGCCCCACCCCGCCCCCCGCGTTAGTCCAGCTCCGATGCCTCCTGTGGACCGAGGGTGGGCACGCCCCATAACCCCCTTGAGCTCAGCTTTCCTGTCTGCAGGGCGGGCACAGTGGGGGCACTTGTTTCCCAGGGAGCATGCGTGGCTGGCGACCTGGTGCACGTGGTGCCGTCAGACCCGCGCCGGGCCCACGGCAGTCCCCCGGTGCACACGGTGCTGTGCCGCTGTCTCTCATGCCGGGGACCGGAGGGCGTCATGTGCTCGCTCCTCCTGATCCCACCTGAGTCTCCCCTCTGAGGACGGGAGGGCGGACGAGGTGTCGAGGCCCCCTGGGGCCGGCCCTGTCTGTCTGCGAAGCTCAGTGTCGTGGTCAATGACAGAAACACGCCTCGGCCAGCACATGCTCATCCTGCAACCCGAGGGCGTCTGTCCCCTCTGCCACAGTCGCAGTCGGGGCTGCCTTGTTGTCAGGCACTTCTGAGGGTGGGGCTTCTTGTCCCCAGCCCTGGGCCCTCCGCGGTGGCTGCGGCGCTGAGCACGGGCCAGCACCTTAGGAAGGACAGCGCCTCAGTCTGTCACGACGCCGGTGCCGGAGCGTGCCACACACGCCGTCCCCACCGTCCGCAGATCTCAGCTGAGGAGGACGGGCAGGACGGGGTGCCGCGCATCAGCTACAAGGCCGCCATCGTTGCATCGGGTTCCGTTGCTCGTCGTTTCGTGTGTGGGTTACCGAGCATCATTTAAGTGGCCCACGAAAACCTAAACAAGAGCCGTGTGACCACGTGTCCCCGGTCTTGCACTGGCCAGTGAGTGGGGACCCTTGAATCCTGCTGCATCTGTCCTCGTCACTGTCGATCACCTTAATGGGTCGGACCGCACCTCAGCACCAGGCTGCCTGCCTGCGTGTCGTCGAGACGTTGAGCGGAGCAGGCGCTGGCGTCGCAGATGTGCCTCCACGCGGGGTTGGGGCAGGGTGGGCACACGATTACGGAGCGCCGACGTCTGCGCAGTTCTGCACGGATTTCCGCCATGGCCACGGCCGCGCTGCGCGGCCTGAGGTGTCCCGGGTCCCCAGCTGAGCGCGTGGCGTGCAGGTCTCCTGGTCAGCAGGAGGGGAGGTCAGAGGCCGGGTCTGCCGTCCCCTGACAGCCGTACCGTGCCCTGCGTACTCTCCCGCGCGGCGCTCCATGTAGGCCCGGTGGGCGCCGCCTCAGCCCCAGTGCTGTGTGCGCAAGGCGGTCGCTTCCCAGAACCTTGAGGTGACAGCAGCTGCCTCGCGGCATTGTCAGGACATAAAACCACGCGCACGGCGTGCACAAGGTCACTTCCGAGATGTGAATTTCCCTGTGTAGCCACCGCTGTGGGGCGGGTCAGGTGACCAATGTGGACAAACTTTAGAAATCATTTTGTTTTGAAGGACAATGGGGCAAAAACTTTACAGCATTTTTGTAATGTTTTGTAAAATGAAATTATAATGAAGTCCAGTGTGCATTTGAGACAAAATGTCCTCCAAAGGCAGAACTTGATTAATTTTCCCGAAAGTCGGCAATTTGTGAAGGGAAAATATTTGAGGATGACTGTCTGGCCTTATTTTTTTGTCTGTTTTTAGTATTTTTTTGTTGCTGTTGTTTTGTGTCTGTGTGTGTGTATGTTTTCAGGTACTTTTGTTTGTTTGTTTTGTTCTGTCTAATCCATTCTAAGGGATTCGGCTGATTCCAGGGCTTCGGCAGATGGGTGAATGAGGAAGCAGCTCGTCCTTGACTGGCGTCACATGGGTCACGAGTTTATTCGTGGGTCCCCGACACAAGCTCCCAGGTGTCCTGGCACTTCTTCCTGTGCTTTCCTCTCAAATGCTGATCTTGGTGGAATAAAAAGTACACAAAGACGCTGCTTGTTAGGGGATGGCAGCTGGTTAGGAGGTGGCCACTGGCAGCTCGGTGCCCAGCACAGCGGGACGTGCCGGCCCCCAGGTTCTGGTCTCCGGGTGGGTGGGTCCTGGAGGCGGACGGTAATGTGAGATCGGTTCCATCTAGACCTCCCAGTCCTCAGTTCACGTGGTTTCCTAGTTATCTAGTCCTCATGCTGTGGCAACTACTGTCCCACATAGAGGGAGCAGCGACACATGATAGAGGTGGCGGGGGGAGGGTCGTGCTCCAGCAGCAGGCGTCTGCTTAGGTGACCCGAGCAGGAGGTTGCGTGTCCATCGGCAACGCACGTGGTCAGACGCTGCGGTAGGTAGCTGGCAGGTGCGGCGTGGTTTAATCACGTCCCGAAACGGGGAGCCCAGCATCATGAGCGAACAGAACACCTGGTTGTCAGGCTCCGCCCGCGCTGTCTCCTGTCCCTGCCAGCCATGTCTCGTCGTGGCAGTCCCTGCACATGCCCCGTCCTTCTGAGTCTTCTCTGCCACCTGCCCTGCTGGGCTGATGGACGGGAGACTGGCTCTGCTTGGGTGACGTGGCCTCACGCGTGTCCACGTCACCGATGGCTTTTCTGAAGGACTGTGGAGGCATGGGCGACAAGTCCCGCCCTTGGCGGCTGGCTCTGCGAACGCACAGGAATTTCGTTGGGGGTGTGTCCCCACCACTCTTCCCACTCACTTCCGTGAGGTTCAGTCCCTCTGTGACCATGCAGGAGGGAGCAAAGCTGCTGCCCGGCCTGGCGGCCACCCCAATGTCCCTGCCGCCCGCCTCCCGGCGTTTCTTGTTGGACTGCTGGCTCTCCCGGTTGCCCTGGAGACTCACCCAGCCAGCGACCAGGACGCAGCACCGTCTGTCGGGGCGTTGACTCCCTCCCGGTCTCACTGTCTGTCGCCGGTGGTTCTCGTTCTCATCCTCTAAGGCCGCCCTCGGCCTGCCAGCCGGGAGGTGGAAGTCCGGCTCTGTCCACGACAAGCCGTTTCCATTCGCACGCACCGCTGCCCTTTCAATGGACCCCACTTTTCTTCGCAGCGATTCCCGGAGGCCGGCTCCCCGTGGGCGCTGAGCACGTGGGGAGCAGACCCTCCCGCTGTTTCAGCTGCTGCGTTCAGCTCCCCTGTGACTCTCTCATCTGCGTCGTCGGCTGTGTCCCGAGTGTGTGTCAGGGCATCGGTCCTCGTCTGGGGCCGCAGTGGGACTCGTCAGAGGAACCTTCGGTCTTGACACAGTGGCCAGATGCGGGGACTTTTCATACGTGAGCTGGTACACAGCCGTCATGTTAGCAGGAACCTTCCAGAGCTTTGAGAACTGCTTTGCTGGTCGACTCGGACGCACACTGCACCTTTACCCGTGGCCTTCAGAGTTTCACCTGTTGGTCCTGAATTTTGTGACTTTTACTGGAAATATATTTTCTTTCTCTAAATATTCTCATCTACTTGGTGCTCTTTAGTATTCAGACCAAAAAATAGGTATTAAATTACCCTTGAGTGCATGACAGAACCTTAAAAATATGTGTATCTAACAAGAATATAGGCAAGAGAGTAAGAAGTACAGATTGGTAGTTGCAGAATAGTCATGGGGTGTAAAGTACAGCATAGGGTAGTGGTCCCTAACCTCTGTGGCACCAAGGACCTGCGCTCCTATAAGAACCTAACGCCCGATGACCTGAGGTGGAGCTGAGGCGCTGCTGCCCGCACTGCGGAGCAGCTGCAGATGCAGATGGAGCTTCACTCGCCCGCCCGCCGCTCCCCTCCACTATGCGGCCCGGCTCTGACAGGCCACAGACGGGTACCGTCCCCGGACCGGGCATTGGAAACCCTGGGCATAGGTGAATGTAACCAGTAATAGTGAAAAGTATGTAGATTTATTGGGATGATCACTTTATAAGTTACACAAATGTCTAATCACTGTTTCATGTATGTGAAATACTAATGTAACAGTCTCTACCAATTGTAATTGAAAAATAGAAAAACACTTAAAAAAAGTGACAAAGATGGTAGAAGTAACAGAACGAGATTTAAAGAAAACTATTAAAAATATGCTTAAGGACTTAAAGAAAAATGTGAATAAGATGAGAAGCAGAGTATGTTAAGGAGAACCCAATGTAAGTTCTAAAGATGGGAAATGCATCTGGAAAAAAATGGGTGGGTTTGATGTCAGATTAGACACCGTAGAAAAAATCAGTCTATCCCAATTTAAACACAGAGAAAAAAGGCTTAAAAATTAATAGAGCCTAAGTAGCATAGAGAACAACATCAAGCACTTTAAGACAGGTCTGGTTAGAATTATAGAAGGAGGGGGAGTGAAAATAAAAATAAAAAGAATATAGATTGTAGCTTCAGGGTCACTGTGGGACCCAGGAACATTGTATCTACAAACCGAAGCTCTGTGAGCCTCAGCAAAATGCAATTTTTCATTCTTTCCTTTAAAGCTCTGGCTGGCGCTTAGCCTAAAATTCTTCATTACCTGCCTAACTTCATTTCCTTCGCTGTTCGTTTTACACGAAGACCAGAAATGTGATTTTTTCTTCTTAATTTAAGATTTCTTTGGGAACACAATAGATCATCAAGAAACGCCTTACAGATCTCTGTCTTTTTCAGCCTTGACCCAGCTTGACTCTCTGTCGCATTGGAATTCACAAGGCCTTCTTGAAGCCGACGTCCAGGCCACGCGTGTCCCCTCTTCTTCCTGACCCTCAGAGACCGCTGTGCCTGGGGCTCTGCCCTCTGTGTTCTTGAGGTCTCACTGTGTTTCCCCTGCCAGGGCTTTGTGATCACGTGATCACACGTCAGCCCTACCCTCCTGGGGCCTGGGCTGGGTCCCTGGGCTAGCTTCTCAGGGAACATCAGCTGGTCGTCGTATGCTTCCCCCACTCGTCATCACACAACTCTAGCCTCTGGAGTTATCCTGGGGCATTTTTGCTCGTCCAAATGCCCCCACACGCCCTCTGGCTCCCGGCTCCGGCTGGTTTGTCGTCTCCACTGCACCGCTGCCTTCACCGCCCGTCTCTGGGCTCTGTGCTCTTGGTGTCCCGTTGCAGGGGCCACGGTGCCCTCTGCTCACACCCCTTCTCAATCAGGCTGTTGCCACAGTCACCACTGGAATAGACCTATTTTATAACAGATCTGATCTGGTCACTCTCCAGTTTGGGCACCCACACGGAGTTCATCCTGGCAGGTTGGCATCCCCAGCCCAGCATTCTCTCCCCCTCAGTGCACAAACGAGCTGAACAGTGCTCTCGGGGACTGCCCATGCTTATCCGAGTCACATCAGGCCACACCAGAAAGCGCCCCTCACTCCAGATCAGGGACTCCAACCAGATCCAGGGACACTCACGAGTCTTCTGGGCTCTCACGGAATGCTGGTCCCTCCTGCCCCTCGTTCCCCTCCGCCTCCTTGTCTCCAGTTCCTCATCTCTGTCCCAGTGCTGGCTAGGGCCTCCTGTCCCTGTGCCTCAGTTGTTTTCCTTCATTTCTTTGCCCCCACAGGGACGTCTGAGTAATGCTTGTGCAGCTGACTTGGCCACACCTGTCCTGACGGTGTCTTTGTTCTCTACATCTGGGGCTGCACCTGTAGCTGGTGGGGGTCAGAGTTCACATGTGTGCCACTAATGTCCTTGGTTAGGATGACATGGCGCAGTGTGGTGAGGCCTGTGACGGCGTGGGAACGGGCCGGTCCCAGGACGTGTCACAACCTGCACGATTTCTACCTGCGACATCAGACAGCTACTGATGCCTGAAGTGCGCTTTGTTTGAAGTTGCGAGTGTCGTTTGATCGTCTGACAGGTGACAGTGCTGTTGTCCTTTAGGGCTCAGCAGTTGAGGCCTGCCAGGGTGCCTGCTGATTTGGGAATCTTTCACGATTCCTTCCAAGATGCTCTTGTTGTTTTAAAAACTTTTTTGCCAATTATTTTTTCTGAAGCTTCTAAAAGTAACTGAATTGTCACTTACACATAATATGACGTAGGTTGAAATGAACAGCTGGGTGAGTTTTGAGGGACGTATTCACCACGGCACCAGCGTGCGTCCTCCTTGCTGTGGGGTTGTGTAAGCCGGTCGCCCCATGGGGGAGTCGCCGGCAGTGTCGTCACTGGCGTCAGAGGCCATTCCTCTCCCTCCTGAGTGCTATTCCCGTTTTCCCGTGTTATGTTTGTGTCCGTCGCTACGTGGGTGCCCAGTCGTCCAGCAGGGCAGTCACCCTCAGGTGTTTGTGCGGGATTGTCTTGGACCCTCCCGACCCCATGCTGCAGCCCCTGCTCTTCGCATGTCCCCAGGACTTTGCAGGTGCCCGGTGTTTCTTCTGGCCCCCTCTTAGGCTTCCTTCCCCCCGTGCTAATGCCGGACGTGCATCCTCCCTCCTGAGGCTCCGACTAACTTTGCGGCCACGTGGCGCTGCGGCGGGCGCAGGACGTGCGTACCTGACGCTGAGCAACGTGTGCTTCGATGCGCGCTGTGGACGGCCGCCACGGGGCCGGGCGGCACGTGCTGCGGCGCGCAGCACGAACGGCGCGTGTGGTGGGGACGGCCGGGGTCTGCTCCCGCAGCAGCTTTCGTGTCGTCCAGGCTGTGCGCGGACCCCAGGACCTCCTCCCCTGCGGCTGGGCCTTTGGCCCTGGCCCAGCGTCTCCCCAGCCCCGCCGCCCCGCCTCCAGCTCTTTCTTCTGGCAATTCCGGGGAGTTGCTCGTAGAGGCCAGACCTACACCCTCGTCAGCCTCCCAGCAATATCCGTATTTGAACGCAGCCGCAGCCAAAGGGGCGCTGCTCTAACTGTTTCGTGTTGGAAATCGCCACTGAGCACGGTGCCAGCGGCCACTGTTGCTGGAGCCTTTCGGGCGTCAGTGGACCTTCCTGAAACCTCCTATCGATGCTTTTTAGTACGAGTCTCTGTTCGTTTCCTGACGGGCCCAGCTCCTCCAGGACGCGGTGCCGACTTACCTCCTAACACCCGGGCTGCCTCTCAGTACGGGCAGGTGTGCCTGAGTTTCGGATGGGTGTAGCCCTGCCTTTAAGGTGCACTTACCCACCTGGGATGGGTCTCTCATGTGGGAGACGACACTTCTGTCCCCAGCGAGCCTTGGCAGTCAGAGCTCAGACAAGTTCGGTTTGAGGTGGCAAAGCAAGTCTCAGAAGTGTCATTCCAGTTCAGTCTAACAGACTAAAAAAGCCATTCTGCTTAAGTTTCTAGAGTGCCGGCTTATGCTGCATTTCAGTGCGTTTGCTTGAATTACTTAGGGAAAAGGACGTCCGAAGCAAATCGGACGACGGTGTGGTTGGCGGCACGGGGATCGTGTCACGTATTTAGTACCTGAAATAGGTGTGTGCTGCCTCACTTACAAAGGTATTGAGATCGATTCTAATGCTGCTCTGCTCAGCGTAAAAACCTCAGTCCATAAACCTGTCTGAAAATGACCAAATAAATGAAGAGGCATTCACACAATTAAAATAAAGTATTTCATTGCCTCAGATGCACTTTTTTTGGTTCACACGAAGACCAGATTTCACGGTGTAAGCTGTGTGGTGTGGGGTAGCGGGTGGTTTGGGTTGCCGGCGTATGAGGTACTGCTGTTTTTGTGAGTGAGACATTAAAAGTTCGATTTTAAGAAATTAAGATCCGTCTGCAATTGCTTGAAAGTTTTTTGAGTATCAAGTTTTATAGTAGTTTTGTAATTAAATATTTTTACCTCTTCAAAGATGTTTCAAACTAATAACGTTTTGTGTCCCACGGAGGAAACCAGGCCTAATCGTAACTTCATTAACTGCTTTGCTTTTGCAGCGTTCAGGGCGGATTTCAGGGTTTCTAGTGCGTGTGGGCGTCGCTCTGGCAGACGCAGCCTGTAGCGCCGACCGCGCCGCTTCCCTCCCTGAAATGACCGCTCCCCCCGCCCCCCCGGAGGCCGTGGCGAGCCCGTGTCTGCGGTCCCAGATGGTCCACGGGACAGAATCCAGTGCGGGGGCGGCTCGGCGTTAGCCGTGCCCCTGCAGCCCCTGTCGCAGGCGGGGCACGCGCAGGGCCACGCTCAGACAGCGTGACGGGCGTTTCTGAGGGGGCCGCGGGCTTCACGGTTGGCGGCGCAGCCTTCCTCGGTGTCCGGAGAGAAGTCCCCGGGGCTTTATTCTGTGGTGGCCACAGGAGGCCGTGGCAAAGGTGGGGGTCTGAGTCCTGCTGCCCGGTGTCCAGAGGGCCACGGGGTAGGCCTCGGACGGCGTGGTGCGGTCACGTCCCTGGAACTGCACCCTGGGCCTCCGGGCTGCACGGGGACCCACTGGACTCTGGCCTGGGGGGGCCGTCATTTTTCTTTGACCATTAGGAATCGTTGCTCGCCGGTCCCCCCCGGAGGCCTCAGGCTGCTGTTGGGTCGTTCCTGCTGTGTGGAGGGTGCAGAGCTGTCCTTGATGGCCAGCAGGCGCCGTGGTGCAGAGGGACACCGCCGGGACCCGGGGCTGCGTCCTGGCGGGCAGCGCAAGGCTGGGCGGCCATGCACAGGGCCCTGTTGTCGGCGGTGGCTGCAGCGACCGGGGCCTGCGCGGGCTGAGTGTGGCCGCACTCAGTAGTTCCCCAGTGACCGCGGTGTTGCTCCCGCCGCTTCCCGCATGGTGGCTGCACAGTGCCTGGCGTGTCCAGCAGGTTACGACGATGGCCTTGCCGTTCAGACTCACAAGGTGGTTGCCATGCCGGGGCCTCCCCCTCTGGCTTCACTTCTCTAGCCTGTGCCATCTGCGTTGCCCACCATCGCCTGCACCGGTGCAGGCACCGGCCAGTCCATGCAGATGTCACTGCAGCGTGCTCACCACTGCAGATTAGTGACGTGCAGCGCTTTACCCTGATTCCAGAAGGTCCCTCTGGAGCCCTTCATGGATGAGGAGCGCATCCCAGGTGACAGTACCCGGTGTGGACGGAATCCGTACTCGGAGTCGTCGCTGTGTTCTCCAGCAGGAGAGCGCCACGCACAGCGCTGCACACGTGGGGACTCTCCCTCGTCGTGTGACAGTGAGCTGGAAACAGGTTCGGGTAGTGCCACTCCAGTGTGCTGAGCGTACCTGCTGACTGCTGCTGGCTCGGCGCGGCTCCTCGGTGACTATACTTGGGAGCGCCATGCTTGCTTTGGGAGACGGGTTTTTCTGGTGGAAAGATCAATCCCGTTGGTCCACGTGAAAAATGAATCCAAATACTGACATTAGTTCACGAAATTACAAACAAATTTAAAAATGCCGTTTAAATACCTAGAAATTCTAGGTAGCTTTTTCGGTTTTCTTTTTTAAAAACAAAAGTAATATATGTTATACTATCAAATAATACAGAAAACTGAAAGAAGATGGTGTTCATTAGTACTCCTATCAGGCATAGCCATCGTTAAAAGCAAATCCACAGAGTGAAACGTTAGAAATACTTTTAGTAAATGAGATCACATTCAATGTGAGTTTTTTACATAAATATTAAAAGTATTTGGTTTTAATAGAAGTAATAAATTGATGTAAAACTGAAGGTGCATAAATGTTTCTTCATCCCCCAGACACAATTCCCTAAAAGACCATCTAAGAGTAAAATTAGAAAAACAATTAAAGACATTAAGGAGCTTTGAAAAATGAGAGCAGCATTTTTATATTTTCTCTTGCGTTCTCTCCCCTACCACAGGAATTTAAGCATGTGCGTGCACACGTACACACTTGTGTGTGCACACTTCTGGGTGTTCTGGTCGAGGTCTGCGTATCTATAACATGTGACTCCACCCCTGCCCTCCAGGCTTTTAAATCCACGTTATGTGAAACCAGTCAGCGCTCACCACCTCTCCTTTTATTGTGGCTTTTTTGTCTTGGCTCCATCATTTTGATCTCTTGCTTGGTTAATTTTATCATCAAATGGCTCTTCTCAACATGGGCCATGGGACTTCATTTTATGATTTTCTTTCTGGATGACAATGCCTGTCTTTTGTTATCATTGTCAAAGGAACACTTGGCTGACTTTAAAATTCCGTCACACACTCTCTTTCTTTCAGAGATCTGAATGTTCTAATCCATTGTCCTCCAGCACCGAATGTTACTGAGACCCTTGTACCGTGGATTTTTTCACTTACCCTTGAAGGGGCTAGATTTTTTTGTATAGTTGACTTCCTCTTTAATGACTGTGCAGGAATGCCATGTGTCCTGAACTGGCATGATTGATGAGGACCACCTGTGGCCTTCCTCATCCTTGAAGGATGACGTAGCTGGGTATAAAAGCCTTGGACCACATTTACCTGTAGGACATAGGAGTCTGCACATTGCTCTGGAAATGTATCACACCAGGTTCATTTCATTCTTTATGCCCGCACAATTGATAATTTTAAAACATTTGCTTAAATCTTAATTACACAGTAAAGATATTTCTTAGTATCAGCTATTCTATGTAAACTTTATTTAGTGTATTACATATTTTTTCAGTTATCTTTTTAGTAATTAGGTCAGTTCTTCATCGACTCAGCCTTCTGGAGTTCAACTGTGCAGCTCTTCTGTAGGTGTTTCCTTGCCCACTCGTGTCTGCAGTCACGTAGAGGATCTGGTCACATGTCTGGTGATTCCTACGCCATTGGCGTGGATGCCTTGGGCTGGCACACACCAGTGCAGTTGTTTTAAGAGAGGAAGAGCGGGGTGCAAGGCTGAGAGTGTCAGATCATGTTACCTGATCAGGGAAGACGAGGATTTGGTCACAGTCGTGGTAGATTATAAAGAGCCACCTTTCACCAAGAGATCGACTCCCCAGCTCCTGGAATGTGGGCTGGCCGTGTGATTTGGTTTTATCAGCAAAACGTCAGTGTTATACACTTTCTGAGCCTAGTTCTCGAGTGACTTTGCAGTTTCTTCCCTTCTCTTCTCGAATGTTCCTGCCTGTTATGGTTTTTAATGGTTTCTTCATGCCAGAGACAGTTCATCCTGTTATATCTTTGAAGTTACCTTTTTCCTGCCTGTTTCTGTTTATATATGTTCATTGCATTTTCTTCTCTAGCCACACTAGTTATCCTTGTTATGGAATCTTTTTGCCATCCCATCATCTTTTTCTCTAACTTTTCTGGTTTTATCCCACTTCTTTGGTTTCAGTTTGATTATCACAAATACAAGTTAGTGATTTTCTTTTACTATGCATCTGTTTTGATAGTTATTAGTTCTGACTTCTTGGTTTTATAATGGTGGTATTTTAATCCTTAAGTTTTTTACCTCTGGAATTTTTGGGGAGAAATAAATTCCTTTTACTATTATCTCCTTATTTTATTATGATCAGAGAAGGACATGTTGGGTATAGCCTCTTTCCATTGTCTCTGTCCAGAGCCCAATAACTTGATGTTATTTCTACCAGAGGCCAAGCAATCACTGGACAAAAATGTAATTTCATATCATGATCACGTGTTTGTTCTGTTGGTCATTTTTAGGCCAGTCTTCAACAATAAAATATTTAAATAATAATTGCAATTTTTGAAAATTTTTATCTATAAAATTGTTTTATGATATCATTATCTATCAAAGTACGTTTGTTTATAAAGTACTCTAATACTTAAAAGTGCATTGAACTGTGTAACGTAGGCTATAAGAGGCAAGAATGGAAAAAAACTAGACTGTTCGTAAGAATAAAACAGAAGCAATAATTGAGAACGAATGTAAGTGTCACTATTTTGTAGCTTCCAAAACCATGTTGGTGCCCTAAGTCTGACCGAGGTTTATGAGTTTGGCAGCAAGCAATTTATCTTCTTCTCTACTTCCGCAGAGGACGAACAGGCTTAAACCTCCCCCAAGTTTGTGTCACAGTTTCAAGAATTAGAAGCAAGGAAGAAATCTTGTGACTCAGACGGTCGCAGAGCAGATGTGAAGGGCTGGGAGTCACTGCAGGTGCTGCTGGCTTCGTGTCGGGCTGGGTGTGGAGACGCGTGTGAGGGTGACCAC
The DNA here is from genome assembly GCA_030015415.1 of Cynopterus sphinx. NCBI lineage: Eukaryota > Metazoa > Chordata > Mammalia > Chiroptera > Pteropodidae > Cynopterus > Cynopterus sphinx. The sequence continues at coordinate 218,125 of CM057381.1, forward strand.
GATTGTGTGAACGGGTACGCGACTCCTTTCTGGGGGGCGCTCAATCCCCCAAGTGCCAGCAGCGGCACTAGCTGTCGGACCTGGGCCCCACGCCGGGCCCTCGTGCCCCCCTCTTGGCTCCTGTCCGTCTGTCCGTCCTGGCTGTCGTCACTTGACCGAGAAGGAGGCCGAGTGCAGTGCGATGAGGTCACGGCCGAGGTTGCAGGCTCAGCAAGGGTGTGGCTGGGATTTGGTCCATGGCAGTTGGACCCCAGGGTGCTTTTGTTTGTCATTGTGTCTGGAAAAGGACAGTGCTACACAGATACGATTTTCCTAGCTGGGTTTCAAAGAACGTTCTCAATGCTTCTGCGTGGTCCCATGACCTCATGCTGTAATTAAGGCAAAAGAGGTCTTTTTGAAATAGTCACAGTTAACATGTTTAACTAAACCCATGCTGAGAAAATTATAAGAAACGAATGATTTGCTATTAATAAAAGAATCAAGCTGTAAAAGCAGACCAGGTTTTTGTGGGCCAGCTGTTCAGTGACCAACGACTCAGCCACTCTCGTGGAGAGACCGCTGCGGATTTGGCTTGAAGGAGAGTTGGGTTCATTAGAAAATGTGGGGAGAGGCGCTCGGACCTTTAACCAGCCTACTTTGGGGGGTTTGCCTTTGCTGAGTGACCTAGTAATTTCCGTAACTTGCCCAGTTAGCTCCTGGAGGGGTTTTCTAGGGGCTTGATTTCGTGGACTTAGCTATGATGTCGTAATCAGTTTCAGAAAGGCTGTTGACATTTCTGAGACACGTCCTGTGAAAACACAGGGGAAGTGCTTGTGGTTCATTCATAATTTCAATATTCAAAGTCATTATCTCTCCCCTGGTGCCTGTTTGTACATCAGACCAAGGAATGCCCGGGTAAACCAAATGCACGCACCTGCTGGGAGAAAGTCAATGTGGTGTCATCAGCACATCCGTTCACATGCCATCTGACTGCAGTGACTGCGTGGCAGCCCCGAGCTTTAATCTGCACGTGCGCGGGCGTACGGGCACGGGGACTGTGCGCAACGCACGGTGCCGGTTGTGTTTTCACTGGTGTTAAGTGAGGTTCCTGTTTTGTTTTGTAACGTGGGGTCATGCAAAGGAATGGAAACAGAAACTAGATGCTGCGGAATCACCGTAGACCTGACGCAGACCTTCTCTGCCCTGCTGAGCAGCTAACCCCTTCGGGCAGATTGCTTGGTATTTCCTGACCTCGGGGCCCTGTCTGCGGACGGCCTCGTGCAGACTCGGTGCAGTGAGTTCATGGATTCGGAAGAAGGGCCGGAGGGCAGGGAGGGCCGTGAACGCCCCCAGCCTCCTAGTGCTCTTTAACACCCGTCACGTGAAAACGGAGTGACATGCTCGGCGTAACGCACAGGGGTGATGAAGACCGTCTTGGAACAGCGAGCAGAGGGACCCCAGGCCCTGAGGGTTAGTTGGCAGGTCCACGGCTTCGGGAAGCAGGGCAGTTCGTAACTGAATGAACGGTGGAGGCCCACATCTTTCTGCCTGGCCTCTGGGAACTAGCAGGATGTCGCCATAGCAACCAGGCGAGTCATGGTAGCAGGCCTGTGAGCAGCCAAATATTGTTATAGTATCTAAGACCCAAGACTGATGTTTTTGTTTTTCATTATCAGTCACTGTAGTTTCCTTCTCAACAGAACGGGCTCCTGTTCTATTAAAAAAGACTCATTTCGCAACGCTTTTAGAGCAGGTACTATTGGTTGCATGTTTTCTAAAAGTTCAGAAGGGTCCTTTTGAGGACCTTAACTTTTCTGTGGCGCTTTCTGTGTAGGGAGGTCTGTGTCGAGTGCTGTGACAACGCTGCTGCCCCGCAGCTAGTTTCCCGGTTTCAGGTGCAGCGGCTGACTGCTGGAGCTGTTCGTCATCGCCAGTGCTGAACCCGGAGGTTCGCAGTTTGCTGCAGAGTGTTTCTGGGCAGGCTCCTGTGCTCGTGTGTTTTCTTTTCCTAGTTCTGGCGTGTACACATGCACGCAGAGTAACTTACAGAAATCCATGCATACAAATTCCCAGTGGTTGTGTATGTATTCAGACACAGCATTCGAAAACTGCGTGTCGCTACTTTAGCGTCTGTGTTAAACGGCTGAGCTCTGTGCGTAGACAAATCTTAGGTTTGTAGTTAACTACTACTGTTAGGCTTTTTGGGCTTGTTCTACCTTATATAAATGTACGTTTTTGGATCAGCAGTATCATTAAGGTAATGTAACTCAGCGTATATTAGAAAACATTATGTTTCTGCAAATATTTATATTTCTCCATGGAACTCCGTAACAACATAAAAGTAAATAAAAATACACAATAACTTGCCATTTCCCTGTTGGATTGCAGCCCAGGAATTATTAGATAGTGAGTGATCACCTAATTAAAAAAAAAGCATAATTAATTTCTTGGCAGAAACAAATTATTTAGAACATTAGGATTTAGGGTTTGCCTTTTGTGTGTTTTGTGCTATCATATTGGTCAAGATTTTAAGACTCATTTGGAGATTGAGAACATACTCCTCCCAAATAGTTAAGTTGTAACATATCTAGAAAGCTTTTTCATTATCAAAAGTTTTCATTACGCTTTTTATTTATTTTGTAAAAAGCATTAGAAATAACAGCATTTTTAGTGCATGACACACAAAAATAGTTTTTTCTTCTCTAAATCGCATTTACAAACTTAAACATTTGCCCATACAGCAGTAGATGCTGAGGTATCTCATGCTCAGAGAAACAGTCACGTGTGTGTGATGCACATGTGTCTCAGCTCTGTGTAAGGAGCAGCTTTCCAAACATTGTACCAAGAATCGAAGCTGTGGTCAGCCGTTTGGTAGAGGAGGCTTTTGATAGAATTTGTTACGAGACCACTTTCTTACTTGTCCAATTACGTGATGAAACTGTAACAATCTCAAAACATAAAGTGGCTTTGCTAGTATCGGGGACTTGATAAGGTCTGTTTTAGGGGAAGCAAAAGAAGATGAATTCATTACGGTCTTTAGCTTTAACTTATTAAACTGGCAGATTGATTTCTTTTCTCATTTTAAACTATAAAGGACAGTGATTTAGAGTCATCCACGCTTTTCAGGTCACCTCTTCGTACCCTAAGTGTTAACGTGATGAAGGACCCAAGTTCTCTATCCGTGGCCGTGTTAGTGCTTCATCTAGTTGAATGTTCAAGTGAGATGATATGTCTTTCCATTTAAATTCTGTACTTATCACTCAGATTCCATAACGTGTTATTTATGGGTCCTGTTGGCAACGTTTCCCATCAGAAATCCAAAGCCAAATAAACGTCTCTCTGTTCGCAATGTCAACTCTTCCGCGACACTAGAAACAGCCGTGGGCTGCCCGCCCTTTGGGGGGCCACCATCCAGCTGCACCTGGGTCTGTGCTCTCGCAGGGCTCTCATGTGGGGGGTCACCAGGCAGGAAGGCACCGGTCACACGGGTCCTTGCTGCACGGGTTCGGACATAGTGTTTGACTTCCGTGGGACCCGGATTCTCGGTGTTCAAATGTTAGGGCGGCGACACTCACTTGAATGACTGTTGGAAGGCCGGACCCAAGGACGCAGGAGGCGGCGTCCGCGGAGGAGGGCCGAGCACGGAGGCTCATGCGGTCAGCGTCTGCCAGGGGCCTTGTCTCTCCGCAGGCGAGCAGCTCTGGGTGTGACCGCGCCTCTTCCTGAGGCAGCTCCTGGAGACAGGGAGCTCAGGAAACAGTCTCCCCGCTCCATCCCTTGAAACGTGACCCTCACCTTCCCGGAGCGCGCCCCATGACGCGCCTCCGGCTTCGCTTGCCCCCGGTATTCCGAGCGCCTGGAGACGTGGCTCCGTGCCTCCAGCTTCCCCTCGTCATCCCGCCCCTTTTTCTCACTGTGTCTACTGACTGACCGATTTTAACTTTAGGACCCCTCTCATTTAGACGTGTGTTGGAGGAGTTATTCCTCGTTCTCTTGTCTGCCATGGAGCCAGTAAAGACAAATAGCTCTCCTGCCCGGAGCCACTGGGCCCCCGCCTGTGACCCCAGTGCACCATGGCGCGTGCGTCTCTGGGTGCCCGGTTCAGGCGCAGTGGCTGACCCTGATGAACGGGCATTGATGAGAGTCCTGTCAGCATGTGCTGGACTCGACGTGGCCTGTGGAGCCAGACGGGGCTGGACTGGAGTTTGACCTGGCCGGAAAGGAGCTCCACCGGTCACCTAACTTTGACAGACCTCGGTCTGTTTACGTGTGGATGGAGATGCCAGCACAGGCCTCAGCCCGGCTGGAGGCCGTGGGTGCAGGTATGCCGTGGGCCCCCTCACAGTGCCTGGCAGGGAGCTCAGGAAACAGTCCCCCCACTCCATCCTTTCTGCCTCCATTCTCTACGCCCAACATGGGGCACGTGTCATAAGGAGAAGTCCCCTGAAGAAACTCGGGGTAGTGGTGGTTAAACGTGAGAACTCATGGGCCACAGAGAACAGTCTGGAACCTCGGTTTGAGAGGCACTACGGTGAGACGTCACGTTTCACCTACAAAAGTGACTTAGCCATGAAATCGTTACTGCAGAGTTTCCTCCTCGAAGCCTGTGGGAGGAGAGCCAGCCCGAGAAGAATTCTGACTGCGGCACAGAGGGTCCCTACACAGTCATGCAGGCTCGTATCAACGTGGGCGGCGTGAGGAAGTTAAATACCTTTTCATACCTACAGGTGACATTTGGATGACACACACAGTTCATGTGAATCCAGACTCAGCCGCTGATGCGTGTTCAGGTTCCTGAGTCACTGCCCGTTGGGGGAGTCGTGTGCACGGGGTGTGACCCGTTCACTGGCAGTCACTCTTCCCTTCACAGATGTAAATGGTGGGGCCCGGGCGTTCCTGCGGTTTTTTGTCCTCTCTGTAGCTCTCTAGCTGGACGGTCTCTTGGTTTCTTAGCCTGACTGAGTCTGTAGGGCGGTTAGGAACCTGTGTGGGGTCCCAGACAGGCGCAGGAAATCCCCTGGTGAGACTCGGGTGCGAGCGCTCGGGCGGCCTGGCATCTCTGAGGACGTGGCCGTGCTCTTCACACCAGCACGCGGGGCTCGAACGTGCTGCGGAGGACGCGGCAGGCAGGTGACCTCTCAGAGCGGAGCCGCGCCAAGCGCCTGTGAGACTTCGATGGGGAGGCTGGCGAGGCGGGAGGCGCGGTGGCCGTCGGCTGGCTTTCCCGATTCCCGCGTCCTTCGTCTCGCATCAGGACTCGGGCGTCGGCTGCCTAGAACGTGCGCGCGGCTTGTCTTCGTGGTTCTGCGTGAATCTCTGATCGCGGGAAAGTCTCACGGGAGCACGCCTCAGGCGAGCGTGGCCGTCTCGAGAGGGCCGGTGCTGCAGAGCGTCGCCGTGTCCCGAGGGAGGGTCGTGTGGGGTCGCTATCCTCGGTCTCCTTTGGTCTCCTTCGTGAGCATGGCCTCGTGTTTGTCCTTCGCCGGGCTGCTGCTCCGAGCCCGCATGGCCCCGCGCCGGGGAGCTCCTCACGGGTCTCTGGCGGGGAAGGCCGCGCGCTGGCAGAGCCTCGTTTCCTGAGGCGTTGGGAGGCCGTTTCCAGGGAGAGCGTCGCCTTGGGGGCGGGTCCATGGGGGCAGCCCCTTCCCTCCCCGCCCTCCCCCGGGCCAGCCGTGCTCCCGGTTCCCTGGCGGGCAGACGCAGACCGGGCCACAGCGCCGGCCCTGCCGGCTCTCCAGCTCGGAGGGCAGGTCCGGATCCACCTGGCCTCCGTGGTTCGTGGGCCAGTTCCTGCGCTGGCCGCCGCTTCTCCGTGTCCGCGTCTCTCCGGGAACCCCGACTGACGCCGGACCCGGGGCACAGCCACGGGCCAGAGAGTGGCCACGTGGCTGCAGTCACCAGAGGGAGCCAAGAAGCACCATCAGCCATCAGGTGCCGCGGTGACCTGCAATGGAGTTCAGAGGTGGCATCTAGGCCACCGCAGGGCCTGTGACACTGTGACAGCCCGACGGTCACATGTGGCTCGGCAAAGACGAGTCACGTGCTGGGGGAGAGGCGATCAGACTAGACATAGCTGCCCAGTGGCGTTGTCAGGCCCAGTTCTGCAGGCGTCACCGAAGTACAGCTCCCTTGTCACTTGTAGCAAAGATGGGCGTCAGTGCGGGTGGGTGAGACATCAGCCATCCCGGGCCTGCTCCTCCGGGGCGGAAGTGGGGGCACACCCTGGCACGACCTCACCAGGTGGCCGGACCCACCGAACTCCAGTCCTCTTGACGAGAAGACCTCAGAAGAGCCACTCTACCAGTGCACAGAAGCTTCCAGCAGGTGAGCACCCTTCGTGTTCCTTGGCTGGTGGATATGTCACTTCAGTCCCTGACTGTCACCGCGTGGCCTCCTCTCTGTGCCTCTGTGGCCTCCCCTGTTGCCTCGCACAGTCCTGAATCAATCACATCTGCACAGACCCTGTTTCCACATAAGCGGATGTTTGAGGGCCCAGGTGACGTGGCTTTGGGGGGCACGATTCAGCCCCCGCTGGTGTCAGTGAGATGTCCCCACAGAGCGAAACACCCTGCATAGCAGCTATCATGGCAGGCAGCCGTCTGTCCTCGGAGAGAGGCCTGAGAGCCATGTGTCCTGTCCTCACGGACTGCTGAGATGAGGCCTCAGGTGGCTTCTTGATGCTGACATAGACGTAACGCTGTCCCTGCCCTGTCAGGTCACTCTGGGAGGAGACGTGGAGTCCCGTCCTCTTGCGCGCTCCACTAGGTGTGGTAAAGGCTGGCTCGTGGGCTGCGCATGGTTTCAGCTGGGCGCCCTCACTGTCCCTCAGCGGGAACTCGGGCTGGGGACGCCACTGCACCACCCAGGTCAACCCCGCTCCGGTGGCCAACTCCCGTGACGTACTGGACGGTCTGGCAGTCCCCCGTCTGCCTTCTCCGGCGGTCTTAGAAACAGGGAGCGAGTCCGCGGACGCTGCCTTTTCTAGGAAGGCTATTTAGGTCACTGCCGAGGTGGACGGGACGTTTCTGAGACTCTTATGAGCCTCTGCCCGAATGTCCCCTTCCTGTCTCCACGTAGAGCCAGCCCCGGGGATCTTTCCCTGTACTTGTCGCCAGCCACTTTCGCTGTGGCACACATGAGGACGAAACGGAGTGTGTGTCAGTGGAGCTGGGTGTGAGCCCCCCCAGGCGTCCTCGTGGGCCGGCGGGGTCCCGCTTCCATGGCAGTGCTGCAGCCCCTGGACCCTGGTCGGGACCCCGCCCTGCACTGGTGTCTGGGAGTGAGCGCTGTGCCCTGCTGGGGGCGGGGTGCAGAGAGTGTCAGCACCGTAAAGAGCAGCGTCCACGGGCCCCAGACCTCTGCCGTCAGCAGAAGGTGCTTCCCAGTTACTCTCCGTCAGGGCTGCCGAGGAGGCAGTCGAGGGTCAGAGGGTCGTGTGCCAGGCGCCGGCCGGCTGGCCCCAACCCCCTCCCCCCTCCCTCCCCAGTGGGACCTGGTCGGGGACAGAGGGCCCTAGACTGGAGGGCGTCCCTGGTCTGTAAGTTCAGGCGTCGGTGGGCGCCCGCCGGGTGCGCGGCCCCAGCACGGCCGCTCCCGCACACAGACTGTGTCGTCAGCGCCGTGACGCGCCCTAGGAAGTTGCCCATTTATGGCGCCGGAGCCCATGATATCATCACAATAGCCGGCTGCCCGGCCAGGGGCCGCGGGGGAAGCGAGACCGCGGACCTCTGAACCCGGGGCGGAGGCGCCGTGTCCTGGGGTCGGGGGCCACCTTGGGGGCGGCGTCGCCATGGCCGGCCGGGCGACGAGCGGGCCTCCCCTCCCCGCCGGAGGCAGGCGGCCCCCGCGCCCGCCTGCGGCGCGCTCCAGCTCCACGTTTTCCGCGGCGCTGGACCGTGCGGGGCAGGCGCCGCGGCGCTGAGCCGGCCGCAGCGCTCCGCTCCGGGGCCGCCGACCCGGGCCGGCGCCTCCCGCCCGCGGCCGTGGTTCCGCACCGGCCCCGGCGCAGGGCTCCCCGCCCGCCGCCCGCGGGGCCCCGGCTCCCGCTCCCGCTCGGATGCGGCCAGCTGCGCCCCGCGCGCTGCCTCGGTAAGTGCGGGTGACTCATCCCGCCGTCCCCCTGGGCGCACGTCCCCCCGCGGTGGCAGCAGGCGGACCGCGGGGCCACGGGCACTGCGCGCTGGTGCCCCGGCCGGCGAGCCAGCGGCTTCCCGTACTGTGCGGCGCGGCTCGGCGCGCTCCCGCCCGGCCGCAGGGCGCTCTGCCTCCGGGAGCGGGTGCTCCCTCTCCGCAGACGCCGCCACGGCGCGGGCGGCAGCCCCCGGGAGCCTCCCACTTGCCCGAGGACGCGGGGAGGGCGTCGGAACCACTGCCCTGGCTCCGGGACACTGGCTCTGTCTCGGAGCCGCGTCAGGCAGCGGCCCCTGGCCGCCCCGCAGCCGGCCCGCCAGCCGCCCCGGCCTCCCGTTTGCGCTGGGAGAGGGCGCCGGGTGCCCGCAGCCGCCCGACCTGGGAGTGCGCGCGTGAGTCTGGATGGCGGGCCCGGCCGCGCGTGAGCGTGGGGCAGGCGGCAGTGCGGAGGGAGCCTGGGGGCTGGCCTCCTGGGGGAGAGAGGGAGTGCGGCGCTCAGGGCGCCCCCCAGGACTGGGAAGGGGCCAATGGGGTGACGCTGGGGGTGCTGGCAGTGCTGCCTTCTCGTGCCTGGTACCGGAATCCTCTTCAGAAGCCGGGACTCCAGCATTTAGCGGGGACCCAGTGGCCCTCTCCGTGTGTCAGAGGCGACAGTTTGAAGTGCACTGGGGATTTTGAGGTTTTGAGTGGAGAGTGCTGCAGAGCATGCCGCTTGTGGCTTTGCCCAGTCCCTGACAACCCCTGGGTGGTGGCCCAGCCCTCGGGGCTTTGTCAGCAGGGACCTTGCAGGGCTGTGGGCTGTGTGCTGAGCTCGAGGTGGCGTGTTTGTGAGGACGCCCCACGCTTGCCTTGATGGGCTTACGTTCTCTCCTTTTGCGCGTGCCTTCCCTTCCTCTCAAGCGTCGAGCTGCCCTCGCTAGTGAGGGAGAGTGCCACAAGGGGGTTGTCACCGGCTCAGGCTCCTAACTGACGGCTGATTCCTAAAGTTGTGGGTGACCAGACAGCTCATTGTAGCTGGGGCCTCCAAATGGAGCCGAGCAGTTGCAATAAGGAGATGCTGTCGGTTTGTCCACGTTGAGGTGAATATTGGCAACTTCATTCACAATTATGTCCCCGGAGCTCAGGCACATCTCCATGGAACAGCTGGTGTCAGAGTGGAAAGCTCTGTGGCCTCTGACAAGTCAGTGGCCCTGTCTCCCATGAACCAGTGTTCCTTACCGACGGTGCTTGCTAGGACCCTGTTACCCGTGTCACCCGTCTAAATGACACCTTCACACTGGGTGTCCTGATCCCCAGAGGCACAATTAAGAAATGGGGTCCTTCCATGGGAATTGGGCCATGGCAGAGTTTCACTCAGGGTCACTACATGTGTGACAGGTGTGGGTCGTGGGGACAAGCAGACACCCCAGGCGTAGGGGATCTTTTGACTGACGTGTAGTCCACGTGCAAGAATAAGCATTTGCAAGTAATGGATAGCGTATATTTTTTCACCAAGCCTCTTTGTTTTATTTATGGCTGAAGCAAAAGTGAAAAACCTGGAAATGCGTGATGACAGTAATAGTGTTAAAATCGGAAGAACGTGGCCACAAGAGGGGCACCCAGTGTTTCAAACGCGATGGGCAACAGATCTTCCACACTCAACCTGGAGTGCTGTCTGGGGGCGTCACGCGTCACTGAGTATTTTCAAAACCGGCCGAAGGAAGTCAACACGCTTCTCTTTCCGTAGAGCAGGGCCACTTCAGCTTAAACACCGTTTGATGTGATGGCTTTCTTTTTCTCAGACGTGGCGGGGCGGGGGTGGTCTTTGCACAGCGATTAGACTGACGTTCTCTAAGAAATGCAGTGTCGGCACAGGCTGAATGGGGACCCTCAGCACCTTGGACACATCACACTGAGCTCTGCCGACTGCGGGCTGCGCTGGCACAGACGCCTATTAGGAAGAAGGAAAGGACCCGCCCCACACACATCTGCCCCGTCGCACACCCCCAGCCACTCTCCCACCGCATCGCACACATGTACACGCACACGCGCCCGCCACGTCACGCACACGTATGCAGTGCACACACACCATCACACACTGTCCCACCCACACCTCACTTAGAGACTCCGTCTGCTGTGGCGCCATGAAGGCAGGGCCCAGCGGGCCCCGCACGGTCCCGGGGCACGGAGGCCGTGTTCAGGACGCGGTGTGGTCACCGCTGTCTTGGTGTGTGGGCTTCGAGAGAGACGCAGACGTGTCCACACAGCACGCGTCTTCTCGTCAGCGTGCGCCGTGCGGCGGGGGTCTGGATAAATACGCCTCCACGCCGACCGTGACTTCCTTTGTTCAGTCTCCGCCAAAACAGAGTCGCTCGCCGCCGGCATCTGCGCACGCAGCGGCGCGCGCTGAGGTTCCGTCTGGGCCTCTGACTCAGGAAGTTCTTTTCAGAGAGACGGCAGTTGCCGGAGATTCCATCCCCGGGTCGCTATTTGCTTCGTGGTCATTTTGAGATAATAACTGGTAGTACAATTAGCATTCGTCACGGGACTCGCATCGGGCAAAGAAGTCACAGCGTTTCCATCGAGAGAGCAGTTCTCGTGAAGTTGCTTTTCTGACCACGCGGTTGGGGAAGGCGCTCCAAGTTCGGCAGGCATCTCCCGGTTCTGTCGTCTGTCACACAGAGTGTTTTGCTTCTATACTTGGTGGAGGGGGGGTAGGGCTTCCAGAAAGTGTGGCGCCACACGGCAGAGTGCGCTTCTCATCACCCCTAAAGTGTGCGGAGGATGCGGCGTCCTCCCTACACCCAGGCCGGCGACAGGTCCCCTCCCTGTGACCGCGCCACTCCCTCCCTGGCCTCCGAGGCTGCTTCACCTGCGTAACTGGGGACTGAATCGCACTCACGGGAGTCCCCAGGTAGCTTCCCTGGGCCGTCCATCAGAAAGCTCGTGTCCCAGCGAGCCTTCTTGGGGGCCCAGGCTCTGCAGGGTCGCTCGCCGCACGGTGCCGGCGAAGCGCCGGGCTATCCTGGGAGCGTCCTGAGGGCCTCAGAGGGACAGGCCCTGCCGGGGACCCTTGTGCGTGGCTCTCTGCGAGGTCGTGCACGCAGCAGGTGCCCAGGGCACCGGGTCTCCTTGTGGCTTGGTGTACTGCCCTCCGGTCCTCCGCTGTGCGCATGGCATGGGGGGTTTCCTCGCTTCCCGCAGGAAGGCTGGACCAAGCTGGTTTGGGGAGGAGGTGACTGTCACCTGCAAGGTCCCGATGTGGCCTTCGTACTGGGCTCTGCACGGTCACATGTGACGGTCCGCGTCCTTCCAGAGGACTGGTGAAGCTGGCACACGTCTTTCAGTCTGGGACCCGGGAAATGCCTGGCGGCGAGTGCCGTGGCCGGCCGCTCCGCCATGATGGCGGTGTGCATCCCGTCACAGGTTCGGGGGTGACTCCCTCCGCTGCCACCCAGAAATCTGTGCCAACGCAGGATGCCGGACGTGGGCCCCGCCAGTCTGGGGAGCGTCACGGTGATAGCTGGATCTGTGACCCGTCTGACGCGTACTCATTGTGAACAGAAACCCTGTTGGGGAGTGTCCCGGTCCTGTTTCCAGTTTCTCTCCCTCCACGGAAAAACCCGGAAGGAAAGTTACCCTTAGACACCTCTCCCCCTCAGCCGGCATGGCATTTGGGGTGAAGGACTGCGACCCTGGGAAGGAGGGGCTGCCCTGAGCCTCCCCTGCAGGGAGACCACCGCGGGGTCCAGGCGGCCACGTCGGGCACGAGGGAACCGCTGGGCTTGGCAGGCCCCTTTTACGGCTCAGCTGCCGTTCAGGTGGATGATGCGGGCGAGAGTTGGCATCGGGCTGTCACTGGGCGGTGCGGGGTGGCCAGGTTTCTGAGGCTGGCTGCATCACTCGCTCGGCCCCAGGCTGCCGGCGGGAGTGCAGGAGGCAGTGGCGGGGCGGCTTGGGGCGGCCGTCCGCGCCCGCCGTCTGCTCTTTTGTTCCCTCGCCTCCCCCGACGCCACCTCATTGCGCCTGCGCCGGGGTTAACGTTCGTCTGTCCTGGAAGGTGCGTCCAGCTTCCTGGGAAGGCTCCGGGTGCGAGGTGCGCGCATGGCTTAGGTTTACCGCTTCAGTGGTCGTGTTTGACGTTTTCCTTCGACGCGTGTGAACACCTGCTCAGTGCAGGGTGCCCAAGTGTCCTGCTGTCGGGTTCAGAGCGGCGGCGGGCTTCACAGGTGACGCGCACGTGAGCGGTGCGCTCAGTGTCCGCGTGCTCGGAGATGCGTCCTTGCTGTGCGGCTTGTCCTTGGTGAGGGGGAGGGGCTGTAAGTGCCGCAAGGCCCCGAGGGAGGGCGGGCTGGTGGCACGAGGAGAAGCCGCACGCTTACCTCGTCTTCGTTTCTCCGTTTTCCTTTTCCTTCGTGATGGGCAAGGTGGTGGCGTCGTCTTCGGGAGAACGCAGCTTCGTCTGCATCGCTCACAAATCTCCACGTGTCACCGTGAGCACCCAGACACGTCAGCACATGGCCGCTCGACTTGCCAGACTCATCACTTGTGTCCTGGAGGGCGGGAGTGTTCTGGGAAAGCCACCCTTGTTAGTGCCACTTGCGTACTCTCGCTGCAGAGCCACCAGCCAGATGGACACCCTGGGCGTCGTCCTCGTCCCCGAGCGTGCGCTCAGCCTGTGATGACACGTGCCCGCGGAGTCCCCCTGCCTTCCTCATAGGCACGTTTTGGATGAAACCTGCACACGCACCGCACGCTGTCTCAGAGAAAGTGTGCTGCCGAGACCCGCACTCGGTCCACGCAGCAGGCTCTCGGGACGGTGCGGCCTCTGAGCTCACACGCTCCGGGGCCGGCGTTGCGTGTGTGTGTGTGCTGGAGACGGCAGAAAGCCACGCGTGGGAGGAGCCCACGTCGTGCGGGCGGCGCAGGGGGCGGAGCGGGTGGGTGCCGCCGTGGGCAGAGGTGGCGGCGATGCCGGGGACTGTGCTCTCCCCGCACGGACCTGGCGAGGGGGATCCGAGGGGAGACACGCGGTTTAGATCCCCCACGCGTGCAGAAAGCCCCTGCTTTACCTAGGGAGGGAAAGGCCCCTGGGGAGCCGGCCCCCGAGGCTTTGCCCTCCCGATGCTGTTCAGTGGGCTCTGGGGAGTGGGAGGGGTCGTCCCGCCCTGTCTGTCTGGTCCTCAGGCTGAGGCCTGGGGTGCACTCCGAGGTTTCGTCTGGCTTGTCCTTTGGTATCGTATCCACTCAGTGCATTTCCACCCAGGAAAACACAACGCGCTTGGCAAGGGACACAGGCCTCCAGTGTGTCGCTGGCGTATCTCCAGCAGGGTCCTGCGTGGGCTCTGAACGCGAGCTGTGCTGTCACGCTGCACCTGGCACCTGTGCGATGCACCGTGCAGACCTGACGCCACAGCTGGGGTGTGGCGACGGGCACCCGGTTCACCCCTGCGGGCCCTGTCCGGTCGACGTCGCACCCCTCCTGGAAGAGGCGGTCGCTTGTTGGTGGGACCCTGGATTCTCCGAGGGCTGGTCTCTGCACAGCCACACACCCTAGCTGGGCGCAGCGAGGAGACGAGTCTCGAAATAGTCAGGGAATCAGTTTGATGACTCACCCGCCCGCCCTCCCTGCCGTCTCCCATGATCCCTCTGTTTTCTCGGTAGCCGGAGATGGTTCCACTTGGGCCAGATGTAAGTTCCTTTCTGTCCAGTGAGGAGGGCCACGGCCGCCTGGCCTACCGGCTCGCTGAAGTTCTCACGGCGGGAGGGCTCTGGCGGCGGTTCACGGGACAGCCCGGGGCGGGCTGAGCAGGCGCCTGGGGGGCTGCCTCCGGGGAAGGCTGTCCCTGTGCACCCCGTGGGGCCTGCCCGGTCCCTGCCCCCCGCTCCCCACAGCACGGGGCAGGGCTGAGGCGGTCCTTAGCGGTGAGGGTGCGCGGGAGCTCCTGTTGACAGCCACCGTGTGTGACGTCAGCTGCTGGACCCTCGATCCTCTCTTTTCAAGTGCACGTGGAGGCGGGGCCGGGTGGCGGTGCACCTGCATCTGACCTTTCCGTTGGCGGTCCTTTGGCAGGTAGCCCGGGAGGAGGGTCTAGGCAGGGTCCTCAGTCACGACGACGTGGGGTTGTCCAAGGAGAGGGCCATTTGGGACCAGATCTGAGCGTGCCTCCCCAGGGAAGAGGGGGTCTACACAGGGCCGCAGAAGGGATGCCCAGTGCGGGTCTCCTGAGCAACCACAGGTGGGTGGACACGCGGGGCCCGCGGGTCTCCCTGCTGACAGCGGCGGCCAGCACCGCCCAGAAGCCGCGCCTGTGCCGTGCCCGCCCTGCACGCCGCCCTGTCAGTGAAGGACCAGAACCGGCACTGTCCTTGGCTGGCAGTCCCTGTTGCTCCTCGTGCGGCCTGCTGTGACTTGGCTGCCTGCTCGCCCTTCCTAGCGCGCGCAGGTTCGGGAGGTGCTGCGGCCCCTCCTGGCACAGGCCGAGCACCCGCGGGGCTCAGTCTGCTAGGCGGCCCTAGCAGAGCACCGCACACTGGCGGCTTATGGGACAGACATCGACGGTCTCAGGGTCTGTCAGGTCTAGAAGTCCCAGGTCATGGGCCCTGGACTGGGCACCTTCTGAGGCCCCAGGGGGTCTGCTTCAGGCCCCTCCCAGCTGCAGGGGTTTCAGGAAGCCCTGGCCTTCCTTGGCGTGGGGAGCATCAGCCCGTCTCGGCCCCAACCTGACATGGCATTGTCCCTGTGCATGTCTGTGTCCAGATCCCTCATCTATAAGGATGCCTGCCACGTTGGGTCAGAGCCACCCCGCTGCACTGTGACCTCATCCTAACCTATTACACCCGCAAAGGAGTCCCCATTCTGAGGTCCTGGGGGTTAGGACTCCAACACTGGACTTGGGGGATACTCAGAAATACCTGGCTTTGGGACGTAGCCGTGGCGTCACTCCACGCTTGGGAGCTGGGTGATGGGGGTGCTCTTAGGGCCTCTGGTTCTGAAGTGCATCACCACGCCACTCTGATGGTCACAGACACTCTACTTTAGCAGAAGACCCTGGGCCCAAATGCATTCAGGGCGCCCCGTCTTCCGGTGGGCAGACCTGCTCAGAGGCCTCCGTCTGTTCGCTCCTGAGCGTCGCACCTGTGACATCGCTGCTGTGCTCTCGGGATTCCCTTAGCAGATGGCAGGCGCCAGGCACACTGCTGGGAAACGCGCAGCCTTCCCGTGGTCTCCTGAAACCTGTAGGCACGGCTCTGATGCGTCAGCTCGGCCCCGTCCCCAGGGAGGTGGCTTACCCTTCCCAGGTGACCCAGCTGGGCTCCTGGAGTGGCCTCACTGCCCCCTCAACTTGAGAGTGTGGGTTCTCATGCAATAACCAGAGGCCGTCACCTGCTGCGTCCTTCTGGCTGCCACCAGCTTGGGAGCGTGAGTGTGCACGTGACGGTCCAGCCCAGCTGAGTGTCCTCGGGCAGGTCTCCAGCATCTGTCACTCTCCTGACCTTCCCAGCCCCTCTCCACGTGCCGGCCCAGCAGGGGGTTCTCTCCTGTTTCGGGACGTCTGTTCGTCTAGGATAGCGTGGGTGACAGGAAGAGCAGCAGCTGGCACTGTTGAAAACAGCCAGCGGGCTTCATTCGTAAGAGCAGCTTCAGGGTTACGGGAAGATGGAGCAGAGAGAGCACAGAGTTCCCGTCTACCCAACCCGTGCGGCTTCTCCTGTTCTAACATCTTGCCTTGACGGGGCACGTTTGTCACAGTTGACAGACCCACATCGACACACGGTTATCGACTGAGGTCCACGGTGTACACGGTTTGCCCTCCCTGTCATGTGTTCTGTGGGTTTGGACAGATGCGCAGTGTCGTGCATGCACCGCGAGCATCACACAGTGAAATCCGCTGTGCGCTCTCTGGTCACCTTCCTCCAGCCCCGGGCAGCCGCTGCCCTCTGCTGTCTCCACGTGCCATTCCGCCTGTTCCGGAACGTCAGAATGTCGCAGCAGCATCGGACTCGCACAGCACGGAGCCTTTGCAGATTGGCTTCTTCTACTTAACAGTGGCATTCAAGGTTCCTCCGTGCGTGCGTTTTCATGGCTCCATGTTCCACGCTCGGGATGGGCCGCAGTTCACCATCTCTTACTGAAGGACGTCGTGGTTGCTTCTGCGTTTCGGCAATTCTGAATAAAGCTGCGTGAACATGTGAGTGTGGGATTTCGTGGGCAGAAGTTTGAGCTCAGTCCGGTAAATACCGAGGAGCGTGACTGCTGGGTCCTGTGATGAGGATACGTTCAGCTTGGCCAGAAGTCTCGTGCGTGACGTTGGCATCTTTCTCTATCTCATTTGCCATCTGGGCACACTTGTTGGTGACGTGTCTGTCTAGGTGTTTTGCACATTTTTAAGGTGAGCCGTTTGTTTCTTGACGAGTTAAGAGTTCTTTGGATACAGGTTCTTTAGTAGGTACGTGTTGTGCACGTTTTTCCTCAGTCCATCGCTCGTCTTTTCTTTTCCTCAGGCACTATTTTAATATAAATGTAAGCAAAGTACATACGTACGAGATCGTAGTACTGTTTCACCTTCCGCTGGACTCTTCTGTTGAAATTGTTTCAAAAAATCTAACATCAGGACAGTGGCTGTCGGTAGCCCACTGGGTAACAGGTGGGATGTTAAAGACCCACTTGGCCGCTGGGTGCCGCCTAGGCTGCTGGGCGTGGCTCACTCACGCAGCCGGGTCCCCCAGCTGTGGCGCGGGTTCCAGCCCTCGGCAGGCGTTTGAGTTTGCGGACAGTTACCGACCACGAACCGGCAGTGGGGACACTGCTCTGCTCGGTGTGGAGCTGCAGCCCACGGCGTGGCTCACGCGCCGCAAGGGGTGTCCCGCTGGGAGGACAGTCACAGACGCAAGCGGCCCTGCCACTCGGCGAGCGAGAAGGCTTCACGAGAGAGTGCGCACAGGGCCGCGGGCCCCGGCACGGGGAGTCAGCTCTCTGTGGGTCGGGAGCATCAGTGACGGCCTCACAGAGGGAGCAGCTTTTGACCGAACTTTGAAGTGCATTTTGATGCCAGAGCTGAAAGGAGTCATTTCAGGCTGGCAGACTGCGAGGACGGCGTTTGGGAACCGCATGGTGTCGCAAGAGCCGGGAGGCGGGTAAGTGACAGTTCGGCAGGGGCTGAGCGCGCACCTTCTCCAGCCTGGCGTCACCACAGCCCAGAGTCGCTGTCCTGTCATCGGTGTCATGGACGTTGACGGGTCGGCAGGGCCTGTGGGGAGGGGCGGGTCGACAATGTGCACGCTGGGCTTGGGCGCGTGGCCTCTTCTGCACCTTCCCTCCGTGTGGCCGTGGGCTGCCCTGGTGGTGGCGCCGGCAGCAGCGCGTTGGCAGCTTCAGTTCGCAGGGAGTGTGGGCTAGCCGCAGGCACGCGGTGGGCACGTTGCGTCCTGAAGTCCCTTAGCCGTGAGGGCCGGTGTCCCTGCCGAGTGGCCAGGCACGTGGGAAGGAGCCTACCCCGTGTTTCTGTCACAAAGCGACACGCAGGGCCCCGCTCACTGACGAGCGCTGTCCCTGGTGCCGACGCGCAGGCCGGCTGCCCAGTGAAAGCCTCTCGGGTGCTGGCCTGGTCAGCTCGCCCTGCACCTGGGACGCAGTCCCCAGTCCAGTTCCAAGTCAGACGGTGATGCCATCCAGGTAGAATGTCACTCCCAGCGGGTGAGTCTATACAAGCTCACGGCCGCTGGCACGGCCCTCTGGGGCACCGTCCAGTGTGTCGTACTGCGCGGGGAACCTCCGGTGTGTAGGGAGTAGCATGTGGCCTGGGATTCTGAGCACCGACGACCAGGAGGCTTTTGGAGATGGGGAGGCCTAGCGTCTCGATGGTTCAGTAACGAGGTAACGGGCACGTTTCTGCATTCGCGTGCTCAGGTACTGTTGGGCGTGTTAGCTTTTAAACCGAGGCTTTGTCTAGGGGGTGACAACCCATCTGATCAGATTCGCACCGATGAGTTGGTCTCCTTCCTTTCACAGTTGGAACAGTAAGGCCTGACCTTGCTGCGGCCCTGATGTCCGCTCCCTCCCCAAACTCCACTGCTCGCAGTTCGCGCCCGCCACCCGCCCCTAGGGCCGCAGGTGCTGGCGGCGACGCTGATCCCTCGCAGTGCAGACTTGGTGGTGTCCTAGCTCCTGCCGTTTGTGGTACTCAGTCCTGATTAAGGGAATTGTCCATATTGAGTGCTTCTCCTCTGACCAGCTCCATGTTCTTCATTCACGGTCTGTCGCGTTGTCCCTGTACTAGGAACTTTGTAGAGTTGAAAACACTGTCACACGTTCTGAACTTAGTGTCATACAGTGTCTGGTAAGGGTGGGAAAAGCCATCTGGGGTCCCAGTGGAGAAAACATCTACCTGAGGGACGTCGCGCCTCTCAGAGGCGCACTGGTGACGTGCTCGTGGGCGATTAAACTCCAAAGGAGCAGCACAGGCCTCGGAGCTCACTTGGCAAAGAATCGCACTTGGCAGGTGCGGGCTTGGCACAGGGCGGCCCCAGGCTGGGCCGGTCTGTCTCCTGCAGGGAGAGTAAGTGGCTCATTCAGGGACTGCTGGGTAAGCAGAGGCTTCGCCAGGCAGGGGGGCGGACACGCCCTCCTCCTTTCTGTAGGATTTTACCTGGATGACAGGACCTGCAAGGAGCAGAACTCACTTTGTGGAGATGATGGGTGGTGACTGCTGTGAGTGGGGAAAAGCAGAGCTCAGGACAGGCTGTTCCTGAGACCGTGTAAAATAGGGTAGGGCAGAACTTAGGTCTCATTGCCTCGGCTCACCATTTAAAAACGTTTCATGAAACTTCTGCTGCAGGCTGATGGTAAATGGTTTAAATATACGTTGAAATTCGTGAAAAAGGAAGTATGTCTCCGCCACCATTAATGACTTAGTCGTGAGCCTGACTGCAGGTTCACTGGGAGTCGTGGCAGCGAAACATGCGCTCAGTTACAGAGTTCTTTGTTCCCCCAAAAGAAGTCACTTCGGAGAGGAGCGTGCTGACCTTTGAAAGGCCTTTCCACACTGGGTCTTGCATAAGGGACGTTGGGCGACACAAATGTCAGCTGTCCAGCAAGGGAGAAGCGGCTTCTCACACCCCGCCTTCCCTGAGGCTCCAAGAGGCCAGCGGGACACCAGGCATCTCCATAGGGCCGGAGCCCTGCCCTGTGCCGAGGCGGGGACAGCAGTCACCCTCTCGTTCCCGGTTCTTCACTTGCCTTCAGGAAACACCAGACGTTACGGGGAGTTTTGAGGTCATTTCAGCTCTGTTATCGAGTTTAAGTCTGTGTTGACTTCACTACCCAAGTTTGTGCTCTGAACATTCTGAATTGAGATTATTCGTGCCCTGAGTGTGTGCATGTTAACGTTCTGTGAATACTTAAGTGTGAGTCCAGAGATGGCTAAGCTCGTAATCACGCTCACTGACATCACGAATTGTTGAGAATCAGAATTTAATGGCTGCTGAGCTGGGACAATTGATGTGATAGTTCTTAGCCTTGTGTGAGGACACACGTTTCTAAAGTGTGTCACTCAAAAGAGAACTGGAGACTGCTAATTTCACGTGTGAGCACCAGCGCACAACTCAGCAATTACAGTTAGTTCCAGAAGTTAGAAATGAGGAATGCGGATGGACCTTAATGAGAAAAGTAAAGCCGTGTTTTGCACCGCAGGGACTTTTTCCCTGACGTAGACAGTGACTCGGGTGTCTGCGTGGCTCATAAAGGCGCATGCTCCTGCTGGGGTGCGAAGTCACAGCGCCTGGGGTCTCCGTCAGCTCTCCACGAGGCACGATTTCAGTGCGTAGCAGGTAGCAGGGCTCTGCCCTTGGCCTGGGGATGGGGGTCCCAGGTCCCGGGCCCCGGGTCCCGGGCGGTGCCGCCCGCTGTGGCAGTGCGTAGCCGCAGCCCTGGCGAAGTTGTGAGCAGGGGGTGCGGTCCCAGCCCCTGGGCTGGGGCATGTCAGCTCTGTGGACGTCGGGGAGCGGAGGTGGAGGACAGCGAGGCCCCCATGGGGAGCCGGGCCTGCCGGGCAGGGCCTGCAGCAGGGCCCGGTGGAGGAAGCGGGCTGGCCCGGACGGCGGGCCTTCTCAGCAGGGCCAGGTTTCCCGCGGCCGAAGGCTCCACAGCTTGACGCCTCAGCCTCGCGACACCCTGAGAGCCGTTTCTTCCCGGGGCTCCGCAGTTGTGAGGGGCGGCCACGTGCACCCGGGGACCGGAACGGGGGCCCAGGGCGACAGTGAGTGTTCAGGCCCAGAGAACCGGCGGTCTGTTTTCCTGGGTAAGATGCTTCAAGTGCGTCTCTCTGTTTTCTGCTGAGGCTCACGTTTTCAGTCTTCGCCAGCGCATCTGCCGCTGCCTTGTTTCTATGGCGACGCCGTGAACTGCAGCTTGAGCGCGCGGCTCGTCGGGCCCCCAGGCTTATCCAGAGCCGTCCAAACGGCCCCTCTCAGTGTGTGCACTGAGCAGTGGCGAGCCAGCGGGGTCAGGGCACGGCAGGCCCTTCTCTTGGTGGGTGGGACGTGGCGGGTGTAGACAGGACTGTCCGAGCGGATACTGACCCTTCCAACCAGTGTGTCTTCCGTGTTCGTCTTCGCTTTGCCCTGCGTGGACCGTCTTTTCGTGTCTGAGTGGGAAGAGCTGAGCAGGGGGAACAAAGCCCAGGACCGGCCGTCAGAGGCCACACCGCAGTGGGTCCCCAGGGTGGGCGCCCTGATGGGGAGCCGCCTCCGAGGGCAGGTCTGCGGGTGGGGGCCAGCTGGGTCGAGGCGTGCGCTCGGCCCATTTCGGGAGCCCCGCTGCGGCCTGCCCGTTTCTGCCTCTCACCCCGTTCCCGCTGCTCTCAGTCGGCTCTGGCTCTCTTTTTCAGAAACAGTCTGCAGAATGTTCTAGATGTAGCAGTTTCCCGGGACACAGTCCTGGGGCGGGCCGCCTGCCCGAGCTCTCTGCCTGCATCATGGAAGCTCTCCCCCCAGCCCAGCGTGTCTCCAAACATCCTTCTAGAGTTGGGAACTAGCTTGGAAATGAGTCCCCTCTGGTGTGAGGGGGGCCCTGAGATGGCGGCGCAGCGCTCACGGCCCCCGGGGCGCCGGGGACGTGGTGACCTGTAGATGGTCCCCCAGCCCTGTGGCAGGTCTGAGGGGCGTGACCTGCGCAGCAGCTGCGCAGTGCAGACAGGTGGGGGCTGGCCACCGGGGAGCTGGCCCCCGCGCCGGGGCGCCACCCGTGGATGCAGTGACCGCCCACTCTGCGTGTGGACGTCACAGAACTCACAGAAGCTTCTCACGTGTTCCCGTTTACCAAGCGGGCAGCGCCGTGGCGCCCGGCGGGGGGCCATGTGCTGCCCCGGCGTGTGCTCTGGGATGGGGCCGTCACGGCCAGCTCCCCGGGGCTCGTGTGCGTTCCAGACAGCGCCGTGGCCGAGGGCCTGGGCCAGCGAAGCTGGCCGCATCCTCAGCCTCCCGCACACCGAGCGCCCTACAGGTCCTGGCGCCCTGACGCTCTCGCTGGAGCAGCTTCTTCCAGAGCGCTGCGGGGAGTCGGTGCTTTCCGTTGGCAGCTCGGACACCTGCCGGCGGCACGGGGATCACGAGGAGTGACTGTGGCCTCTGAGGAGACCCCGCCGGGCGGAGTCCAGCGGCTGACCACGCCCGCAGCCCCGCGTGCGGGCTGCCCTGCGGGGGACGCCGCTCAGCAATTCCGAGCCGACCCGACGCCCCGGGGGCTTGCCGTCCGCGCTGCCACACGCATCACGGCGACGTCTCGTTACAGGAGGGGCGCTGCCACGCGTGGCCATCGACACGCTGCACGTGCAGTGAGCTTGGGGGGTCGAGGGTGTCTCGCGGGGCACGGAGGTGACGCGGCAGGTGGCCGCATGGAGCCCGCCGCCCTCCCCCCGCCCCTCGCAATATGTGGCGTTGGACGGGGCAATGCGTGCGCGTGGCGCGTGGAGCCGGTGTGGGCCTCTGTGTTTGTGTGGGTTCAGCCTCCGCAGGGCACTGCGCTTAGGCCCTGAAAAATCCCTTCACGCGTGGACGTGCGTGTGGGTCCTTATTCTGGCGGAAGCGCGTGGCTTGCGCTGTGTCTCAGAGCTCGTGTGAGAAGGGAGGGTGTCGCAGTGAGCGAGGAGGATGCACAGGCAGCTCGGCGTCCGTGGGCACTGGCCTGGTCCCACGGACACCAGACTGTGCGGTGCTGATCCCCCACCGATGGCGGGTGCGGCTTGCACGTGACCTGCGCTTGCCCTCGGCGTGCGGACTCATCTCTGGGTTACCCACAGGGCCCCGCGCAGAGTGGGCGCTGTGGGAACTGTTGTTGTACTGTGTGTTTAGGGACTAATGACACAAAAAGCCACGTTCAGCATAGACACGCCGTTGTGGGTCCCGCTACTCAGCACGCAGCAGCCACAGGAACCTGCGGTGGGTCGTCGGGTGTGTGCCACTCCTGTCACCTCCATGCCCACCCGCAGGGCGCAGAGCAGGGCTGTGACCCGGTCCGGGAGTGCTGCCGGCAAGAGGGGTGCTGCGTGGCCCGGGGCAGGCTGTGTCCTCGGCCAGGAGCCCGGGGCGCCCCACCATCCAGGGCCGAGCGCGCGTCTATGCGGGAGTCACGGGAGTCACGGGAGGGGTGGGCTCTCCCATTCCTGGGGGCCCCGACATCCTGAGTGAGTGAGTGACGAGGGTGCAGACTTTCTGTCCGAACTGCCTCGCGGCCCAGGAAAGGTGTCGGCTGGCAGCTCTGAGCCAGCGCTGTGACCGCTACGAATCAGAAGCCCCCGTCAGCCTGCCCTCGCGGCGCTCCAGCGGAAGGTGGCTCTTGTAGCTCGGCGACAGCAAAGGCTCTGCTGCATTTCAGTTCCTTTCATTTGCCGCTCTCCATGGGGCGGGTGACAGCACGTGGACTTTCTGAAGTGGACCTGAGACCCGACAGTCAAGTGCTCCCAACTCAGCAGGACGCCAGGTCCCCACACTGACCTCCCAGGGCACGTGCTATGAGGACACGGGAGTGTCATCTTCAGAGAGTCACGTGGGGAATACTAAAGTGTCAGATATTTGGAGTAAAATCTGGAAAAATGATGCATCATAAACTGACCGAGCCTCCGTGATAATTTATAAATTCTCTTCCGTGTGTTACCTGATGATAAAGAAAATAGAAGCAGGGCTGTGTTCATCGTCCCCGCAACCCCCAGTCTCTCTGTCTGTTCTCTCGGTCTCTGTCTCTCCACTGCACCGCTTTTGGAAAACAACCGAAAATAAGTTTTTCTTTCGTATTTTGTAAACTTACTGACATTCACTAATGATGACACTAAGGGTTCCCGCCTTTTCCTTTGTATGCTGCTCCGCTGTTTCCTGTTTTTCTTCGGAAACATCTCCCCTCTGAGACAAAGAACATGTGATGACTAATCATGTCCCCAAGCTGCTCCTCAGAGCGGGGGAAATCCTGTTCTTCTTGTCATTGTTCTTGAGTGAGGGACAGCAGCATTTATAAAGCGTCTGGGGACTTCCTGGTCAGTCAGCACCCGTGACGGGCAGCCTCTGGTCACCACGGGTGTCTGGGTGGCAGACTGTCACCAGTGCCCGTACATCGCTCCATTCAGCCCTCACGACCAGCAGGTGCTGCCATCACTTTCATTCTGTGGCCCAAGGAGGCGTCAGGACCAAGCGCTGTGTCACTAGCTAAAGACAAGGGCTGGGAGGCCAAGCTGGGAGGAGCCACAGGCATTTGTCGTCACCGGACTGTCCGCCGTCTGTCGTCAATGGACTTTCACTCAGTGGACTCTCAGACAATGGACTGTCTGTCGTCACCGGACTGCCCCGGCAGGGGTGGACTTTGTCACCCAGGAGCTCTCTCCGGCGTTCTGGGGAGATGGGATGTCTGCTGTTTTAGGAAGTTAAGCCTGTTGAGGAAGCCACAGTCACTTGGCAATTGTAAGACGTGTGTCTGTTCTCGTTGTCCATCGTGTAATTGCACTTCGGATCTGTTTATTCAGTGCAGTGAGGTGACGTTGGTCAGTAGCGTGTGAATCTCCGTGTACAGCTTTATATCGCACGTCTGTGTCCTCCGCCACGTGCGCACCGCCCGCCCGTCACCACGCTTCCTCCCTTCTCCCTCTGTGCCCTCCACACCCCCTGCCCCTCTGGTCACCTCCGTTCTGCTGTCTGTCCCCGTGAGTTGTCTCTGTGTGGTTACCTGTCACTTTTGTCGCGTATCCCCCACAGGAACGAAGTTGATGGCTGTGTCCCTTTGCATCTGCCTTCTTTCACTTGGCGTGATTCCGTCAGCCGCCGTCCACGTGGTTGCGGATGGCGGTGCTTCCTCTTTTTCGTGGCTGAGTGGTAGTCCGTCACGGACGCGGACCGCCTGTTCCTTACCCAGTCACCCGTCAGCGCACACTCAGGTCGTTCCCGAGTCCTGGCCACTGTCAGCGATGCTGCAGCGGACGTGGGGTGCGAGATCTGTTGGCGCAGTTTTTTCTTTGGAAAATACTGAGAAGTGGGATTGCTGACTGATGCGGTGATTCTGGGCGTACGTTTTTGAGGAACCTCCATCCTGTTCGCTACAGTGGCGGCACCAGCTGACACCCCCACGTCCTCACCCACACTGACGCCTGGTCTTTTTGGTGACGGCCACGGACAGGTGCGAGGCGACAGCTCACTGGTTTTGATGTGCATCTCCCTGGTGGCTGGGGATGGCGAGCACCTCTCCTTGTCTGTTGGCCACCTGCATGTCGTCCTTGGGAGATGTCCAGTCAGACCCCCGCCCATCCTTTAATGGGACTGTTGTCGAGCCGTGTGAGTCCTGTATGTATTTTGGATGTCAGTCCCATCAGGAGTGGCATTTGCCAATCCCTTCTCTCGTTCAGCAGGTCGCCTCTTCACTGCGTTGCTGGTTTTCTTGGCTGTGCAGAAGCCTTTTACCCGGACGCGGTGCCCCTTGCTGTTTTTTATTTCACTTCACCTTCTCATCTCCCTGTGTTAGACGAGAGCGGCACAGGACCGTCGCCCACCTGACGCGTTAGCTAACGCGTGTCGTGCGTGAACGTGCGGCTTTCATCACGTTTTGAAATGTGGAGCATCTCGTAGGTTCCCTCGGTGTCCTCTGGACCATGTGTGGCGCTTGCTCTTTCTCTTGGTCACCTGACCCCACTCTCTGGTGCGGCACTGGCCCCTCCGGCACGGAGACGGGGCTGGGCCCGGGGTGCCCCCTGCAGGCGCCATCGCCAGTGCCGCCCCCATCCCCTCCTTTCCGGCCCAGGCCCAGCTCCCACAGCACTCGGCGTGCTGTCCCTCATCGTGGCCCGCCTGGCGCAGCAGCTTCGTTTTCCCAAGGGGGCTTCAGTCTGTCCCTGCCGGGCGTGGGGCCGGTCATGACCCGAGCCAGCTCCTGCACGGCCGCCTCCACGTCCGGCCCTGCGGGCGTGGCCCGCGGCCCCGGAGGGGAGCGGCCTCGTCTCCGCTGCGGCTGCGGGCGGCAGCGCCGGACGGGCCGTGGGTGACAGCGCGTTCTCGCCACGGCCTGACAGGGCCCCGTGCACCGTGACTCCAGGAAGCCCGTCGCTTGCGTCACAGCTGTGATTCTCATGGGAGCGTGTGAAGGAGCACAGGGGGCCACTGACATGACTCCCGGGGCCCCGCGGTCGCCTGTGGGGGTTCCCCGTGCTCGGGGGAGACGGGCCCCCGCTCATGGGTTCCAGCTTCGCTTCCCGTTCTCAGCTCAGCCGGCCGGCCGTGTGCGTGTCCCGTCTGTGTGTGTATGTGTGCGTGTGCACGTGTGCACACACTTTCCACATGGCCTTAACCCCGCCGCTCACAGGAGGGAGGACGTGCCGCCCGAGCGGCCTGTCCCCGGCCAGAAGAGTGACGGTGCCCCGGCCCCCGTCCGTGAGGCGCGGTCGCCGTGGCCGGCTGGCAGGGGGCCGCTCCCACGGCTGACACGCGGCGTGCTGGCCGGGCGCGCAGCGCTGCCCACGAACTCGCTGCGCGGGGCCTGGAGCCCCCTCAGCGGGGCAGCCGTGACCGACGGCTGTCATGGGCAGGGCGCCCGTCGCCCCTGTCCGAGTGACCGGGAGAAGCAGGTTGTCCGACGACGGGCATCTCAATGTTCTGTTTCCTTTCTGGATAGACGGCTGTATATGTATTTAATTTTGAATTTCTTATTTCAAAAAAACAATAAAGGCAACTCCAGCGATATGAGTTCACGTTCGAAAGAAAACAAAATTTAACAGATGAGAGGGAGCAGAAGTGACCGACGACATAAAATGCTGTGCCGGCCTGAGTCCCGCCGCGTCCCGCAGTGTCCCTCGTGCAGGCAGCCCGAGTGGAACACAGGGAGAGGGTCACGCGTCGTTCCCGTGTCTGTAAAAAGTCAGGTGCCCTGCGCCCGAGGCCAGGAGCAGAAGACTCCCCTAGGTTCTCACTCGGCCAGACTGCACATCAGCATCACCGTAACCTTGGCAACCAGCTCCCCAGCACTTCTGGCTCTTCCTCAGCTGGGTGTCCCATGGCAGGCTTGGGGGGTCGCACTGACGGCCTGACCTTGGGGGAGGAACCAGGGAGGGGTGAGGCCAGTACACATCTGGGGTGCGGGTGCAGCCTAGAGGCTGGGGATGGGTGTCCCTGCTCATGGGGTCTGCTGGGTGACACGCAGGGCCACGAGGGCCCCAGCCGTGCCCCGAGGCCTTCTCCTCGGCTATGAGTCCCCCGTGTGCCCTTCCACCTGGCCGTGATGCACTCAGCTCGAAAGCTCTTCACCACACACTGCCCCGTAGGCCTCGATGGGCATGAAACACACGCGTGCTTCTCCTTGGTTCTGAGAAAAAGCACGAGTGTATTTCTGATTATGTACGAGGTGTGAAATGCGTTCACCTCGTGACAGAGTAAAAGCAGTCATCCGCTTTCCCGTGGGAGTTAGAATGTTTCAGCTGCTTCTCGGATCCGAGAGGCCACCTCAGTAGTGAGTGTGTGTGCGCACGTCCGTGTATGCACGCCTGTGTTTGTGTACGTCTGTGTGTGCGTGTCTCTGTGTACATGCATCTACATTTGTGTAGTCTGAGTGTGTGTGTGCTTGTCTACGTGGGCCTGTCTGTCCATATGTACGTGTGTTTGTGTGTGTGTGTGCCTGTCTGTGCGCCTTCGTGTATGTGTACGTGTCAATGTGTGTGCGTGTGTTTGGGAAAGTGAGTGACTTTCACGAGCACGAGTGCTACTGTGTTTCACAGCTTCTTGGGGACTTGTGGTAAGATTCAGTGCATTAAAGACGTTTTTCTGACAGGTTTGATCAAGATGATGTTATGGGCTTTATGCTCCTTGGGGGACCCGCATTGTAGGAAGTGTGTTCCCCCGGGTTTGTGGTTGTGCTGTCACACTTGTGATGCAGACTTGTGCATCTTCTCTGGGAAGCACCCTAACTGATCACGATGCTGTTCTTTTGACATCCCGCCACACCTGATTGGCTAATATGTCACTTAGAACTTTTGTGTAGCTCAGAAACCACGTTGCTGTGAATTCGGGATTATTAGTTGTAGCCTGAGTGTGGCCAGCTACTCAAGAATGTTGGTGGCATTTAACTGTCAGCAGAGCCTTAAACGAGAGCAGCGTGGTTATTCCCAAATCATGCTGGGAGGGTGGTACAGTGATCTCTTAAAATAATTGACATTTTCATTCTGTGCCTTTCAGAAAATCAATAAGTAAACACTATCTACCGTAGAGCAGGAAGTTACTGTAGTATCTGAAGTAGATAAATTGTAGAAGTAGAAAACGATGCTTTGGACAATTGAGTTTTAAATTCCTCAGAGTCTTGATTTTCTCGTCGGTAATTTTTATTGCAAAGCCTCATACACAGGCAGCTGACTTTGTAGCCTCTTGCTAAGGACTAGACCCCTGACCTGCTGTGTGGACCCTGACGGGCGCCCCGGCGACTAGCACAGCCATCTCTGGGGCACTAGACCCTATAATGTCACGTGTACTTGACTTTCCTCTTGGTTAACCAGCAGCCAGACGATCCGAGTGCTCTGGGCCCCGGCTGTCAGTGCTGTCGTGGTGGTTCTTGGCAACACGTGTATGTGCTGTGCCTGCCCTGTGTGTAGCTCTCTGCAGGATCCCGCACTCAGAAGAGCATAAGAAAATTGTCTTTCTGTAAACCGGGAAGCTGGACGAGGTGACTGTGACCGTCTGTATGCTACCTACCGATAGGAGGACTCATAGGAAATACACATTCACGTGTAACTCCCCGAATCGTTTCACTTTTAAGGGGATTTGGGATGATCCCTCATAGGTACTCATTTTCTGGAAAAATTAAGTTCAACTTCATCAGAAATAGGCTTTGGGGACTGTGCCTGTCTTGCCCAAGTTTGGACTAAGAAGGGCCTGGGCCCAATCATTTGGCCACCAGGGTGCGTGGTCCACATGTAATCGGCACATTATCCAGGTGTTACGCCAGCATCGAGCGCTCATTCGCCGGGTGTCACACACGTCCGACACTCACGGCAGCGTCAGCCGCGCGAGAGTGAGCAGCGCGGTTCAGAGTGAGTGACCTGAAACAGGAGTTTACACCCGAGGAAGGGGAGACATCTGTCTGTCTGATTGCTCTTCGGTTGTGATGTTTAGGGCCACAGAGCTTCACCTGATTTGTTGGGGACCATCCCTTGTCTCCAGTGCAGCCATCAAAGGTTTTCCTTCCCCACTGGTTTTAGGACCTTCGACGGAGAGCTTTCGTGGATTTCCTTTACGGTTTTATTCCTGCTGTCGGCCACGGAAAGTCAAAGCAGAGACCCGCGGTGTAGACCTGTGATGGCGCATCAGTCAGCCACAGGAAGGGCATCACGCCGCGTGTGTCCGCGCGATGGCCCTTCAGGACATCGTGCTGAGTGAGACACGTCAGAGGGAAGGAAGTGTGAACACCGCGGGCCTCGCGGGTGCGGTCTGAGCGGCCGGGCTCACGGAGCCGGAGCGGGGCGGAGCGGGGCGCCCGTGGGGCGCGGGCTGGGCCCAGGGTGCCGGCGGCGCCCTGGCAGCGGCGCTCTGCTGCGCAGTGGAGATTGGCCCGGAGCAGAGGCGGAGTTTGTGAGCAGCGCCCGAAAGAGCAAAGCTTGCCGGTGAGGGACGGGCGTCTCCCCGCGCGGGGCTGGCCGGTGCCGCAGGGCGCGCGTGCGCCCCGAGTACGTGCCGCGTCGTTCCTCTCGCACACGCGCCTCCGCAGCGCCGACCGGGACGCCCGGGCCGTCTCCTCGGTCAGGGAGGTGTGTGTGTTCGCTGCTGCTCCTGAGTTGAAGGGCTCAACGAATCCACGTCTGCCGGGGTCCCCCGGCAGGGCCTGCAGCCCCCGAAGCGATTGCTGGACTCCTCGCCAGCGGCCCCGCCTCCTGTCCGCATGGCCCCGCCTCCCCACCGTGAAGCCCCGCCCTCACCAGCGTGGCCCCGCCTCTCTGTCCGCATGGCCCCGCCTCCACGCCATGAAGCCCCGCCCCATCAGCGTGGCCCCGCCTCCCTGCCCATGTGGCTCTTCATGTGAACCTAGAGGCTCCCTGGGATTTGGTTGCAATTTGTTAAAGATGGAGATTAACCACAGTTTTCTAATTGTTTATTTTTGTTACATGGAAATAAATGTTTTACTGACCTTTTTTCTCGTCATCTTTCTATACTTTCATTAATTTATTCAATTTACTTTTCCTGTAGATAGTTTAGACTTTCTACACCATTATAAATTGGCTACAAATGTCAATTTATTTATTTATTTATTTTTTTAAATTCATAATCTGGCTTTAGCGTGGTGGCCAGGACCTCCAAGGCCACACGGAATAGTAGTGGTATGTTGGACACCCAAGTGGCACTCACAGATTCCATGAGGGGGGACTCCAATGTCTCTATATTAAATACAGCATTTACCATTGGACGGGTAGATACCCTTTATTAGGTGAAGACATCTTTTTAGTTCTTACCTTCTTAAAATCTATATCATAAATTGAATTTTATGTTTTCTGTCAGGATGATTATTTTAGTCTTCATTCTTTCATATGGTGTTAATATTGATTGATTTGTGAGTGCTCAACTACACGTGTGTTCCTGAAATAAACACAATATTTTTGCGCTTTTTTATCTTTTTGAAATATTGCATAATATTTGCTAATGTTTTGTTTAGCATTTTTGCATATATATTTACAACAGATTGCCTACTTTGCTTTTTAATCCCTTTGCCTTGGAATTAAGGTTCATCTGACCTCAAAATAAATTGAGGAATTGTTCTTTCTCTCTGCTTTGAATAGTTTATGTAATTCGCATTTATTCTCTAAAACATTGGAAATATTTCTGGGGGAGCCATCTGCCTCTGGAGATTCGTCTATATAAAAGTTTACATCTATTCACTGTTTTGTTTTTTCTCCTTCCTTGTCTTCTGCCATATTAATCGAGTTTATTAGCCCATCTTTTCTTCTTTTTACTTTTTATTTCCTCATTCTACTGCTACTTACTGCTTTCCCTAAGGATTCCCACAGCCACCCTCACTGGAAACTAATGGAAATGGGCTGTTCTTATCACTTTCTAGACCATGCTGAGGCCTTAGAACGTGTCATCCCTTTTCTTCCCTCCTGCTTTGTGTTATTTTAGTTACAAATTTAAATTCTGCACATTTTTAAACTCAGCCAGATATTACTCGTATTGTTTGATGTGGCTGATGTTACTTTATATCTATTTATGCACGTGTTTCTTTCTTAGCTCTTTGCTTGTCCTTTTATTTTCTCGTTTTTGTCTGGGACCGTGTTCCTCCTCCCTGAAGAACTGCCTGGATTTTGGCTGCAGTGAGTTCTGTTAGCAACAGACTTGCTCACTTTTTGTTCGCCTAGAAATGCATGTTGTCCTTGTCCTTTTCCACAGCGTCCTCTCAGGCTGGGGACTTGGAGGTCAGCAGTTACGTCCCTTGGGCTTTTGCCTCTCAGTGCTTTTTGGTGAGGTCAGCGCCTGGCTTCTCCTTCATGTCCTTTGTCTTTGCTCTTCACGAGCTCCCTGTTGGTTCTGTGCCTGTCTACACGTGCCTGCGGCCAGGCTGGAGGGTCTTCTTCGGGCTGGGCAGGCCCTGCTGGCTGCAGCAGGAGTCCCTTTGGGCCAGAGGTGGGGACTGCTAGTCGGTCACTCTTCCAGACCACCTCCCGCGGCTTCTGAAACCCCGAGAGGAAGGGTCGCCCTGGTCTGCAGGATGGTGCCACCCAGTTCCCATGTGACTCTGGTGTCGGGGAGGGACAGCAAAATCATCACCGCGATGTGTCGTCACTGATGGGCCGGGGACCATGGATGTCGGGCTGGACAGCTGGGCGACTTACGTGACAATCTGGCAGCCATGTACCGTTACTGTGAATGTACTGTTTAAAGTTATTTTTTGTCAGGTAACGTTTTTCAGAGTTTAAAAGTAATACAGATATGAAAAACGTGTGATGTTACTCTGAGATAGTTTGTCAATCTGATATAATTCTTGACATTTGTACGT
The DNA here is from genome assembly GCA_030015415.1 of Cynopterus sphinx. Taxonomy (NCBI): domain Eukaryota; kingdom Metazoa; phylum Chordata; class Mammalia; order Chiroptera; family Pteropodidae; genus Cynopterus; species Cynopterus sphinx. The sequence goes on from CM057381.1 coordinate 249,704, forward strand.
GTGTGACACACACATACACGCACACACCTGGTGCCGTGTCGTCTGTCTGATCCGGTGTTCTGCTTTCTTCATCCACACCATGCACTTAGATTGTACGTGTATTTTTTGAAACATCACAGGTAAAGACTGGCTCATATTCCACTGTAAATGGAGTCTTGTTTATTTAGCTCTGTCCCTGTCATCAAACTCTTAGGTGGTTCTAGTTTTGAAAAACATCTGTTCATGCTGTTGCTCTGAGCCTCTTTTCACACGAACCTTTGACTTCGTTTCTGGTTATTTCATTATAATAAGTGGTTAGAGTACAATTACAGATCAAACACTGTGAACACTTTTAAGGGTCATGATATAGAAAGGCAAATTGCTTTTCTGATTGTTTGAACCAATTAATGTTCCCATGAGAAGTTCATGCACACGGTACTTCTGTCACCTTAATCTTACTATCATTAAATTGTAGTTCATTTTTTTTATCTTTTTCAAATTAAAAGGCAACAGTTGTATCTTGTTTCAGTTTGCAATCCTTTGTTTCCTAGATAGGCACATCTGTGTTAAACTATTTACTGGGTATTTGTATTTCTTTTGTAAATTTTATTTCAGGCATTTACCTGCTTAGCTATGGGAGTGTTAGTGGTTTTCTTACTGTTTTCTAAGATTTTTTTTTATAATGTTGATACTGACATTTTTACTTCTCAAAATAGGTTTCCAGTTGGACTTTGGCCTTTTTATTGTGTAAATACTGTTTTTAACATATAAATTGTGATACGGCCTTTCTCCTGGAACACGCCACTCACTTGCTGTATACTTAAGAGTACAGAGTTGAGCGGACAATTTTATCTCAAAGAAACAGCATTAGATATTCAGGTGGGTGACATAGGGCCTCAGAGGCTGTCAGTCACTGGATGGTGTTTACTGGATTTTGTTTCCTGTATTCTATGGTTGTATTCTAGTGAAGTGGGAAAATGTCTATTCATTTTTCTCTTGAAGGGGGAGGGAAAGTAATTTTCCCTCTACCTCCGGCGTTCTGGGCTGAGAGCCTTGTAAGTGAAAGGTTGGCGAGAGAAAACCACAGGGTCTACTAACCCCAGAACACCTGGGAGCGACCCCAGGCAAACCCTGCGGTGGTGGCCGAGGGTCCAGGAGTCCGACACCGTCTAAATCGGCAGAGGGAGGGGGATGGCCCTAGAAGAACAGATGGGATGTACGACATCTTGTGACAAACTTTGGGCTGTGGGGTTGCGTATCGTCTCCTTCCTGCACTGTGACAAGAGTTCGTCGTCTGGGCTAGTGACACTCGGGGGAGGGGAGCAATGACAGACTGTGCCTTGGAGGACCCGCCTCAGGTGACAGGGGAGATCAGGGAAGCCAGCCCTGCCCTCGCTGTTTGCCCTGTGCCTTCGGCTCGAGGCGGCAGGTTTGGGGTCTGGTGTCTTGAACTTCTAGTCATAGTGTGGGGTGGCATCTTCTGCTCTCCACGGGTGACACTGTTCTTTGAATGACGTAGGACTGAAGCCAGGAGTTGGGAAAGCAGTCCATCAGACGCGGTCTCCAGGGCCCGGGGGGGACGCTAGGTCTCCTCCGGCGAGGCGGAGGGCTGCGAGGTGGCCCAGGCCGCCCGGCGCACCCGCGGTGTGGGGCGGACGGGAGCGCGCCCAGCCCCGCGTCCGCTGTCCTCGGCGAGCTCGCGCGGAGCCGGCCCCCTCCGGCCAGGGCCGCGCTGTGTCCTCACGGACCGCCGCTCGCTGGGGCCGCGGAAAGGGGCCGCGTGGACGTCTTCCCTGGCGATGGCTCGCGGTCGTGAACTTGCAGCCATCCCGGAGGGAGCGAACGTGGCCGCGCCCCGGTGCTCGTCCTGGAACCGCCCTGAGAGAGGGCCCGGGCGAGCTCTCCAGACCGTCGCGTCTGGGAAACCGGCTCTGCGCCATGGTCTCCAGGCCACGCGCCTCGCCAGGCAGAAAAGCGGGTTCCTCTCGGGCTCGCAGACGGTCGTCAGCCGGTTCAGAGCACGTCCCGATGACTGTCGTGTCCTCAGGAGGAGGACGGGCTCCAGCGTGGCGTGGTCCGCGTCGAAGCCGGCCTGCTCCGGAGCCGGAGCCACTGCCGCCCGCACCTCGCCGCCCCCTCCCCGGCCCCGAGCCTGTGGGTCCCCTCTGCGCGTCCCGCGTTATTGCACGTTGTCCTCTGCCACCTGCGACCACGCGGCTTTCCGTGGAGTCGACGTGCGTGGTTCTGGCTGAATGAATTAACCTGCTTCTCTTCTGCTTTACTGTGAAGCCAGTAAACGACGTCAAGGGGACACTGGCAACCGTCATCTTGGTTTTAACGTTTTGCAGGCGCTTGGCGGTGTGGTTCGTTAGTGACAGCTCAGCAGAGGCAGGACTTCCTTGTGCTGCCATGCCAGGCCACCACAGTGTCTCTGGCTGTGCTAGAGGCGCCCTGCGGCCCGTTTCCGGCCGAGGAGCAGCACGCAGGTGCTCGTCTGCGTCCGCGCGCCCTGGGACCCTCCCCGGTGGAGCGGGGGCTGCGCCTGCCCGTGAGAATCCCGCTCGTCGGCTCTGAGGGGACTCGAGAGGCCGGCAGGCGGTGCACGTGTGGTGCTCCCGTCCCCTCCGTAAGCCCCAGCATCCCGATGTGACCGGGGCTCCTGGGGAGGGTGTGGGTGGAGGAGGTGCTGTGGGAGCTGCTTACAGCCTGGGCCATGTGACAGTCATTTGTGGAAGTGACATGGCTTTCTTAGAGCTGTTCTGCTTTCTGTCTCCCAAGTGACAGTGGTGAGCAGACAAGCGGCCTGCCCTAGAATGAGCCACAGGCTGGATGGAGGCAGGGCACTCGCTCAGCCCTGTGCTGTCCCCCTGCTGGTGCCCCCTGGCGGGACACCTGTTCTCAGGGATGGCCCCCCTCCCCATAAAGGCTGCCGGCCTCACTCGGGGCATCATCCCCTTCATCACGTTCTGTTCTCTCACAGGACGCCAGTGGTGTGACCTGATTAGGCCATTGCTATGTGGCCAGGGTAGATTTGTCCCTGACCACGACAGCTTTGTGTTCTGGTTCACATGGACCCGGATCCAGCCCACAAGCCTGAGGACTGAGCACTGGGTTGTCACAGGCCTCCCAGGAGGACTGGAGGGGGAAGTGCCGCTGCATGAGGCACCGGCCACAGGCATCCGCGCACACACACACGCGCACGGTGGCCCGGCCCCAGCAGCCTGCAGGCAGCCTCCGTGGGTGGGAGCTGAGACCACCCACGGTGGCAGGCGGTGCCCAAGAGGCCCTGTTGCCTGCCCACCCTTTCTGTTGTGATGACAACAAGCTTCTCCCCGTCCCGGGAGTGTGAGCTGGATCGTTTCCTCCATGGCAGCACGCAGGTGGTAGCGCAGGGCTCACAGTGAAGCCTGGCAGTGAGCTCAGCTGTCCTGACGTGACCCAGGCTGCCCCTGGCACCACCCACTACCACCTCAGGTCCCCTCGCCGGGGACACTTCCCTGACACTTTGCCACAGTGAGCACACACCCGATTTTTTAAAAACCGCGGACTCGTGTGACTTGTTCAGGATCAGGTTTCAGGGGGAGACTCGCGTGTCCGGGGCTCAGTGCATCCTTGTGAATGTCACCAGCTGTAAGCACCACTGCAGCATTGCATCCGTGAGCTAAAATCACCTATAACAGACGACTTCATCGTAAACCTTGATTTCACCCTGGCAGACTTGTGCTAATGAAGGTCACAGTGTGTCCCTTGGCTCCCATTCAAAGAGGGGACAGTTGTGTATGTGTGTCTGTCAGTAGTGGGAACAGGACAGAACACCAGACTGGGGACTTTGGAGTGCGTCCCTGTCTTCTGCTGTCACGTGATTTTGTTGGACTCTTGGGTACAGTGTGTAGTTGGACACCAGCCCCTCACAGGATGGGACACCGGTCCACTTTGATTTCACGTGGCACCTCACCCTTAAAGTGACTCTGAAGTTGCAGCGGCTTGGCTACACGGCACCCTGCACAGCACGTGCGGTGAGCCTGACACTCGTGCAGCCTGAGACCCCACCCCCGCGGGCCGCGCGTGCACACGTGCTTGGTGCTGGGCGATCGCGTGTCTCACTCTGCATCTCGGCCACCACCTGAGCCCGAGGACCCAGTGAGTGGCTGCCGCTGGCATGGCCATCATGTCTCAGTCACCTGTGACTGTGGATCCCAGCCAGGTTCCCCAGAGTGTCCATCAGGCTGCGGTCTGGACGAGTCCTGGGTCGTAAGGAGAGGTGGACAGAGGATGCAGCAATGGAACATTCCAGTGGGAAGGGACTGGCGGTTCTCAGGAAGATGTCCTTTCAGCTTCCTCCCGAATGTAGTGGTTTAGTCACAGAACTGGCGTCTCGGCACCCCAGAGGTGCTAGCACGGTCCCCAGCACGTCCGCAGTGCTGTTCTCGGTGTGTAGGGGGCCGGAGAGGGGAGCCTGCAGGACCCGAGGCTGGGAGGGTGGCACAGCCAGGACATCGTCGATGATGCCACCCACGGAGCAGGACAGACAGAGGGGCCTGTAACAGTCAGGAGGCCTCGGGCCCGGGTGGGGTGACAGCACGCTCTTGCCACCTGCTCAGGAGATGACAGGTATGGCGTTGATGAGCCAGCTGGGCTGCAGAGCGGTGGCGAGAGGGCTAGACTCAGTCGCAAGTCCCGCTCCCACACGTGACGGAGGCTCCGGCAACGGGAGAGCTCTCAGCCCCGGAGGCCGTGGTTGCTTTTGGGCTGACATCTGGAGGTTACGTTCTCCTTGTCATGGCAGCACAGACAACACGGTCTGAGAACCTCTCTGTGCACGTGTGTGCGCGTAGCATCACACAGGACATGCGACCTTTCACGTAGTGCAGACTCGTTCTAACATCATCACGCGTGCAGTCTCGTGTGTGTGCACACCCCGCGTCATGTGACTCGCTTTTTCTCGAGGTCCTGCTCCTGTGAATGACCGGCCCTCAGTGAGCCAAGCTCCATAAAGGCTGCAGATGGCCCTTCCCCCGAGCTAGGCTGCTGGGACGCTCGTGTCCCCTGATTGTGCCATATTTGGGATTCTTTGCCAAAGCCACATATGTGTGTATCTTCTCTCCATATGTTCCTGGAGTGCTTTTTGCTCGGGGGGAATCCCACCCGCTGTGTTCCATCAGGTCTCCCAACAGAACACGTGACCTCCTGGCCCAGCGCACCACGTGTCGGGGCCACCCTGCTCCCCGGACATCTGTGCAGACTGCAGTGGGCGCCCAGGCCGACCCCGCCAAACGGACGTGTGGCGTCCTTGCCGGGTCCTGGCGAGGCTGGCCTGGTCCCGACCCATGTGGCTGTCTTGCTTTGTGCCTTCTACTCTCAGCCAGTGTTTATTTCCATCACGTTTCAATCTCAGAGAAAAGAAGCAAAGCCTAAGAAGCACACGCGTCTGTCTGTGCAGGCCTGTGATGAGGCCAGTGTGGAGGCCACCTGCTTGCCGCGGGCAAGGTGGGTTGGCCCTGAGCTGGGGGACCAGGAAAAGGGGTGTCTGGGTGTGGTCACGGCAGTGGGCAGGGCATCTAGGCCTCTGTGGAGAGAACAGGTGGCACAAGGGTGCCCCGAAGGAAGTGGAAGACCGGTTTGCTGCGTGTGCACACGCGGAGGTGCTCGGGGAGGCTGGCTCTGTGGCCCTGGCCGCTGAGGTCTCGGCCCGGAATCACCGCGTGCTCCTTAGGACAAAACCAACACTCCCAGAGCCCCGCGGGGGGCTGGTGGCGGGTTTGCCTGGGGGCCAGGGAACTAACTCGGAAGTCGGCCCCCCATTCGCTCTGTCCCCCATCATGCTCTTGCTGTAAAGAAGAAACCCTGACCCGAGGTACCAACTAAAGTTGGTGAGCACCGGGCTCGGTCTCCTGGGGTGTATTTGGATCCTGCCGAACGACTTTCACACCCACCCCGAGTCATTCTGGGACACAGCGTGGAAGCTGTAGCAACTTCGGGGTTGAGGGGTTTCCCACGTTGGCCAAAAGTCTCGTCCGTGACTTCGCTGTGAACTCTGGGAGACCCACAGTACCCCGGCACCCCGTCAGCATCTGCGGCTCTGGCTTCTGCAGCGGCAAGAACAACCCAAGAGGCCTGTGTGCCCCGTGCTGGGTGCGTCCGCTCCGGCAGCTCTGAGCGGAGCAGTGGCCTGCCCTGGCCTGCCCCTGACTCCAGCCTCGCAGCCTCTGCGCCTGCAGCACACACCTGCTGGTCCCAGGACTGTCCCACCTGCTGGCGCGTGCGCACTCGGACTGGCGGTCAAGAGAACCGCAAAGTGACTTGTCTCCCGTGTTGCGTGCGCCACGGGGCCTGGAGTGTTCCACAGGCGTAATTCCTTTAATCCCTTAAGCTCCCGAGGAAGCTAGGTGTCCTCTGTAGGGTTGCTTCTGTGCTGCAGTTTGAAAGAATCACAGCGGCTCAGAGAAGGGGGTGCCGAGCTGAAATGGGACCTGTGCTTTCCGAGAGGTCACCCCGCCAGGCTGCACCCCAGCAGCACGGCCAGCCGACGAGGAAGGGCTCCGCGGTTTCGGGGGAGACCAGAGGGACTGTCTTTGAAGCCCACGGGTGGCAGTGCTCGTGGCTTCCCCGAGACTCCGCCCTCAGTGGCCGCAGCCGACAGGCACGCGGCCCGGCGGAGCCTGCGCGGGGTATTTGCTCCCCTCGCGTGTGTCTGGTGTCGCCAGCACTGCCAGCGCACGTGCCAGTGGCAGTTTTGATTCAGGCGCTCGCTGCACGGGAAGTGATTCTCTGTGTCGCCCACGCGCTGGGGCTTTCTCCGCGGTCAGGCTTTCTTAGGGAGCTCTCGGCGGCGCCAGAGCGCCAGCGTCTGCGTCGCTGGGCGTTTCCGCAAATCAGCACGCGCGACGCACCCTTGAACGCGTGCCCGGGGGCGCGAGAGACGAGGAAAAGCGCGGCGCGGGGCGCCGACGCGTTCCCTCAGAAACGGGCGCTGGACTCGGGCTGTGCGAACGCAGGCGACACGCCGGCTGTCCGATGCCAGCCGCAGCGAAACAGTCTCGTTGTCTTCGTGGGAACAGAGCTGCGCGCTCGCGGAGGGTTGCGGAGCGTCCGTGTCGCGTTTCTGTCCAGTCCGTGAAGTAGGACAGGTAAACCAACAGGTGCCCGGCGACGTGCCCTTTCTTCTTTTTTCCCAAACTGACGAGGACACAGGTCGTAGTTTACTTTTCTCACGAAGCCAGCGTGCTTCTGTCCCTGCTGCTGTGTACCTTTCACCCGGGGACACACTGACGTGGTGGAGATGGGGCCACGTCCACCCTGCACCAGCGCCCGGGGCCGTGGCGGAGCGTGAGCCCCGCGCTGCGCAAGTGTGCGCCGTGCTTCCCCCGTGCCTGGCGGGGTGAGCGTGGAGCTGGCGGTGCCACCCAGTCCTTGCGCGGGACGGCAGTGCGAGCCTGTCGCATGGAGCAGGGCGCGTCCTCCACGGTCGGCACCCCTCAGAAGGAGGCGCCGACGAGGCCCAGTGAGAAGGGACGGGTCACTGCAGCAGACGGCACAGCACCTTCTGTCACACCCAGGACGTGGTCCCTGCGCCGTGCACATGACAGTGCAGAGTGTAACCTCCGCCCCGGCCAGGTGGATGCGGTCAATCGCTGCGCGTCTCAATCGTCCTGAAGCAGATGCACGCGCAGGCCTGGGGAGTCACCTAACCCTCCCGAAGCACAGAACCTGGTGCACAAGGAGTAGATTTCAAACCCGGATCCTCTGAGCAGATGCTTCCCCTGCCCCCGTGGGTCCCACCGGCTCCTGATGGTCTTCATCCCATGTGTGTCCACTTGCCCTGTGAATGTCACCTCCCTTCAAACGGCCCAGGATGTGCGTGCCATGGGGGAGGTCAGCTTCGCAGGCGGGCCGGGCCACAGGTTCCAGGACACCAGGAATAGCGTCTCGTCTCCCTGTGGCACATGCCCCGGCGCCTCTGGCAGAGGCTGTGCATGATGGCAGTGATGGTCAGTTGCTGGACGCGTCCTGCGTCCCCCTGTGACGGAGGTGGCTTCCCGTGTCTGAGGGCCCAGTGCCAGACCTCGGGGCCACAAGGCATGGAGGCAACCTCGGCTGGCATGCACCGGGGCCATGCGCCGGCCTCCTGGACGGGCTGAGCCCATGCGTTCTCAGCACAAGATGATGCTGAGGGACTGTGAGGACAGGAACCGAGGTCACGTGGAAGTCACGCAGAAGGCTCATGCTAGACGGAGGCGGCAGGGCGCTCCTGGGACCCCTGGGGGCGTCGAATCAAGCCCAGGCGCCCACTCCAGGAAGCGTCCGCGCGTCTGGCTGGCTGCCTGCTGGCTCTGTTTCGGTACTGCAGCGCGGGAGAAGGAAAAGCAAATCAGACCAAAAGGAGAGACGCCAAGGTTGGTGGGGAGAAGTCACAAACCAGGTTTTAAGGGAGCGTCGGGAGACGCAGCGATGGTGCTGAATGTGCACAGGTGGCAAACAGGCCCAGGCGGAACTTTCCAGAACGGAAGCAGGTCCCTGCCCAGGTTCCGGTGTCCAGTTTCTCTGCTCTACTCCTGGGCTCCCCGCCTGGGAGCGAGACACCCCAGCACCATCTCGTCCCTGCCCCCTCGTCTCCCGTCCTTCAGGGCTCAGTTCCGATGAGAGCAAGGTGGTTGAGATGTGGTTCTGGAGGCCACCTTTGGGGTTCAGACCCTGCCTTGGCCACTTCTCAGCTGGGTGGCCTCACCAGGTCGCCACTCAATGTGCCTCAGTTTCCCCATCTGTCAAGTGGAAGGGGCGTGAGGGCACCGCGCAGGCTTGGTGTCCAGGCTGAGAGGGGCTGGTATGCCCGAGGCACGGCGGGCAGTGGCCTTCGGCATCTGGGATATGGGGAGCTTGGTGGGCAGAGCAGCCCAGCCCAGGCTGGGAGTGGTGGGCCTGCCCTCAGGGTCGGCTCGGAACGTGCGTGTGACCGCTAGAGGGATAGGTGTGTCCGCTCGGCCCATTGCAGGTACTCAGCGGTGCACCGGCCCCGCTGCCACCGTGACCGAGCGTGGTCCATGCTCGGCGGCAGCTCCGCTCCTCCCGTACTGGAGTGACTGCTCCTCCTCTGCGGGGTGGGGGGTCCGATGGTGTGGAGGTGACGAGTGGGGGCTGTGGACGTCTGCAGGGTGCTTTTAAGGTCGTGACCTGCATTGGCCCTGGGGGGGTGACCTCATGTCCAGATCCTCTGGGGCAGCCTGTGTCCTTTGTGTCACTGACAATGCCCACCTCAGCCCTTACACGGATCTTCGGCTGAGGGGGCTGGCGTGCCCCTGCTTCCGTGTGGGAGAGGACCGCTCTGAGCAGCTGATCCTGAGGCAGCTGCAGAGGCAGCAATTAAGTGTCTCTGAAGACAACATTGTGTCACCAAAATAGCACAGGCCACGCAGTAACAGCAGCGACACAGAACTTCCGTGCTGTTCCCGAGAAGTCTCAAAGCACCTCCCGACGGGCGCAGTGACTCACCCCACCAACCGCGTGGGGGCCGGCGTGTGTCCCTTCCCCTTCGGGGGCGGCCACACCACACCGCGCTGACACGGAGTCTGGGCTGCCAGCGTCTGGGCCGACGGCTGCCACACACACGGAGGGAAGGCTCCCCCGCCGTACCCCCAGGAGGTGACTCCAAGGAACCGGTAACTTGTCGCTGCAGCGCTCCAAGTGCACGTGCCTTCGAGTATTTCTCTTCAGCATTATCGGGACCCTGTGCACATGGGTTGTTGGGCGTGTCGCTTAATACAACAGATGACCCTACGACCCCACGTGTGGACAGTGCCTCGCTCAAAGCTGCAGGGAAGGGACTGAAGCAAATGAGCAGAGCAGCCCTGCCCTCGGGCGGAGGAGAGAGAGGGAGGAGGTTGTCCCGTCTCAGCCGGTCTCCAGGGAGCCCCCGTGCTCGTGAATGGGCTGGGAGGCGGGCAGAGGCAGCGGCGTGTGGGGCGCCCGGCAGCTCAGCTCCCGGCGCAGAGAGACGCGGGGGCCCGGACGCCTCTGCGCTCGGTGCCCGTGGGGGCACGTGGCCTCGCACAGGCTGACCCTCAGAGCTGAGCTCAGATTTGCCCGTGAACTTCTGTCGGCGGGGTAGCTGAGGTTTGCTGGTGTCCGGTTAGAAAGCTGGTGAGGCGTCTGGAACGGCAAGGCTTGTGTCCGGGATCGTCACCGTTGAAGCGTGCGCACGCGCACGCACACGCACGCGCACGCATGGTGGTCCGAATGACCAAAGGAATTCTGGACTCCCGAGGCATTTCGTGGAAGCGGAATTTTAGCGTCTTCACGCCCAGCGGAAGTTACAAGAAGCGCTGAGGAGGCGCTGCTCAGCGACTGCCCAGAGAGTGGACGAGCGCGTCGCCGTGCTCGGGCGGGTTGGTTTTCCCTTCGTGGCCAGCTTCGGCTGTGCGTGTGCACTCGGGAGAAGGATGGACTTCAGGGCCCGCGTTGCGGCTCAGTGGACGTTGAGAACAATATTGGGGAACCACAGAGTTCTGGGACGCGGGGACGGTGCCCGCACGGCAGGGCAGCGAGCCGAGAGTGTCCCCACAGGTCCTCAGGCCCACCGCCGCTTCGCAGGTGATGGGCGAGAAGACGCAGGGTCGCTCCTTTGAGCGGGCTGTTGGGAATGACCCTAGGACCCCCGCTCGCCCCGACCGGGTTGGCGGCGGTGTGCGGTCAGGACGCCCGCGTCCTGGTGCCCGGCCCGGCCTGTGGGCTCCGCGGCTGCCTCAGTCTCTGTCACTGGCCGTCACGTCGGGGATGCTCCAGGGAAAACTGCAGAAAACACTTGAGATGTCACGTGACGTTTTACCCGGCTCAGATTGGTGGAGGAAAGCAGCGCGTCTCGGGAAGTTAGCCTCTGCCCCGCGTCCGACGGCTTGAGGGCCAGCAGGCCGCGCGTGCCCTCGTTCTTTGTGGCCCGGGGTCCGGTCTTGGCACTGGTTCTCGTTCTAACCATTGGGTAGAAACCCTCGGGGAGGCTGGAGGTGATCAGGAATGGGTGTCTAATGAGCGACACAGCACGGTGGCCCCGCCAGACGGGGCTGGGGACGGACACCGCCCGGGCTGTGGGGCGCCTCCGGTCACACGCTCTCCTCTGCCTCGTCCTGCCTGCCTTCCTGCGCCTCAGTTTCCAGCGGCGGCTCTGTGCTTGTTTCTGGCCGTGTGCTCCAGAATTACGTGCGTCCCTTTGTCATTGAGAGCGGCCCCGCGGCCATGTGCTTCCCTACGGAATCCGTCCTCGGCGCTTGTGGAAATGATGCCTGTCCCTTCCCGTTCTCAAGGACGGTCATTAGCGGTTGTTCAGAATGATGCATGGTGTCTCCGTGCGTGCCAGGGCGCGCATTCGTCATGGGACTGTCCAGCCGGACTGTTCCTTGGGGTCAGTGTGCTCAGCGATGCGGCTCCTGCCAGCTGCCGGCCTCCTCAGCTCCCGCCCCGGGGCCTCGGGGGAGCTGCCCGCCAGCACCCAGCTCGCCTCAGCTTGCCTCCGACGCCTGCCGGCAGGGTGGGGCCTGCACCTCGGGGTGCAGCGCCCTTGGCCTTCAGCCTGAGCTCCTGTCGGAGGACACAGCGACCCGGCGCCAGGCTCACGTCACACAGGCTTGTCTCGGGAACACGTGTCCCGCCTCTGCTGGACGGACGCCGAGGCCAGGCCCAGAGCGGGAGGCGGCAGACTGTGGGCCCTGGAGCCTGGTGGAGGCAGGTCCTGCCGGTGGGGCCCGGCCCCCTGAGCAGTGCCCAGCGGCAGGAAGAAAGGTGTGGGCCTCACTGTCGGTCAGGGGGCGGGGCCCGACTCCAGGATCCAGGGACACCTGCCACGAGGGCGAGGGCACTGGGGCACCGCGAGCAGGGGCAGGGCTGTGCCCCTCCGGGCCCAGAGAGAACAGGAGGACGGGAGGAGGACAGGAGGACAGGGGAGGAGCGTCGGAAGCTGGGGGGGTGGTGACCTGTGAACAGGGTGGTCGGGTGGCCCCGTGCAGACCCGCAGGAGACTAGTCGCACGCAGAGTGAGGAAGGGGCTGTGGCGCTGGCCCGTCTGCCACCTGTGGGTCACATCTCCGCGCCAGCCGGCGTGGGCGACGGCTGTAGGGCAGGAGGGGCTGCCGCCCTGTGCAGGGTCTTCAGTGGGGCTTTCTCTCCTCCTAGAGGTCAGGCCCGGCCTCATGAGGGCCTCCGGGGGCATGTCTTGTGTGGAGTCTTCTACCTGCCCACGGCCTCCGCCTGTGCCAACCCAGGCACCGGAGGGGCGCTGCGCCCCGGACGGGTGAGGACAGAGCTCGGCAGTGCCCACCAAAAATGCCACCGTCCGCTGCGCAGATGCCGCCGATCCCTCCCTCCCGTGTGCAGTTCTGTCTCTAGCCCCAGACTGTGGCCTGGTTCGAGGTGCCTGTGCCAGGCGCCCCACAGCGGCGGCCAGCATCAGGGTCCCCAGCGCGCCCATGTCGCACGGCCCGTGAGCTTGCTGCTGTGTCCTTGTGGTCGGTGACACAGTCTTCTCCGTGTCCAGCACAGCCCACATCTGAACAGGTCGCTGGAGCTGCGGGAACAGAGCCCCAGCAGCCGGGGCCCAGACCGCAGGCAGCCATGCCCCTCGGTTCGGACGGCGGGAGTCTGAAGTCCGGGAGTGGACAGCTGACGTGTGTCCTGTTTGCTCTGAGATTGGAGCAGAGACACGCTCAGGTTCGTGCTGTCAGCAGCTAACGTTCGGGGCTTGCTCCAAGCCAGAAGCATTTGTTCCTTCACCCTGAACGTCTTTGCGTTTCAGACATCCCTTCCAAATGAGAAACGAACACGTGTCCCTGAGCGTGTCCCTACCTGTGCCGCACGCCCACGACCTGTCATCACACTTCCTTCCTCAGAAACAACTCCCGAGCGAGGTCTGCGCCTAGCGCCTGGGCTGCCCTGTGGCTGTCGGCACGTGGCGCCGGTGTGCACCGCCTGGCACACAGCGTGCTCGCCGCATGTCGCTGGGATGACGCGGTAAACACTGGGAAGGCGAAGGACACGCCTCACCAGAAGTGGGCAGCGTTCTGTCCGCGACGCTCCTGTGTCGCGTGCCGGACGTTTTCCCTAAAGCGCGGAGGGTTTACTCCATAAAGGATGGTTTTCCTGCGCGGTCCTCGGCTCCGGGGCACGTGCGTGGGCAGTGAGGTCGAGCGACAGTGTCATTCCGTCGCGTGCTGTCATGTTTCATGCGCTGTCACATCGCTGGGTTGCCGTGCAGTTGCGTTGTCATCTGTCACGTATTGTCACGGTGGTGCTGTCACCTTTGTGTTGCCACGAGTCATGTTGCTGTCTGTCACACACTGCCGTGCTGCATTGTCATGTCACATGTTGCCATATAGTTGTCATTGTGCAGTCACGTCGTCATATCTTCCGTCTCCATATGATGGTCGTGTTGTCATGCGCTGTGTATGGTCATGTGGCCGTGTCACACAGTTGTCTCGTCACAGTTATGTTGCATCACGTCAAGTGCTTGGATGAGCGCCTGCCCACCACATGGCCTTCACAGAGGGCCGTGGTCCCATGCTCTTTGCCGACAGCCACGGTGGCGTCTGGCTTCGTGGTGTGTCAGGGCCCCCCGCTCTCTGCCTCCTGTGAAAGGGCGGTGTCACGATGCGCCCGCGGTGGCTGCCAGTGTCGCGTGGGTCACAACGGTGCGGGGGGGCACAAGGCAGTGTCAACCGGCTTGGAGACTCAGGGAGACAGATGTGGACGGCGTCCTCTCGCCCCATCAGCCACTGCCCCGGCCGGAGGTCAGAGCAGGACGCCGTGGTGGTGGTGGGCACAGCAGCCCAGCGCTGCCTTCTCAGCCGTCACCACTGCCGCGTCCGGCCCCAGGCCCTCGCCTGCTGCCCCCCTGCCCGCACGGCCCTGCCACACGGCCCCCCACTCAGGGCCGCCCGCCGGCCTGTGGGCTGGGAGCAGAGCGAGTGCCGGCGCCTCTGCAGCATGAGCGCGGACGTCTTCGCTGCTGCGGCTGGATTGGAGAAGCTGCAGGCCCGTGGTGTCGCGCCCCGGTGCTCTCGGAACCGGCCCAGCCAGACTGTGGCCGCGTTGGCACCGGCCGTGTGGCCCCCCGGGCACCTGTGCCAGCAGCTCCCTCCGTGGGGTGCCCCGGACAGCTGCCCTGAGCTCCCTGTGCTGTCGTCAGCTGCACTCTGACCCTGAGGGAACATGGGGGTGTCGCGGGCCATCACCAGGCTCCAGCAGGAGGAGGGAGGGAAAGCGGGGGCCACAGATACTGAGCTTGCAGACTCTGTAACCGTGTGTGCATGGCATGTGCCCCACCGGTCAGCGCCCAGGGGTTACCCGGAGGTGCAGCCGGCATCGCTCTCCTAAGGCCGACGTCGGCGACACACCTGCGCCCACATGAGCGGGACCTCGGCGTTTGCCATGAGCATGGGAGTGGGCAGATGCTGGTGGGCACGCATGGTCACATGACGTCCCTGTTGGGCGAGTCCCCGCGCTGGTGTCACTAGCGTAAGTCGGCATCGTCTCATGGTTCCGACGAGGCTGCGCGCTTGCGGTGGGTCCCCAGGGTGCCGAGTGGGACTCCGCCTGCGGTGCGGGGGCCTTCTCCGGGTCTGCCCGCGGACAGCAGATATCAGACCCCGCCACGCGCCGGGCGGGCGCCAAAACTGAGTCACAAGACGGGCCGTCTGATGCCAGCAGTCGGGAGGGCATCCTCACGTGGCCCAGCGTGGGACAGGCTCTTCTCCCGGGGGCGTCGTGCACAATGTTCACCGCGGCCGTGTGCGAAGCGAGACTGCCCGGGCCCTGGCTTGCCTGTTGACTGTGTGCAGAGCTGTCGCCGCTGCGCCTGTGGCTTTGCCCGAGGCCCTGAGTAACGGCTTCTTCTCTCTCTCTCTCCACAGAGTCGCAGTGCACGCTGTGCGGGGAGCCGGAAGGTGAGTGTGCGCTGTGCCACGCCCGCGCGGGCCTCGTGGTGGACGCGGGCTGCTGGAGGCGGAACGCGCGCGCGGGGAGGCAGATGCTGCGACCGGGCCGCAGCGCTGCCTGTCCTGTGGGGTTAGAGTTTCATTTGGTTTTCTCCACGTACACAAATACATGCACGCACAGCACATGCACACACACACAATACACATGTGTTCATGCGTACACACACGTACGCATGACACCCACACAACACAGCACACGTGTTCACACACAACATGCAACACAACACACGATGCACGCGTAACATGCATACACAGTATGCGTGCACACAACACAACCACACACAACACGCATACGCACAAATACACGCATGCACAGCACACAACACAAACACAGTACACACACACACACATGTGCGCACACGCACAGTCGGGGACAGCCCCCGTGTGCCGTGTACACCAGAGACATGGGTCCTGTGCCCCGTCCGGGTCTCCCCGTCTGTACTCTGCGGAGGCCGCGTGCGGAGTGTGGCTGTCAGCGTGCGCGGGCATACGGAGCACATCAGCACGACTCCTGTGGGGAGCTGGGACCGAGGCTGAATCAGGGCGGGCGGTTCCCTCGGGGGTGCTTGTCAGCGAGGGTGCTGGCCTGTTTCTGGGGACATCATGGTGCTGGGCTCCACTCTGCAGTGGCCCGAGGCTGACCTAAATGGCCACGCGCCTGAGCCCTGCCAGCCGTGGGCGGGGCCTGCCGCCCCAGGTCCTGGCCCAGAAGGAGCCTATGGGACGGCCCCTCCGGACAGTGGCCAGAGCCAGCCCGTCCTGAGCGGAGTCCGGGGAGCACTCCCCGGTTGCCCGCTCTGGTGCCAGGGCCCCGTCACACACCCTGTCAGCTGGCACAGGTCGGGGAGGAGGGGCCCGTGCTCGTCCTCGTCCTGGGGGCACACCGTGGTGGCACTCAGCTGAGGCCGACTTGCCCTCATGGAAGACAAAGGCCAGATCTGCAGCCGAGGAGACCCAAGGGCTGGGCCCGTTGGCCTGGAGTGGGTGACCACTGTGGGAGGTGGACGGGCGTGGTGGCCTCCACATGCCCGTCCCCCAGGCTCCCTGGCGCCTCTGAGGGTGGCTGCAGTTCAGCTTGCAGATGGAGCTGCTGCAGAGGAGAGGGTGGCGGGGTCTGGCAGCATGGTCCCAGCTGTGCTGTGCGGTGGAAACAGCCGTCACATGACCATTCGTGCGTTTTTAAATCACGTAATGAGTCTGAGTGAGACTGGCGGGGCGCGCCAAGTGGCATCTGAAATCAGCTCTTTTGTTCGGTGATTTCCGTGGCGGCTTCGACCAGTTAACTCACACGTTGCTCAGAAAGGGTCAGAGCAGGGGGCTGGCGACAGACGCAGCCATCCGGGGCGTGGCGGCCGTCCAGCCTAGGAGGGCTCCACTGCCAGCTCCTGCTCCTCCTCCTCCGCGGGCCCAGTCCTCAGGCAGCCCTGAGCACCCTGCTTCCCGCCCACGCTCTGCAGAGCAGCCCGAGCGACCAGCGTCGTCCCAGAGGGCGGTCTCTGCCAGCCCCGAGGGGCGAAGCAGAGTGCGTGGGGCGCTGGGGACCCCCGCTCTGCACCTGTGGATCCCTGTAGTGGCGCGGCCCGTTTCTCAGAGAACCGAGAACGTCCGTCGTGTGTGAAACACGGCCCGCAGCTTCCGCGCGCCCACCGCCTGCACGTCCTGCACTGCCAGGTTTCTGAAACGCGGAGACCGATTCGGTGGGGCAGAATGTCCCATGGGACGCGCCGCCGTCCGTCAGCATCTTCTTCCTGTTCAGAGTCGCAGCTCACCCGAGTCTGAGTTGGGACCAACATCAGGGCCGCAGAGGGCCGCCTTGCAAGGCGGACGCATCGAGCCAGCAAGGCCTCCAGCGACTAGTGTTCCACTGGCTAGCGACCCGCTCCACAGAAAAGAAAGAAGGAAAAGAAAACATAACAATCTACTAATGGCGGTCTCAGTTGTTTGAACGATCGTCTGTAACAAAATAGGGGAGACTGTCCCGTTCCGTATCATTTTCCTCCTGGTCCCTGGTGCCTTTTAGGCGGCAGTGGTAACTGGATCTGCTGTAGCCAGGTCACTGCTCCTCCTCTCTTGACGGCACAGGCACCCCAGAGGTTCCATGCGACACTGCCCGTCCGCTTTGCGCAGGGAAGTGTTTTAAGAGTCTCCGATCCTTTCAAACTGTTCCGAAAGGTACACGACACCACCTGCTGCTTAATGAGACCACAGGGACAGTTACAGTCGTCAGGTGGGAACAGGTGTCAGCTCCTGGATCTGTCTGTTTTTTTAACGGCTCGTTTGTCCTCTGAGCAAGACGGGTGAGATGAAGGCTGGCCGAGGGGAACTTACTTGAAATCTTCTCCAAGGTCATAACGGTGTCTGAGACCTATGTTGTTTGACCCAATTAAAAGCAGGAAATAAAATAAGCCAATAGGATGTCAGTCTGCACAGAGGGGTGTGCTAGAAGATGTCGGGACGGATTTTACCATGAAAGGTTTTTCAGCGAAAGAGGCCTGAAGATTATAACTTCAAAAGAAGTTGGCCGTCGGTGGTGGCACAAATAGGCACTGGATTATTTGGAAATGTTGTTTGTAGAAATTCCAGTCCAGAAGCAAAATGCAGGTTTTAAGGAAAGTTTAAGATAAAAGGTTTTCTTCCTAAATCCTTTTTTTTTCTTTACTCTGATCATTTAAAAGCACGGATTGCTTGCTCCTGTTGGCGTTTCAGACAGACAGACAGACGGATCGTGTTTTACTGAGAGCGGGAGGGGCGTCCCCCGCTCCCTCCGCAGCTTGGGAGGAAGGACAGCGGGTGTCGTCCTGCATTTAGCGCCCTCACGGTCCTAATTTCTTAATGCGGGTCTCCCTCAGACGACTGGAACGTGCCCGAGCTGTGCCACGCCGCCGGGCGTGAGTCCCCCTGAGGGATAAAGCCCCTCCGCACCTGGGAAAGCTGAGCGTCAGGGTTGAGAAGGCAGCATTTCCACCCCCTCCCCGCCAACCCCGTGCCTGTCCCTGGAAACACGGGCACCACCTTACCAGGTGCCACGCCCCCCACCCCTGTTTTGAGAGCGCACCTCTTCGATGGCGTTCTTCGGACTGAACCGGTCTTTTGTGTTCGCTGTCCTGTGAACACACACAACTGCCGTCGAGCATGGATCAGTGTTTCCAGCGCCTCGCTGAGCTGCAGGGAAGAAAGAAAGGGGCCCCCACGAGCCGAGATGCAGGGTCAGCCTGGCCAGGGGGTCGCCGAGATGCCAGCGGTGGGTTCCGCCAGTTCCCGCAGAGCTCTCAGGAGCCCTCGGGTGCGTGAGGCGGGCCCCACGGTCAGCCTTGGGTCACGTGCTGTCTCTGCTGTTCTACGACAGAAGGACCCCGAGGCCATGCTGGGCCAGGAGCTTACCCAGTGTGGACACCCAAGAAACGGGACCCCTCGGAACCGCTGCCGACAGCGCCGCCCCTCCCCCACCCCTGTCGGCGTCTGTGCCCATGAGCCCCACAGCCGAGGCCCCGCCGCCGCCCCGCGTGCTGAGTTAGCCAGACTGTCGTGCGGGCGCGCTCGCCAGCGCGCGACTGAGCCGTCTTGTCAAGAAGCCCCGCCTCGTTTTCAGTGTCGCCCGTCACCATGGGTGGGTCAGGGACAGTGGCGGGTGGCGTGCAGCAGACTGGGGTGGTGATCAGAAACGGGCTGGGACGTTGACGTGCGGTGGGGCCCGGTGCTGGGCTCTCTAGCCCGGGCGGGTCGGGGCGAGGGTGTGTGTGTCCTCGGCACTGGCACGCGTGAGCTAGGACCTCCCCTCACAGGCAGGCGCCGCGCGTGACACTCATGGGGGTGGGGGCCGGGCTGTGGGTCACGAGCGTCTGTCTGATCAGAGCAGCTGAGGCGGGAAACGGGGACAGTGGCGGTTCTGGGGGGCGCAGAGGTCGGAGTCAGATGATGCCGGCGTCCGTTCAGGCCGCTTCCTGCGGATCCCAGCCGCACGCCAGATGCTGGTCCAAGGCCAGGCCGCGTCGGTGGTTCTCGCCGCGTGGCCCTCAGACCAGCAGCTCTGGCCTCACCACAGCCATCTCAGAAGGGCAGGTCGTGCCCCTGCCCACGCCGAGCTGGGGACCTGCGATGGTCCCCCGTTGCGGGCTGAGCTCAGGCAGGGGCACGGTGACGCCAGGTCAGGGAGACTGGAGTGGTGGAGACGGCCCCTCCTCAGTCACCTCCTGGGAGAGGCCGTCCCCGCGTCTCCTGCAGGCCTCGGTGGGGCTGAGCCCACAGGGCTGTGCCGGGGCCAGTCTCGTTTCTCCACGACACGAGCCACTAAGCCAAGTGAGTGCCTGCCTGTGTGGGTGCATGTGACGGCTCTGCGCGTCTGTGCCACCCACGAGCTCAGCGCGTAATTCTGGGGACCGGCCACGTCCGAGCCGCACTTGGTGCTGTCTCGCAGACATGTCTTGGGGTCTCGTGACAGGAGCAGGAATAAACCAGCTGCGCCGTGTCCCCCCCCCCCCCCCGCCGCAGTGCTGTAGTCAGTACCCGTGTCCGCGGGGTCAGGAGGGCAGCGTGAGGATTGGCTGTCGTCGGCGTCTCGTAGGAACGTCTGAGCAGCAGACGCGTGTGGAGCAGAAGCCGCTCCCAGGCAGCGGCATCCCCCAGCCGCGAGGCTCCGGCGGGGCTTGTTGAAAAACAAAGCCCCCGTTAGGCGGCTCACTGTGGTTTCCGTTCCCATGGAAACCGGGTGATCAGATTTGTCGGGATGTTTTTGTCTTTGGAGTTTTGCGTGTCTCGGAATTGGGGCGCGTGCACAGACAAAAGGCCGGGCGTCCGCATGGTCTGTGGGGCGTGGGCTGCAGGCTCAGGTGGCCGCGACAGTCACCGGAAAAGCAGACCCCAGAGTGGCCTCTGGGGTGGAGAACGTGAGGACTGGCTGAACAATGGGAATTCCGTAGAAGGGGACAAACGTGATGCTCACTGGCCTGCAGGGCGAAGGGTCTCCTCCACAAACCGGCGTCAGCCTGCGCGCGTGTGCGTGTGTGTGCATGTGTGCGCGCGTATGTGTTGTGTGTGTGCGTGCGCGTCGCTGTGTGTGGTGTGTATGTGCTTGTGCGTGCGTGTGCGCGTTGTGTGTGCTGTGGATGTGTGTGTACATGTGCGTGCATGCGTGTGTGCACATGTGTGTGTCTATGAGCGTGCGTGTCTGTGTGTGCGCGTGAGCGCGCGCCTGTCAGCAGAGGCACTTCCACCACAGTGTCGTGCTCGGCCCGGTGGCCGCCCCCCTCTCACACATCCCACAGGGCACCTCAGGCCTGAGGGAGGCTCTCCTTCCTGTGCGCACTTTCAGGGGGTTCGGTCCAGAACGCAAGCCCTCCTCGGGCCGTTTGAAGGCCGGCGCTCTCCTGCCCTCCAGGCCGAAGCCCTCCGTGGAGCTGTGGGCTGGCGGCGGGCGGTCTGGGCAGTAGGACGGGGTCGCTGGCCGCGGTGCGGGCGGGCGTGGGAAGCGGCCGGAAAGCCCGCCTGCCCGCTGGGTCCTGGGCGGCTGGACGTCGGCTCAGGGCGTCCTTTCAAGGAAACGGATGTGTCTCCAGTGAGAAGCTCGCACGTTTCGAGCCCCGCTGCCTGGCTGGAAAGGAAGCGTCCCCAAGTGTGCACTGTGCTCTTGTCACCGCTTCTCTGTGTGTCCAGTTGGGGTCAATGGGTCATCTCTTCTCTGACCCCGAGCTCGGGCAGCACCTTCATCCCGGGCAGGGCGGGGCTTTTGGTGCTGAGACGGGCTGGGCTCAGTCTGGAGCCGCCTCTCACGTGTCCCAGCACCGGCACTGGTGCCACCTCCCCGGGCCACCTGTTTGCTCCCGGGCGCAGGGCCCCCAAGACCCCTTTCCGCCCTGGGCTACGCTGGGGGGCCACACCCGGGAGGCCACACCCGCCCAGTGCTGCACCCAGGACACTGTGGGGCCCGTGGCCGCCCACCGCAGCTCGGCGAAGCGCAGCCAGCAGTGAGAGCTCAGCTGAACCCGGAGTCCGGGGAGCAGGGTACGAGGGAGGCAGACTGAGTGTGCAAGAGCAGCCTGGCCGTACGTGTGCACACACCACCAGGGCCCGGCGTCCGAGGCAAGCAGAGGTGCCACCCTGAGGGCCGTCTCTGTGCAGTGACACCCGACCCTGCTCTGCACGTGCCCTGGCACCTGGCCGGGTCAGAGGCAGGTGGGTTGTCCGTGTTGGGGGACTGACTTAGCTGGTGGTCCAGAGGCCACGTGCTGGGGAGCGGACACCCAGAGCCACCTGGCACCAAGCCCAGCGTACACACGGCCGGTGTGCACCGCCTGTGCCGAGTCCACCCCACAGGTGGCAGAGATGCTGCAGACGAAGAATCGGACGTGTGCCCACAGGGCCCCAAGCCTGCCCTTGTCCGTCAGGACCCAAATTGGGGGGAGAGGACTGAAAACAAAATGTGAGCACGTGGACAGGCCGAACCAAGCTGCCATTTGTCCTGGTCTCACTGGCACCTGATACGGGAGCAGAGTCGGGGGCAGCCGTCCTGCTCAGGGCCTTCTGCAAGACGCACTCGTGTCCCTCCGCCTGGGCCTCTGCTGCCCCCCCCAAGGGACACAGAAACCCATTCCTTCCTGCCTTAAATGTCACCTCCTCAGAGAAGTACCTCTTGACCCTCGGCCTCACGGGACTAAGTCAGTGCCCAACACACAGTACGCCCTCTGGAGTGAAATCGCCGACTCACGGCTCCCTGCTGGGTGCGGTGCTGCCAGGGAGACCACTAGCGCCCGTGGGGGTCTGTCCCTTCCCTGTCTTGCCTCCCTGCTGTGCGGCGACGGGCTCGCTAGGGGCCAAACATGCTCAGAGCTGTCGCGGGTCAGCACGGTGAGGAAGGCCCACACCCCGGGCTGGACGTGGCCTACGTCGCCTCGCCCAGTTAACGCAGAGGGACCCGCAGCCGCCGGGCGTGTAGGGTTTTCGATGACTCTGCATCGGGCATTTCATCTGGAAGCGACCTTGACAATGTTGGGAGTCGCCCTTCGTAAGGCAGCGGGGGTTCTCCCAGCCGCTGACAGCGAGGCGGCGTGCGGAAGCGTGTCCCCCCCTCGCCTTGGCACTGCAGCCGGTTGCCCTCTCCCGGGGCCTGAAGGTGCCTCGCCCAGCGAGTGACGCTGTGGGTGCCCGACAGAGCGCTTTTGGGGAGTCGCACAGCTGGTCAGGATGGACTTCGGTGTGTTTCGTTGCTCGCAAATGAAGGACTCGGGATTGTCGCAGTGCAGTCTCAAATGGCCAATTTTATAAAAACAGGTTTTTAAAAATTACTTCCGGAAGTGTCACTTTTCTGCAGCAGAGTGGCATCCTGGAAACACGAGCACATTCACGTCGAGTGGAAGTGCGGCCCGTTGTTGTCGGATTGTCTGGGACGCTCACGTGTGTGCGAACGGCCGCCTTGT
This sequence comes from Cynopterus sphinx, assembly GCA_030015415.1. NCBI lineage: Eukaryota > Metazoa > Chordata > Mammalia > Chiroptera > Pteropodidae > Cynopterus > Cynopterus sphinx. The sequence goes on from CM057381.1 coordinate 272,064, forward strand.
GAGCGCCTGTGCCCTTGGCCCCCGGCGGCTGCGGCTTAGTGGAGGCCGCGATGAGGGTCCCTGTGCAGAGCTGACGCCACCTCCCTGGGGGCTGGGACGCAGCGGCGGGTGGCAAGGCGGCCCCAGCCGCTGGCCTCTCTGGGCTCCACGCCCTCCGGGCGCTGGCATTGTCCCGCCCCCGACTTCCTGCCCGCACGGCCTTGGCGGCACCGTGAAGGGTCCCGCTTTCAGGCGACTTGTAACGTGTACGTGTGTTCACGTAGGAGAGCTGTCAGGTTGGGCACTTCTGTGTGTGTGTTCGTCCCGTTTTATTCTCTTGCTCATTCACATTTTTTAAAATAGAAACCTGAGCTGTAGTCACACTTCGCACAAACGGGCGTCGCTCGGTGCCCGTGAGGGCAGCTGCGGAGAGGCAGAGCCACACGTCCGCGCCGCTGCTGTGCGAGGCGTCCCGGGAGGCTGGGGACCCGGACGCACGCGGAGCCGTGTGTTCGGCCTGTCAGCCTGCAGCCTGTCGCCGGAAACGTAGGTTTGTACCCTTAATTAGTGGCTGAAAGACCTGTTCTGATGCTGATAGGACAAGCCGGTGGCACCAAACCAGAGCTTCGAGCTGATGCGACAGACGGTCCCCTGCAGATGTGGGTGCAGCGGCCTCGCTCTGCACTCCCGGGTCGTGTTCACTACACGTGCGCTTTCTTCACGCCCGTCTCTCGCCTCTTTCCTCCGCCACAGAGGCCACTGCGCGGCTGCCCCAACCCCCGCTGTTCTTGAAGTCCCCCCAAGCCTCAGCCCCGCCCCCAGGGCCACCTGCAGGGAGCACCACACCACCCCCCCTTGGCCTCTGCCTGGCCGCCTCCCCCGGCTTTCTTCTCGGGTGGTGCCCCCCAGGGCGTGCACAGCCCTGGTGCAGGGTGACACGCGGCCCGCCTGCTCGTCTTCTCCAGCCCCGCGCTTTCCCCCGCAGGGCTGGACCGCGTTCGGGGCCACAGAACACGTTCCCACAGTCGGGCCAAAGCAGACCTGGTTTCCGTGACTTCAGGTGGAAGTCGCTCTAACCCGCACCAGCTCTCCCCCGCGCTACGTTGAACCGGACGGCACGGCTGATGTTCCTGTGGTTTCAACCTTCAGAAGCGTCGGTTCCCTGTGGTTCGGTCCCATTTGGTCGAGGGCGTGAGGGGGCCTTGGGGACGGTGGGCGGGCTTCCGAGAGTCGACGAAACCCCAAAGTTCTCCGCCAAACAATGCGAATGTGCCCGTGACCTCACGGGTCTGTGAGCGGTCCCTGAGCCTGCGGCACGATGCAGTCCTTGGGCACAGCAAGGGCTGCAGGTGGCAAGCGTGTGTCCTCACCCAGCTCTAGGGACAGGCGTGACGGGCGTGCATGTGGCTGGCGGTCATGGTCACGGAGGGCCCACTCAGCCCCCACGTGTGCACTAAGAAGGGTGGAGGGTGCAGGGAGGGAGCCCAGGACGAAGTGGGGGACCCTCCCGCCTGCAGAGTGTACTTGGCCCTGGGACGTCCCAGTACGTGGGACGTGCACAGCTGGGGCCGCCGAGGCCTGCGCGCTGTGTGGAGAGGTGGTCGCTGGCCACCTAGGCCTCGTCGTCCGTGATTAACGTCACGGCAGAGGGAAGGGCGTCCGCTCTTGTCCGCCTGCTCACCGCTGCCAGGGAAGAGTAAGCGGGCCCTGCCGCTCGTGTGTCCCTCTGCGGTGGCGCGCTGCGCCCTCCCGTCAGGTGGCCGACCGGAGGCCCCTCGGTCCCCGGCTGAGAGTCAGCCAGGCTGCAGCGTGCACCCTGCTTGCACGGGCGTGCCCTCTGAGTGGTGACCCTGCGGCATGACGCTTGACAGACGCTAATGCCACCACCGCTGCGGGAGTGCGGGGCGGCGCGTGCAGCCCTCAGGCGCTCCCCCGGGGGTCGGAGCGGCTTCCCGCACTGGCCGCAGACGGACGTGCACGGGGCACCGTCGTGTTCGGTGCTCGGCCGAGCCCTCCACGAGCTGACGCCGTAACCGAGCGGAGTGCCGGTGGCCGGCCCCCACGCTGGCGTCCTGCGGCGGCAGCACCGCCACGCGAACGCCTGGGTGGGAAGCACAGCCCAAGCCTCGGGGCCGTCCGGCACACCGAGGCCGATTCAGAACACGTAGGAAACGCCCAGAACCTCCCTCCTCCCTGTGCCCCGGGGACGCCAGCGGCTCCCCGTGTTCCCTCTGATGTTGCAGCTCCGCTGCCCAGCGCGTGTGCTCGCCAAGGCCGGCCGGGATAGCTTGGTCCCATGCGACCTCTTGGTCCCGCTCCCAGTGCACGTTCTGGTGGAGTCGCCACCAGGTGACGTTCCTGAGCAGTCAGTCCTCCCCTCGGTGACTTGCCTTTGGGCAAGACCTACGCACACCTCGGCGTGTTCTCCTCCCGTCGGTGCGTTTGCTGAGTGTGGCTGTGCGCCATGACCTGTGCACCTCGTGTGACAGTCGGGCGTCTCAGCGCATGTGCAGGCCGGCTCGCTCGCCCCTGGGTGCCCCGTTCAGAACGGCACCCGCCGTGTGTGCGGCCCGTCACGTCCTGCCAGACGCTTCGGCTCCTTCCCTGGGCGGTACGTGACAGCGTGGGGCAGGCTGTGGGGTGCGACACACTGAAGTGTTCCCAGACCATCTGGCCCACAGGACACAAAGGGGCCGAGGCCTGAGGCCCCACTGCGTCTGCCCCGCTCAGCTCTGTGGATGGCGGGAAGGTGTGAACCGCGACAGACAATGCCGAGACAGGCCGCGGGGCCGTCGTTCTGGGCCCAGTGGCACGGCGGACGCTGCGTGAGGCCACCCGCCGGGGGGAGCCAGCTGCACCCCACGCGTTCCCGCCGCCTCCTCTCCCTGCACCTGTTCTTGCCTGTGAAGACCCCCCCCCCCCATCTCCGGAAGCCCCGAGACTGTCCCACCCTGCACGGCCCAACCCGCGCGAGCTCCCCGCTCAGCCCTGACCGAGAGGACTCCTGCCCTCGCTGGAGTCTGGGTGGAGCGCCCTGGGCCCGTCAGTCACCTTCGGAGCATGTTGGCTCCGGTTCTGATGGCTCAGAGTCCCCTGTCCCCGGCCAGGACGCCCGGCCTTCTCCGGCCTTGCTGCTCAGAGAAGCATGGCTCCAAGTGGCTTCCTCCTTCCTTGACGCTGTTTCCTAACGCATGGCCACAGCCTCAGGGCCACCGAGAAACTAGGTTATGGGGCCCGGAGTGATTTGAATGGTGGGAAAGGGAAAACGACGCCAGTGAGGTGGTGAGCCAAACCAGCAGCGACCAGGATGGGGCGCCGCGTCAGAGGGCGACCCGTCTCAGGCCCGGCACAGCGGACAGCGCCCTCTGCGGCCAGTCTCCAGAGGTGGGGGGTGCGTTTCCCGGTGGGTTTTGTTCATCCACCCTGAAAGATGTGGGTTTTCGTTTTTTCACTCTTTGCATGGAAGCGGTTAATGTGGCCTTAGAGACCACCCACCTTTCTTCAGGCGCCCGTGCCCTCGGGTGCGGCTGGTCAGAGTGCCCCCTCGTCGTGACCCGGGCTGTTCGTTTCCGCGCGTTGCTCTCACAAAGAGCCGGTCCGCCCTCGTTACTGAGTTCTTCTTCATCCGGGCACACCAGGCGACTTCTCGTGCCCCGTTTCCAGGCTCTGGGGAGTCACGCAGTCATGGGGCCCGCTCGACTCGTGTAAAAAGCATGTGAGGACAGCTTATTTGGTGACCCAGCTTTCCATACGGTTTCCGTAAGGGTCCCCAGAGCACTCGGAGCCCTGGCTCTGCTGCACAAGCCCGTCCCTGTCCGAGGCTCCCGGCCACTCTCCCTGAGGGCACGCTCGCCACGTGCCCCCATCAGCGAGTCTCCAGCTGAACGAGATGACAGTTGGCGCTGGCCTCGTCTCGTTTGCTGACGCAGGCCCGTATGGCGGGGTGCTGTTCGGCTGTGCTCCTTCACGAGGGCGGGCACGAAAGAGGCGGAGCGGCTCACGACAAGCCGAGAAACGAGGGAGGGACCCAGGGTCGGAACGCAGGGTTCGCCTTCTACGATTTGTGCACCACAACCTCCAGGAAAATGCCGACTCGACAGCATCCCATAAAGGATCTGGGTCTCGTACGTCTGACAGCCTCCTCAGGGCCCATAACACCGACGGCAGCGCCAAGAACCCCGGGACGGCAGGCACGGCGTCCGCAGAGATGACAACAGTGCGCAGGACTGCTCTCCAGTGACCCGGGCGACTGGGCTCCCAGAGCCAGCCGAGTCTGCAACGATGCTCTGTTTCAAAACCCGCAGGGCCTCCCCGCAGCCTGGCTCAGCCGGCGGGGAAGCACACGGGAGTTGCGAGGGGCACGCGCAGCAGGGAGCTGCTGAGAGTGCCCGCCGCCCCGCGTTTCCAGGACAGAGACGCCCTCGTGTATGTTCGCGTCAGAGGCCTCACCCCGAGAAGCCAGCAGGGTTGGCGGCTCAGGGGATCAGACGCCACGGCGAATCGCGCCGTCGGTGAGATGTGGACGGTGCTGACGGCTGGATGGCTCTGCGGGGTCGGGGGCGGGTTTTCCCTCCACGCAGGACCCGGTTCACGGCGGGGGGAGGAGGCGTGTTTCCCTCCAGGCAGTCGATGGTGTTGTCCGTCTTGTTTTGGGGAGTCACTGGTTCCTGTCTCCCCGCCCTGCACTGAGGAGGCTTGGCCAGCCCTGAGGTGCAGACATCGTGGGGTTCATGGTGGGCTTCATGCGCCCTTCAGAAGCCCCCGGCCCCCAGGCGCTGTTCGGATCTGGCGCGGCGACGCACAGGTCCTGCGGGGACCAGCGTCTGGAGGGGGCTGGCCGCTGCAGCGCCTCCCCGGCAGGAGCACAGCTGCGCCCGGGCTGGGCCGGGCTGGGCCGGGCCAGTGTGGCCTCTTTCTCGTTTGCTGAATAAAAGCCCAGCCCCTGTCCCATTTGGTCCTCACAGCGCCTGTCCTGCAGACACAACGACCGTCTCCGCGAAGGGGCAGAGAGGACGTGGTTGTGCCAACGTTGGAATCGACACAGCCGGCGACACTGCGCTGCCCCCACTGTCCTCCTGCCTCTGCTGACGGTGCAGGAAGACCGCGGCTGGGCGAGCGTCCAGCCTCCCGACGCAGGTTTCGCTCCCAGCCCCTCAGAGCCACACACGGTTCAGACGCGTCCCCTCTGGGGTCGCTCAGAGGACAGGAGCACTTGGTCCACAGCCTTTCCTTCGTCGCGTCCAGCGTCAGCACTCTGAAGGGCAGCTGCATGCAGAGGACAGGGGGAGGCGGGCTCGTCACATTTTGCTGTAAAACGACTTAAGCCAAGAAAGAAAATAGCAACTTCAGCCAACACGCCGGACAGCGGGTCCTTGGCTGGCCCGTGACGCTTGGGAATGATTTGCCAAACCGAGAGAGTTTGTGCTAACGAAATAAAAGAGCCACAGAAATCAGTGTGTTTAAGGGGCCTCTGGGGGCACCATCCCCGCGAGCTCCCTGCAGGGTCAGCCTGCAGTGACGCCGGCGCAGCGGTCCCCAGACCTGGCCGAGATGTCACGGGAAAGGGACTTACCCTTCCTGCAGAAACTTTTCCCAGAAAACTCTTAGGATAGAAAGTCGAAGTTAGATGACATTCTATGAGATGTTATTCCCTAAGGCACTGAACTAGGACACGAATACAGAACTGCCCGACTCTCTGGCTGGCCCAGAGGGCTGGCTCGTGCCAGGCCAGCCTGGCGTCCAGCGTCCCCTGGGCTCGAGCTCCAGCCCTCCCAGCAGGCCCGGCCCCTGAGCCCCTCGCCTCCTGCCCAGCCTGGGCACCGACCCCGGGCCCACGTGTGTCTCCCTCAGAGGAGGCTGGTGGCGTCTCAGGGCCGGGCAGTGACGTCTGCGCTCTGCGTGCTCTCTCTGCCACCAGCATCGTGCTCGTGTGACGGTGCGGGAAGTCACGCTGATGCCGCCTTTCGCGTGCTCGAGGACATGTGGGCTTAAAGCTTTTGTAGATGTGGAGCGGGTGCGCCTCTAGTCCCCGCCTGACTTGCACAGGAAGCGCGAGGGGCCGTTCGCTGCCCTCCTCGTCCCTGCACGGGACACGGCGGTGTCCGGTGTCAGCCCACAGGGTGCTCGCCGTCTCCGCCCTGCGTTTTCACGCGTTGTTTATGTTTCTGCATTTGAAAGGTGCTTTAGCTTTCGTTGAAACGCGTCGCACTACTTTTTCAAGGCTTCACAGAGACAGCGGCAGTTAGACTCACCGAACGTGTGCTGGGGTGAGCGTTCCCTCTGAGTCGCACCGCAGCCCCGCGGGGACGAGGTCGGCCGAGTGGGACAAAGTGGGATTCCCAGCGATCCAGGGTCGGAAACACCAGCACAAACTCGCTTTTGAAGTTGCTTTCTTTTAGAAAAGAAGAACACGCGTGATCCCTTGGCCATGAAGTAGTTCGCGTAATCAGCTTTACACGCAGTTGGGTCCGTTCGAGTCTGTGTAACGACCGAACGCGTTATAAATGGTTACTCAGTGGAAGTGGTACTTTAGAGCTCGCTTGCCCTCTGGAGCCGCCGACCACGGCGCAGGCCAGCGGGAGGCCCGCGGGGCCACGCCCTCGCTCAGCTGCCCCGCGTGTGCTGTCGCCTGTCATGCCGCTTTCCCGCCAGACCACGCCCCCGGCATCCGCAAGCCCAGGATGCAGCATCAGTCAACGCGCGTTCACTGAGTGGAGCCGTTAGGGGGCTCCAGGTGCCGAACGTGCCAGGTGATGTTCGCACACAGCTCGGGGCCGGGGGCGCCGGGGCCTCTCCCACTCCCGCCTCCAGGAGGTGCTGGGTTCAAGCAGCAGGAGTGACTGCGTTGTCCTGTAAATGCTGTAACGGCTCGAGACGAGCCCGTGAGGTGTCAGAGTCGGCAGCCCCTGGGGGGCCTCCAGGACTGCGGACAGGCCCAGGCCCAGCAGTGGACACTGGCGGCCCCTCCTTGCCCACTCACCTCTGGTTTGTGTGCACATGGACCTTCCGCCCTCCGATGTGCACATGGGAATCGGCCAGATGGGGCTGGGGTTTGGCGCAGGGCAGGCGCCCAGCCAGGCCAGCTGGCCTCATCTGCATGGCGGTGTGCACGAGTCTGGAACACCTTCTTTCCGAGTCCCAAGTTTTGATGCCAAGAAAAGCGTATTCTCAGGAGGACGGAGAAAGGGAGAGCGGATGTGCAAACGTGTCGTCCTCTCAGTGAAAGGAAGCGCGTGTCCCCAGGAAGCAGAGGGCAGTGAGCTTCGGGGCGGCGCCCAGCCCTCCTGCAGCCATCCTGGCCGCGCTCGGCCCTGCACGGAGGCTCCCGGGGCCCGGAGACGGGGTGCACGGGGCCCACCTTGCTCGCTGTCCGTCCTGGTTCCCCAGGGCCGAGCACCTTCTGTACAGCTCGCAGTTCTCTGCAGGTTTCCTTTGAAGAACGGGATAGAGCTACTGAAAAGCATGGTGTGGACATCACAGCTCTGCTGGGGACGGCCACCTACCGCATGGGCCTTGGCCACTCTGTGCAGGACAGAGAGCGTTGGCACAGGCGGGTTCGGGGCTCGCTGTGGTCCATGTCGCCCGCGGGACGTAGATGCGGGGGCCCCCAGAACCCCTCCAAGCACCGGCAGCCGCGTCTGGAGTGCACATCCGGACGTGCCTGTGCGTGTGCAGCTGTGTGTGTGACTGTCACGCGGGGCGCATGTGTGCACGGAATGTGTACGGAGGCCGCCAGTCCCCGCACATGTCGGGTGCGGGGTCAGGGCATCCAGGCAGGTGGCGGTCAGCGGGCCACGCAGGACGGGGCTCACCCGGCCCATGAGGCACCGCGACAAGGCCTGCGACGTGCAGCTTCTGGGCAGCAGGGTCGTCGTGGGGGGTTTGGTATTCCCGGGGACCCACCCAGGGGAGCGGCTGGGCAGGTGGCAGTGCAGCCTTAGTCCTGACGCCTGCGGGTCTGGTAACCGCCTGGCGGGGGGAACGACCGCCTGGCCACAGTGCCTGAGCGGACACCCGCCTGGCGGTCAGCGCTCTGTCCCTGGGGTCTCCACACACGCACGGCTCTGAGCGGCGGCTAAGCAAATGCCGAGGGAGGAGGGGAGGGGGAGGGGAAGACGGGCCGGCACTGACAGTGACTCTGTGTCTCTCTGCAGAGGAGGACGGCGGGGACCTGGTCCAGCCCGGCATCGGCTTCCCGGGGCCGGCGGACGAGGATCTAGGTGGGTTCCAGCGATGCCCAGCCCGGCCGTCGCGCAGGCGGCCGTCACCCCACGCGCTTGCAGGGCTGTCTGCGCTTCGTGACTGGTGAACCTGTCACACGTGTTCCACACGTGCGCTGACCTCAGAGTCTCCTAAGGAGACCGAGGGAAAGCGCGCAGTTTTTAGGACGTGGAAGTTGGCAAACGTGCGGGCAGCGCGCGACCTCGGGTCAGCCCCTGCAGGTTGTGCTGCGGCGAGCGCGGGGCGCGCGTCTCTGGTGGCCAAGTTCTGGTTTCCTGGGGTAAGTACCTGGACGTGGACTTGCGGGGCCGTAAGTGGGTCTGCTTTTCAATTTGGGGGAGCTCCACAGAGTTTTCCATAGCAGCTGCACCGATTCACAGTCCCCCCAACGGGTGAGCGGTCCCTTTCTCCACGTCCTCGCCAGCAGGACGACGGCCATTCTGACAGGTGTGAGGCGATGTCTCGTTGTGGCTTTAACTTGCACGTCTCTAACGATTAGTGACGTCAAGCACCTTTCCACGTGTCTCTGGGCCTCCTCGGGGGAGCTGTCTGTTCAGGTCCTCTGCCATTTTTTAATTGGATTGTTTGTGGGTTTGGTGTTAAGTCGTTTGAATTCTTTATAAAACGAGGGTGGCAGCCCCTCCTCCGATGTGTCGTAGGTAGGTACCTTTTCCCGTGCCGTAGGTGGTCTGCGTTCTGTGGATGGCTCCCTGTGCTGTGTGCTATTTGTTAATGTTTCTTTTGTTTCCTCTGCCTGGGGAGGCGCATCAGAAAAAACACAGGATGAGAGCAACGTCAGAGAGTTCACTGCCGGTGCTTTTCTCTAGGGATTCTGTGGTTTGGGGTCTTACCTGTGAGCCTTTGGTCTATTTTTGTATGTGGCGTAGGAAGGGGCTCCACTTGCATTTTTTGCACGTGTTCGTCCAGTCTCCCGATGCCATTTATTGAAGGGGGTGTCTTCACCCCATTATACGCTCTCGCGTCCTTTGTCGTAGGTGGAGTGACCACGAAGGTGTGGACTTGTTTCTGGACGCTCCGCTTTGCTCCATGAATCTACGTGTCTGTCTTTGTGCTCGTGCCACGCTGTTTCTCAGTCACGGAGCCTGATTGCCTCAGGTGAATGGGCACACCCTGTCCCCGTCCCCACCCAGTAAACTGTCCTCACCTCGATCACGCCCCAGCCGCGTGCCCTCGACCGAGTCCCCGGGCTGCAGTGACAGCGTGCCAAGGGCTGGGCGCGTGAGGACGTCGTTTCCCACGGCGCCGCAGGTGGGGACCGCGGGCTGGGGGTGCCGGCGGGCCGGTGCTGGCGGGCCCTCTTCCTGTTCGTGGTGGCATCTCCCGGGTGTGCCCGGGCAGGAGGGACGCCGGGCTCTCTGCTGTGAGGGAGCAGGACGCTTCCCTGGGGGCGTGTGTCCACCCAGTGTGCGCGCGCGCAGTCTCAAAGTCGACACACGGAGTCTCCATTCCGCCCTTCAGGGCTGTCCCTCTTGAAGCGACACTTGGCTGCAGCCGGCGGCTTCTAGCACGAGTAGACGGCGGGTTCTGCGCCAGGCGGAGTGGGTCTGGGTGGGCGTGGGCGGGAAGGAAGCGGAGACAAACGTGCTTCCTGGAGGACGGCCCCCTCCTTTCCGTCGACCCTCTCCCAACTCGGGGGCATTGCATCCCGCGTCGTCGTCCGGTGGTTCATGTTTGCTGACACCGGTTTTTAACTGGGTCACAGCTCACTGGGCCAGGAATTCGAATCACTGAGTCTCTGCCAACGACTTTTTAAATGAAAAGGTACCAGAGTGTGTGAATCGTGCAGATGCCAAGATACCGAAGCGCACCCCACGGGAGAGTGGGTGCTGTTTAGGGAGACGTGGGGGGGCGGGAGGAGTGGGGGCGTGGTGTGTGTAGTGTGGTCTGTGCTGGGTGTGGGGGAGGGAGTGTGCGTGTGTATGTCGGGGGGGTGTGAGCACGTATTTGTGTGGTGTGTGTGGTTGTGTGTGTGGCACGTATACATGTGTGCATGGATGCGTGCGGTGTGTGCGTATGGTGTGTGTGCATCTGTGTGCGGGGGTGGTGTGTATGCGTACGTGTGCATGGATATGCGGAGGCGTGTGCTGTGTGTGCCCTATGCATGCATGTACATAGGGCACGTGTGTGTATGTGGTGGTGTGTGTGTGTGCATGTGTGGCACGTGTGTGAGTGTGTACGTGGTGAGTGTGTAATGTGGTTGGTGGTGTGTGTGGTGTGTGCACGTGGTGGTTGGTTGTGTGCACATGTGTCGACGTGTGGCGTGTGCACGTGCGTGTGTCTTAGGCTTCAGTGTAGGACGCATCTTGCACTGTGGAGCACAGTGAGGAACTGCGGAAGCCACGGGCGGGGTCGTGCTTGGCAGAGGCTGGTGGCAGGACAGGGGGGTCATGGCTTCCCGCAATATTGGGGCACACGAGGCAGGGTGCACAGTGGACGCCCAGCGGGCTCTGCAGGTGCCCCGTGCCCACTGGGGAACCGGGCGGTGTGCACACCCCCCACAGCCTTTGACCCCTGTTCGCCGAGAGAAAGCGGGCGGGCAGGAGACGATGAAACCCGATCATGTGAGACCTTGGCACATTCATCCCATCACGTGAGTGGCAGATGTCAGCCTCCCGGGACATTGTGATTATGTGCCCACCACGGCCATGTGCCGTCACCAGATGACGCTCGCGGCTCCGGGCGTCGGAGCACGGGTGTCAGCGGCCGTGGGGGTGTGCCTGTGGCGCCCGGGCCAGCGGGCCCGGGCTCCGGGCAGACCCGCGCCTCCCGCAGCGTCGTCCTGCGGTGAGCCCCGTGACTGCCGAGTTCTTTTGCAAATTGCAACAGCCGAAAGCACGGGCCCCGGGACTGTTTCCAGCCCTGAAGGTTTCCTGTGTGTTTGCCTCTTCAGCGGCACGTGACTCACACGCGCACGTGCACGGTGCCGCGCAGCCGGGGAGCTCGGTGGGAGCGAGGACGGTGGCTGCTGCGTGTGGACGTGAGCTGTGGCTGTGCAGTGTGGCCTCCGGGGCACCGCTAGGGAAAGGTCAGTGGTCAGGGTGGGGCCGGGCGACCCGGCCGGTCTGTGGGGGCAGAATGCAGCCGATGCACGGATGCCGGGGCCCTCCGTTCTCAGTGGCTGTGCCTGTGGCATCGAGAAGAGGCTCGAACTGAAACGAAGGAGCAAGAGGAACCGTCGCTGCAGACCCGCAGCTTACGCAGCCCAGGACACGGCCCCAAGCTCTGAAGCCAGGAGCAGGCTGAGCCTTCAGGGGGCCTCCCGCAGCCAGAGCCGCCACCAGCCCCCCGGCCCTCGGAGCCAGAAGGCAGCGTCTGCGGGCGGGATGCTCCGTGTCATGGAGTGTGTGAGGATTCGTCACTTCGCTGCTCCGGGAGCCGTGAGCTCGTGCTCGTGTGTCAGAAACGAGCCCGGGCGTTGCGCTGTGGCCCTGCGGCCATGACAGAACACAGGGGGGACCGGCGCATATGACGGCACAGGGACCCAGTGGCGCTCAGGCGGAGGGAGGCGTGGCTGTCGTGCTAACGTGACATCCAAGGGGACCCAGGAGTGATGGAACCGATGCCACTGCAAGCCCAGGGAGCCAGCATGCCTCGGGCAGCGCTGATTCGGGGCAGCCCAGGGGACACGTCCGGGCTCTGAGTGTCACAGCCCCGTGTGTGACTTGTCCATGCACAGAGTCTTCCGTCGGGCAGAGACTCGAGTGCCCCGGGGCCCAGCCTGACCTGGGGTGGCCGCTGCTCCCAGATGGCAGGGTGAGGTCTGTCCGCCTCCTCCTCGGCACCAGGACGAGGTGTGTGCTCTTGGGGGTTTCTCTTTGGCTTTGAGCTGTCTGCTGCCCGGTCGTGGCAGACGGCGTGCGAGTGACACCATGCTGAGCGAGGCGAGTCAGACGGGAAAGGTCAAGAGCCACGTGGTTTCACTCGTCTGTGGGACAAAAGCTGAACAAACGAACAAGCCAAGGCAAACGACAAAACTCATGGTCCAGACAGCGGGGTGGTGAGGGGATGCAGAGGGTCGCGGGGTCAGCGACTTGGCTGCGGGGACACTGGACGCCGGGTGGTGGTGAGCGCAGAGCACTGGCCGACGACGCCTCACACACTGTGCGGTGGGAGCGTGCGCAGCTCTGCTCACCGGCGTCACGCCAGTGCGTGCGGTCAAAGTGAAGAAGCCACGAACTGAAGGAAAGCGGAGTCTCAGAAGCCGTCGTGGGAGGACGAAGCCGAGCGCACACGCGTGTTTGAGGCGGGCGCAGGCAGCGCGGGGGGTCAGCCGCGTTCAGGGAGCTCCACGGCAGGGTGGGCCGACCACTGGGTGCTCACTGCAGTGACGGCCCCCACTGTCCCACCCAAGGGGGCACGGTCCCTGCAGGCCGTCGCATGCTGTGCGACGCGCCAGGCGCCCGGTCCCGGGCACGGACGCCGGTCTGCAGGCGCCGCCAGGCGTCCGCAGTGGACAGCGCGGCTGCAGGTGGGGGTGAGCGGGAGCGTGTCCGACAGACCGCAAGGCCCGGCCGCCCCTGAGGACAGGTGCGTGCACGGAGCCTGTCAGCCTGGAGCTCTTCTCCGAAGCCACGGGCTGACCCCCGGGCCGGACCTCAGCGTTCTGCCCGGCAGGGCGGCTGGAGGTCTGGGGGTTGCAGCGAACCTGCTAGAAGAGGCACAGAGGGCTTGCTTATCTCGTCTCGGCCAGGAGCGGCCAGCCCCCGTGTCAGACGGGGGAGACTTGAGCACCCCCCCACGCCCCGCCCAGACCCGCGCCTCTGCCCCCCTCCCGGCCATGGCGTGCCCGCCGCCCCCACCTCTGCACAGTCACGTGTTGCCCGGCATAGTCTCGCTGTTTCAGAGCCCAGAAGACAAGTCGGGACGCTCCTGTGGGTTTGGGCTGCCACCTGCGTTTGCCGGTCCCGAGGAAGCCCGAGGCTCCGTGGTGCCAACTGCTGGGTCACCCCCCCACCGTTCGCAGGCCGGCCCACTGGTCGCTTTCATGTAGGGCAAGAGGCAGGGCAGGCGGGCTATGCAGGTTCGGCCTGTCCCCGCCACGCATGCCTGTGTGACAGCCGTCCTCAGCCCCGGCCTGCAGTCTGGGGAGGGCGGCAGAAAGCAGGGTCCTCACCTGTGTCTGAGGGGCCCTGCCTCCCCCCGGTGGGTGTCCATCCCCGGGCTGCTGCCTGTGTCCCTGGGTCACTGCTGCTGACGTGCCGGGAGACGTCTGGCGTCCTCCGTGCTCATTGCACAGATAGGCAGCGGTGTAGCTGTGATGCCCTGGAGCGTGTGCCACACTCACACAGGGACGGCCTGTGGCCAAGTCTGTGCAGCCATAATTCATCGCCTGGTGACGCATCATCTGCTGCAGCCCAGCACGGCGACGCAGGGCTGGACGACCTTGAAGCTGAAGGCAGAGGTGGGGAGTAAGCACGTGAGGGGGAGGCCAGCGCAGTGACGGGGGACGCAGACAGCGGGAGTGGCACGGGGGAGACCAGGGTGTCAGGATGGTCACAGGGTCACAGCCCGCGGGTGTCCCATCCAGATGCCCTGCGGCTGCTTAGGCTCCACGGAGGGGACTCAGCTCGCCCGTCGGCTTCCAGCAGACGTGACAGTGTGTGTGTGCCGTGTGCTCCGTGCACGCGTGTGCACGCTCCCTCCATACACATAGAGGCACGTCACATACCGATGTGTGCATTATAGGAACGTGCCGCACGTGCACGTCACGTGCCACACGTGCACACTGACACTTCAGTCGCCTGTGTGCTGTGTGGTAGGAGCGCGTCACACGCCACACGCGGCACGCAGACCTCCCTGAAGAATGCGGCGCACCTTTTCCCTCGAGTGTTCGTTCACCTGCTCAGCGCCACAGGCCAGCCCCCGAGGGGCCTGGTGGTCTGGCCGACCCTGAGTGTTCGTAATTGTGGAACAGCATTTGGGGACATCGACATGTGTTCCCCTCGAGATTCTTGTGCTTTGGAGCAGTCGATGTGGTAGAGGAGGAGGAGTGCCCACTCGAATGCCCAGACGGAAAGTGACCCCTGACCCCTGACCGCAGAGCCCCGAGCAGCAGTGGCCGGCGTGCGGGGCCCCCGCCCATGCCCCCCTGGTCTAACTGGCACTTGTGTCTCTGCAGCAGACCAGCAGTGCGCATGGCCCCTGACGCCGCACTTCGATGACGAGGGACTCTCCTCCGCGCCCAGCAGCATGAAAGGCTTGACTGGGAGCCGGAGTCAGCCGCCGCTGTGTCCCGGCCACACCTGTGGGTTCACGCCACTGGATGGCTGTTCGCACGCCCACGAGCTGTCCCTGCATGGGCCGGAGGCCAGGCGGCCCTATCTGCTCAGCCCCACGGACAGCTGCCCCGGGGACCGCCACCGCTGCTCGCCCCGGAGCTCCGTGCACTCCGACTGCGTGATGGTGCCCGTGGTGCTGGGCGACCACGTGTCCAGCACGTTCCCCAGGACGCACTGCAGCTCGCATTATGACATGAGAGACGACTGCGCCGTGTCCCACGCCAGCGCGAAAACCCACCGGATCCCGGCCAACCTGCTGGACCAGTTCGAGAAGCAGCTGCCGCTGCACCGCGACGGCTTCCACACGCTGCAGTACCAGCGGGCGTCGGCCCCCGAGCACCGCGGCGAGAGCCCCGGCCGCATCCGCCACCTCGTGCACTCCGTGCAGAAGCTCTTCACCAAGTCCCACTCGCTCGAGGGCGCGTCCAAGAACAACATCAATGGCACCAAGGGGGACGGCCGCACGGACGACCACCACGGCCGCCACGCCAAGCACGGCCGACGCAGCAAGAGCAGGGAGCGGGCGCCTGAGGCCAAGCCGCGGGCGGGGCTGGGCAGCTGGTGGAGCTCCGACGACAACCTGGACAGCGACAGCACCTACCGCGCGGCCAGCGTGGCTGCCCGGCACCTCGCAGACCACGGCCCCCACTGCTACCCCGAGCCGTTCCTGGGCCCCTTCGCGGGCCTCTCCCTGAAGCCCTCCAAGAGCAACAGCGATGTCAAGTGCTCGGCCTGCGAGGGCCTGGCCCTGGCGCCCGAGGCCCCCTACATGAAGCGCAGCTCCTGGTCCACGCTGACCGTGAGCCAGGCCAAGGAGGCCTGCCGCAAGAGCTCCCTCAACCTGGACAGGCCCCTGGCCCAGGACCTCAAGCCGCCCTTGCGGGCCTGCCACTACCTCCAGGTAAGGAGCCGGACGGCGTGGCCGCCATGCGCACCGCGGTCCCCACAGCCGCGGCCTGAGCACCGGGAGGCAGCGGGGACGGGCCGTGCCCCCAGGGGACGTGGTCGAGCACACAGAATAGGTGGCCAGCAGCGGCGACATCTCCTGGTCTGGGGGGACCTGCCGGGGGGGTCTCGCTGAGGGCTCCCGACCACGGCCGCCGTGGCCTTGGGGGTGCTGCCTGGTGTGGTTCTGGCACATGCCCCCTTCCCCGGGGCCGTGGCTGGCAAGGCACTGTGGGCGACCTGGGAGCCTGTGGCAGGACCCTCTGAGGTGTCGTAGGGCCTTCTGACCTCTGGCCCCAATCACAGCGTCGCTGCCCGTGGGAGGCCGTCTGCCGGGGCCACCGCCTCTCTCGAGGGCCCCCGCAGTCACCGCCTCACCGCGCTGTGAACAGGGCCGAACGCGTGACGTGTGTCCTACCTGCGTGTGTGCTCTCTGCTCCCGTCCCTTCGCGCCCCTGCTGAGGGTCGGGCTGGTGGGGACTTGCCAGATGGAGTACAACAGCGCCGAGTGGTGGGGGCGTTGTCAGGTGGCCAGGCAGTGGGGCAGATGACACCGGCCGCGGTGCCCACAAGTCCCCGCAGCGGCCCCGGGGCCATCCTGGTGCGTTGTCCAAAACGCAGGGGTCCCGCTCAGGAGGAAGCGCTTAGCGGGCGGCAGCGGCGGCAGGTGTCTACTCGGGGGCGAGTGGGGTGCAGGTAGTGCCGGGCCGCAGCAGCTGGGGCCTGAGTTTCTCCCGTGGTCAGCCCAGCCCATCCGATGTCCTGGGCGCCCCGACCGGCGAAGCCCTCCTTTCTGTGCCCGACGCGGTGTCTGCAGTGTCCCTGATAGACCACAGTGGAGCCGCAGCCGCGGTGTGGCCCCCGCTGCCCGGCCGTCCCTCAGCCTCCTCTGTGCCCTGGTCCAGCAGTATCTGCTCTGCCACCAGCGGCTCTTTCTGACGTTGCAGCTGTGAGAACAGCCCTGTGAAGGGGTAACGAACCCCACACACTCGTCACCTGCATCAGGCCAGGCTCGTCTGCCACGTGGAAACACCCCGCAGCCACGGCCACACTGCTCTGGTCCCCGGCCAGCCGCGCTGGGAGGTCAGACCCTCCCCCGGAGACGTGGTCAGGCAGCCGGGCCGGCAGTAAGGCTCGTGGGGTCACTCTCCTGGTCGTGTTGTGTCCCCAAGGGCGGTTTCCTCTAACAGCGTGTCAGATCCGGGCCCGGCGGTGGCTGCCTGTGTCTGTTCCTGTCCCTGTCTCGATCCCGCCGTTTTCCCGGAGTTTTGGGGCTGTGGGGCCCAGGGTCCGGCTCACGTGTCTGACAGGTCCCTGCCGCATGGCTCCCCTCGCGCTGACCTCCGAGCTCACGGCCCTTGGCCTCGCGCGGTCACACTGTGCGTCACTGAGGGCTCGACCTTCACGGGCCGGGCCCCTGGGCAGCCCGACACCGCATCAGACCTGGTCTCGCCCACACAGCGCGGCCGGGCATCGTGGGACTCGGGTGTCGACAGTCGGGTGGCTCAGGCCTTGTTTAGTGACACAGAATCCACAGGCTGTGACCCCATCTCGTGGGGACGGGACCCAGGGGGCTCAGCCAAGACCACAGTCCCCGCGAGGAGGCGATGCGGCGGACGGAGGGGAGCGAGCAAGCATGTCACCGCCGGCCACACCCAGTCGTGCACTGCTGCGAGGGCCAGGCCCACACCGGCCGTGCAGGCCTCTGCCCGCTGCTGGGACCTGGGCTCTGCGTCCCGTCCACGTGCACGACGCAGCATCTGAATGTGGCCTGGAACACAGCCGCCCCGGAGTTGTGGATGCAGGTGCCGGGGCGACCCGGGGTAGAGGGGTGCTGTCTCCCCGCAACCCTGTGACCCCACGGGGGCCCACGCTGTCGGAGGCCGTGTGGTTTCCAGCAGCGGCACGAGCCCTCTGCGGGAGGCGGGGTCCCGGGACTCTCACGCCCGCGGGGGAGTCTGCCAACCAAGAAGTGGGGCCGGGGCTCGTGCCGAGGAAACGAGAGATCTGGACTGGGGGTCGTTTTCCGTCTCGCCGTGTGCGTAAGGTGCAGTCAGCGTGCGAGGAAGGTTTCTCGTTTCTCAGGTAGGGTGACGCAGACGGCGGGCGGGTTGAGAGCAAGCGCAGGTCCATTCATTCTCCAGAAACCGCGCGCGTTCTCGTGTTTTCTCCATCAGCAGACGCGGCCTCGAAGGTCAGCCTTGTGGCGCGTGTCGCTGATTGGGTGGGCAGCTGACAGCTGAGCTCAGGGAGCACGTGGCCTGTGTGCCACCTGCTGCAGCGAGGTCTGGGAACGGGGGCGGGGGGAGCTTCCCGCACCCAGCGGCCCCCTCCCCACTCCCCTCCCACCGCCTCCCGGCCCCGGCACTTTGTCGCTCCCCTTCTTTCTGACTTCTGGTCCAGACCCTCAGAGTCCCTGCTGGTGAGCAGGCCACGGCAGCCCCGCGGGGTCTGATCCACCGTGCTGGGCTGGCGTGTGACGCACGTGCGCTTTTGGACACGTGGGGAGGACACGAGGTGGGGCGAGTCCCGAACCGCGAGAACGGGCCACGTTAAGCAGCACTTCCCGCTGCCCCCGTCCGCCCCACTGATTGCCGATGCTCGGGGCCCTGGGTGGGTCAGGGGCTGCAGGACCGGCCCTGACCCCTGTCAGTGGTGGGGGCTACCTGGCCCGCCCCCAGGAAGGGCACTCGGCCGCGGCAGGCGTTCAGAACACTGAATATGTCCCCTCCCGTCAGCCACCGCTGTTCAGGGGGTCATGTGATGAGGTTCAGAAACAGCCCGTCTTCTCCGGGCTCCCTGTCGCTGCTCCCGCAGAGGCTATTAAACAGCGGGGACCCGCCCCCGTGGGATTCCCCAGAGGCAGGCGTCAGCTCTGTAGGGGGCTGTGCTGTGTTTGAGGACGGCTGGCTGTCCCCACGTGCACTTTGGCCACCCCCCATCGCCACAACATCCCTCCCGTCACCAACTCAGACCACTCAGCGCTTCCCTCGTCCCGTCTCACGGACCTCGCAGGGGCAGCGCCGTGGCGGCCCGGTGCAGGCGGGCGTGCGGAGGCCGCTGTCTGCGGGGAGGTGCGCCCGGTTCGGGAGGCCCTCACCCCACAGAAGGGCCCGCTGACTGTAGCACAGAGGCACCTGCGTGTCACCCCGTTCCTCGGACAGTCAGGACACATGCTACCGTCCCGTTCACGCTCGCACTCGACGCCGGCCGACACTCCTGTGCTGGAATTTCTTACGAAGCCTGTGAAATTGGCTTCTTACATCAGAAACAGAAAGATCCAAGCTGGTCCGGTTTGTTAGCTAATTCACAGGCTGCTGGGGGGGAATCTTCAATTTGTTTTTTACAGAAACATTTTTAATTCACAAAAACTTCCCTAAGCTGCCAGTGGGAATGTCTCTTTCGCGGCGTGTGGTCCCTGCCATCTGTGCCAGCCTCCCTGGCCGCGCCACCTCGCTCCGGCTGCCTCTCCCCAAGCGCAGGGCGGGGGAGCCCGTGCCCTGGTCTGCCTGCTGCTCAGAGCCAGGTGAACCCCACCTCCAGGAAGCCTTCCCAGATCCCCCCTCTCCGTGGACAGTTCCCGCTGCCTCTGCGGCCCTGTCCGCGCCACTGCTTTTGCCCGAGTTAGACCGTGATTCATCACGCCGTCTCCTCTGCTGCACGGCACTGTCCCTGAGGACGCACCGCCTCAGCGGAAGACGTTGGCCTTTTACCACACAGCGATGTCCGGCCCACACAGAAAACGTGAGGACGAGGAAGAACAGTGAGAAGCCGCGAGCACTGCCTGCCGTGCTGACCCCGCACCCCTAGCTCTGTCCCCCGCACGGTGCAGGCGTCTGTCCCTGCGGCGCTCAGAGCCCTGGGTTCAGGCTGGCTCTGCAGACGGCTGCCCGCGAACGCCTGCCCATCGCCACCCTTCCTGCGCCCCGCCTCGCCCTCCTGTACCAGAACCACCCCTGTCCTTCCTCCCCTCGGGGTAACTTCTCCCCAGTTACCCCAAGTTTTGATTCCCTCGACAGCAGAAGGAAATAAATGTAGGCGCTGGCCGTGCTTTCCCAGGCGCTAGGATCGTGAGTGGGCTTTTCACGCGTTCTCCTTCCCTAGCGTCGGCTCCCCTTTCCCGTCGTGTTCATCTGTCACTCTCATGACGGGAAGAAAGTAGTAATTTCGTCTCCCTGTCCTTTCAGGGCCCCAGGGACAGAGCCTGAAGAAGCACCGTGCGCGCGTCTGACTTTGCACGGCGGATGGCTTGGAGGGCCCTGCGTGACAGGACTGACACGTGCGTGTCTCCTCCCCCAGGTGCCGCAGGACGAATGGGGAGGCTACCCCACGGGCGGCAAGGACGAGGAGATCCCGTGCAGGAGAATGAGAAGTGGGAGCTACATCAAAGCCATGGGCGACGGGGACAGCGGAGAGTCAGACTCCAGCCCGAAAACGTCACCCACGGGGGCCATGCGGCCGGAGCCCTTGCTGCCGTCGGTGGGACAGAGGCCGCTGGGAGACCTGCAAACGTAAGACGCGCTGCCGGCCCCGCCAGATGCGTGTCCCGGGACCGTTTGCCACGGGCCGGCTGGCGACAGCCTGAACGTCGCTGAGTTGAAAATAGCGGGCTGAGTGGCCGGTGGTTTTCCAGTCCTCGGGAAAAGTCAGGCCTTGGGTCACCTGCGGCCACTCACTAGTCCAGGAGGTGGGCTCGGGCGAGGTCTCTGTTGAATGTTCTGAAGCGACTGTCGTGGCCAGCGTGACCGTCGCTGCCTTCAGAGGTCGGTCGTTCCAGTCACTTCCTCAGCACCGTGCGTGTGTGCGTGTGAGCGAGCGTGTGTGCGTGTGAGTGTGAGCGGGGGGGGGGGGCAGAATCACAGTAGAGACTGTTTAACCGTAACCTCGCCAAGTGCATTTGTGGGCAGCAGGGTTTTTGAAGGGCGAAGGCGGGAAATGGGGTAATTTTACAAGTTCAATAGCACGTGCTTTACGTGTTTGTCCACGGACGCGTTATTGATCAGTTTAGCTCCTTTCTAGAAGGTCAGAAGAGACAACTGGGGACTCGGCCATTCGCGCGACCGTGCAGATCCGCCTCTGCCCTGAGTGGCTCTGCCGCCAGCCAGGCTGGGGGTGCAGGTCACCGCCCTGCGTGACAGCAGGGTGAGCCGGCCTCTCGGTGCTTCGCCTACGAAGCGCACAGAGCCGCTCGCTGTGACACCCACGTGGGACAGTGACGCTGTGGACGAGCTGCCCGGGGCGTTGAGAGGACGGTGTTGTCTCCCCGCCCATTGCCCTTGGACGTTCGTTCACAGGAAGAAAAATGAGTTGAGTTGCACCCAGACGCCACACGAAGCAGACGGGACCTGTGACCGTTTGGTCGCCTCCCACAGCGTTCTGCACTGGGTGCCGGGGGCACTGGGTGAGGCGGACACCCGCGTGTCACTGCACACACATGCCTCACTCTGGGGGCCTGGTCAAGGACAGCACCAGAGGCCCGCCCTGCAGACACTCACAGGCTCGCTGGGGGGGGGGGTGGCAGGTGTCGGGAGCAGTGGTTGTGGGGACGGCGTCGGGGACTGTGAGAAGTGTGGGGGGGCGCAGAGGCCACCCCCAGCTGCCCTGCGGTCACAGCCCAGACACCAGCCTCCCCACCTTTCCTGGGGCGCTGGGAGGTGCACGTGAGAACTAGGCAGCCGCCGCGTCTGGCAGGTCCGGGGGCTCATAGCCACGGACGCCACGCGGACGCCCACCCACGGCCGGGTGGGGGACCCCGGTTGCTGGACGTCGACGTCCCTTTTCATTTTGAAAGTCCGTGATCGTTCCGTGATCGAACACGTTAAGAGCACACGGCGTTTCAGCCACGAGCAGGAGCCGGGGGTCAGAACGACGCACCTGATCTCCGTCCTCCCCACGGACTCTCGCGTTCTCCTCGCGGATTCTCAGTCACCTCACTCCTTGGCACTAGAGGCTGCTCTCGTCCCTTGTCGGCAGCAAGGGACTGCCCCGGCTTGGGGACTTGGCACCAACACCGACAGCACTCAGAAGACGGTGACATCTGCACTCGTAAGACCCACGTGGCGAAAATTGTGAGCGTCTCCTCAAGAACCCGACGGGTGACAAGGCCAAGGCCACCCGACGGTGTGACCTGAGGGTTGACGACCTTCGCCGTCCGCCCATGGGAAGCAAGCTGGACATCCCTCACATAGTCACGCATGTGGCCACTTCAGGCCTGATGGGGGGCCGGGAGGTAAATGTGTCAGGCTGCCCCCGCTGCTGCTGCCTCGCACGCTGCACACGCCTCACACGCCTCACGCCTCACACCCCTCCTCACACACCTCACACCCCTCACTCCTCACACACCTCACGCCCCTCACTCCTCACACACCTCACGCCCACGCCTCACACACGCCTCACACGCCTCACACGCTTTCCACACCTTCCATGCCTTCCATACCTCGCCCCGCACGCCTGCGACATCTCACGCCTCACACACCCCTCACACCGCACACGCCTTCCACACTTCACACCTTGCACACCGCCGCCCACTCTACTTAGCAGTCGGGTCCAGTTCTCCCTTTACTCCGTCCTTTGTCACTCCTTCCGCACCCAGCGAATGCTGGGCACCACGCTGAACCCCCCAGTAGGTGTGCGGATCGTCCCCGTCCAAACCTGACGCAGCCGCGGGGGTGGCGTGTGGAGGGGGCGGCGCCCCACGACCCGCCCAGACCGCCCGGTAGCCACACAGGCGCCCCCACCGCTCGCAGAGTCCATGCGACTCCCAGAGTAAGTCACGCTTTGGGTTAATCTATTGAAATTTCTGTTTAAAAAAGTACGAGGTACGTTGCTGGGAGGCACAGCAGTTAGCACGTCGCGTTTGTTAGAGTTTTACAGACTTGAGCGTGGTCACTGCATTTCAGTGGCGTCACGGCAGCTGTTTACGTGGGGGCGGGGGTGGGGGGTAGAACGGAACCCGGGCCCGACGCGGAGAACACGTGCCGACGGGCAGGCGCCGGGCGGAGGCTCGGAGCGAGAGCCGCTGCGTCAGCCGCGTGCCCGGCGGCAGTGCTCCCCGGAGAGCAGCCGCCACGCGCCCCCCAAACCGGAGACCGCACCCAGGCCTGCCGGGCTGCTGGCCGTTCTCCGCGCGCACTGCGGCCCCGCACCCCCGTGCCCTTGCTCGTCCTGCAGCACCCAGCTCGGGGTCACCTCCTTGGACGTCTCGAGTGCAGGGTCCTGCAGCGAGCATCGCCGCGCTGACCTCTGCCTCCGCCGACTCGCCGTCCCCAGGAGCCTGCGCCCTCGGAGGCCAGCAGGTGCCTCGTTCGTCGTCGCTGCCGCGGCTCCCCTGCGTCCTGTGCTGCGAACGCGCCGAGCGAATGAGTCAGACTGTGCGTCGCTCGTCGCTGCTGATCGACTTAATAAATGAATCGCTGTTGCGGGCGCCGTGAGGTCATCGCTTTTAAAGATTCTCAAAGGAAAGAGCACTGTTTAGAAGCGAATTCGCAGTGTCCCACGCCCGAAACGCGAGTGAATCAGAAGAGGGACCGGCAGGCAGGCTGGCCGCCTCGAAGCGCCACACGCTGGAGCGCGGCCGTCCTAGTGTCGGCAGCCGTGGGCGTCCACGCGGTGTCCTTCACAGCTCCCACTGCCCCTGCGGGCTGGCGACCCCGGGCCTTCTCCGCCGCCGGAGGCACGGGGTTTGGCGGAGCTGCCTTCAGGGCGCATTCGCAGCCCTGACGAGTCCAGCTTCCCGGACTCCCGAGTCGCTGGAAGCGTCTCAGACAGGCGCCGTCGGGCGGGAGGTGGCGGCCCAGGGAAGGAAGTGGCTGTGGGCACTGTGCCCGGGTCCCCGCCCAGCGGGGAGCAGTCCAGTGAGTGCGCGGCAGATACGGCAGGCGTCCCTAAGGATTCTGGAGACTGTCCTGTCGCTCTCCTCCCTCGTGTCCCTGAGCACGTGGCTGGACACCCCCGTTGACAATCACACTCTGAGGAGCGGCGCGAGACTCCTGCTGGACGGGGTGGCCTCGTCCCGAAGGCCAGTCCCTCTGCGGAGCCCGGCGCCGGTCCACTCCTATCTGGAGCCCATTCAGCTCCGGGAGCACAGCTCACGGACGACCGTGCGGGGCGGCCCCGCGGCCTGTCGTGTGGGGGTGTCGGGGAAGCTGGGGTCAGCGCCCCGCTGGCGGCCCGGGCTCGGTTGCTTTCCTGCCGTGTGACTCGTTACCTCACACTTGGTCGTTAGTCTGTCCCTTGCGCTCCCTTCGGACTCGTGACGTCCCTCGTTCTCCAGCCGGGTGCTGACTCAGCGAGGACGACCGGAGCGCGTCCGCAGCCGTACCGCGCCCCGGCCACCCGGCTCCTAGCTGCCGCGCGTGCGTGTGTTCACGTTCGCGTGCGCGTGCGCGGTGATCAGGGCTGCGTGAGTTTCGTGAAGGGGAGAGAGACTTCCTGGGGCAAATCTGGCCGCTGTTGCCGAGTCCTGTCCTTTTCTTGTCCTCCACGCGTGCGCTTTGGGCTAAGCCCTTAAACGCCGGCCCCTCTCCCGGCACTTGGAAGTGGAGTCAGAGATCCAGGGAAGGTGTTGCCAGTTTTCCGCTTTTCCCAGCTCTGATGACACGAGGCCTAACTTTCCTAAAAGCCGAGCCATCGGGCCGACGCTCGTGGTCAAGGTGCGGTGTCTCCTCCCGCCGGGCCCGTGATTGCGCCTCTGCCCCTTCCGTCTCGCCACGTGACCGAGGGCGTCGTCGGGGCTGTTGGCAGAGCGCTGAGGGCTGGACGGACGGACGGACGGACGGAGCATCACACCTGCTCAGGGATGAGCATTGAGGGTCACCGTTCTTTCGACACAGACTTCCCGGTGGCTGGCAGTGGCCGCCCAGTGGACCCTCTGAACGCTCCTGTGCCCACCGGGCAGTTCTCTGCTGCGGATCGGCACGCAGGAGGTGGAGGCGGGGGCAGAGCTGAAGATCTGGGACGACGTTAACGCAAACGAAGCCCGGCGCTAACCCTGAAGCGGCAGCACCTTCTGCTGGGTTTTACAAGTCACGTCACGTGTGGGCGGCCCCGGCGTGGTGAGGATGGTCTGGTGCGCTGAATCCACGTCTCCTCGGAGTGTGACACTGGCATCCGGGTCCCTTTATCCACGTGTCATCCAGTAAGTACACGTTCAGGACTGACGTGTAAACACGATCGTTCCGAAGTGATTACGAGAATAAACAGGTGTCCCTAACGTGGCCGTTAAACAGGCACTTAAGCTAAATGGCTAATTAAAAGGTACAGAAGCCACTCTCACAGAGAAAAAGCGAAGTTTTATTAAATTCCTTTGGAAGTAACCATTTTCATTAGGATAAAAATGCTTTTAAAATCTCTTACTGAGAAATTTGGCAACACATATCAAAACATTTAATTCCACTTGTGGAATCCCAAGAAAAAGAGTTCAACAAAAGCTTAACTAAAAATATAAAAGCCCTGGAAGAGTTTCTGCTCCTCCCTGTCATTTGTAGAAAAGCATTAGAAGCTACGTATTTGTTAACACAGGAAACGATACACTCGCTCAGGGACTGTCGCCTGGCGCGAGGGCGGCTTCTCTGCTGCGTCTGTAGAGCCGCCTGCAGCGTGAGCCCGCGTCCCGTCTCCACGGCACAGTCTGGGAGGGCACAGGGCAGGCAGAACAGAGCTGCCCCCAGGGCCCTGTCCTGGCGGTCCCCTCCCCTCAGGAACGGGCGGGACCGGGGGCTGTGGTGCGACCTCCCTTCCCCCCCCCACACTGCCTCGCGTGGCAAGGGGCCAGGACCTGGGCCTGACCTAGTCGCACAAGCTGGGGGGAGCAGAGTTGGCCCCGGCCAGTGGCAGAAGGGGAGGCCGAGGTGCGACATGGGAGGGTTTGTCAGCGACTCCTGCCTCGAAGACAGAGACTTCGGGGGCAAGGACTTTGGGGCCTCCAGGAGCCGAGAGGGTCCGGCTGACAGCCAGCAAGGAAAGGGGGCCTCAGCCCTGTCCCCACAAGCAGCCAAGTTGTGCCATCACCGGAGTGAGTGTGGCAGGGGGCGCGGGCTCTGCCTGCTGGCGCCTCGATGCCCGTCTGCGGCCAGGCCTGACGGGAACCTGGCTCCAACACGAGTGACAGGAGCTGCACGGGAAGCCGCTGAGCTGTGGTCACTCATTCCACGGGGTGTGGTCAGGGCTCCCCAGAGAAACAGGTGCATGCGTGCAAGTGCGTGTGTGAGCGTATGTGTGTGCGCGTGTGTGCAAGTGCATGAGCGTGCATGTGCATGCGTGCAAGTGTGTGAGCGTATTTGCGTGTGCACATGTGCAACTGACTGAGTGTGTATGGGTGTGTTTGCGTGTGCGCGTGCGATCAGCACAGCTTCAGGAACGGGCATAGTCAGAGATACATCTCGCACACACGCGTGACAGGTGTGTCTTCAGGAACGGGCTCACACACGTGCGGGCTGAGTGCAGGTCCTGCGGGTTTGGGGTTCAGGGAGGAGTCGGGCCGTAGCCCGCGTCGAGGCAGCCTGTAGGAGCCCTTCAGCTGATCAGACCGGGCTCACCCCTACCGCGGAGGGGGCCTGTGTTGCCAAAAGTCTGCCGACGTGGGCGCAGCCCGGCGATCGTACGAAAGGACACCTTCCCCGCACCGTCCAGGGCAGCGGTCCCCAGCCTCTGTGGCGCCGGGAACTGGAGCTCCTATGAGCGTCTGGTGCCTGAGGACCCGAGGCGGGGCTGAGGTGCTGCCGCGGCACTGGGGGGCGGCTGCAGGTGCAGATGAAGCTGCGCTCACTCGCCCGCCGCTCCCCTCCACTGTGCGGCCCGGCTCTGACAGCCCACGGACCAGTCCCGTCCGCGTCCCAGGGGTTGAGGACCCCTGCCCTGGACGACTGTTCAGCCAACCATCTGGGTACCGTTGTCCAGCCAGCTTGACACGTGACGTTAACCGTCCCACACGGCAATGGAAGACCAATGCAGGAAGGCACCCGAATGTCCATAGGGGCTGTCTCTGGGGGTGGATTTGTGGCTGGATTTCATTTTCTCTTGAATATTTTCTAATTTTTTCAAAAGCACATATTAGCATTCAAGTAAGAAAAGATGTTGAAAATCAATCCCGTTGTCTTCTAAGACGGCTCATCTCCTATAAGTACTGTTTTCCCACTAAAACCGGGCATTTCAAAACAAATGGTCCTCGTGTTGTCAGGTTGCCATGGTAATAAGTTCGTCCTCAGCAGCTTCCTTCGACTTGGTGGCTGTGAGTGGAATTACAGCTCCACATGCGTGCGTCAGGCTGCAGAGATGAGGGCGCGTCCAGGGCGAGAAAGGCCTTGGATGAGAGGGACACACAGCCCGCAGCCCAGACTGGGGCGAGCCTGGAGGAGGAAGTGGGAAGCCGGGCGTGTCACGGGATGTGGTGTGTGGGGCCGTGGCCGCGTCCCCAGAGCCCAGGGCCTCGTGTGTCTGAGGGACGGACAGACCCCGCGGTCCGAGCAGACGAGTGAAGCCGCCTGCAGGTTCCCCCTCAGGGTCGGGCCTGGCGGGGCCAGCCCGCGTGTTCTCCCGCCGCTGGCGGGGCAGGGAGCCGCTGCTCGGTGCTTGACCGTTTCATGTCTGAGGAGACCCCGTGCCAATCGCTACGCGTGGCTGCTTCCCCGGGAAGGACCCCCGTCCCCCGCCCACCACTGGGACGCCGGCGCTCCGCTTGGCACTCGCAGGGCCTGGGGTCAGTGAGACAGATAAGCACGCGTGGACGCGGCCTGCCCGTGGCCGGGACCTGCATGGCCTCCCGCGGGCCTGCGTGCGCGTGGCTCGGTGCCCGGCTGCCATCGGCGCAGACAGAAACCCCGCCTCCCAGCACCAGGGGAAGCCCGTTTCCCAGGTGTGCTTATCGCCCTTTGTGGGTGAAACGGATAGAAAACCAGATTCTCTGAAAGGTCCCTCAGCGGGGCCCCTGACCCTCTGTGCAGGTCGACCTGCATTTCTCCGTGTCCGGTCCACGGGCATCCTGCAACAGAAGTGTCTAGAATGTCTAGTAAACGTGGGTTGGGGGCCGACCCCACGCCCCTAAGTCGTGGGTGGGAGCTGGGAAGCACGTGTCCCGCTGACACGATCCGTGTGTGTGTGGGTTTCAGCAGGAGAAGCGACTTCACGGTAGACGGGCTGGGCTTAGTGAGAACGTGTAGTTGAACCGTTTTTCCCTCTGCTGTCCCCTTCTTAAAGAGAGCGAGTCGCAGGGAAAGCGAGTCACGTCGCGTTCACTTTGGGAAGCGGGGGACGTCCTCTCACTTCGCAGCCTCACTGCCACGTTCATGTTCACGCGCAGGCCCGTGCGGCCACACGTCACAGCGTGAAGGACGGCCCGCGGGACTCCAGTGGAAGGGGCTCCGTGCGCCGGAGACGCTCCCGGCCGGCCCCGCACGCTCTGCCTGACGCGGAGCAGCAGGAAAGGAGACGAGAGGGAGCAGAGTGTTAAGAAAACAACCGTTACGCTCAGAAAACGCGTTTGCTCCCGAGTGTGCCCTTTCTGTCTGCCTGTGTCACATGATCTGATTTAGGACCCCAGGGCAGCCTTCTGTGTCCCCTTCTACCGTGCCGGCTCTGACGGCCGCGGGGCTGGGTCCGTTGCCACAGGCCTGGGTCTGTCAGCTGCGGGAAGCTCGCGTGGCTTTGGCGAGAGCCCCAGAAGCTTCTGGCTCTGGTCCGAGCCGAGGCCCCCGCCAGGCTATGCAGTGACCGGTGCCGTCAGCTCTTCCTTACAACGTGGGACAGTCCGAGTCTCCGGCCTGGCCAGAACACATCAGGGTCACAGTAGTTTGGCAGGTGGCCTCGCTGTCATTCTTGGTGAAGCTCACGCTCGCAAGCGTGAGCCTCGGGAGCGTGCACAGACACAGAGGCGTCTGCCAAGAGGCAGGCGCCGGCCGACAGCCGTCACCCGCAGCCCTGGGGGACGCTCACGGCCGCCTTCCCCGCGCTTTCTCTTCCAGCCAGAGCTACCTGCAAGCTGCAAGCGACGGGCCTGCCGGCCGCGGCCTGGACCCCTCTGCCCACTACAACTCCCCGAAGTTCCGGTCCCGAAACCAGAGCTACATGCGAGCTGTGAGCACGCTGAGCCAGGCCAGCTGCGTGAGCCAGGTGGGCCTCCCGTCCCTCTGCCCCAGCCCAGCCCCCAGGCCACGCTGTCCCGCGGTCTCCCTGCCAGGCACGGGGCCCGCACACCGTAGGGAGTCACCTGGTGTGAGCCCGGAGCTGGGTGAGCGGGGGTCGTCCCCGCATGTCTGCCGTGTGACCCTCCCTCGCTCCTCCAGGTAACCTGCTGGCTTTCGGCCCCCTCGCTGGTTCATCTCTGCTCTTCCCAGAGGGGTTCCCCAATAAAACAGGGCCGGGGACCATCTCTGGGGACCAGGCTCTGACGACAGTGGCTCTGAGTCACGTCCCCACGTTGAGCCTCGCGCAACCAGCAGGGAGAGTTGGGAATGCCGGGGCCTGTGTCGTCCGAGGACCGAGTCCGTCATGCTGGGGGGTGGTGTAGCCCCCAGGGGTGTGAGGTCGCAACATGAACAGGCAGGGAGGCTTCGGCCACCCACGGCAAGGCTGGCGAGCGGGCCCAGTGTGGGGAGCAGCCGCAGCGAACGGCAGGGGGCCCCGGTCACCTGTGCTGTGGGCCGAGAAGCTCGACTCACACGTCTAATTAAGCGTGCGCCTCTGGGTGTGCCGTGTGCGGCGCCCCCTGGATCCCCTCTTCTGGGCCATGGCTGGGGAGACACCCAACCCGCCTGACCAGGCTCCTCGTCCAGGGCGGGATGCAAGAGAACCCGCCACCCCAGAACCGCGTGCCGGCGACTCGGGCCACATGGTCCCTGGTCACAGCCTGCCTGTTCGTCCGAGTTCCTCGGGCCACTTCTTCATAGGTGACCGTTCTCAGGGCGGGGCTCGCCTGTCCGTCAGCCCCTCAGACAGCACCACGTGACACTACCACCCTAGAGGGACATGTGACATGGTCTCCGGCTGCAGGAGCACAGGTTCCCCGGGGCACAGAGCCGGGGCCCACATGCCGGACCGCCCGCTCCAGGCCCAGTTTCCACAGCCGCGGGTCTGGCCTGGGCTCTGCCCCACTGGAGACGCGACAGGTCCCGGCCGTCTGGCTCACAGAGGCCCGCAAGGCCCGCTTTCGGTCACTGTCACCGAGCCCTGTCAGGACTGGGCTGGCCCTGGGGTGCAGTGGAGTAGGACACGTCAGCGAGAGTGGAACCGAGTCTCAGAGCAGGACGTGTGTGACTCCAGGTGCGGGTCAGCATGCGGGCCCACACCCAGGGGGACCCACGGAGGTGGGCGGTGGCACCAGCAGCCGTCTGCCCCGCTGCCCGTTTCCTCTGCACCAGGTGGCTTCTGTTCCTGCCCCGTGTCCCCACACCCCACGTTGGGGGCCTGTGTCCCGGCTGTGGGGCTCAGGGCATGAATGCTGCCGGAACGTGCCATCGCTCCTGGGACAGTCCTCAGCTCGGCCTGCGCCAGACGAGCCGGCGAGGCCACAGCCTGCCGTTTTCGGTTGCGAGTTGGCAGTTGGGTCCAAAATCCAGCCCTGTCCCCAGGCTTCCACGGGCTTCGTCTGCACGAGCACGGAGGGCAGAGGTGCAGGACGCCACACGCGTCCCCGAGGTGCCCACCTGCTCCTTCCCCCTGGATTAGAACGTTTCTTGTCACCACTCAGACCCTAGTAATCGTTCCCTTCGCTTGCACGCCGGCTTCCCGTGCCTCTGACCCGATGTCCCTCTGCTGTAACTGGGGTTCGTGTGCCCACAGCGGGGTCACTGGGACGGCTGCCCAGGGGGGAGCCTGAGGCCACCTTCGGGGTGCAAGCTCCCACCCTGGTCTTTGCCGTCACTGTCCTCGGGGCGGCACCTGTCACCCTCCCGAGGCTCAGCCTGGCCACGTCCTCCGGAGTTCTCAGTGGCCATGACAGTCTCTCCGTTGGCTTGGCTTCTGTCCACCCACGGTCTGGTGGTTGTGCCCGCCTGGCCGTGGCCTGGCGTGGGAGGGTGCAGTGCCGGGGACAGCCTGCAGGGGCCGCTGCGTCCTCACTGCGGAGAAGCCGTTCTCCCGCCCTGGCACCCGCTGTCCCGTCTGGGCCGTGTGACCACAGCCTCCCTCCGCCAGGCGTCCCTTCCCTCGGGTGTGGAGCACGTACCAGGAGAGGAACTGTCTGACCCTTCCTCAGCGCACAGCTCGGGCGTCCGCGGTCTCTTGGGTTGGCCACTGTCCCCACCGCCGTCCGCAGATGGTT
Organism: Cynopterus sphinx; assembly: GCA_030015415.1. Classification (NCBI taxonomy): domain Eukaryota; kingdom Metazoa; phylum Chordata; class Mammalia; order Chiroptera; family Pteropodidae; genus Cynopterus; species Cynopterus sphinx. The sequence goes on from CM057381.1 coordinate 302,760, forward strand.
TTCACCATCCACGCTGACACTGTTGTCACTAAACCCCGATCCCCAGGCCTGCGCCAGTCAGGGAACTGCTGCTGCAGCATGTGGGGGACCTCGGGACAGCGGCGAGGTCCGTGGGCAGGTCCACAGCTCGAGGTGGGCAGGAGCCTCGCACTTTGTCTCCCCACCAAGGAATTGGGTCTTTTGACCCAATTCTGCCCTGGTCAGAATCAAACCCTCGTTTATCTGTAACACAACCCAGGCATTCAGGAAGTCGGGGTCACACAGTGGACATGTGAGGCTGTGACAGAAGTGGGCGTCGGCAATTTGCAGTGGACAGCCCCCCTGGGCCCCCAGCCGAGCTCTGGGTTCTGGACCCAGCGCCCGGGGCATGCAGGACGGACAAGGAGACAGTCCTGAGGGAGGGGGATCTAGCCGAGCCTCCGTGGGCCTCGTGCCCTGTCACCTCTCCCCGCGTCCCGACTGCCTCCCTCTACGAGCCCCAGCCGCGCTCGTCAGTCTCCCCCGCACCCTCCCACGGGCTCACACGCTGCCACACGTGAGGCGCACCCCAGGATCAACACCAGGCGCAGTGGTAAAAGGGGGGGTCGCTGACCAAAGTCCCACCACCCAAACTGGGCGCGTGACCCCTGCGTCTCTGACCTCTGCCCCGGGCCCCTGGGCCTCAGGCGCAGCCCCATCTGCGCAGTGTCCACTGCCCGTTCTTGCGGCTCGCGCCCTCTCCGCCGCCCGCTCTCTTCGACCTCGTCCCAGGGCCGCGTTTCCACTTACGCCTGCACGTCCGGCTCGTGTTAGCACCTGTGGGCCTCAGGAGAAGCGTGTCCCCTGCCCAGGCCATCGACCCCCAGAGGCCCTTCAGCCCCCTGAGCACCCTGAGACCCCGCTGTCCAGAGCCGTGATCCTCTGTTACGTTTGTAGAGAACGACCCAGCGAGCTGCCTCCCGAGCTGACGGCGCACGCTGCGCGGGGAACGCGCGTGGGAGAGGCGGGCGGACGGGTGGGCGCTTCCCCTCGTCAGGCGGCCGTGGGCCCGGCCGGACCTCCCGGTCACTGTGCCGTTGCTCGTTCCAGATGAGCGAAGCGGAGATGAACGGGCAGCTGGAGTCGGTGTGCGAGTCCGTCTTCAGCGAGATGGAGGCGCAGGCCATGGACGCCCTGGGCCTCCCCGGCTGCTTCCGGACACGGAGCCACAGCTACCTGCGCGCCATCCAGGCCGGCTACGCGCAGGACGACGACGAGTGCGTGCCCGCCATGCCGCTGCCCACCGCCACCCCCGCCGCCCGGCCCATGGCAGGTAAAGCCCCGCGCCCTGGGAGTCGTGCCTGCCGCACACACAGCTTCCTCGGCCGCTCTGTTCCTTTCCAGATGGCTTCGTCACTCTGTCGCATCTGACTTTGTCATCTCTGTCCCATCTGGCATCGTCACTGTCCCATCTGGCTTTGTCATCTCCGTCCCGTCTGGCTTCGTCACTCTGTCCGTCTGTGGCATGTTTGAAGCGTTTCTTTGCAGAGCGCTGTTCCTCAGACGCGTCCCGCAGTTCTCCGGGTGCTTCACCGCGGCGCACAGCGACTTCTGCCGCGGTGTGAGCCGCGGCGTCGGGAAGGTGGGCATCACGGTCGGAGCCGCTGTTTGGCACCGTGCCCGCGTCACCGCTTGGCCTCGCAGGTGGCCGGGCGGCCTCCCACACCCTGTCTGTGGGTGCCTTCTCTGCGTCACGTGACTGGTGGAGCTGCGAGATGCCAGGCAGGTCGGGGCTGGGTGTGGACTTCCATGGAGCTGGAGGGAATGGCGACTCTGCACCCACGGGGCCTGGGGGTGACCAGCAAAGTTGCAGCCACAGCCACTTTATGCTCCTGCCCGCCGAGGCACAGCGTTCAGTGGACACCAGGGAGGATCCCAGTCACCGTTGCCGCCGGCTCCGCGCCGCCACGAGCAGAGCCTCCGCTTGCGAGCTGGGTGCTTTGCAGGGACGCGGGGCAGTGGCATGGAGCCAGGTGCTGTCCTGGGCCCGCGGCCGTGAGGGCGTGCACTTGGCTTGTCCGTCACGCGGCCCTCCCAGGTCCTGGCATGCTGGCCCCTGAGCGGAGCCGAGAAGGAGCAGCGAGGGCTGCTTGTCGGGCAGGCCTGGAGTTGGCTGTCACGGAGCTGAGGGTCCCCAGTGGCACCAGGGGAGGGTCTGAGGAAGGCACAGCCGCGCCTTGGGGTCTTCAGGAGAAACAGGCTCGCGGTCGCTTTCTGTCACGACGGGGCCCCGACGCTGATACTGACGGTTCACAGCTGTGCGTGTGCGTGTGTGGGGAGAGGCCTGCTGCTTGAGAAACAAACACTGGTGTCGTTCGGCGGAGTCACCCTGCGTGAAGGGCAGATACACGACGTTCGCAGCGACTCCGGTATCGACAGGAGCGCGGCGGGTTCGTCGTGCGTTTGGACTCGTGCGTCGGGCGCTGAGAGGCTGGTGCTGGGCGCTCAGCTCCATGGGGTGTGAGTCCCCGGCTCCGCTCAGCCCGACGCGCAGCACGCACGGCCACAGTCCCCTCTGCAGGAGCCCTGTCTGCCGCCCGCCGCCCCTGCCCCGGACAGTGCTGCTTGCTGCCCAGCGTCCCCTCCTTCAGGGAGGCGGTCTGGACGCATCCGACTTGCATCTCACGCGTGGCTTCCTCCTCATCCGCGAAGCGACTCGTCAGATAGTTTGCTTGTCGGAACACGCACCTCCCTCGATTTTTCTAGGGAGAGAGTGTCGCGGAGGTCGTGGAGGGAAATGCCAGAAAATGAGATCGTGATGATTTTTCCTGGGTCAGAAGTTTTCTCAGCACGTGTCACAGCTGATTCCAGAGTCGTTACAACAGAGGGACATCCATCCAGGTCACGACAGAGGGCACAGCCACAGACTTAGGGTATCGTCTCCGTGTCTGGCCTAACTCGTCCCTCCCGGGGACGTGTCAATTCCGTTTTCAGGACAGCCTGCGGCCTCTGCAGCTTGCGAGCCTCAGCCACTGACGGGGGACACTGACTCGCTCCATCGTCACATCGTCCCGCCTCCCGCACGATTCAGGCTGCTTTTCCCATCCCAAGGTCCTGAGCTGCCACCACATCTGCAGAGCATCTTCTGCCGTGTGAGGTGACGTAGTCACAGGTGCCAGGGACCGGGATGCGGACGTGGGGGGCGCCGTTACTGTGTCACCGTCATAGATTTCAGCAGGCAGCGGGTGAGAGCGAGTGAGGGGGCTCTCCTGACCCCGGGCCAGGCCAGCACTGCTCCAGCCCCAGCCAGACGGGAGCCGGGGCCCCCCTCCCTGGCACACTGAGCTCGTCCTTGTCACATGTTCCAGTTCATTCTGATGGCGGGAAACGCAGCCCAGCGGTGGCTGCCAGGCAGGGGCCCCGTGAGAAGTGCTCACGTGCGGCCGGGTGGGGCCAAGTGCTGAGGTGCAGGGCCGCCCTGGGCCTTCTCAGGGTCAGCCCGCCCGCCAGGGCCATGTCCCCGCCCCGCGTGGCAGCACAGATCCGTGCTGCGGTTCCAGCAGCCGGAAACGGCGATGTGGTGCATCAGTCCAAACCTCCCAGCAGATGTCCCAGCAGTTCCGGTCGTCCCCGTGGTTGTCACGGTCACCTCTGGGACTGCATTTGATTTGGGGTGGGGGGAGCGTTTTGGAGAAGGAGGCCAGCAGGGAACCATGTGCTCTCCCACTCCACCCAAGGTCCAGAGGTCTGGGTCCGTGGGGGGCGCGGGGGGCGGGCAGCAGGCTTTCTGCCAACTGCGTCCAGTCTCCTCCCACCACCCGCTGTCCACTCGGCCAGGCTGGGAGTGGAGCCCCGGACGTAGCACGGGGCTGGGACTCACCGTGGGGTCCGTGATGCCCTTCGCCAGTGGCCCTCAGGCCCGCGGGGCTGAGTGTGACCATGGCACCTCGTGGCAGTGAACGGTCACGGGGAGGTCCGATCCTCAGTGTCCGGTTCTGACCAGGGGTCCGGCTCCTGGGGGCCAGTCAGGAGACCTCGGAGACCTTGGTAGCTGCTGCAGGACGTGACGGTGCCCCGGGGCCTGAAAACGGGCCGAGGTCTCTGAGCCTCAGTGAGTGTGAACGAGTCACAGTTGCCTGTCGTTTGTGCCCATGCAAGTCGCCTTTGCTCTATCGTGTCACTGCTTTTTCCATGGAGAGTCACTTTTCCTCGAACACAGCAGGACCTCGACGTGCCTTACTCTGCGTGGGTCAGCAGCCCCGCACTCACTGCTCGCACCCCGATGTGGAAACCGGGGATTTCGTCCAACGAAACACACCTGAGACTTTCCCCTTCCCGAATCTTGGTCGTAAAAACGTAATCCTGGTCAACTGTAACGTAGACTTCGTTCACACGGAGCGAAGTGCACGCACGTCGGTTCTGAAGACGCGTGTCGCGTGCCATTGGCCAGCGTCTCCGAGAACAGACGAATCGGAGCCATCCAGAGTGTCGCTGCGATCAGCCTGTCAACGTTTCCACCAACAAAATCGTTCTTTTCAGAAACGTTCTTCATCAGAGTTTAAAGCGTCCTGTTCTCAAAGACCGGGGACGTAATTCTGTCCTCAACAGTTACATTTTTTTTGGGGGGGGGACCACGCTTCCCTGGTTCCTGTTCTCCAGTCACTGTGGCCGCCGCCTGCGCCAGTGCTGCTGACGGAGCCCTTCGCGGGTCACCGTGTCCCCTGCCCTTTGGGCATCCTGTACTTGGGACTGCGTGGCTCTCCACGTTGATAAAAGTTGGTCACTCTCAGTTTTTCTTCAGAAAATCCAAGTTCTTACTGCGTACTGTGATGTCACATGTTCAAGATGGAAACGGGGAGCCTCAGACAGGGAAGCGGCTGCCGGCGCGTTGCTCTGACCGCGGGTGTCGAACGCCGGCCGGACCAGAGCTTCTCGCTCGCGAACGCACGGGAGGCGGGTGACTTTGCCGCCGAACTTGGGCGGCCGCGTAGTTTGCGTGCCTTTAGGGAGACCGTGCGTGCGTTGCGAGAGTAACGTTAACGACGCGCCACGATAGCCCCGCTCTTTGTGCCGACTCTTTCGCCTCCGAAGTTTGGCTCCGCAACGTCCTGACTCTCGCGTGACGTTCTCGGGCTGCGGCGCTGCCGCTGAGCGGGACGGCGGCCTCGCCACGTTAGGGCGCGGCGCTCGCTGCCGGGGGCGCGCTGTCTCTCACTGCTTCGTGCGGGGGAGGGCCGACCCCTAAATGCCCCTTCCGACGCGCGGAGGACCCGTGAGGACCGCGTCGGAGTCCGGCGTGCCCGGCAGAGCCGGGTGATCAGCGCGTTTTTGAAGCGACGCGGCGGCCGTGTTTGAGGTTGCCCGGGGTCAGGAGACGTGCGGGTCGGGCCGTCGGTTCCCCCCCGGGCTCGCTCAGCTCCAGGGGGCCTTCTCCAGACCCCGCCGTGGGCGTGCCGAGCCTGCCAGCCCCTGCAGGCGGCCCTCACACTCTGCCGTCTGTGAGGCGGACGGGGGCGCCTGCTGACGTGGGCCTAGCTTGGCGAGACCTGTCCCCCGCCCGCCCCGCCCGGGAATGCTCTACGGCCGCGCTGTCCCCACGGCGACCGTCCGCGGCTCGGGGCCTGCGAGCCGCTGAGACGCCGCCGGTGCTGCAGAGAGACTCGCTTTTCATTGGAGCTCAGATGCCGAGATACTTAGACGTTGGGGCCGCTGACATCTGGCTGGCGGCTGGGCCGTGGACGGCGGACCCGGGCCTCCTGCCTGCGGGCGAGAGGAAGCCGTGAGTCTGGGGCGCGGTTTACTGGGGTGAGGCGCCGCCCCTCTCGCTCTGCGGCTGCAGCCTCTCCGCCTTCCCGCCCGGCAGCCCTTTGACTCAGGGCTTTGAGCAGTTTCCTGAGAAGGGGTCACCGGCGGGGGGGTGGGGGGAGATTAGCTCGGTCCCAAACCTGCGGAGGGGGTCTCCCCGCCTCTCAGGCCTCGTTCATTCAGCCCCTGCAGGGACGGTCACACCGCGCAGGCCAAGCGTCCGTTAAGCGTCGCTCCTTGTAGCTAAACAGTTTTACAGGAATCTTCCCAGAGCGTCACACGCGTGGCCCCTGCCATCTAAGCCGTGTCACTACCTTTCTTAGTGACTTTGCCATCGATAGGAACCTCTTCCGCTCACCCCCGTCATCCTTGGGGTGGCCCCACCAACGTGCCTGCTCTCCGAGACAGAAGCCAAGTCCAGACTCTCAGCAGGTGGGTTAGAACACGCACGTGGGTTTCCATCTCTCCTGGAAGTGGGGGGGGGCAGTTGAAAAGCCGAGGTTCACGTAGCTTCAGGTCACGGAGAAGAAATCAGCGACAGCCTTTAAAGCCGAAGAGATGTTTGTGCCTGGACTCAAAAATGCACACAGGTTTTCAGCCCCCTTAAGGGATTAAGCAGTTTCCAATTTCATTTTTTTTCGTCGTCGCGTAAATCCAGTGTGACGCTCAGAAACCTCTGCCGCTTCCTCTGCTGCTTGAGGATGCGCAAGCTTCGGTAGGACTCTACGGCTAATTCAGTTTCTAGTTTCTGTTGTCTTTAGCGTGGGCCCGCGTCCACGTGCAGAACAACAGACGACACGAGCCGTAGCTAACGGTCTCGGCTTTGACGAGCGTGCTCTGATGCGGGTTCGCAACAGGGGCTCAAGGCAGTTACTGTGGCCGAGCCAGTCAGCTGCGTGATTGAGTATTTTTCCTGAACGTGTGAAATGGGTTTTTAATTGATTATTTTGATCCACGGCAGCAAATCAACAAGCGCAAATGGTTGTTTTTAATATGTTTGCTGTGTGCCCGACCTCTGACCCCGGCTCTGCCGCACAGGTCTGCCGTGCGGGGCACACGCGTCCGAGAGTGGACGCGGGAACAAACGAGCGAATGGTACCCGAGGTGTCTTCGTCCTGCCTCCACGTCCTTTCCTGCACGTAGACGGTTTATGTTCTGCTGTGTTTGTTTACCCAGGGCTGATGCCCCAGACTTCATTTTTAAACGATGACGTTCAGACACGTTCAGTCAACCAGGAGCAGGAACGTAACCCGTTGTCGTACTGGGAAAGCGTGCGAGTGTCCCTGTCACATGCACACGGGACCACGTGAGGACCTCGCGGGCGTGTGTTAAGTGTCTGTCCTACACCCTCAGGAAGAGCCCCGTGTGGGCTTCTGGGCTCGCATCAGAGCGAGTCCGCTGCCTCGGTGCCGGTTCCCATGTGCGCTGCTACATCTGCTTCTTCACCTCGGACAATTTATCGTTCTCGAAACATCGGGTGTCTGTTGTGTGTTTCTGTTGCACCTGCATGTTGGGTTTTCCGTGGGGCCACTGCAGAGAGAATCGTGTGGACAAGCGATTCATATTTCAAGTCCCAGCACCAAGCTCCTCCCGGCTGCTACCCACCCCCACCACTGTGACGACCAAGAATGTCCCAGGTGTTGCCAGGCGTCCCCGGGGAGACAGCGGATGGGCCACCGGGCAGAGTGCCACTGGTCAGACTGTCACTGGGGTCTGAGACTCACTGGGGGCTCAGGCCCCACTGGGACGCCCAGGGCGGGACCCCTCGCCCGCTGTGTGCCCCGTCCGTCCGGAGTACTGCTGGGAGCTGGACCCTGCAGGCCAGACCCTGGCCTCCCGCACGCCGTCACCGAGCAGACTGATGCCCCAGCTTTTCCAGATAAGGAAGGACAGTCAACCCCAGAGGGAGACCTGTCCATACAGCATGGGGACTGGGGCCAGTGCACCCGTCTGTGACGAAGAGTCGCACCTGGGCTGTCCCGGCAGGTGTGCCCGACGGATTCCCGTGGCTCCTGACGGACACTCGACCGCGTCCCATGTCCAGTGTCTGCCTCTCCGACGTGGGGCTGCACCTGCACGCAGACCTCCCCGGGCGGGAGGGGGGACGGCGGCTGGGCACGGGCCGGCAGGTGCGGCAGGTGGGGCGGGTCGCGGGCCCGGTGTCCCTTCCCAGCTCTGCGTTCACGCCCCGTGAGCGCCCGCGGGAGCAGACGCCTTCCGACGGCGCGTCTCCTTCCTGGTAGCAAGGGCACCTGGTCGTGGTGAGCGGTTTTAGGGTGTGCGGGGCAGCAGAGGCAGCGGCTTCATCACGGGGTGGCGATCCCGCGTGGAGGTCTCGGGAGCTTCTGACCGTTTCACAGACGTTTGTCTTGATCTGGCCGTAGTTTAGCGCGTCCTGCTTCTGTGAAACGAGCGTCGGCCCGCGGTGGCCCGGCCCGCGTGGAGGCCGTGGTGTGGCGCCCTCTGCCCGGCAGGGCCCAGGGTGGTGGGGCGTGGGCGCCCTGCGCGTTCCGCGTCCCTCGGTGTGTTTCTCAGCTCCCGCTGTCGCGGCGCGTCCGTGCAGGCTGCGTCCGTGCCCGCAGCCTGAGCCCATGCGTGCACTGTTCGCTCCGGCTGGGGTTGGGAATGGACTTGCTCAGCGGGTCCCGGGGAGGGGACGTGTAGCCGCGGTCGACCAGACTTGCATGGGGGCGGAGGGGACGTGCCTCTGGTGACTTGGGCTTGTGTTTCCCTCGCAGTTGCCTCGTATACAAACTACAAGAAGACGCCACCCCCCGTGCCCCCGCGGACCACCTCCAAGCCTCTGATCTCAGTGACGGCGCAGAGCAGCACCGAGTCCACGCAGGACGCCTACCAGGACGGCCGTGCCCCACGGATGGCTCCGTGGGCCCAGGACGGCCGTGGCCTCTACAACTCCATGGACAGTCTGGACAGCAGCAAGGCCTTGAACCTGGCGCTGGAGACGGCCGCCGCCCAGCGCCACGCGGAGAGCCAGAGCGACCAGGCCATCCTGGCGTCCAGGGCCGAGGAGTTCTCCAGGGGCTCGCACCCGTCCATCGGGGTCCAGGTAGCCCCCCGCCCACCAGCTGGTCTGTGGGGGACGGGCCTTTGAGGGCCGGAGGCACTGGCAGGGCCCCCGCTCATGTGCCCAGCCTGCGGGCACAGCACACGGCCCTCCGAGGATGCCCAGGTCCTCAGCCCCAGAATCCACCCCCCCGGGGGATTATCCTTGGCCACTGGTCTGTGGAGAGAGGTTATTTTGATGCTTAGGAAGGAATTTTTGTTGAAATTGATTTTTCAAAAGGTTTTTAGTCTTTTGGCCAAACAGCTGAAGGGGGTCGGTGGTGGGTGTTGGGGATACAGGTGTGTGAGGGGGTGTTGGGCGTTGGGATGGGGGTGGGCCCTGACACTGAGCTGGGGGCTGTGCTAGTGGCACTGCGTGCGGGCTGCCTGGCCCTTCTCAGTGGCTACAGGGTGCCCACAGAGCTTAGCCGTGGTCACGAATGCCGTGCCCGTGGCTCAGACCCTCTGAGGGCCCAGACGCCTGCCTGAGACGTGGACCTGGCCGGGCCCTCTGCCTGCCAGGTGGCACTGCCGTCCCCCTCCTGCCTCCCAGGCTCCCGCCGGCCTGGCACATCCGTTCCCAGTGTATGGGATGCGAGGGCACCTGTGGGTGCTGGGGTCACCTTTGCTCTCCGCTGCCTGCCCCGGGCAGCACAAAACCCGCTCATCCCTGCAGGACCCTCTCGCCCTGTTTCAGGGACTGCCCCTTCCCAGGGACAGGGTGAGCGGGCTCCTGGGCTCTCTCCAGACACTGCCCCACGCGCTCTTGTCACTGCCCGGTCGTCTGGGCCTGGCCCAGCGCAAGCCTTGTAGTCGGTTCGGTGCCAGGGAGGAGGGTGCGCTGGGCGTCTGGGGACGGGGAGCCGGGGTCCGAGCCAGGCCCCACAGCGTGGTCCGTTGTTTTGTTTAGGACTCTGAATTCCCGGAGCGCCAGCCATACCCAAGGTCAGATGTAAGTACAAAATGCTCCCGCGCGAGTTTTATCGTCTCCCTTTTCTGGCTGTTCGTGCAGCTGCTCTCGCCCCCTCTCTGTCCTGATCGTGTGTGCCAGGCCCTCTGCTAGGAGCCCCCCTCAAAGTGTGTAATCCACACCACCGTGAGGGTGAGGCTGGGGTCACGCAGCCCGGGAACCCGCTGTGGCCATGGCTGGCTCCCAGCACTCCAGGCTCGTGCCGGCTGCTGGCTCCTAAGCCACATCTCCAGGGAAGACGTGTGATGTCCCCACGCTATCCGGTGGCTTCCCGTTCCTGGTGCCCACCTGACGCCCTCCCCCCGCCCCCCTGCGCCCACCGCCACGGGGCACATGCGGCTCCGCCTTCCCCTGACAGTCATGGGCACGTGATTCCGAAGCCGGAACGTTAAGTCGTGTGGCCAGTAAAGGAGCCCCACCTCGGCCTCCCCCTCCCCGCCCACACCCTGCTCCCCCACCCGCACCACGTGGTCTGTGACAGCCCGGCCGTGCCTTCGGCCTCCTGACACCCAACACCCAGCACGGCGCCTGGCACACAGCAAGTGCTCGGCAGACGTCGGGCTCGTGAGTGGCCGGTGCGTGGCCGGTGCATGTGAGCGCATGTGTGAGGACGCGTGTGTCGCAGGGTCCGCTGCCCTCCACGGACACGAAGCGCGGTGTCGCGCAAGCGTGTAGCCTGGCAGTCGTCTCGCTGAAGCGCTTTAAAAAGCCAAGAGGGAGGTGTCGTCACAGCAACAGCAGTGTCGGGACACGGGGGTGGGGATGAGGCGGGCGGGGGCAGCTGCTCGGGGGTGCAGAGACCCTGAGGGGTGGATCCGGGCCGGCGAGCAGCACCACGGAGGCTCCGAGGGCCCTGGGAGGTGGCCGAGGACAGCGCAGGTCGTGACAGTGACGGGTGCACACGTCCCTGTGCCCGGGGCCTCCTTGCAGCCCACGTGCCGTGATTATCCCGGCCACGTCTCAGGCGAGAAGCTGAGGCTCAGGGGTCGGCGACCTGCCTGAGGCCGCATGGCCGTGACGTCCCAGCCCCGTGGAGGCCGGGAGGGTGGAATTGTACCACCCGCTGCTGCCCGGGGTCAGGGAGAGGGGGCGGCCCGCGTGCTCGCTGTCCCGGACCCTCAGCCGCTGGGAGGGTGCCGGCGCCACTCGCTCGACCGCACTCAGTGTGTGCGCGCCCGCCCGGCCGCAGACGTGCTGCCCGGGGGACCGGGGCCTGGCAGTGCACGTGCACACGGGGGCGTCCGGGGGCGCGCGGACAGGCAGCTGTTTGCGCATCTGCCTCGAAGCAGCCGCACCTTGGAGCGCGACGGCCCAGCCGGCTGTCCGCCATCGGGCCGGACCCTGCCCTGGCCCCCTGCCACCGCTCCTCGTGGCAGTGGTGACGCCTGAGCGCTTCTCGTGCTCGTTCTTGTTTGTACGTGAGGTTCTCTGCTGCCTCGTGGACTGTGTGTGTGTGTGGGGGGGGACACCATGGAAAATGTCGCTGTCCCCGGATTCTGCTGCAGGGTCTGAGAGGCAGGCACCCTTGGCCCCGTCTGTAAGTGGGTTCTGCCCCAGGCGGGGCGGGGGTGGTAGCAGCCCAGGAACCCCGCGTTTCTGTCCAGGTTCAGTGTCCCCCCTCACCTCAGGATCCCAGTGCCAGCCTGAGCCCAGCACCCTGGCCGCCCAGATGCGTTCCAGCCACGGCCGCATCCGAGCCGCGCCTGCCCGGCCAGGAGTAGGCGGCCTGGAGTGGGCGGCCATGGCCCAGCGCCCATCGGGCCCCCTCCTCAGGCCCCTCGGGAGCCCACGGCTCAGGTGGCAGCTCATGTGCCCCAGCTTCCCGCGGACCCGGGCCACGTGTGAGACGGGGACAGGGCCACACGCAGCAGATGCCACACCAGACCTGTTCCTCAAACAGGCCACACTCGGGGATGCCCCTTCCCACCTGCAACCGGGCCACGCTCGGCTTGAGGCCCTTGCACGGTGCCCAGGGTCCCCTGGGCCTGATCGCCCCCCGCCGACCACCCGCCCCCGCCGGGCGCTGAGCCCTCACACACCGAGCTCGCAGAACGGGAGGTCACGTGCACACGCGACTTTGCTGGTGCACCTTCTCCGTGCCTGGGACACACCGGGTCGGGGAAAACGAAGAGAAGCCCCTGCTCCCCAAAACGCCGGGAGCCATTCGCCTCGTGTCCGGAGTTCCCTCTTGGGAAGAGGCACTTTGTGCGCCTGCGTGAGGTGGCCCACTGCAGGCGTTCCCTTCCTGGCCCGGGTCTGTCACACCCCAGCCTTCACCCTTCCAGGACGGGCTGTCCCTGGCCCAGGCGGGGCCAGGGCACTGACGGCCGCCGTGGACGGACTCACCGGATCCCGCCTCCGGTGAGGGTTTCACGCCAGCCACACGGGTGCGCCATGTCCCTCGCCTCTGCAGCCGGGAAGAAAGGACCCCACAGACGTGGAAGATGCAGGGCAGGGTGCCTCGGCTGGTGCAGAGTCTGACCGGCTCCAGGACCCGTGGTTTCGTCTCTCGCTACGAAAATGGGACACTTGGGATAGAGAAAACGTGGAGACTAGAGAGAGGAGTCCTCTCGCTGTGTTTTGGCCGTTTCAGTCCCTCAGATGGGACGTCGACACGTCTGTGAACGTGCGAGTTCTGGGTGCCCGTGGCGTCGTGCCGCCTGCCGCGCCCGGCTGGCCTGCGCCGTGAGCCCGCACCATGCTGCCGTGTCTATGACCGTCACCTCAGGGACGCCGGCGCTCGTGCCCCCAGGAGATCGTAACGTACTGCGTGTGACCGCGCTCCTACTTTGCCGTCTCCGTCGTCCCCCAAGTGTCACCTCGTAAATCACGCGGTGACTACGTCACACATTTATCAGAATTCGAGGTGATGTCTTTAGACTAGAATCCTGAGAGTGGGGTGTGTGAGGCAAATATTCTGAACGTTCTCATGGAAATCGGTGCTCCGGGCCCCTGACGCAGCCGTGCGAGCTCTGGCCGCAGAGGGTCAGTGCAGGGCACAGCTCGGTCACCGAGGTCCAGGCGCGGGTCCCGGGTCTGCGGTCGCCGAGGTCGAGGCCTGAGTCCCCGCCCTGCCCCCCGTGGCTGCACACGCCTGGGCGAGTTGGTTTCCTCTGACTTCTCGGCTGTGGAAAGCGGCCGGAGGCAAGAGCAGGGGCGTCCGCTGCGCCTTTCGCACGGCGTCTGGCGCGGGGTAAACGTGAAATAAACACGAGCTGTTCGTGTCCTCACCTCCGGGAGCCACACCCGGGAGCAGCCCTTGGGGCTCAGGCCTGGCCCCTGGGCCCCCGCGCCCTGCAGTCGCACTTGGCGAGGGCCTTTCTCCCGTGACTCCTGGGAGAGTCGTAATTACGGTTCGCCGGCTGCGTCCCACCCTCGTCGCAGCCGTCTGTGTTTTTAGAAAAGACGTCTGACGACTTAGTCGTGACACTCTCGATTGGAGTCAGAGTCCTGTGGACACAGTCGGTGAAAAAGGAGGAGGGACAGCGGGTAGCTGGGACGACGCTACGGCCGAACCTTTCGCCACAGGCCTCGAGAGCGTGTGGGGTTGGGGGTTTCTGTTTGTTTTGTTCACGGAGCGTGCCGTGCTGGAGTTCCCTCACACGTCACACTGCGGTGACCCTTAAAATGCTCCGGACGCGGCTGCGGCGAGGGTCCTGGGCGGGGTGCTCGGTTTCTGCTGTGTCCTGGCATCGCCCTGCGGGGCACGGTCCTGCGAGCAAACGTGGGACCGCTTCGTGTGGGGACGGCTGGGGCAGTGGCCTTCGTGTCCCCATCGAGGTGTCCGTGGACGCAGCCGTCGGCGTGGCCCTGCTAAATTGCTCGTGCGTCCTGGGCCCTCCCTGGCCCGTGCCATCCCCGCTTCCTCTGCTGCGGGCCGTGGTGAGACCTTGAAGGCCCAGTGCCGCGCAGCCCCCAGAGCCGCTCTCCGCCTGAGCTGAGCCCAGGTGGTGACGCGACGTGTCCGGGCGGGTGGGCGCTGCACGGTACCTCCCCTGTGACCACGCGGCCGGGTCATGTGCCGCTCCCGCGAAGGAGACGGACGTGAGACTGGCGGCCGCAGGGGAGCGCACGTGCGGTCGGCCCCGCCCGGGTCCCCAGCCCCCTCTAACGACGACGTTCTGTGTCGGACCAGGTGGAGACCGGCACGGACTCCGACACGGAGAGCCGCGGCCTGCGCGAGTACCACTCGGTCGGCGTGCAGGTGGAGGACGAAAAGCGGTAAGTGGGTCCCCGGAGCCCCGTGCCAGCCTCCGGCCTCGCCAACCGCAGCTGACTCTCACCACGTGTGGGGGCAGGCTGTGTGGGGACAGGGTCGTACCCGATGTCCACCGTCTGAGCATGAGTCAACATCTGCCCACGGCTCGTTTTGCTGGAGGCAGGGGGATGCCCTGTCCCAAAGCAGTGCCCGACCGGCTGTGAAGCGGAGGCCGACGGCACTGAAAGGCAGTCCTTTCTGCAGGGGGACAGCCAGGCTGGCCCGAAGCAAACGCAAGTTTTCTCAGTTGCTTGTGTTAAAAGGGAAAAGACCTCCCCCCACCGGGCGTCCTCTCTGCCTCCAGCAGGGGAGACTGGGTCGAGTTCACTCAGCCCCACCCACAGCCGCGAGCCGTCTGCGGGCTCCGTAGGGGGCCAGAGTGACCGCCAGGGTGCGGTTTGGAGGTGCGGACACTCACACGTGTGCACACGCATGTACATGCACACACGTGCACTCACGCTCACTGCACGCACACATGCACTCGCGTGCATGCACGCGTTGTGTACGCACGTGCACGCACATACACGTGCACGCCCACGCACACACGCAGCGCTCACCCAGTAACACCTGCGCTCAGACCCAAGCTCGCGCTCGTCAGCCGTTTCAGCAGGCAGCTGTGCGGACGTGGCAACCGTCACGCACATGACACAGGTGTCTTTAGAGCCGCTGCAGAGGTCAGAGTTCACACTCGCTGTTCTGCGCAGAGGACTCGGGGTGGCGCCCAGGTGCTCAGAGGGGAGGAGGGCTCACGCCTGAAAGGCGGTGTGTGCGGGCGCCCCCACACGGGAGAGGCAGCTCGGGCCGTCACACGCGTGTGGCCCACGGGGTCATGGGCCCTAGGCACGGCTCTGAGAGGAAGCCGCTGGCAGACGGCAGTCATGGGGCCAGTGACGTTTCTGTCCTGCAGTGAACTCGGATCTGGGGGTCACACGCTGAGCCTTAGGCGGCTGTTGGAGGCGCAGTGTTTGTAGGGGACACGGGGATGCCGGTGCCAGTGGGGTGACGGGCGCCGGGCCTCCCCCGGGCGGCATGGGCGCGTCCCTGCCGCCGGGACTGCGGTGTCCTCGCCCGCCCTCTCTGAAAGCCTCGTGTCTCCTCCCGCACAGACACGGGCGTTTCAAGCGCTCCAACAGCGTGACGGCCGCGGTGCAGGCGGACCTGGAGCTGGAGGGCTTCCCCGGCCGCGTGGCCACGGAGGACAAGGGCCTGCAGTTCGGCTCGTCCTTCCAGCGGCACTCGGAGCCCAGCACGCCCACGCAGGGCGCAGCCGTGCGCACCGTGCGCACGCAGGGGCTCTTCAGCTACCGCGAGGACTACCGGCCCGCGGCCGACGCGGCCAGCCCGCCGGCGCCCGAGCCCTGGCTGGGGCCGCCCCTGGACACGCCGGAGGCCGGCCGCCGGGACGGGCCCTGGTTCCTGGGGCTGCTGCGCGCGGAGACGGCGCGGATGGAGACCTGGTGCAAGGACATGGAGCGTGAGGCCGAGGAGCACGACCTGGCGGAGGACGGTGAGGCCCCCGCGCGCCGGGGCGGTGCGCCGAGCCCCACCTGTCCCGGCTGAGCCGGGGGCGAGGTCTGAGCCGCACAGCCGAGCAGCCGCCCGCACCGGAAGGGCCTGGTCCCTGCGGTGCCGGCTCCGTCCTGGGTCTCAGGCCCTCCGCCCCTGTTCGCTGCACCTGGCGGGAGCAGGTTCGGACGTCTGGACCGCTCCCCAGAACCGGTGCGGCCACGTCTGTGGCACCTGCTTTGGCTCTGCGCCAAGGGGACGTCACAGGGAGGACACGGCTCTCCCGGTCAGCTGGGCGGCTCCATGCCCTCCCCCACCCTGGGCCGTGCGGGCACCTGTGTGGCCCTGGCCTGAACCCTTCACAGCTCGGGGGTCTCCCATGTGCAGAGGGACAGGTACCCACCCCTCGTCCCGCCGCATCTGCCCACCTGCAGACACCGAGCCGCGCCTTCGCAGCTGCCTTGTGTGACCGGCCGTGTCTGTGTACGACACGGGACGGCCGGGGGGTGACCGCGGCACGTCCAGAGTGCGCGCTGTCCTAACGGAGCCCGGCCACAGCAGCCTCCCAGCACGCGGCACTCTGGTTAGGTCACTGAATTCCGGTGCAGGGGACAGCGGCCGTCCCAGGGACCTGGCCTGACCTTGCGGTTCCGTGACAGACGGCTTGGTGGTCCCACACGCAGGAGGCGTTCCGGGGATCGGGGTGCGTGGTCCGTCACTCAGCAGGGCCTGCAGGCCGAGAGTCTGGGGGAGTAATGGGTGTGCTGACCCCCAGTTCTCAGAACTGGGGCGTTAACCTGTGGAAAAGGCCGGGGTTGCCTTCAAGTCCCTGATTCTGTCCTCGCAGCGGGACTCCCGTCACCCGGTCCCAGATGTCCCCCCCTGAGTCCGTCAGACACTGAGCATGTGCAGCTCGGGGGGAGTGTCGGGTGACAGTGCCCGCCGGCCCGAGCGCTCGTCGTGCGGTCCGCTCAGGGCTGTGACGCTGCTGAGGGGTCACCGTGCTGCGCAGCGTCGTCCCTGCCAGCGCCTGCTCCAGCCTGGCAGAACGCCTTGACTCGGAAGAGGATCCGTCGTCCTTACCGCGGGGACGAAACAGGAGCGAGCTGGCCCGAGCTGACAGGACGTCGCGGGAAAGAGTCCGTGCACTCGGCCGACACACAGCCCGAGGTCACCCACTGAGGCACACCTGCCGCGTGCTGTGACCGCCGTGCAGAGGCTGCGGCAAGGACGTTCCGCGGGAGGTGGCCTGTGTCGGGCTTCGTCCACAGTGTGCCCGCGGAGTTTCCTGAATTCGCTCCACTGACGACACGGGCGAGACGCATGGGAGGCAGGAGCACCTGCCGCTGCCACGTGTGAGGTGGCAGCGACACGCGCGTGCTCACCACGACTCCCCGCACTTAGTGCGTACCCGACTGAGTCACTGCCTCGTTTTAAGGATCATAGTGTTAAAAGGTAATTTTTTAAAAGAAATCTCTGCCAGCGCAGACCGACCCCAACTGGCGCCGCATCCTCTGCTGAGTACCTGTGCCCGTGACACGCAGTGGCCACGGCCACCACCGTAAACAAACAGCCCGCGCCCGGGGGGCGGCGTCCTCCCCAGCCCGCACGGAGCAGGGTGCCAGGTCGCAGCCGGAGTCGGCCGTCCGGCCCCTGGTCGATCCGAGGTCGCCGGGGTCCCAACAGAATTGGCCGTGGTGCCTCAGGCGTCGGAAATGGTGACAGCGGGAAGGGCACCGACTCCCTCCTCCAGCGCGAAAGGCCTAAGCTCTGACGGCTGAGGCGTCGTCATGCGAGTCACGGCTTTCGCGTTGCTGAGGGCATTCCAGAAAGTTCTGAGAGCAGTGCCGTGAGGGGCAGCTGGGCTTGAGGGTGTGCGGTGACCCACATTCAGTGAGGACCCGTCACTGCCCAAATCACAGGTGCCTGTCATTGTCACGCGTCTGGGGACGGGGGTGAGCTCCTGCCGCCCGCAGTCGTATCTCCCTAACAAGCTGTTTCAAAGTGTCCTCGCTCGCACCCTGGGGTGTTCTCTGTGTGACCTCCCCCAGCGGTGACAGTGCGGCCACTGTGGGCACAGCAGTGAGCGGGACATGGCGTGGAGGCTGCCCGACCGCAGCGGCCTGGGCACGGGGCAGCAGCCGGGCAGAGCCGCTTGACTCAGAGGCACGGCCGACGCCCTCTGGGGAGAGGCCTGAGGAGGCTTCCCGGTGACAGTGGACGTGGCGCCGTGCGGGGCTGGTGGGACCGGTCTGGTCAGATGGGTGGGCCGGGCAGGGGGGGTGGCGAGAAGGGAGCCTCAGGGCCCACACGACGGCCACGACGAGCAGCACCAGCCCCTCCTGTCCCGACTCCCAGGGACCTTCAGTTACGCGTGGGCCTTTCCACCCGCCTGTGACAGAGGCGGGCCCCCAGCCGCTCAGGGTCCCTGACTGTGCCGTCCGCCACCCCTTGGGGACACGCGTTTCTCAAAAGGTCCGGACAGCCGTGCTTTCCCAAGCTCTGCCCTCTGCCGTCATTTGAGATCGTAGGCTCGCCGAGCGCGGTGACTGCGTTCGGTAGTTTGTCGTCGGCCAGCGCTGCCCGGACCGTGCCTGGCACAGCGCCCGACGCCGAGCTCTGCAGGGAGGGCGGGAGGGCAAGGGGGCGACAGTCTGTGAACGAGGCTGATCCTGCTCTGCCCGCACCTGCTGAATCCCCGGGGGCCCTCGGCGGCCCCGGTCAGGGCCGGGCGTGCGCCGTGCACGCCGTCTGTAGACAGACACCAGCTGCCTCGGCTCAGTTCCACCTGGTTTTTCCCTCCTCTGCTATGTCAACTGTCGCTCTCCGCCCTGGACACGGAGAACAGAGAACAGACCCCCTCGACACTCCTCGTCAGTCTTAATCTCTCAAGCCGCCCGCCCCTCTTGACCGTGTGTCTCTTCTGCGTGCTTTGCACACGGAACTGGCACGCGGTGCCGGGTCCAGGTGTTCCCTTAATGAGTTTTTGAAGGTCAGACGACCCGATTCTCATTCTGGTGTTAAGAGCAGGTGCTGGTTGTGGCACTTTTAGGACGTGAAGATGAAATTAAATGCCTTGTTAAACCACAACTCTGAACTCGGAATCTCGAAATTTTTATTACGTGGAATAACTTTTCCTAAGCTGTAATTGTGTGATCGCAGCTCCCTGGAAGGTTTGAACAAACGCAGATCCATTCCGCCCTCTGCGGTTGACGAGAACCGTCACGAGCCCACGTGAGCCCTGATTTAAGCCACGAACGCAGGCTTCTTGTCACTAACGCATAGATGGGTCGATCCCGGAGGGACTGCAGGCCACTGCGAGGCTGGCATTTGCGGATTTTTGCATCAACCATGCGAAACCAAACAAGTGAACGGCACAAAGAAAACAAACTAAATAAACAAACAAACGAATACATAAATGGCGTAAAAGAGATGGTTCCAAAGCCACAGCAATCTTAGCTGCTCGGCTCGTGGAGCTAAGACTTGCACGAGGGACTCAGCAACGGGGTCCCCGAAACAGCTCCGCCCAGGAGTCTCTAAGCTGCTGTCACCGTGACGGGCGCATCAGATCCCAGGGCTTTGCAGTAGCCACACGGAACGCTGGACGGCGAATGGCTCAGAGTGACCTGAGACACACAGGCCGTGTTCTGAATGCAGAGGACGAGGACGACGCGGGCCAGAGGGACAGTGCGCCCGTGTCCGCAGTTTGCCTGGGGTGCCCCCGCTCAGCAGAGCAGAGTGAAGGCCCAGCACCGACAGCAACCGTCGGAGCAGGCCACGCGCTCCGTGCGCGGTGGCTGCCACCAGCCTGAGGGAGCGGACAAGTCGGGTGGGACAGTCACCGCCTCCAGTCTTGTGATAGGGAGACACACACCGGGACCGTGTCAGGCGCCCTGCGGGGATGTCCCCCACATGTCAAACCCCAGTGGCCATGGGAGACGGGAGCACGAAGAGAAACGTGTGCTCAGTGAACGCGCAAGTGACAGAGTGAGACCGCGAAGGGACAGCAGTGACACCCCGCACACCTGCGCTGCGAGTCGTCACGCAGGGACCGGGAGGTGCGGGGGAAGGGCCGCTCCAGAGCGACGGCACATGCCGCGAAAATCCACTTCACCCGCCAGAGGAACGAGCACGTCCGTGGCCCGCCTCGCGCCTCAGACAGAGCCGGGCGTCGCGGAGCCGCGCGGGAAGGGAGGGAAAGGGGCGCGTGGGCTGAGCGGCCGTGTCTGTGCGGCCGAGGCGAGGGCCGCGGGCGTTCTGCGGAGGACGGGGCCGCCTCTGCGGCTCTTGAAGGAAACGCGTCGGGACTAGGACCGAATCCGGGGAGCGCGCTGGGAAGGAGCAGGTTCCTCCTCCCTTCTTCGCAGTTACAGGAAGCCGTCTGCGTCACGGGGGGCAGCCAGCACCGTCCCCGCTCACGCAGCAGCGCGTCCTCCGGCCTTCCCTGTCGTGCCCTTAGCCACACGCCCTGGCGTTCGGCACCCGCCCCGGCAGCAGTCGGTCCGCGCCCTTCGTCAGCACCGCTCGCTGCGCCGAGTTGGCACCCGGCGACGGCCCGTCTCCCCACGCCGTGCTGAAGACGCGCCCTGAAGTGCTCCGTGTTGCTGCTGCTGCTGAGCGCGGCTCGCGCAACACGAAGTCAGAGACCGACACTCAAACTGGAGACGTGGCTGAGCTTTTGACCTCCACTCGGGGAAGCGTGGAGTCAGCACAGGAAGCGCACTTGTTTGTCACTTCTCCATCCTCCTCAGCGACGACTCGATGAATTCGAGCCTCCTGACGTGTTTCCCTGAGTCAGGAGCTTATGGGGGTTACACCCGGAGCCAGCCTTCCGGAGCCGGGCGTCCTTCCTGCCCTCGGCAGCGGCGTGACCAGAGCTGTGGGGCCCCAGTCAGCGGGGGCGAGAGCAGGAGGACCAGCGCTGCGCCCCCAGCCTGCCCCGGGCCACGCCCCTCGCCCTCCACCCCACCCCGTCGCAGGCCGTGGGGCTGGGGGCAGTGGCCCTCTGGGACTGGATCTGTCGACGACACGTGCCCAGGGATCAGGTGCACGCTGGCCTGCTGCCCGCAGTTTTAAGCCTGTGAGGGTGCCCAGGTGCCACTCCCCCTGGCCGCTTCGTCAAAGCTGCGTTTCTAACCCTTCAGATATGTTAGAATCGTCTAGAAGTAGGTGATACCAGGACGACGACCCTCGCAGGGAAGACAGTGACGTCGTGGCGGTACCGGGCGATGGCGGGTGACGCGCTGGCACAGCTCCCTTCCCCATGGCTCAGAAAACAGTGCACGCTCGGGCCGCATCCGCTCGGACGCTCGGTGGGCGTGTCAGGCTCTTGCACATTTCCTCTGTGTGAACTGTTCAGAACACACCCCGGGGGACAGCCAGCCAGGGGCACTGCGGACGCGTGAGCAGACGACGTGTTCGCGGCCAGCACCTCCCCCCGGGGAACGTCACCCTTCAGACGTGTTCCCGGAGAGGCTGCCCGCCCCACCCCGCCCCCCTGTTTGGGGACTGACTCCTTCCCGTCTGGAGCTCCCCCCACGTCCGATCCCTCCTGGGGGCTCTTCAGCAGCTGCACCCCCTCCCGCCACATGGCCACTGAGGCCCTTCTTCCCCGGAGTGAGGCCCGGGGGACAGCGGGCAGGCACCCTAGGCCACCGGGACGTCCGCTCCTGTGATGCCAGGTTCTGACGCGTGCTGGCTGAGTCTCTCAGTGCGTTGGCTTGGAGATTGTTAAGTTTTGGGACGTGAGGGTCGGGGGACCCCCTTGGCCTGTGAGGTGGTGTCTGTGGTGCAGATGGGTGTGCCGTGGGCCCACACATGTCCCCAGAGCGCGCGAGGGCTGGGCCCGGTCAGCATCGGCCTGGAGCAAGACCCCTGGGGACTCGGCCTCAGGCGGGTCCCTTAGCGTTGCCCTCGTCTGCAGATGAAGCCTCGAGGGCCGGATGCCCTGTCTGCGGGGGCAGACCTGGGAGCGGGTGGGCTTTGTGTCGGCTTCACACCTCTGCCCCTGAAGCCAAGCGCCTGTCCTTCCCCACGGCCACCTGGCCCCCTCCCCGCATGTGACCGCTGAGCGAGGGCTGGACCAGGCCCAGCGCCGCTGGAGTCCCCGTGTCCAGAGCAGCCGGTCCTCGCAGTGCCCTGCAGGGGGCCCGAGGCCACACAGCAGAGGCTGGGGTGGGACGCCCACCTGCGTCAGGGCAGTGCTGTGCGGACCCCGGGGAGTAACCTCCCAGGGACAAGGCACTGACCACAGGCGCCGCCCGCGTGCAGAGGCGACACGGGCACCCGGCAGGCTCCTGAGGCCTCTGGGGAGTCCTGTGTGTCGGGACCAGCCTTTCCAAAATGATGACGGTGTCACACCAGGCTGAGGACGGACTGTGTGAGAGCCAGGGGGGCGGGGCAGGGGGATGGAGTGCTCGGAGGGACTCGGGTGTCCCCCGCCTCTCGTGCCCTCACGGTTGACGCTTGGTCCTCTTGGAGCAGGTTGAGAAACGCCAGCCGGGGACCAGCCCCACGCAGCGTGCTCAGGGCGCTGGTCTCCAGGAAGGGGGAGGGGGACGTGCGCGTTTCGCGGCTGACACGCGTGCATGCGCACACGTGCACGCGCACTCCGCGCGGAGCGCTCTCGCCTCTGCTTCCTGACTGACCCGCGTGTCCACGTTTGTGCCTACAGTTCTCGGCAAGATCAGGAGCGCCGTGGGCAGCGCCCAGCTTCTGATGTCGCAGAAGTTCCAGCAGTTCTACTGGCTCTGCCAGCAGAACACGGTAAGCGCGTCCCGCGTGGCCCGGGCCCCGCCTCCGCCCCGCCTCGCTGGTGGGCAAAGAGGCCTCGTGCGTTTGCGACGCTCGAGGACACGTCCCAGCTCCGGGGACGGGTCGGACGTGCGGGGTGGGGAGGGAGGCTGCAGGATGGGCTGTTGGTGGACGGGGGCGGGGGCCGGCAGGAGCCAGCGGTGACCCCAGGGGCACAGGGCGGTCTCGTGGCCGAGGACCTGAGCACGGGAGACGAGAGTGAATCGCTCTTGCCGCGAACATCACAGGTAAAGGTGACGTGGAGTGGCTCGAATCAGAGCTCGTCGAGGGCTACCTCTGCGGGGAATAAGGAGAGGTTTGGGGGTGATCGTGGCTTTATGTTTTATAACCTGGAGTGGAACGGACGTACCGTGAACTGGCGTAGTTCACGCAGTTGCCGCTGAACTTCATTCTGATCTTTCTGAACACCAGGCGGCACGAGAGGCATCTGCGCTCACGTACACACGCTAACTTCGTGCTGCGTGTGCGTGTGCGCCCACACGCTGCGAGTCTCTGAACGCACGCACGGACGCGCGGACACGTGGCGCCGTCTCCTCGTCTGACTTAGGAAACGTTCCCTGAACGTTTGGAGAAATGACTCAAGGACGGTCCCGTTACTTTGTAGGCGATTTCGTGACCCACGCGCCGGCTTCTCTAAGACCAGACGTTTTCATTCAAAGGAGGCCCACGCCTCTGCGGGCCGTCCGCGGGGGTGATCTCGTTCCGGTGGGTTTTAATTCACGAGGAGACAGTGAATTTATAGAACGTGTGCGTGTCAAAGGGCGCGGCACCGCAGGGCTGCCAGTTCGTCCCTCTTAATTAGGATGGTCTGAGTGAGTTTTCGCTGATGTCGTCCAGTTACCCCCGTGTTGTCGGCCGTGAAGGTTCAAGGGCGCCCACCCTGCTGCCCGGGGCATGGTTACACGTGGGCGTTTAGCAGGGCGCAGGAAGGCGAGTCCCATGTCTAGCCGGCTCCCGCCGCCTCGGCCGTGTCCCGTTGCTCACCGTCTCTAGGGGAGTCGGCGTCCCGCTGGAGAGCTGTGAGCCCGCCACCCCGAGCCGGCCGCGCGCGGGCTCTCGCCGTCCGCGGGAATTCGTGGTCTGAATCACCCACACGTAGCAGAGACACGGCGCCCTGCCTCGTGAAGTGTCCGTGTCCCCTCTGCCGGCGCCGCTCACGTTAGCCCCGAAGCTGTCCATCCCAGGACTCCTGATGCTTCATGCACGTCGGATCGCGTCTTACCTTAAAGAACCCCTTTGGAGTTCTGAAGCGTCTGGTGTGGTTGCTGCCTAAGGCCAGGCAGAAGACCCCTGAAGCCCCGCTGGGGTGCGGCGTGTGGCCAGCAGGAGAGGGCCCGAAAGCACAGCCGCTTGCCCGGGCAGCCGGCCGCCACGGCGCCGGGCGGCTGGAGGCAGCTCTGGGCCTGCAACGGGATGTTTAGGGGGAGCAGGCGTGCGAGGCTGGAATGGTGGCTCGTCACGTGTGCGCCCCACATGCAGGCGTGCGAGGCGGGGACGTGCGGGTGGCTCGTCATGTGTGCGCCCCGCGTGCAGGTGTGCAAAGCTGGGATGGTGGTTCGTCACGTGTGCGCCCCACATGCAGGCGTGCAAGGCAGGAACGTGCAGGTGGTTCGTCACGTGTGCGCCCCACATGCAGGTGTGCAAGACGGGAACGTGCGGGTGGCTCGTCACGTGTGCGCCCCACGTGCAGGCATGCGAGGCTGGGACGGTGGCTCGTCACGTGTGCGCCCCACGTGCAGGCATGCGAGGCTGGGACGGTGGCTCGTCACGTGTGCGCCCCACGTGCAGGCGTGTGAGGCTGGGATGGTGGTTCGTCACGTGTGCGCCCCGCGTGCAGGCATGCGAGGCTGGGACGGTGGCTCATCACGTGTGCGCCCGCGTGCAGGCATGCGAGGCGGGACGGTGGCTCGTCGCGTGTCGCCCACGTGCAGGCGTGCGAGGCTGGGATGGTGGCTCATCACGTGTGCGCCCCGCGTGCAGGCATGCGAGGCTGGGACGGTGGCTCATCACGTGTGCGCCCGCGTGCAGGCATGCGAGGCGGGGACGGTGGCTCGTCACGTGTGCGCCCCACGTGCAGGCGTGCGAGGCTGGGATGGTGGCTCGTCACGTGTGCGCCCCGCGTGCAGGCATGCGAGGCTGGGACGGTGGCTCGTCACGTGTGCACCCGCGTGCAGGCGTGCGAGGCTGGGACGGTGGCTCATCACGTGTGCGCCCGCGTGCAGGCGGCTCTGACAGGGTCTACCCTTGACCGCGCCCCTCAGAGCACTGTCCTCATCCTCACAGCTCTGCCTTCTGCAGACGGTCACAGAGCTGCCCCCCACCTGTCACCCACCCCACCCCCGTGCTTACCTGCCAGCAGGGAGCCACGGGGTCCATGGCGGCCTGGCCCAGCACTTGCACTTGGGCTTCCCCTACAGGCTGCAGCTTCCTGACCATAACTCCACGTGTGTTCTCAGGACCCCAGCGCCATGCCCAGACCGACGTCGCAGGACCTGGCCGGGTACTGGGACATGCTGCAGCTGTCCGTGGAGGATGTCGGCATGAAGTTCGGGGAGCTGCAGCAGCTGAAGCAGAGTGGCTGGAAGGCGCCTGAGTCTCCAGAGAGAGAGGTACTGACACCCCGATGGCGGCCCCAGTGCCAC
The DNA here is from genome assembly GCA_030015415.1 of Cynopterus sphinx. Classification (NCBI taxonomy): domain Eukaryota; kingdom Metazoa; phylum Chordata; class Mammalia; order Chiroptera; family Pteropodidae; genus Cynopterus; species Cynopterus sphinx. The sequence goes on from CM057381.1 coordinate 327,775, forward strand.
CCAGGCGGAGGCGAGCGGCCGGCCGCGCAGCTGCCGCGGGAACACGTGCTGGGCCTCGGGTAGCAGCGAGGGGGACAGTGTGTCCAGGGGTCTGAGTGCGTCCACGTGTGCCTGCGTGTGCGCACATGGGTGTGTGAGTGTGCAGGTGTTGCATGCACGTGTGTGCACTGTGCTGGTGTCCGCATGTGTGCACGTGGGCATGCGTCTGCGCACGTCTGCCTCGTGAGGATGGTCACGTTGTCTTCGGGTGTGACTAGGATGACTTCCCACAGGATCACAGTGACTACCTCCAGTTCAGGTACACTTCCTGGTTGCATGGCTGGGGTTGGAGACGGACGTTTTAAATTTTTTCAAACAGTATGATGGCGTCAACTTCCTGTCCGTCACCCTCGTCCCTCAAAATGGGCTGGGATTTCCCAATGACTTTGACCCTGTGCCTTCACTTCTTCCCTGAAGACGTCACCGTTAGTGGCGCTGACAGATCGGGGTGGACGTAGCCCTCCTGGCGTATTTGAGGGAAGGGCTGAGCCTCTGCATCCGATTTCTCTGGACAGATGTTTGCAATTAAAGCAACACAATAAAGATGACAAATTCCGCTCTCCTTGGGGCAGGTAGCATCTAATGTGTAGCTGAGGGTGACATCTAGGTAGTGAGAGCAAAAGTTGTCATTACGGCCACCTCTTCTGCCCCAGAAGGTGGCACTGACTGTCCTGGTGGTGTCCCTGGCTAGATGCACAGGGTCCTGCAGAGACCGACCCGACCCCTCTCAGCCACAGGCAACAGGCAGGGCGTACAAACTCTCAGGTGGGGCGTCAGCCCAAGTGGACGCGGGGTGTGCAGGTGTCAGTGCTGTGCTTCGGAAGTAGAGGACGTTGCAAGCAATGACCACGTGCAGAAGTTACTCCAGGAAGACACTGAAACAGAGCCTGCCGACACATCCGAGGACGTGCAGGGCCCTTCGCAGGCCTCGTCCGTCAGCCAGTGACAGCCGAGGTGGCCCTTCCTGCCCAAGCTTGGCATGGGGAACGGTGCCCACGAGGAGATGGGTTTCTGCGATGACACGGTGCCTGTCAGGAAGTGAGGGGTCTCTGTGCCTCATCTTCCAACCCTCTGCTCCGTGGGTCTGCGAGGCCACTCGGTCACACCTAGGGGCCCCGAGCCCCGTAAAGGGAGACTCTTATGAGTGTGTTTTCCCTACAGCCTCGTAGTTCAGAGAGAGGACAGGGTGGGTCAAGGCAGGCCTGCTTAGTGCAGGAGCCAACCGTGGACGCCGCCTCCAGGTTTAGGGCTTGTCACCCCACTGCTGTGGTGCGTGCTGAAAGGCCTGGAGGCCTCGCCGCGCTGGCCTGGCCCGGTCGCCAATCAGCTGCGGGGACGCTTCAGGAAGACCATCTTTCTGCCCCAAGCCGGTCACACGGCACGCGGCCCCCCACGGTGCTCCCCGTTTGCCCAGAGGCCCTCTTGGCCCCCCGCGTTCACTCTCACCGGCCTCCTTTGGGTTTGGGGGCACTGAGGGAAGAGAGGCAGGTGTGCGTCTCCCCAGTAAGCAGACACAGGTAGGAGGGCCGGGGCCCGGCTCCTTCGCAGCACCCCAGGGGCAGTTGCTGTGTGGCCCACCGCCAGCCCCCAGGAGGAAGGGTCAGCCAGCCTCTGTCACCTAGGAGTGACGTCAGGTCGCTTCACAGTGGGACGCAGGCCCTCGCCACACGGCTGCAAGCCTTACGCGCCACAGCACTGTGGCCGTGTTGTCTGAAGGAGGCACACCTGAACCTCGGGGACTTGAGACCATGGTGAACGGTCGCCTTTTGCCCGGCGAGCTTCAGGTGTGCCGCGCAGTTCATTTTGAGGGCTCAGGCACACGGTGGAGCGTTGGCTGATGGTCCCCGGAGCACCCTCGAGGGCTGGTCCTCATGAACTCCTCAGAGGCAGGAGTCTGTTGAAAAGAGGGTGGCCTGTGACGGGGAAGTCCAGTGGCACCTTCCAAAATACTTGGGATGCTGGAGAGCTTGACACTGTGGGTGTGGCTCAGGGGTGACGAGGTGAGTGTCCGTGTGACGACGACGTTTCAGGCCCACGCGCAGACCTCAGCCCTGACTTGTAGACACTGTGCTGCACTGCGCCCCCCCAGGGACCGCGTTCCCCCCCCCCCCCAGGGCCACCCCAGGGTCTGCGGCCCCCCCCAGGGCCACCCTAGGATCGCTGGGAAAGTGCACAGCGCAGGGAGCAGCCGCTGCCGTGGGGGCGGGGCCTGAGGGGCGGGGCCTGGCGGGCGGGGCCGGGCGGACAGGGTCCCGGTCGAGGTCCGGGCGATGGGGAAGGGGAGGGGCGGGGAGGGAGCGGGGAGGGGGGTGAGGGGGCCGGGGGGGGGGGTGAGGGGCGGGGGGGGGTGCCCGTCCCCCGGGCGCGCCCCTGACGTCCCGCGGCCCTTCCAGGAGCAGCGGAAGGCCCCGCCTCCGATACCAAAGAAGCCGGCGCGCGGGCGCGGCGCGGTGCCGCGGGAGAAGTCGCTGGACCTGCCGGACCGACAGCGCCAGGAGGCGCGGCGCCGGCTCCTGGCGGCCAAGCGCGCGGCGTCCTTCCGGCAGGCGGCGGCGCGCGACCGCGACAGCGTCGAGATCTACATCCCCGAGGCGCAGACGCGGCTGTAGGCTTGGCCGCGGCCCGCCCGCCCGCCAGGCCCTCGTGGTGTCCGCCACGTCCTCCGCCGCCCTCCCGCCCGCCCGCGGCCCCGCCGCGCCCCGCACGACCACGCGCTCGGCCTCAGGGGACTCAGGAGCCGCTGCGGGGCCCGGGCCGGGCCCGCGACTGCGCCCCCCTGAGCCTGGGCGCACGGAGGCGGGGATGGCACCCCGGACAGCACCCCCGGAGCACGGGCGCCCCCATCCCGCCGACCCGTCGTGGGCGCCTCGTGCCAGGCCCGTGGTCACCAGATGTCACCTCGGTGGCCACCAGCCCCACCCTGCGGCCTCCAGGAACCCATGGGGGGAGCCACAGGTCCGGGCCGCCCAGGGAAGGTCAGCATCCGCACAGCGACGGGGACCGTGGGGGACACGCGCGGGCCGAGCAGTCGTGGGAGCGGCCCCGGGTGGCAGGGCGGAGAGTCACCGTCGTCGTCCTCGTTCCCTCGTGGCCTGAACCGCCACGCGGGTTCCGTCTCTGAGTTCTGCCGTTCGCGCTGCGCACGGTTTCTCAGGGACGCGTGTGTCTCAGACTGCCCCGTCACGGGACTCTTCAGGGTGTCCTCCAAGGACAAAGCAGCAGCGCCCGCCTGTCTGGAACGAGCGTCGCCGTGTGAAGAGCGTGAGTGTGAGTGGGCGCTGAGCCGACGCACACGCACGCGTTTCCACGCGTTTCCCGGAGCTCGCTGTGTGCCGCGGCGTGGCCAAGGCCAGGGCGGTTTCTGGCCCGTGGAAGACGCCTCGGGAGGAGGCCGCTGACTGTGGCTCCTGGCCATGGACTCTAAGGAACCGGCGTTCGGGATTCCGATGGCACCGGAGAACGGCGAGAGAGACTGAGGAAAGGCCTTCCACGGGCGCGGTTAAGTGTGGACACAGTGACCGTCCTCCCCACCTGACTTGCGTGTGTCGCAGTCACACACAGCCTCAAGGAAGAGCCTCGCAGAGCGACCCGCTGGGCCCGGCCTCAGCATCCCGGGGCCTCGAGGCCAGCAGGGTCGCCGCTGCAGGTCTTCCTTCCCGCCCTGCGGGAGCACTGCCCAGCCCCCCACCGTGGCGCTCTGTCCCCGCCCCTGCGACCCGCACCGGGAAGCGGCCCGCTCTTCTGCACCCGAGGGCCGGGCCGTGGGCCGGCGCGGCGGGCACGCGGCTGCTTTTCCTCCCCTCGTTCTACACATTCCACGAAGCATGGGGTTCCGCGGAGCACAGTGGGTAGTCGAGCATGTGTAGCTTCAGAGTTCTACTTTTCTAAAGCCGAGCAGTTAAGAATTCCCTCTAAGAACAAAACCCTGTAAATTGAACCTCATAGCGGTATGTGTTTTACCAAACAGCCTTAAGACATATTTGGAAGCAAAAATCAGTACGAATGTATATCCTTGAAAAATGCAAAAAAAAAGCCCCTGAGATATTCTTCTATCCACGCGTCCTGTTGCCCCAGAGCATCAAAGCAATTTTCTACCTAAATAAAGACCCGAATCCTGAGCGGTGTGCAGCCACGGCGCTCCTTCCCGTGTCCGCTGTCCTGTGTCCGCCAGAATCGTGTTCGCAGAGGCGGCGTTTCGGACAGAGGGACGCGCTCGTGGAGATGGACTGCTCTCCGCAGACGACCACAGGGCGGCCGCCGTCCGCCCGTCCCTTCGTGCGAGGGCGGCCGTGGGACGCGCACGTGCCCGCCCACGCGCGCGTGTACCTCCTGGCAGCTGAGGCGTTTCATCTCGTGTTCTTGAACTTGTACAAAACGAACGACAGGTTATAAACTTACGCGACAGTTACCTATTTTAGATCCCGGATGCTCTGACCCTGACTCGAACGAAAGCGTTCGCTAGATGTGGATTCAGTTTTTATGTTTTCTATTCTCGTTTTTATCTTCAGACCCCGAAGTCTCGGCCCAAACCGGCCCGAGGAGGCCTAATTGACCTACAGCTAAATTTGACAACGGTCACTGATTGGAAGTGGGGAGCGTGTAGGAACCCGTTTGGTCCACCGAGTCCCACAGCAGGTCACGTGACTGGAGCAGCCGCCGCGCCCGGTGGCGTGGTGCCTGCTCACGTGACGTGACCCAGCGCACTGTGTTCAGTCCTCACGCGGTGACATTCCATCACAAATGCAGATGACAAGCCACGTTTACACATTTATATGTACAGAACAATAAAGCCGTTTAGAATACCTGCTAGTCCGTCCAGCGAATTTGTCGCAGCCGCTTCGAGCCGGCGCCGCACGCTGAGCTGTGGGGCCGTCTGGCCACGTGAAGAAGGTGGCCTTAATCAGGGTCACGCGGTCGACGTGGTCACGTGCAGTGAGCTGTGGATGCGACCACACAGCGCGCGGGCCGCTCGCCATGACCCCTTCAGAAAGCTGCCTCTCTCACAGCCGCGACTGTCACCCTGCCGAAGGGGTCCCTCAGCTGGTGGCATCTGAACACAAGTGTAACACACAGGACGCAGAGACGGCGAATGGCAGTGGGTCCTGGTGGCGTCCGTCTCACTTTCGCTCACCATCGAGTTCCACATGGGACAGTGGCCACCAGCGACAGCCGTCCTGCTGTCTCTCGGCCGCTGACACGACCGTCCTGGTGTGCGGAGACTCGGGCTGCAGTGTGATGATGGCAGGGTCACGCGTCCGTGAGAGGAAACGCGGCCGATGTTTGCAGCTCGAGATCGGCTGCGAAGACCTCCAGCGCCGACAGAGCAGCGTGTCGGGCAGGAAAGACCACGCCGCAGGGCCCCTCTTCAGCCAAGGGGGTCGCCACAAATCCGGTGACACGGAATGTGGAGGGGACGCCCTGCCGGCCCGTGTGGAGGGGGCCGGGCTGTGGGGAGCAGTCGGCGTGGTCCCAGCTCTCACCGGGGGGAGGGGGAGGGGGGTGCCCCGGGGGTCTGGGCCCTCGCCTGTCCTGGTTGGTGCCTTTCTCGTGCCTTGCTGAGCGGCCACTATCTCGGCCGCTTTAGCTAAAAGGCCCTGCGTTGTCTGGTCACTCAGCTCCTCATGGTGTCAGCCCTCGTCCCCCAGGACAAACTCCGGGTAGGAAGTGGTCGGGTCCCACTGAGGTGGCCTCCAGTGGGGGGTAGGGGACCAGTCCTCACCGGGAGTCACTGTCCCTCCGCAGTAACGGGTCCAGGCAGGCGGCCCACGCAGCCCCAGGGGTTTGAGGCCAGCGGAGCATCCCCGGGTGATGCCGCCAGGTGTGGGTGCCCTTGGCTGGGAGAGACGCGCGCCTCGCTGAGTCCTGACGGGCCCCAGGACCTTCTAAGGCAGGAGCCCCGCTCGCCACGTGTGCGGCCCTGGACTGTCCAGAGCCGCAGGTGTCGCTGAGGTCCTGAGTGGGGACCCCTGCCCGCCTGGGGGTCTGGCCTTGGAGTCCTGACCTGGCCACTCGTGAGCGTCCCGAGGGGCTGGAGGTGGAGAAACGCTGCAGGGGCCACTCTGCACTTCTTCAGGCCTCGAGTCCACGTGTTTCTAGAAGCTTCCACGGGCAAGTGGTGGGCACCATGCAGTCAGGCGGGTGTTCGCCACGCGTCGGCCTGGCCGCGTCTCAGGGGAGACAGAGGGGTGTCAGGCTGAACGTGAACGTGCGGGGGGCTCCCGCTCGGAGGCCAGAAGCGGGGCGCGGGCGCGTCCGTCCTCTGACCCCTGACCCCGGCCCACTTGCCGCCTCACCCCCGGGGTGCCAGGGCCTCCGCGGGCTCCGGGCGCGGCTGCGGCCACATCAGTCACCCCGGCCCGCAGCCCACTGGCCCCCCAGACAGCAGGGCCCCTTGCAGGGGGCCCGTCCCCCCGGGAGCCCCCGCTGAGCCGCGCCCAAACCCTGCCCGGCGCATCCACCCTTCCTGGGCCGTGGGAGCGCCGGGGCCTCTGCGAGCATTTGCCCCGCGCGGCCGGCGGCGGGTCCCCGGCTGCCCCGCCCACCCTCGTCCGGGGTTCCCCGGGAGATGTGGCGCATGGGTCATGTCCGCACCCAGCGGCGGTGCCCACGCGTGTCCCCGCACCTTCGCGTGTCCCCAAGGGGCTGCGAGCAGTGGCCTCAGGAGCAGCTTCTCTAAAGAAAATGTTCTGGGCTCCGGCCACGGGGGAGGGTCACCTGCAGTCCAGGGGCCACCTGCCTGGGTCCCCAGACGCGCAGGCATCCCCCGGAGGAGCAGCTGCACACGTGTGTGCACAGGTGGCGGCGGCTCTGCCCGACGCGACACGCTTGTTGTGTCCGAGGCTGGACGTGGCCGCGCGGACAGGGCCGGCTCTGAGGCCACTCCGTGCCACACTGACCACAGGACAGACACCAGGACAGGCCCGGCGGCGAGAGGAGCGGAGCGGCTGGCCTTTCCCCTTAAAGCGCAGTCGGAACCAGCGGTGGCGCCTCCGCCAGCCCCTCCCGGGCCAGTCCGGGCCAGTCGTCCCTGCGTGGGGCCCGGAGCCAGAAGGCCCAGCGGGGACCCTGCCCCGGCTCCAGCCCGGCACCCGGAACACGGACTGGGGAGGCCTGAGTGGGGCGCTGTCCACCCCACAGGGGCACCACGGCCTGGTCGCCGTCACTGACGGACCTCAGCCTTGTCGTGACTCTGGACTTCAGCCTTGGCGTGACGCGGGCCGATTCGGTGCTGGATCCGCCTCCACGTCTCAGACGTGTCGAGGTCGTTCTGCTCGTCAGACTCAGGGAAGAAAGGACAGGGGCGTGGGGGGGGGAGGCCAGATGCTTCCCTGCCGCACGCGTTCTCCTTTCCAGGGTGAAACGTCCTTCCCCCCACAGACACGTGTCCTGGGGTGGGCGCGGGTGACGGAAACTCGTCCAACTGCTGGTCCTAACACACCTGAGACGGCTCAGGTAGAGTCGGCCACAAGGGCCCGCTGTGCCGTCAGCATGGGGGGTGACGTCCTCCTTCCCGGGGTCTCTGCTGTGACGTGACGGGCGCCCTGCATGGTGCCACAACGGCCCGGCGCTGGTCGAATGATCACGCCAGGTGGGTGCGCGCCCGTCGGCTCCCACGGCTCGTGCTGGGGGCTTTGGAGAACCCCGCGCGCTGCTCACCACCGCCCCCGGGCCGAGCGTCCCCCCAGCACCCCCTGCTCTGATAACCTCGATCCCACCGCGGTGGCGCGAGGCTCCGGCACCCTGAGGCGTGGCCGGGGGCGGCCGTGGGCCTCTTCCGTGGGAGGCGTGGGAGGGCTGCGTCTCCGAGCGCTGACAGCCCGTGGTGGGGACAGCCGCAGAGCCCGCCCAGCTGACCTCCGTGGTCACACACATTTCTCAAGGGTGACAGAGGCCTTGCCTGTCCCCGTCCGCATTCCGGGTCATCCCAGTCAGCTCCTGAGTCACTCGCTCCCGTGTCACGCGGAGATCCCAGAGGGTAGGTGTGTCACGGCCCCGGGGCCGCGGGACTGCGTGGGTCTGGCTGGGTGCGGTGTGCCCACGCGGCCGCTTCCTCGCCTCTGGGGCTCGGCCTGCCCAGGGCCCCTAAGCACCGGCCCAGCGGGACGGGGCGGGGGCCGAGTCCCCAGGACACGGTGTCGCGAGCTCCATCCCGGGGCGTCCTCCTGCCCCCTGCCCTTGTCCCTCCTGCTCCACCCGCAGGAGGAAGAGCCTCAGGGAACCAGGCGCCCGAGGCAGGCGCGCAGGAAGGGACGGTCCACCCCCCCCGGGGGCAGTGACGGCAGGAGGAGGAGGGGGACCAGCCGCGTGTGCGCCCCGACGCTGCGCGCGCTCAGCGCACCGGGCTCCCCGCCCCGCGAAGGGCAAGCGCGGGGTGACCCGGGGCCCCGGCGTGCAGGGCGCCCCGCCCCCTCCCCGGCTGCTGACCCGAGTCGGCCAGCCCCGCCCGCCACCCCGGCCCGGGCTCCCCGGGAGGCGCGCCCCGCCCGCCAGCCCTGCCGTCCCTCAGCCCCTCAGCCGGGGACGGCGCCCCCGCGGGCGCGACGGGGCGGGGCCAGACTGCCCGCGGGGCGGGGCGGACCCTTCCTGGGGGGGAGGTCCGTGCGGCGCCGGCCCCCCCGGGGGTGGGGTGCGGGGGGGGGGGGTGGACGGCGCCCACGGGCCGCGGCCGGAAGCTCCAGACGCGGCGAGACGACGCCTCCGGGCGGCTGAGCTGGTCCGACCGGGTCTGAGGCGGCCGGTCCGAGCCGCACCCCCGGGAGCAGCCGCAGCCGGGCCCCTGGTGGGGGCCGAAGCGCGTTGGTGCGAAACGCGGGGTGCGGGGCGGTGACTGCGTCCCGGGCTGGGCGTCGGGGACCCGCGGGTCCCCGTGGAATCCGCCGCTGTCCCCGGGAGGCGGCCTCGGGCGCAGGGAGAGCGAAGGCCGGCAGGGCGGCCCGGACGGGCGCCGCCAGGACCCAGGAGAGGCCCGAGCCGGCCCTTGGGGCGCCCCTCTGCCAGCGCCCACAGCACAGGCTGCAGGGTGATCGCCCCAGAGAGGAGGAGGGGCCCTTCGCAGCCTGCGGCCCCGCCCGCCTGGTCCACACGCCCGGGCAGGCAGGTCGCCCTGCCTGTCCCAGCCGTGCCAGCCCCACAACCTCCTCCCCGTCCCGCGGGACCATGGCCCTGGAGAGCAGAACGTCCCTCACCCCTGCCGTCGTCAAGACGTGAGTAGGACGCGGGGTTTGAAGTCCATGGCGAGGGTGGGGGGGGACCCAGGCGGTCCAGAGGGCCCCTGGTCGGGGGCTCACAGCTCCAGCCGCAGCGAGACAGACCGGGCAGAGCAGCTCACGCCAGCGGGATTGTCCCAGCATGGGCACAAGGGCCCGGAGCTGCTGGGGATGGGCCCTGCACACACGCGGGCACACACGCGGGCTTCGTGCAATCCCGCACTCGGCATTGTGAAGAGACCAGGCCAGAGGGCCGCAGCTGTCTACGCTCTGGGCTTGTCTGGCTGATTCTCCGTGGCCCCGTCTACCGCCTTCCATGCCCTGCCCCTCTGGGGCTGGATGCCTGAACGCGGTGCCCAGGTGACGCCGTGACCCTCGGCGTCCCTCGCGAGACCAACACCAGCCGCCTGTGCCAGAGGCATCTAGACGGTAGTGGGCCAGGCTGATGAGAGCCGGCTAGTGAAGGTTCCAGGGTTGGCAGCGCTGCCGCTGGAGTCTGCGTGCGGCTGAGTGTGCGGGGACACTGGGGACAGAGCCGAGAGCGGGGACAGAGAGCCACCAGTGGGGACAGAGAGCTGTGAGCTGGGACAGAGAGCCATGAGCGCGGAGAGCAGAACATCCCCCAAAGTGCCTGTCACAGCTGTCTGACGGCAGAGCCCGCCATGAGGTCTGGGCCCGACACGTTTGCCTGAAGTAGGTGACACTGTCCGAGGCCAGTCTGCCTGCTGCCCCCAGAGCATAGAGGGGAACGCGGTGGGCCAGTCGCCTCCACCTTAGGTACCACCCTGGGGTCGCTTCCGACTTGCTGGCACAGGCTGCTTCTGAAGCCTGTCGCCTCTCACAGTGTCGGGAGGGGGGACTGCAGAGCGGAAACAGCTCAGGGGGCCCCTCCAGGAGGCCCCCCCAGCCCTGTGAACCACGCTCTGGAGCTTGTCCTGCTCCTCTGGGGAGGACGAAGGCCTTGTGACTGCAGGTGCACAGCCAGCAGGTCATGCGCCAGCCCCCCTCCCCGCTGCCCGCCCACAGCAGGCGGCTGGCACAGCAGGGCGCGGTGCCACCCTCGCGAACGCCTGGGGGCTGGGCTGGCCTCCCACCTGTCTGTTCTCCAGCTCTAGCCTCCAGCGCCCGGTCCTGGCTGCCACTCGGCTAAGGTGGCAACCAGCGTCTCTCCCCGCGTCGTCTCGTGCACGGGAGCTCAGGGCATCTCGCCCTGGGGGCCAGTGTCTGTCCTCGCTCTCGGCTCCGCTTCGGTCGTGGCCGTCGTGTCTCGCCGGGCATCGGCAGGGCAGCGGGGCGGTTCCGAGCCCGAAGGTGCGAACTCCAGCACCCGGCCTCGAAGTGAGCCCGTGCTTCGTGCGGCCGCGTGCGGCGAGACGCGGCTGGGGACCCAAGTGCCCGCGGGAGGCCATGTGTAGGTGGCCCCCGGACGCGGAGCCACAGGCCCCCGCGGGAGGCCGCGGTCGGGGCCGGCGGAGCTGTGGGGGCGGAGGGGCTCGTGGGGCGGCGCGCGGCGGGCCGGGCACAGGCTGAGTGGGGTGTGGGGCGCCCCGTCCTGCCACCAGCGTGTGGCCGCCCCACGGGGGCCGTGGCGGGCGGGCGGAGGGCGCTTGCAGCCCGGCTCCCGCTCGGCCTGTTTTGTGAAGTTGCTTTGGGGGAGGGGCGAGTGTGGGAGTCGGGGGTGTCCCAGGCCCCGGCTCAGGGGGTCTGCAGCGCGGCGCTGGCTCTAAGTCTGAACTCGGGCGGTGGCCGGAGCAGGATGGCAGGAAGGTCTCCGGGGAGTGAGTGCCACAGGCAGCTTCGTGGATCCCGATCTCGGGGCTGCCTTGGGACTTGGCCGACTCCCACCGACCCACCCGGCGTCCCACAATCCTAAAGGATTTGTGGATCACGTGACGCTTTGCGCCATGGGGAGGCCGAGGTCTGAGCCCGTGGAGTGGTTGCCACAGCGCACTGGGCTGAGGGCAAGGCCACGGGTGGCGTCTCCGTGGCTGGGAACCTGCGCCTGACGGCTGCACTTGACCTGCAGGCCACTGGAAGGCCACTGGGCCTGGGCCCTGCAGAACTGGCCAGGCCTGTCTGGCAGGAAGGGCCGCCTCGTTCTGGTTTGTGACTGGGGCGAGTGTCCTTCGATGTCCCTGTGTTGAGGGCACAGCCCGTGCCAGGAGGACCAGGCTGGCCCGCCAGCCCCACCCCCACCCGCACGAAAACCCCGGGGGCCAGACTTGAACGGAGGCCCGGGGAGGGGGTGGTCCAGGTGCCGACAGGCTTTGGTGACCCCGAAAGCACAGCTGGCTCTGTGGCCCTGGCTCCAACATGACCTTGTCACAGTTGCTATGGTAATGTGTGTGGCCGACCGAGACCTAGGGTGTCCCTGTGTCCCCAGGCAATGACAGCCATCCGTTTCCAGGGCACCGTGCTGAATGGAGAACCCGCCCTCTGCGGGTCAGTGGCTGGAGCCTCGGGTCACAGAGCTTTGAGGCCAACCTTATGGTTTTAGGTGCAGCTCAGAGAGCTCAGCCCACCTGGCACAGCCATGAAGCCAGCAGCAGCAACGCCTCGGTGAGGGAGGGAGTCCAAGGCCTGCTCAGAGCTGCCAGCACGTCTGGGGGCGTGTGTCCCACCAGGATGGGAGGCAGAGGGGGCACGCAGGTGCTCGTGGGAGATGAGCTGCTTCGGGAAGACTCCTGTTCCCACAAGTGCCCTGTCCTTTCCGAGAGGCCGTCCTGCCCCAGTCGTTAAAGAACAGTGAGGCAGGTTTGACTTCGGGGCGATGGGACAGGGACGGCCGCACAGCGGTTGCGTGCGGGAGGGGAGGGCAGCAGCAAGGACAAGTGGGACTTGCAGCCTAGGAACGTGATGGTGGCCGGCGGGTGGCAGGTTACCAGGAGGAGTCCTGGAGTTCGCACTAGACCCACCGAGTAGGATTCCCGTGGGGCAGGCCCAGGGCTGGCTGGGGTCAGAGGTCCAGGAGGGGACCAGCCAGCAAGCACAGGGCCCACGGGCGGCCGCGGGAGCCAGGTCGGGCGTGAGGTCAGAGCTGGCGGAGAGCCTGGCCACTGAGCCGCAGTGTCCTGGAGTGTCACCTTGGCTCTGACCCACTGTCTGCTGCGAACTTGGTCCCCAACCTTCAGTCTGTCCTCTGAAGCGCAGTGTGGGGACTGCCCCTCCAAGGGGGAACGTGCTCTCTGCCTAGTGACACTGAACTGAGAAAGGGAAGTTCCTTCCCGCCCCCCCTCCGCCCGCCCCCCGCGTTGCTTAATTCTTAGAAAGAAACCGCAGCAGAAGAGAAACGCCTCCGGCCCAGGCTAACGTCCTTTAAGTCCGTCTTTTCCAGAATTACACAATGAGCACGCGTCACTTATGTGATCGGGAGGAAAGGTAATGTCAGAACCGTCCCCGCCACCTCCTCTGAGAAGTCCGCTTCAGTCTGTGGGCTGTTTCGGAGCTTGTCTGTCCTCTGTGGGTGCAGGCTGGGTGGCTTCCAGCCGCCACCCCGGGTGCACGGCGCCCTGCCTTCTGCCCTGGGAACGTGGGGGAGGCGCCCAAGAACGGAACGGGCCACCCGGAGAGTCCCGAGCCTGGGCGGACTCCGGAGCCCTTGCTGCGTTCCCTCCGGGGGAGGCAGGAGGTGACAGCTTGCCTCCTTGGGAGGAGAGCGGGTGAGCAGGAGGGAGTCAGGCTGCGTTTGGCCCAGTCTCCCGCCTTCCACCCGGAGTCCGCCCGGGGCCGTACCTCTAAGTTTTCCAAGGGGATGGCTGGTGACTGCCTTACAGGTGGCCGGGTGCAAACCCGGTCCCGGCATAGCTTACCCCAAACAGGCATCCAGGCCATCTGACTGGGCCGCTGTGGCTCGTCCCAGTGTCAGCTCCTACTTGTGAGGCGGACCCAGGGACCCCGCCCGCACAGGGCGGCGGGGTGCATGGGAGAACCGGAAGGGCCGCTGGCACGGGCCTGGCACACAGCGGGCATCCTCGCGTGCTCGTGCCGCTCGCAGGGCCCGGGGCGTCTCCCGGCCTGCTGAGGCCCCAGGGACACAGCCCGGCGAGGGCGGGGTGACCCTCCTCCCCACGCGCGGAGGCGCCTCGACGCTTGACGCTCGCGCTCAAAGGCTGTCCGCGGGGCGAACCTCGCGCCCATCCGCGTGGCAGACGGGGGTGGGCACCTCCGCCACGGGACGGAGGCCCGCGTCTCGGCGTCGGTCGCCTGTGGATTCGACTCGGAAAAGCTCTGCGCCGGGCGGAGCGGGCGGCGCGGGGGGGGGGGGGGGGCGGAGCTCGGCGGCGCCTCGTCCGCGCCTTCGGGGCACACGCCCGCGGGGCGCCAGGTCGGGGCCGGGGTGCAGGGCCCGCGCGGCCCACGCAGCTCGCGTTTCGGTCCGGGGGAGGGACGGGACCCTGCCGCCCCCCCAGGGGTCTCCCGCCCGGACGCCCGGACCCCGCCCCCCTCACGGTCCGTCCGGCTGTTTCCCACGCGGGGTCCCAGCGGGTGCTGCCCGGGGTCCTGGAGGAGTCTCGGGGGGCGTCGGGGCACCTCAGGGCGGGCTCTGTCCCCGCCAGTGGATCCGCCCGGCCCCGCGTCCCCCCCCCCGTGGTTCCGCCCGCCTCCCGCGTCCCCCCCCCGGTGGTTCCGCCCGCCTCCCGCGTCCCCCCCCCGGTGGTTCCGCCCGCCTCCCGCGTCCCCCCCCCGGTGGTTCCGCCCGCCTCCCGCGTCCCCCCCGGTGGTTCCGCCCGCCCCCCGCGTCCCCCCTCGGTGGTTCCGCCCGCCCCCCGCGTCCCCCCGGTGGTTCCGTCCGGCCCCGCCCCCGCCCCTGGCGCGCATGCGCGGCGGCGGCGTCCCCGGCGCGGGGCGTGGCGGCGGCGGCGGCGGCGGGCGCTGAGGCCCGGGCGGGCGCGCTCAGGTGAGGAGGCGCCGGGGCCGGGGCCGGGGCCGGTTTCGGGGTCTCCGCGGGGCGGCTCCCGGGACGGCCCCTGCGACGCGCCTTCCCGGGCCCGGCCGCCGCGGTCCCCGGGGCCCCCGGTCCGGACGAAGCCGCGCTCGGCCCGGAGGACTTGGATCCCTTTTGGGGGAAGAAAAGGTGGATTTGGGCGGCGGGCGCGGCGGGGCTCGTTCCGTGGCTGCGCCCGCCTCGGCGCCGTCGGTGCCCCCAGCCCGGGGTCCCGGCCCGAGCGCGTCCCCAGGGCCGGGGTGAGGGGGCGGGGCGGGCCCTGGAGTGCCCGGGGGACCCCGCCCGCGTGACCCCGCCGCGACAGCCCCGTTGTCCCCTCCCTCCCTGGGCGGGCCGGAGCCCGCGGCCCCGTCGGTGGCCCCGACCCCCGTCCGTGTCGCCGGGAGGCCCCACCCGGGCAGCTGACCGCCCGCCCCGGAGCGCGGGGCCTGCGGAGCGCGAGGCTCGCACCTGTCCTCTCTGTTCATTCCCACTGCGCACCGGCTGTCTGAGCCCGCAGACCGCCCGGCGGTGGCCTGTCCCGGTGGACTCAGGTGCGCACAGTGGGGACACTCCTGGAGGGCGCCCCTGTCACTCCAGGGAGGCGCCTGGTCTGTGGCTGGGACAGCACAGGCCACAGCCTCCCACCAAAGAAAGACCGGGAGACCTCCCCGGGCGAGGTCCGTAGCAGGTTTCTGCAAGGACAAGGACGTCCGAGGAGAGCCAGGATGGGTCACTTCCCTCTGGGCTGCGGCCCCAACGGGGTTCCTCAATGGGAGATGACGGGGCTGGAGGCCTGGGCTCGGGACAGCCCGAGCCCCACCCGTCTCAGGGAGGCGGCGGTGACTCCAGCTGTGAGTTACCCCTTGGGTCCTGAGGTGAGCGGCATGGCAGTGACCGGTGTCCCCTGTGGGGATGTGGTCAGGGTGAGCAGCCCAGTGAGAGGAAGGAGGACAAGCTGTGTCACTCCCGCCTGCGCTGCCCCTCCAGGGTACCCGGCTGCACTCCCGTGGGTACGGGCCTGGGACCTTGTGGGGGGCAGCGGTGCTTCAGGGGTGCAGGGAGGTCGGAGGAGGGGGTGGAACAAAAGGATCCGCTGTGGTCCTTTTTCGGGGTTTGCCCCAGGATCACGAGGGCATGTTGTGTTTGCGTCTGGCTCATGCTTCGCCCCTCCCAAAGGACCAGGGAGGACCCTTACCTGCTATCTGAAGGGGGGGTGACTGAACCTTCTCACCTCAGAGCCATTGGGTCTAACGACGGGGACACCGTGGTGGGGGGTGCCATGCAGCGGTGTCACACCTGCCTTAGGGCCTGGGTACCAGGTACTGCCCAGGGCCCCGAGGGCAGAACATGTGCAAGTGGCCCCTGCTCAGGCAGTTTCTGCAGGTGTGGAGGACGCGAGACGGGCCACCGCCGAGGGCCTCTCCTCGCCTCCCCCCACCCCACTGGACAAGCAGCTTCCTGACGCAGGCAGGTGACTGAGCCTGGGTGCTCCGTGTCACTTGGAGACAGTGTCGCGTATTCGTGAAGGTGCAGTGGCCTCGTTGCATGTGCCTGGCATGTGCCTGGCGCTTCACGTCAGTAACCCACACTCGCCGTTGTGTTTCTGCAGATTGTCGTTCCCACGTCAGACACTGGGCTTCGTGTGGTTAGAGACTGAGTACTAAATAGCAGAACCGGGGTCAGAACCCACTAGCTGGGCTGTTCTGAGTCCTTGGTCCTAGCACCTGGAGTGCCCCCTGCCCCGCCCCAGACCTTCCTGAACCGGCACTGGCACTGCCCGCTCCATGGGCCCACTTGGGCCTCGGTCTTAGAAACAGTCACGGGGACTCTCCCGTCTGACGGCAGAGGCTCCGCAGAAGTGAGAAGGCTGGGCCAGGTCGTGGCAAAATGGGAACTGTGACCGGTCTCGTGACCAGCTTGGGGAGTGCAGGAGGCCGTTTCAGCAGAGTTCAGTGTCGTGCTGTTCTGGACGGCAAGGCTGCTTTCTGGCCAGAGGTGGCAGTCCGGCTCCTCTCCCGGCACTCGCGTTCGCTGGAAGTCGCTCTGCCCTGTGCATGTCGCGCTGCCCGGCCGGGGGGTGGGAGGTGCAGGCTCTTTGTGCTCTTTATGAGACGGTCAGGCGCAGCCCAGCGAGACGCAGGAGCGCTCAGGAAAACGAGGTTTATTCCATTTTCAGTCCCAGGCGGGACCACACCAGACCCCATGAGGCGGCACCAGGGGTCGGGGGACAGAAGACAGGAGAAGGGGGATGTGGGCCCCGGCCGCCTCGGTTCCCACAGGCAGGCGGGCAGGCCGGTGCACACTCGGGGGCGGCTGCCCTGGCTCATTCTGGGGCTCCAGGCTACAGGGTGGTCGCTGGGTGCTTGGCCTTGGTGGCTCAGGCGGAGGAGTGTTGCCTGCTGGGTGCGGGGCAGGTGGGGGAGGGCTGGCTCTGGGGACCAGGTCCTGCGCTGTCCCGTAGGACTGGATTGCTAGGAGGGCCGTCTCCCCCCAGGCAGGACGGGTTTTAAGACGTCAGAGCATCCTGATACGCAGGAAAAATGACACATCCAGAAATCCCGAGTCAGGAGCTCTTGCCAGCCTCTTACTCTCGTGTTGAACTTGACCTGTGTACACATTAATGTGTCAGTGCACTTCGAGGGGTGTGGGTCAGCCAGGGTATCGGCATGACGTGGGCAGAGAGCACGTCCTCGTCCTGGCTGGAGGTTCCTGCCCTCTCAGGAGCAGTCGTGTGGGTGGACACATGTGGCAGGGGCAGGGTGACAAGGGCCACCAGCACCAGGGCGGGAGCCAGTCCTCTGCTCCCCAGTCAGGTTCACGCTCACACCGAGCTGGGCGTTGGGCGAGACACAGGACAAACACCTGTACGACGTCGCCTGTGATGACACGGCCGGCTGAGCTTCGAGAGTTCGCAGCTGGGGAAAAGGTCCCTTGTCGCGTTAGAGGAGCCCGCACTTCCCACCTTCTGGGAGTGGCTGTGGACTGTCCCATGGAGCCGCGGCCGAGGTCCCGGGTGCTGGCGCCGAGTGGTTCCGTCTGGGCGTCAAGGTTCAGTGGGGCGCTGACGCCGCGGGACGGAGGTGGATCTGTGTGGCTCGGCCCCTCTGCAGTCCCACTGCCCTTCTCCGAGTGGGGTGCTGACGAGGGCCCCGTCTGCAGAGACAGCCCCTGTGGCCTGGGATGTGGCAGGTGAGGGGGCGGGAGTGCCAGCGGGGCCCTGAAGGTGCCTCGGGCTGCCCTGCCAGGGCCGGTCTGCGGTCCTAGTCTGGGGGCCTGGTCCAGGCACTGGCTTCTGGTCTGTGAAGGGCACGAGACTTCAGAGGTTCCTCGGTTCTGGCCACCTGAGAGTCTGGTGTTTGCTGTTTCTCAAAGGAAACGTGAGCACCGCAGCGCGATCTGAAGCCGGGCCGCACCTTCTGGGGGTTCTTCCCGCGTCCCCTGCCCCTGGCTCTGGAGCAGGCGGGAGCCAGGTTCGGTGGCCTCGGGGTCATGCTGGACGTCAGGGTTACGCGAGCAGTGAGGCGGCCTTCGGGCGTTGGGCACAGTGATGCAGAAACAGAGCTTGCGTCGGGGGCACGTGGCCAAGGCGCCCGCCGAGTCGGGGCCACCTCCCCTGGTCTGCGATGAAGTGACACCGAAGCCGGGACCTGAAGGGGGAAGGCAGGGAGGGTAAAGCAGGGCTGGGCCCAGAGGTCAGGAGATGGGTAGGAGGGGCACAGTCCCATGCTGCGAGCTCTGAGCTGACCTTCGGGTGGCAGGGAGAGTAGGGGAGCGGCTCTCTGCCCCCCTCGTAGGCTGGCTGCACCGTGTTCCGTGCTGCTGTGGGGACACGAGCCGGGGGACCAGAGGGCGGGCCGGAAAATAGTATGTTGGGATGGAGCCTGACGCCTGCGCTCTGCGTGGAGTGTGTGCGGCCCGGGCTGGGTCGCCGTGTCCACGCTGGTGTAGGGAGGTGGCGCTGCCGTGTCAGATGCGAGAGCGAAGGGAGTGGTTCCAGTGGGGCGCCCCATGGCCCTGACAGGCGCAGCCCTGAGGTCACCGCCACTGTCCTGTCCGAGGCGGCCGTGCAGGCATGGCAGTCTGCCCTACGGAGCCAGCCGGCCTGCCCCTGGCAGACAGGATTCTGAGGACCGAGGCCACACCACTTGCAGGTTCACAGACCAGACTGACTGGTTTCCTCCTCCCCTGTGGGAGGACACGCGAAAGGCAGTAAGTGACGGTGACCCTAGTAGCACACCACGTATGTGCCAGGCCTGTTTGGGGCCGTTTGCATACACCGCGTCCTCGGTGCCCACAGCGGTGCCCACAGCAGTGCCCCTTGCCATGGGCAGCCCCGGGGCGGGTGGGGCCGCTGGCTTCGAACCCCGAGCGCCCGGCCCGCATCTGTTCCCAGGACGGTGGGTGAGGTGCGGTGCCGCTGGTCAGCAGCCGTGCCACACAGACTGGGCCGGGTTCTCGTCCCGGTTCTGGAAGTGAACGGCGTTTACAGAAGTCGGGATCATCCGCCCGGGCTGTGGCCTGGGCATCCGAGCCTGGGGACCCACGGCCGGCCGGCGGCGCCTGGGGCACTGCGCTTGGGCCTTCCCGCCTCCCGACCCCGCCCGCTCACCCTTGGTCTCACTTTCCTTCTCTGACTGACCGGCGGGTGTCTCCGTGCCCGCTTCTGCGTCTCTGCGTCTGCGTCAGGAGGCGGCAGGTCATCCTTGGACGCGCTCTCTGTTGCAGCGCCATCGTGGTCCTGGGGTCGTGCGTGCGAGCTTCAGTTCGTCAGCTTAACGCGAACTCTCTCCTCTCCTTCAGGCTGGAGATGGCTGCGTGACCCTGGCGGCCGTTTCCCGGACTTCGTTTGCTCGGACGCGGCGCGGCGTGGGCCCCAGGGCCCTGTGCTGGCCGCGGGCGCTTTGTCGTCCCATCCGGGACGATGACTCTTGGGAGTGGTGCCGGGGCCTCAGCCAGCATTTTCGACCTGGACTACGCTTCCTGGAAGATCCGCTCGACGCTGGTGGGCGCTGGCTTTGTCTTCTACCTGGGCGTCTTCGTCGTCTGCCACCAGCTGTCGTCCTCCCTGAACGCCACGTACCGCTCTCTGGTGGCCAAGGAGAAGGTCTTCTGGAACCTGGCGGCCACCCGCGCCGTCTTCGGTGTGCAGAGCAGCGCCGCGGGGCTGTGGGCGCTGCTGGTGGACCCCGTCCTGCAGGCCGATAAAGCGAGCGGCCAGCAGAGCTGGTCCTGGTTTCACATCGCCACGGCCACCGGGTTCTTCTTCTTTGAAAATGTGGCGGTCCACGTGTCCAACTCCCTCTTCCGGACTTTCGACTGGTTTTTGGTTCTCCACCACCTCTTTGCCTTCCTCGGGTTCCTGGGCCTAGTGGTCAACCTCCAAGCCGGCCACTATCTCGCCATGACCACCTTGCTCCTGGAGATGAGCACCCCGTTCACCTGCATCTCCTGGATGCTCTTAAAGGTGAGTGCGCCCCGCAGGCCTGGGAGCCCCTGGGTGCTTCCGCCCTCCGTGGCAGGAGCTGAGAGCCGGCGGGGCAGTGCAGGGCGCCCTCCGGTGTCACGCGCGCGTGGCTGCGCCTGTGGGCCACGCAGTGAAGTTGTCAGCCGCCCGAATCACGGCCTGCAGCGTCGGGGGTAAACTCACCAGGGCTG
The DNA here is from genome assembly GCA_030015415.1 of Cynopterus sphinx. NCBI lineage: Eukaryota > Metazoa > Chordata > Mammalia > Chiroptera > Pteropodidae > Cynopterus > Cynopterus sphinx. The sequence goes on from CM057381.1 coordinate 347,602, forward strand.
AATTCCATGTTGTTAATTTTAAATAACTCTTTGGGCCTCTGGCCCCGTGACCCTAGGGGAGCGTAGCAAAGGCTCTCACCCTCGTCGGTGGCAGGCGACTCCGTGGCTCTCCGACTCAGTAGTAGTGTCTGAGCCCTCGGGGGCGTGATGTTTTTTCTTCTTTCAAATGCGTTTTTAAAAATCGAAGTCGTGTGCACGTCTGCATACGTAGCAGCGTTTACAAACTCCGTCACGCTGCTTTGTACTCAGCCGGAGACTCAGCCTCTGCGGCAGCTCTTCGGTGCCCGGTGCCGTGGCGTTGGCTGCAGGCCGCTGTCACACGCGGGTCCCCAGAGCTCACTCTTCCTCTCTGGCTGAGACCTCTGGCCTGGCGGTTAGCGTCTCCCGGTCCCCCTCCCTCCAGCCCCGTGGCCACCCTTCCGCCCTTCGCCTCTGTGAGTTAGATCTTGGCCGGCCCTCAGGGAAGGCGCACTCGCAGCGTCATCCTCTGTGACAGCTCGTTTCACTCAGCATCGTGTCCTCGGGGTTCATCCGTGCCGCTGCCCGTTGTAGAGTCCCCTCAGGTCAGGTGGTTGGTCACTCTACACAGAACAGGTCCTTTGTCCCCTCACTGGCCCACGCGCCTTCAGGTCGTCTGCCGCCTCCGCCGCTGGACGATGCTGCGGGGGGCGCGGGCGTGCGAGCGCGAGCGACTCTCCGAGGTCCTGGATTCAGCGACGCGGGTCATCGCCCGGCGGCGCGAGTGCCGCACCGTGCGGTGGGAACCGTTCCCACGGCGGCCGCCCCGTCTTCCCTTCCCAGCGACGGCGCAAGCGTGCCCGTTCGCCACGTCCTCACCAGCGCTGGCCCGGGGCTTCTGGCGCTGCCGTCCTGACGGGTGGGAGCCGGTGTCCCGTCGTGGGTTTGGTTTGCACGTGCCTGGTCCTGGCGGCCTGGGGCGTTTCTGCAGGTAGCTGGGGCCCTGCGAGTGTCTCCTCCGGACACCTCTTCAGCTCCCAGTCCGCTTTTTAATCAGATTCTTTTTTATTCTTGAGTTAAAGCTCTTTGTACGTTTTGGAGGTTGGGCTCTCACCTGTGTGTGGTTTGCAGCTATTTTCTCTCACCTCAGCTTTGCCTTTGCGCTGTTTCGACGGTTTTCCTTTGCTCTGCGGGAGCTTTCCAGTTTGATGTTGTCCCGGTGGTTTACTTTTGTTTCTGTCGTTTGTGCGCGCGCTCGGTGTCACAGACAGGAAGTCCTGCCTCAGACCAGCGTCATGAAACTTCTTCCTGGCTTCCTTCTGGGAGCCTCACCGTTTTAGGTCTTAGCGTTTGGGTCATCAGTGGACCCCGAGTGCCTGTTGTGTGCGGTATGAGACGCCGGTTTAACTTCCTTCTCTTGCGTGTGGCTGTTCGGTGTTCCCAGTGCCATCATTGGGGAGACTGTCCTTTCCCCTGCGTGTGTTGTTGTCTCCTTTGTCCTGAATTAACGGACCACACGTGTGTGTGGGTTTATTCCTGGGTCTCGGTTCTGTTCCATTCGTCCGTATGCCTGTCTGCACGTCAGTATCATGCTGCTTGTTTACTGTAATTTTGTTAAATGTTTGAAATCAGGATGCGTGATGCTTTTAACTTTATTCTTCCTCAGTTTCGAAATGGCTGTTTGTGGTTTCATATGAATTTTAGAATTTTTCTTTTTTATTTCTGAAAAAAGCCTGTTGGGATTTTGATAGAGCTGGCACCGAATCTGTGGGTCGCTTTGGCGAACCTTTCTGGTGAGTTTTTCAGTTTAGTTCTCGTGTTCTTCAGCTCCTGGAATCCTGTCTGGTACTCTTTAAAAGCGACTTTTGTCTCCGCTGAAACGCTCACTTTGTTAGTGCCTTGTTCTCGACTTCTGGGAGCATCTCTGCGACGTGATTTTAACGCTGCTGGGTAAGTCGTGCAGCTGTTTCATGGGGTTTCTCTTGCTCCTTCGTTCAGAACATCTTTGTCTGATTTTCTTCGTTTTCCCTGACTCTGTCGTGTCTCTACGGCAGGCAGAGAAGACACCTGCTCCAGCACCGCAGACGTTCGCCCGCCGGCCCGGCCAGAATCCCGGCGGGCCTCCTCAGCCCCCTCCTCCCCGGGGAGGGCTGCACTCAGCTCGCCCCGCTGAGCTGGGGGTGGCGCAGAGCGGTGGTGGCTGCCAGCCCAGGGCTCTTGCTGCTGGGCGGCCAGGCTGTGGCCGGCCCGCCAGAGCTCCGGGACTGACCACACAGGAGGCCTTCCTCTGGGCGCGCCTCAGAAGACTCACGGACTGGCCCCGCCGTCGGCGGGGTGGAGGTGGGAGCCGCACCTGGCGGGGGCCCTGGCCAGTCTGCTGTCACACTGACCTGCAGCGCGGGCCCTGACCTGGTCTGCAGTTTCTCACAAAGGGTCTGAGTGTGCGTTGTCCCCGATTCGGGGTGCCTGGAGGGCTGTCTTGCTGACGTCCGCCGCCCCCGTGTTTGTCCGCCTGGTTTTCGTTTGGGAGCAGGTCATGCTGCGAGCAGCTAGACGCGTTGGACCCAGCGTCGCTGTCTGGCGCCAGTTTCCTTTGCGTTTTTAAAAGTGTCATTTTTTATGCACGTATTTATACAGTCTGCGTTCTCGTTTTGAAGTCAGGTGTTCTTCACGTTAAAGTTCTTGGCTGTGTTCTCAGCGCAGATTTCTGCCGTCTTTCGTGACACGTTCTCAGGATGTTTTCACGTGAAACTTGAATCCTGCTTCCGGTGGTCGCAGGTGTTTAGAGCCGGCACCACGGATGTGCCGTGTCGTGTTGTGTGGTGAGCACAGCTGTGGTTCCGAACTCTGCTCAGCTTCGGGAGGAGACAGTTAAGTGCCCAGCGTCACCCCTGCCATCAGGGTCCGGGCAGGTGACGGTGCAGCCTGATGGTGCACAGCAGTCGTGAGTCCGGCGCTGTGAGTCAGGCACCTGGCGAGAGCCTCGGAGTGTGGGCTTGGGGGTGCCTGGGCTCCTTGGGGCGTGAGTGGTTGGGAGCCACGAGTGGGTGGAGGAGTCATTTACCCTCGGCCACTGAGGGGTCACTGCGAGGTCACTGAGGCTGACCGCCTGGCCACACACGTCTCCAGTTCTGTCCTTGGGGTGCCCTGCCCACCAGCACAGATCGGGGACTGACTTCCTGACACGGGCAGAGTGGGGTGTGCGGGCGACACCAGGAGGCGGGGCCTCACAAAGCGCAGGGCTGTGGCGGGCTGCGCGCTCCCCTCCCTGCGCTGAATGGCGGGTTGACTGCTGCCCCAGAGCCCTCGAGATGGACGTGCTGGGGTGCCAGTCGTGCTGTGAGACAGTAGACCTTCCGTCTTCTTGAATTTTGGTTTGTTTTATAGGAAGTTCTTTAAAAAAAAAAAAAATGAAAGTCTTTCCTGAGTCTAGCTTCCTCGGGGGTGATCAGCGTCAAACAGTTTCACGTGTGTTTTTCCAGACTTGTCTGTGCTTCTCCTGGAGCCAGATACGGGGCTGGTCGATGGACTCGGGGTGGGAGGGAGCAGGGCCGGTGGGCTCCCCGGAAGCCCCCTGGCCACCTCAGGTCCTCAGCAGGTCCTCAGCGTCCTCGGAAGACACAGTCCCGCGGTGCGGTGGCCGCGGAGGGCGATTCTGTTGAGGATTTCTCCTGCTCTCTAGTTCGTTAGGGTCCGTTTGTGCGGGATGGAGGAGGCTTAGCCATGTGTGCATTTCTCACGCCCCTTGTCATGGTAACTGTACAAACCCAGCGGACTCCCCCGGAAAATCATGCCCTAAACCAGTATAGCTTAGTGTCACCCTAAGTCGAGAAGGTCCATACCTCCGAGCGGTGGCTTGTTCTTAGCGCTGCCTCTTGCATTTGACTCTGAAAGGTTGTTTAGAAGGGATAGTAAGCACGCTGGACCCGAACGACTAGACGTAATTCATCCATAAAAAGGCCGTCCGTGATGGAAATCAGGTGGTGTAAAACGGCCACGACCATTCGCTGCGCTCCGCCCCCCACCGGCCCCCAGGGCTGCACAAATGGCCTTTGCGCGCGGGACGTCGCAGGTCGTGTTGCTGTGCCACAGCTCCTGGAGTGCTTGGTGGCGTCAGCACGGACGTTTCAGTGCCCGAGTAAGACCAAAGAGCACTCGGTTCTCAAGCTTTCCGTCTTCTAAACGTAGCGTAATTCTGTATGAGTAAAAGTCTATGTTTCTAGTGTGAATAGTAACAATTAAGACCAGTTTTAGTGAGGAAAATAGTGGAAAATTGGCCAAAATATCTCCTAGAAAGGTAGTATGCATTTATACTCCCACCAAAGGTACGAGAAGGTCCTATTTCTGCGACTTCAACATTCGCTGTGCTCAGTCTTTGTAATCGTTGGCAATCTAAGTTAAAAAAGTTTGAATTTTTATTTATTTGATTGTATTACACTTTTTCACGTGCGACATTCATATTTGTTTTAAAAACTTTTTTCTACTGAGGATTAGCCTTTTGTTTTGTGGGAGTTTATTTGGTGATTTGCAAAAACATTAAAAATAGTCTGTCGTTTGTCAAATATTTTGCCATGTGTTCGTTTAACTTTTTTCCTGTCGTCGGAAACTTCGTTTTACGAAGACCGATCAGCTTTCACGTGGACGAGTCGTGATTCTCACACGTGTAGCACGCCCTCACCCACACAGTGGCGATGAAACCATTCCCTGCGGCTCTTTCTAGCCTTTTTGTGGTTTTCTTTTTCTGTAGGCGTTGATGCTCGATCCATTTGAAAATTATTTTCAAGTGAACTGAGATGTCAGCTCCAGCTGATTCCCCAGGGGCTAGCCAGTGGTCCGGATAACGTCACTCTGTCGCCTCCCATCAGTGTTCCCCGTGTTTTTTATTTACTTACGCATTTCATCTTGTTTACTGGAACCACCTCTGACAGTTCTGCCGCTCACACCGCTGGTGGTCAGGGCAGTGCCCATCAGGGCCCCAGGGAGGTGCACTCGCCACTGTCCCAACAGCCTCGTCCGGAAGCCGAGGAGTCGGCGGGCGGGCGGGCAGGCAGGCGGGAGTTGGGCCGCCGCAGCGGAAACGGAGCGAGGCACAGACGCCACCGGTGTCCGTTCGCGGCAGAGGTGGCGCGGGCATACGATGGGATGGTATTCGGCCATTCTAAGAAGGACATCCTGCCATTGCAGCAGCGTGGAGGGCCCCAGTGGGTACTGTGCCACGTGGCTGAGTCAGAATGACACCTGCTGCAGGCTCTCACTTGCACGCGGAATCTGAAACAGAAAGGAGAACAGCGCGGTGGTTGCGGGCTCGGGGGCACGGTGAGGGTAAAGGACGTCAGAGGTGCAGACTTCAGCTATGAAATCAGTGACTGCACATGACTTAGGTCTGTGACTTCGAGTTTTTATTGCAAAGTGGCGTGGAAACTGCACGGTGGCGACGTCACTAAGATGGCCGGGGGTCGTTCTGCAGCTCACGCGGCTCACGGCTTCCGTTTCCAGCGCCGTGGAAGCGACACCGTTCCGTGGAAACTGCACTTGGAATTTGATCATTTCGGGCCAGCATTACGCATCCGATGCTCTCAGGCGACACTGGGCAGTGGCAGCAGCCGCCGCCCTTCTCGGCCAGGCAGTCACGATGCTCCCCGCGCGCGTGCGCCACCGGTGCGTCTGGGTGTCATGGGAGTGCGGGCGGGCGAGGCTGGATCAGTGTGTCCCCGCTGATGGTGGCCTTAGCAGAACGCAGCCCGTCGTCAGCCGAGGAGCGTCTGGGCACCAGGTCTCAAGTCCTCTTCGTCACCTGAAACCCAAACGGCAGCACGTGTCCGTGACACTGAACCACCATGGGTGCTGCGGGAGGCACCGTGAAGTGCCAGGTGCCACGCTCCACTAGAAACGCGTCACAGAAGGGCTCCCGCCCCCCGTTGCCCCTGACCTCCTGGCCCGCTGACCTCGGCTGCAGGGACACACTGACCGCGGTGGGTCCAGAGGCGCCTGCGCAGTACAGCGGGGACACGGCCGTCCAGTGTCCCCCGAGCTGGGCTTCATCGGTGCTGTAGGCGCATGTGCGTGCCAAGGCTCAGCACCCTCCGCCGCTGCCTGTGGCCCTGGTGACCGTGGCCAGTCGGCGCAGTGGCCGTACCATTGTCACCCGAATGGGGCACTCCTGAGGGTGATGGGAAATGCCAGGGACTGCGCTGAGCAAACTGGGTACCGTAGGGCCTCCCTGCTTCCTGAGGACCCACGCAGTCGTGGCCGTGCCGTAGCCACGGAACCTCCCAGAACTGTGGCCGGACCCTGAGGTTTGCCACAGAAGAAAAGTTAAAGCGCCTGCTTCTCCTGTGGCTTTAATCTCGTCACTTCGCTATCGGGCTGAGGGGCTCAGTTCTCCTGGCCTGGGTCCCCGCCCTTCCCACGTGTCAGTCCCCTCTCGCTCGGGGGCTGTGGTCTTTGGGACGTGTCCCTCCGTGGCCCGCCTCCCAAGTGTTCAGTGGGCGCAGCAGGCGGGGTCTGCGGGAGCCCGCGCGTCCCGTCTGCCTGGAGGTGGCCTCTGCGCCCGGGGCAGGCCGAAGGCGGGCCGCGTCTGTGGCGGCCGGCCGCGCTCCGCGGGGCCTGTGCCCAGCGCCAGCCCGAGCCAGTCCCGCCCCCACGGATCGCCCGCAGGGGCCCCGAGAGCCGGACGCCCCCTGCGCCGTCAGCCGCCGCGTCTCTTGTCCCCGCTGTTGTCCGCGTGAGTGTTCCGTGCGGACCTGGGCTTTCTCATGTCCGAGCTGCGCCAGAGGAAGCGGAGCGTTTCTGCGGGTCGTCGTTCACGGTCACTCACTGTCACTGGTGCTTGACGCGCGCGCGGGGGCCCGACCTAACTGCGGACGGTCTGGGGCCGTTCCTGGTGTTTCGGACAACCGCCACGTCGCTCGTGTTCCCGTCTTTCTGGCGCATTTTTAAGGCGGTCTCTGCGTCCCCGATCTTGTTTGCTCTGTGTGGGCGGAGAATGACTCGTAGCCGCTTCGGGGTGCTTTGCTGTGTCCCCTCCGCGGCGGGGCAGTGCGGCTTGAGTCAAGCAGCCCCTCGCCTGACCGCAGGGCAGTCCCTTCATGCCTGTGCCTCTTCCTACAAGGACTCCTTCCTTCTGCAAGTGCAACGCGGTGCCCCATGCCGGGAGGGGACGCCATGACATGGGACTGCTGAGGACGGTTTTGCAGCTTGAGTTTGGCGGAGAAGAGACGAAGGGCAGAGTGCGCAAGCTCCCTGGTGCGGAGTGGCCCGCTGGCCTGGGGCCTGCTGGCCTGGGTCTGACGAGGTGTCCCTGCCGTGAGGTCCCCACTTCGTGCCCACAGTCTGGTGTGTGCCGTCTTCAAGTTCCCGTTTCAGTTTTACCTCAACTGTTGAAAACTAGTTTTAAAGTAAATTTAGAATAATTTTAACTCCGATCCGTTTCGGCCTGTGTCCGAGGGCTGTTGGAACAAAGGTATCAAGAACCGCACAAACCAGGGAGCGTGTCGCGTCCTACGCGGCCCTCCTCTGAGCCACTTCCTCCCGGCCTCGGTCCAGGAGCTCGGTGCCCAGACCAGCAGGTGCCGTGTCCCACCAGCATGGCCTGTTTACTGACCACGTGCGGGTTCCAGGGAGAGGGGAGAAAGCTGAGTCTCACCCTGAAGCTGGAGCAGAGCAGGCAGCCAGGGTCGGGGTGGGGGCTGCTCCAGCGGCGGGGTGAGGGGGCCCTTGGCGGGGTGAGGGGGACCTGGGCGGGGCAGCGCTGGGTGGGGCGGGGCTGGCGGCCGTGCTGACGGTGCACCTGTTTTGTCCCCGCAGGCTGGCTGGTCCGACTCCCTGCTCTGGAAGGCGAACCAGTGGCTGATGGTCCACATGTTCCACTGCCGCATGGTGCTGACCTACCACATGTGGTGGGTGTGCCTGCGGCACTGGGCCGGGCTGGCGGCCAGCCTGCACCCGGCCCACCTGGCGCTCTTCGTGTCCGGCCTGGCGCTCCTGACTCTGCTCATCAACCCCTACTGGACCCACAAGAAGACCCAGCAGCTCCTCAGTCCGGTGGACTGGAACTTCGCCCCGCCGGAACCCAAAGGCGGCCGGCCCGACGGGACCCGCGGCCAGGCGCTCCAGAAGAAGGGGCAGTAGCTGCTGCGGACCAGGTGCGCAGGGGACCCGGCCCACCAGCAACAGCCTTGCGGCGAGGGGCAGTGGGTGCTGTGCCCGGCACTGTCCCCGAGCCCGCTGACCCGTGTCATGCTGTTCCTCTCCAAGTGGCCCCAAAGTATCTCGGAGACCTCGATTTGCCTCGAGGAGCAGATTTTCGCCATCCTACTTCTGTCGTCTCTCGTGGTTCATTCCCACGAGCTCTCCCAGGCTGGCCACGTTTGTCATCAGGAGAGGGGTCCGGGGTGCAGGCCTCGCAGGCTGCCGGGGGCGGCTTCGCTGGAGCGCAGGCGTGCCTCGCTCTGTTGCCCTTGGCCTTAGTGCGCCCCAGAGGGAGGCACGCATCTCCGCTGGCAGAGTCCTTCTCGCTGTTTTCGGGGCCGGCTGTGCTGCGGTGGCCTGGAGCCGACCCCGCGCGTCCCCGAGGCCTGCACGCGACGGGCCCTGGCATTAGAGAGGCTGTGGGGGGCGTGCTCAGACGGCATCCTTTCTCTGGGCGCATCTTTAACATTTTGTGTCTCACTCAGAACCTGCCTTCTTCTGGGTTGGAAACAATTGCCCTGTTGCCAACCGTGATCTGTTACTTAGTTACAACTCCTCCAGGTACGAAATTCACGACCAGCCGGGCAGCGGTGCCATCTAGTGGCACAGCCGCAGGAGGACATCCTGTGGGGACCGACCCTAGGAATGTCCCGACCCCAAGTGAATGTGGGGTGGTAGATGAGGTTAAAACTTGTGAGGTTTTCTTCTTAATCAAAGACGCTGGATTAAAACAAGAATTTTTTATTCCTGTCGTAGTACTCAAATGACAAAATGAGGTCCGTATGTAGTAACCAGAATCGTCTAGATTTTAGAGCTTTTTCAAAGGGACTAAGTGCTAACAGTGCCCAACTCAGACCCCGACTCTCGCCTGGTTTGCGCTGTAGACTTTAAGACGAGGTAGTGATCGGTTTCTCTACGAGCTGGCGGCTCCTGGGCGCGTGGCCGCCAGGCCCTGAGGTCCCTGGACTGTCGGGAAGCAGCCCTCGGGACAGGCGTTGACCCCGGTCCCCAGCTGCCTGACGCTGAGCCCCAGGGGACGTTCTCTCTGTCGTGCCCAGGTGTAGTCCGTCCACTAACCCAGCAGTGTTACTGACAGATGTCCATTTTATTCTTGCTACGAGTGTGCAATTAAAATCAAAAGCTTATTTTTAGGGAGAGCACCTTTGAACTGTTGGCAGAACACGTTCATTGGTGGTGAAAATCATGTGGGACTCACGACTGTCGCGTGGCACGGAACCCTCCACCGTGGCCTCCTTACGGGTGCTTGGATTTTATCGCGTTTAGCTCAAGATGTGCAATCCCTATTTATCTCACAGTTAGAAGCGATTTCGGCTTTGACGATGCCGAGCAGGCCGCGTTCTGCCGGTGACGGGCCCGCACGTCCCCGGGCGGTGGCAGCGGGGCAGCAGCTGTGTCCTGCCAGGCAGACGTAATAAAGTCACTGATGTTTACCGAGCCCACGCGGTGTCAGTTCCTGTCTCCGTCGGTAAAGCGTGGTGAACCTGCACGCGTTCACAGGCCACTCTGAGGTACCCGACGTCTGGGCTAATCCTCATCCAGCAGAAGGGCCCAGCGGGACAGTGACGCGGCGGCCTGAGGCCAGAGCGTGGGGGAGCCCAGCTCCGCTCCAGGCCACTTCCGCCACCAGCGCTCGCCCCGCCTGTCTCTTCCCCTTGACCGCAAGGTGGCCATGTCTGGACTCGCAGTCCCAGTCCCTGGATCCCGAACTCTGGCTCTGCGGGGCAGTGGACGGGCCCAGGCCCGGAGACCTTCCAGCACGAGCTCTTGCTCCCTTTGAAGGGCGCCAGCCTTGTTAGCTGCCCTGATGCGTGTGACGTTGTCACGTGACGCAGTCCCGGCCCTGCCCACCGCCCTGAGCCAGCTTGTGCCCTGTGCCTGCCCCCCAGGCGGCCCTCGCAGTCCCTCCAGGCCCCGGGGGACTGGCCTCTCCCCACCCACCCAGCCGGACACCCTGCCGCAGGCTGGGCTTGCCCAGCATGCCTGGCCCCGCGGGAGGGGGCTCCTCCCCATCTGGCTTTGGGGGGAGTCCCAGGGCCCTGCCGCTGCCGCATGTCTTCCTGTGACTGTCAGTCGTTTCCGCTCTGGGCGCCTGGACGGGCCGCGAGACTGCTGACCCAGGCCTGCCCGTCGCGGAGACAGTCCCTGGAGACCAGCCTCCGGGTCGTCTGAGTCTGCAGCGTCCGGGCCCGGATGAGGTGTGGAGTGAGGGGTTTTCCCTGCCAGGCGGTGAGCCACATGTCCGCGAGGCCGTCCAGCCGTGCCCCGCGGCCAGGCTGCAGGCCTCAGGTCATCACAGCAGGAGAGTCACCCGCTTCTCCTGAGCTGGGGAAGGCCACGCGGGCGCGCGCACGCACCTCGGCACCGCAGCAGCGCCGCCTTAGACCGTGTGCTCAGGGAAGGGCCGTGTCCAGCAGTGAAACCCTCGCCCTGGACACGCGGCGTGGAAGCCGGGCACGGGAACCACAGCCGGTTCTCCAAGGCAGACACCGGCAGGTGGCCGTGTGGCGTGGCCCTCCGCGCTCCGTCACTGCCGTGTGTCCCGCACAATGGCCTCAGCCACTTGGCCGGCGTCTTCGTCGTGAGCTGGGGCCGGTCCCGACGGTGCTGAGCGGCTGCAGACGGCCAGCCCCCTCCTCCCAGCCACCGCGGGCACACGAGCTGGCTGGGTGCTCGGTGAGGGTGTGCTGACGGCCACAGCCGGGAAGCCCGCTGGTAGGTGTGACCTCGGGTGGCCAGCAGGTCAGGGGGCCCGGGCACCGAGCTCCCTCCATCTGCAGAAGGCCCGCCGTGGGCCAGCGCCCCATGGCCTGCCCTGGCGACGGTTGTCGGGGGCTGTGGTGGCTCATCCCGTCTCTGCCGCACGCCTGTGAGGCAGCTTTACGCAGTCGCCCCCTCGCTGCAGGTCCCGCTGCCCCCTTGCGAAGGGGGGCTTCTGGGCTGCTCGCTGGACCCACCTCTGTCTCCCCAAGAACCGGCGGTGGCCGGTTCCGGTCGGGCCGAGTTCCAGGGGCCCCGTCCCCCCGCCGCTGCACAGGATGTGCTGTGGCCGGGAAGGAAGGCGTGAGGGCGGCCCGATGCGTTCAGGAACCGGAGGGCAGGGCCCCGTTCATGTCCTGCCTCAGACCGACCGGCGCACCGCGTGTCCACGAGCGAGGCCCCCGCCCCCGTGGCTGTGTGTGCTGAAGCCTCTGGGCCGCAGTGTGTCACGTCACGTGACAGGTTACCGCGTCACGCCTGAGGAGGCTTCGGAAACAAGGTCGGAAGGGAGAGGGTCCCGGCTGGAACCTGCTCTCCTGACCAGAGAGCCACCTTGGAGGACAGAGGGAAAGTCACACGCACTCCCTGTCCCCAGACACAGCCCATGACTCCCCACGGAAAGCGGTGCTTCCTCCCGACTGACCCTTCACGGCGACAGCAGCACTTCAGGGAGCTGGAACCTCAGGAACGAGGTGGCCTTCAAAGTCACACGAGCCTGTCCCTTTCCCAGAGACTGGGGCCTCTGGTCCCCTCTCCCCGGCCCCTCAGCCTCCAGGGCCTGCCCTGCGTGTCTGCCCGGCGCTCCAGGCCCCACAGGCCGAGCACCCGCACGCCTGGCACCCGCACACCTCGTACACCGGGCCGTGGCCCTCCAGGCCCCAGCCACCCCGCGCAGTCCCCTGCTGAGCCTCTGCCACACGGGAATGGGCCGGACGCCTGCACCTCCCCAGCCTGAATGCACCCCCCAGCGGCCGTCGCACCGCGCGGGTCCTGCAGCCATCACAGGCACCGAGGACGCCCACGCTCACCCAAGGCCTGAGAACCGGAGCTTCCTGTTTCCTGGGCGGGAACAGGAAAGAACCTTCTGGATCACCCACACGCTTCCTCCTCTCCCTCTGCCTTTGACCTTCCTTCCCAGCTACCGCTCCCCAAAAGGTCCTGCCAGAGACTGTGCAGGTGGAGGGGAAAGCGAGGGCAGAAGGCGGAGGTGAAGGGACAGGACAATGGGAGGTGTGGGGGAGGGGAGGGAGCTGGTCCAGGCCCCCCTCCCCTGTGAGCAGAGACTTTGCCCTCTGGCGGCCCCCCCCCTCCGGTCCCAGCCTGCTGTGCCCCAGAGACACCCACAGGCCCCTCCCGGGAATTTCGTGGGCCCGCCTGCCCTCAGGGCGCTGGGCGCCTGGCTGGGAGCTGCCTGCCCTGGTCAGCCCAGCCTTGTCCCCTCTGCCCACGACGAGGAGGAGCACAGCGAGAACACAGCTCCTCGTTGTTGCAAGTGCTCGGGGACAAAAGGGTCCCTGTGTCCCTGGGGACAATGCTCCTCCCGGACTGGGTGGCAGGGCCATCTGAACGCAACGTTGTTCTCCCCCGGGGCCTGGTCCCAGCCCCCACCCCCTCCTCTGCCCTATCTGCCCTTCCTGCCCTCTCCCGCTGCCCCTTGGCCTGGGTGGGTGGAGGGAGTAGCCTGTCCCCCTGGGGATCTGAGAAAGTGGCCTCGTACTCAGGACCCCATGGGGCTCTCCCCCTCCCAGCCTCCAGCACTCCCAGCTCAGCCGCCCGACCCACTCCCGTCAGGCGCGTCCACAGGGCTCAGAACGTGCCCTCGGGCTTCTGGGGCGAAGGTGCAGACCCCACAGTGGCCCGCTGTGGGACGTGCAGGTGCTAGGGACTCCCCCGGGAGCCCTCGTCATGGATGAGCCCCCGGGACCCCCTGATCCTCCAGTGGAGGCGGGCGTGGTCGCCTGGTGGGGGCGGCCGTGTCTGAGTCACCTCCTCGCCGCTCCTGGTCCTGCACGTCCCGTCCTGGACGCCACACGCTTTCTCCGCCTGGCGTCTCGGCCACGGCACCCTCGGGGTTGGGGGCACAGTGTCGTCTTCAGGAAGGCCGGCAGAGCCGCACGCCCCGGGCAGCTGCCCTGGGCACAGGCGGGAGGCAGGGGTGGGAGCCTCGAGGCTCCCAGGCGTGTGCTGTCGTCAGCATGGGGCACAGAGCAGGTGCACGGCAGGCGACGTCCCGCGGGTCGGGGGTTCGGGCGGCCCAGGGTTTCACGCGCTCGTCCCCACCTACCAGCTCCCCCGACGGTCACACAACGCAGGGAGCTGCTGGATCCTAGAACCTAATCTGCTTCGGGTGAGCACGTCAGCCAGAGGCCCCGCGAGGCGAGCGTGGACACAGAATTCTGCCCGCCGAGCGGGACACGGTGGCTCCGACGGACGCAGGCGCAGGGATGGGCGGCACCACGGGCGACCACCTTTGCTTGTCAGGTCTGTCACTGTCACGGCTTCGTTGAGGCGTGGCTGCCTCCGACCGACTGTGCAGGATCGAAGTCCCGCGCGGGAGTCCGGCCATCGGCCCACACGTGAGGCCAGCGCCGGGCCCTCCGCGGGGACCTGCCACCCCAGGAGCTGCTCCGAGCCCAGCCGAGTGGAAAGGGCCGCAGCACGCGAGCCGTCGTGAGTGGCTTGCGGGGGCGCCTCCGCAAGGACCGGGGCTCCCATCCCCTGGGGGACAGGCCGCGCCAGGCGTGACTTCTGAGGGGGCCTGTGGTCCCCTCTGGCTGCCCAGCGCCTCCCCTGGTGGCTGCACTGTCTCCTGGCGAGTGCTCTGTCCCCAGGTGTGGTGCACGGGAGGGCTGGGGGCGGCGGGTACGACGCGTGGGGCCAAGTCTCTCAGGACCTGCCAGACCTGCAGGAAGGACAGGCCTGGCATGTTTCACGGCCCCCCTCATGCCCACTCCCTCTGTCCGGCCCTGTGTTTGGGGACGAGGAGGCCCAGACGACGCCTCCGGCCCTGCGGCTGGAGCCTGCAGATGGGGCAGTGGCCTGGCGTCCTGCGGCTGCAGCTGGGGCACAGGAAGTGCCCTCCCTGCTCAGCACTACACGTGTCCTCCGCCCGTCTGAAGCCAGCACTGCCGCAGCGACGTCGGCCACCCCAGACTTCACTTAGGACCGATCAAGTGGCCCTGGGTGAAGTCCTGTGTTGACTTGTCCCCCAGCACTCCATGTTGACAGTCACTTGACCCCGGCGTGAGTGTCAGCAAACACTTGAACTTGCTCCGGGGAGCGTGCCAGGCAGGTGTGTGCCACAGCCATGTTGCGGCCTCACACGCAGGGCACCTGGGCTGGCACAGCCACGAACCCTGATTACAGGGGCGAACTCGAGGTCTAGCGAAGGGGCCGCTGTGTCCAGGGTCGCCCAGAGGCCCGACCCCGGAGGTCCAGTCCCAAAGCCCGGCTGCCTGCCCCCCAGGAGCCGGGCCCTCTCCCCGGAGGCTGCTACTCAGTTCCAGTGACGGGGTTAGTGGGTCGGGCTCCGGGCCAGCAGCACAGAGCAGTGCAGCCACCAGGAGACAGACACAGGAGACTTGTCGTGAGGAGTTGGCCTACTGGGGTGGGGCGGCTGGGGGGCGGCGCGGGGAGGGTCTGAGTAGTGGGGAGGTGCTGGGAGGCTGAGGCCAGTTCTCTGGGGAGTGGGGCTCCCCTAGGCAGGACGGCTCTCCAGGGCAGGCTCTCGAGGGCCTGAATCAGGCTCACCACGTCTGGTTACGCCATAGTTGTGGCACAAAGCCAATCAGAAAGTCTCTAAACGTTTGAATTAAGCCTAACTTTTCTAACGACCCCATGGGTCACAGGGAGCCAGAATGGAAACCCCCGTTTGCCATGCCAGGGAGCACAGAAGACGGTGCCATCTCTGTGAGGACACGGGGTGACCTCGGCGGCCTCGCCCTGTGGTCCCACCCGCTGTCCTTTCCAGTGGCCCTGAGCCCAGGGCTCAATCCGGCCGTTGTGGGAAGGAGGATGCTGTACTCCATACTTCTGCTCATGACAGTGCCACTGCCTCGTCCCCATGGGTCCCAAAACAACAGGATTTCTTGGTAAAAAATGATGATGACATAGCAGCTTCTCGGTCTTCAGTTTTTGAAAACAATCTTGTGAGCCATCTATTAGAAAAAGTGATTCAATATGTTTTCTTTCTTTTGAAAAGAAAAAAAAGGTGGACCCAAACGATTCCAGAATCCACAGCGGGGGTTTGTGTGGTTCTCCCTTGGAAACTTACCTGTGACCTAGATATTATTAGTCCCCTTTTCTAGACGGTTAGATGGGAACTCAGAGACTTGTGTAAGGCACACAGGGTTTTCTAAGAGTCAGAAGCCAAGGTGGGATCCCCAAACTGACTCCAGACCCCTTGCTTAAGCCCCACGTGGCATATGACGTGCTTCCTTCTTGTTTCTGCTCTCCTGGACCAGAAAACACGAGTGTCAGGGTTTTCTTGTGCAGCAAGCTAGGATGAATGCTGCCCCCCCCCTTTTAAACCTCTGTTGACCATGACCGTGACGATAACTGACTGGGTAGAAGACCTTAGAGTAAGGCACTCAACCCCGGGCATAGGGACGAACGTAGTTTCTGAAATGAAAGCCACCGCGAGGGAACGGCTTTTCTGACTGATTCATGTTCCGGTGTCTTCACAGCTGCGTGCCGGGAGACAGGTTCGAATCAGTGCTTGTAAGCAGCTCGGTTCACCCAGCAAGCGGGCAGCGCCGGCGTTTGCCTGCTCGAACGCTCCCGTACCGCTGCGTCCTCCCCTCTGTGGTCTGCACGCCTTAGCTGTGGTTTCCGTCGGGATCTGCGGGGAAGAACTTTCGCAGAGCGCGGGAGCTTTAGGGGGGCTTCCGGTTTGAGCTTGTTGGTGACATTTAGCTACTTTGTGTGCTGTGGAGGACATCAGAGCAGGGGTCCCAACCTTTGTGGCACCAGGGGCTGGCGCTCCTATGAGGATCCAACACCTGACGACCTGAGGTGGAGCTGAGGCGGGACCTGAGGTGGAGCTGAGGTGGGACCTGAGGTGGAGCTGAGGCGGCTTCCACCTGAGGTGGAGCTGAGGCGGCTTCCACCTGAGGTGGAGCTGAGGCGGGACCTGAGGTGGAGCTGAGGCGGCTTCCACCTGAGGTGGAGCTGAGGCGGGACCTGAGGTGGAGCTGAGGCGGCTTCCACCTGAGGTGGAGCTGAGGCAGGACCTGAGGTGGAGCTGAGGCGGCTTCCCGGCGGGGGCGCCGCCTGCTGAGCCGCGGGCTCCACCAGGCCGGGGTCAGGCACCCTGGTCGGTCCCAGGGGCGGGGTCCCCTGGGGCGGGGTCCCCTGGGTCGGAGCTCCCTCAAATTCTGACTGTGAGTCACTTCTAGGTCCAGCGACTGGGCGCGGGGGACAGGAGGGCGGCAGCTGCTGGCGCCTCGGTGGAGGCTGTCCGGCCGGGCCACCCTCCTTAGCCGAGCTTCGGCCCCTTCGTCCCAGTGTGTCCCTGCAGCACCTGTGACGACTTGTTCCCTTTTAAACGACAAAGTGGACGCTCCAGGGCGCGAGGGCCCGACCCCCCCCCGGGGCCCCCGCGTGCCGCCCGCGTTCCCGGGCAGGACCCGGCGGGCCCGGCGTCCAGGCGCTTCCAGGCGGAGCGGCTCCGCGCGCCCAGGGGTGGGGCCAGGTGAGGCTGTGCTGCTCCGCCGCCTGCGGCTGTCCGGGCGGCGGGGTCCCCGGGCCGGGGTGGGGGACGGGCCGGGCCCAGGAGCGTGTGAAATCGGTGCGACCCCGAACGGCCGCCGCGCTGACCCCTGACCCGGGCCGCCGCGCGGACGGAGGGGGCGGCCGGGCGGGGCGTCGGGCCCGGGGGGGGGGTGTCGGGGGGCGGGGCGCCGCGGGCGGCCACGTGGCCGCGCAGGAATGCGCGGGCGCGAGGGCGGGGCGCGGCCGGGAACGGGCGGGCGCCGCAGCCAATGGACTCCCGGCAGCGTCCGCGCCGGCCAATCCCGGGGCGGGGGGCGGGGCTTTCCCGTGGGCGGGGCCTGAGCGCATCCCCGGGCGGAGACGCGGGGCCGGGCGGGCGGCCGAGGGGACGCGCCAGGGCCGCGGGGTGAGTGCGGCCCGGGTGTGGGGGGGCGCGGGCCCCGGCGCGGGGGCCGCGGGGCGAGTGCGGCCCGGGTGGGGGGGCGCGGGGCCCGGCGCGGGGGCCGCGGGGCGAGTGCGGCCCGGGTGTGGGGGGCTGTGGGGCGCGGGGGCGAGGGCTGGGGGCGCGGGCAGACCCCCGACCCGAGCGGGGGGCCCCCCTCCCCGGGCTCGGGCGCCGCAGGGCCGGGACCTCGGGCCGCGTCTCGCCCCCGCGGGCGCCCGGGCCCGGGGGGGCAGGATTCGGCCCGGGCCTGGGAGCCGCCCCCGGCCTCGGCGGGCGCCCCCGTCCCTGGGGGCGCGGTGTGGGGCCGGAGCTGCGGGGACAGGCGGGGACGGGCCGGCGTGTGCGAGGGACCCCGGGTGCGGCCGGCGCCCCCAGCGCGGGGTGTGGGGGGCGCGGGGGCCCCGCGGGGCCGGAGGCCTGGCCGGAGCAGCGGGCGGACAGCCCCGGCTCGGACCCATGCGTCGCCCCGCGGGGTCGCCGCTGCCGCGGGAGCCGGAGCCGTCGGCGGGATCCCGCCCCGCCCCGCCGGACGCGCTCCCCCCCCCGGGTGGGGCCCCCCAGGGCGGACCCACGGCCCCGCTCCCCGCGCGCGCGCGTCCGGCCGCCCTCTGCGCCGCCGGGGAGAGTCCTGGTCCCCGGAGCGCCCGGGCCTCCCGTGCCCCCGGCCGAGCCGGGACCGGTGCCCGCAGTTGGGGCTTCGCGCGGGAGGGGCCGCCCTCCAGGGCGCCCTGCAGGGCTCGCTCACAGACAAACACGTCGTGGGCGGCCCCACGGGACCCGGCTTTGCCGTGCGTGGGGGTTAAACATGCCAGCCGCCCCTGGGCTCCAGCAGCGGTGATCCCCCCGGGGACCCGGGCTCGGGTCCCTGACTCCCTGCCCCTCACAAGCCACCTTCGCAGGTGCCGATTCCTGATTGATTCTGTCTCCCGGGGTTACAGACAGTTAGGGAAGAGGAGAAAGTCAGCTGCTCACAGCAGCTTTTCCCCTTTTCACAGCCGAGCTTTCAGGTCGACTGTCTCGGTTTACCAGCGTCCTCATCTCGATATTTTCTCCGCAGCGTGTTTGTGGCGGAGTAGAGGGAAACTGGGAATTCTGGACAGAAGCCTCTGCTGGCTGGGGACTCGGCCAGGAGCCCCGGGCTGCGTTCCAGAGCTGCCCCCCCTGACCCCAGGTGAGTCAGGGCCCACCACAGAACTTGAGTTTACCCAGAAATCGCTGAAAGGCAACGGTTTGAAATGCTTTTTGAACTGTAACGTGCTGTGTGAGGTAGAGCAAAATAAACGTGCCGTGGTTTTGGCTGCTCTACTCCGCAGGGGACAGTTTTGTAAAAAGCGTCATCAGTCATAAAAAATCAGAACCTCCTGTGGTGTGACCCATTATTCTTTCACTGCACAAGGCGTAGCGGAAAGGCTGCAAAGAAAAGTTCAGACCTCGAGGTCCTCAGAGCTTGGGAATGTCTGATTCACGTGCTGTTTGTAGTTTGCATGGCTCGAAAGGTGAGCGGAGTGGAGTAGGACGGGATGGTCGGTGTAAGACACTCGCTAGGCGGGCGTGCAGCTCTCGTTAAGCCTTCCGGAAGCGTGATTTGGGGAGGACGAGGGGGGAATTCTGGGTCTAGGGAAACCTGACAGGTCCCAGAAATGAAGCCATGGGTGCGCTCTGCAGGGGCGTGGGGAAGGACCGGCTCTAGGGGGGTGGCTGTGCACCCCGTGTGACAGGTGACGGCTGTGAGTGGGCCCTGCCTGAGAACAGGTAAGGCACAGGTGCAGAGCTGGCAAAGGACCCCTCCCCGGCCCCTGGCTGCACGGTCACACCCCTCCTCGCCTGTCCTTCCCAGCCCCGGGTCAGCCTTTCGGAAGTCCCCAGGCCTAGATGTTTGTTTTCACGTCTTGATCTGCTTTTGTATGTGAGTTTTCAAAATTTTGATGAGCATGACCAGTCACCGGCAGGCGTGCTGTTCTGGGTCCTGCTCTTCCTTCCGTCACTGAAGTAATGCGACCTGCTAGCAGAAAGGGCTGCCGTGGGTCGTTGCTGTTTTACGTTTTTATTAAGCAGTGCTTAAAAGACTTCTAAAGGGTATCAGAGTTTTTAAATCTTTTGTCTTCCATCGACCACTTTGTGATACTGGAAGATGTTTACTGGAGTTGTTTACTGATTCTTCTAGAAGTAGAACGTAGTGTCAACGCTGTGACAGCCACGCGATGGCCGCAGTCACAGGGAGGAGAGGAGAGGCCGTACTTTAAAGTGTCCCCAAGCCCGTGGTGCCTTGTGCTAAGCCAGCTTCCCGCAAGGGGCCTGGTTTACTGGGTGACAAATTCTAGGCTCCAAAACCTGGGCTCAGTGGGTCCCTTGAGCCTCTTGAAGTGGGGAATTCATGAAGAAAAACGAAAGCGACGCCTGGATACACGGATGGGGCGGGGGAAAGGTCGGGACCCGCAGGGCGCAGGCAGGGGCCGTTCTGGGGCATGCTGTCCGGGCAGCCAGACCCTCACGCCAGGACGTCGTCGTTATCACGATGAGGACATTTGAACGCCCGAGTCCGCCTCGCACCCGGCGTGCACCTGCGCACGCAGCGGCGTGGGTAGTTGCGGGCTGACGTGCGGGCGGGGCGCTGTGAGCGTCCTTTGTTCGCTTTCTTGCTCTCATGGGAAAATGGGGTGGTGACCTCAGCCTGGCTGCTGGTCTGAAGGACCAGAGACAAGTGGACTGAGGTGGGGCGCTGACGCTCACGCAGGGCGCCTGCCCATCTGAGTGACGGGTTCAAGCGGGGTGGGAAGGCTGGGTCTTCGGAGGGACATAGCAGGTCCCGGCCCGTCCAGCCGCCTGGACATCGCTGCTGGGGCCAGGCACTATGCTCCTTCGGCCTGGGGACAGAGTGGCCCGAAGTCTCGGGCTGTGAGGACAGCCAGGTCAGGGTCCCTTTGGGGGTCAGTGTCACCCGACCCAGGGATGTGGGGTGGACGATGGCCGCCTTCCAGGCCAGCCGCTTCGCCCCTGAGCGCCGGGCTCCAGCGGAAGGAATTCGGTGCGTTCGGCGTGTCTCCTCACTCCTGGCGCGGGCAGGTCGGGGCCTGGCCGGCCAGACAGCTGGGGCGTCGGGGCCTGGCTGCCACGGGCGGGAGCTCCGTGCGGGGCGGCTGCGTGCTCCGTCCGCCCGCTGGGGCACTGGTCCCGGTCCCCCTCGGCAGCGTCACCTGTGTGGGTTCTGGGCTCAGCCAGCGGGAGCACTTCCCTCCGCCGCCTGGGGAACAGTGACCCTTAGCGTCCATCCCCGCGGAGCGAGGGCGCAAGGACGCTGTCACCCGGCTCAGAGGGCGGGGCTGCCACCGGCTGTGGCCCCCCCCCAGTGCCCCGTCTGTGTGCTCCTTCCCCGGCTCCGGGCCAGGGCGGCGGACAGCAGCCAGGCCGCCTTTCAGGCTGCAGCTTCTCCCCCGAGGCACCGGCTTTAGTGTCCTTTCGTTCCCGTCCGTTTTTAAAGTCAAGTTCTCGCTTACGGAAAAGTAACCTAGGGATAACCCGTTAACAAATGGGACACATCCGTGTGGCTGCGTGGCACGCAGCGGACGGCTCTGACACCCAGAAATGACTCGCCGCCTGAGCGGGGGTTCACGAGTGTCCAGCGGGCGCCGGGCACCCAGCTCGCAGCGGCCCGGGCTGGGCAGCGGCCCTCGCATGCCGAGCGCTGTCCGGCGTCTGGGGAGGTGGTAACCCGGGAGGGCTGGCGGCCCGGGTCGCAGGCCCGGGAGGGCCCACAGCGGAGGTCGTGTTCGAGCGCCTGCGGACAGGGAGCGCCATGCACGGCGAGGGCGCTCTGGGCAGAAGGAACGGCACATGCCGAGGCCCGGGGTGCGGGCCCGTTCGGGGCAGCGAGCAGGCCCGTGGCGGAGCCCTGTGCGCGAGGTGGACGGTGGGACGTGACCTCAGGAGGGGGCAGACCTGCAGGAGCCATCGCAGGCCATGAGCGGATCCGATCCTGGTTCAGCGGGCCGTCCTGGTCACAGGGTATGGGGCGGGGCAAGGGCGGGGGCGGGCACAGAGGCGGGGAGGCCAGCCCGAGGCGGGACCGTGGCTCGGCCTAGCGCGGGAGGTGGCGTGGACCGGGCAGGGGGCCGGGTGGGAGCGAGGCAGCTAGTAACGGGATCCTGGACGGACTCTGGAGGAGGAGCTCACGGGGCCTGCTGACTGGGGCTGAGAGAAGGGGACAGAGGGGGACTCGCTCCTGTCCTGGGCAGGTGGGAGCAGGTGCCCGGCCCCTGGGTGGGCGCGGGCGATGGGTTCCATCTGGGGGTGAGTTTGAGACCCCTGTCTTAGCGCGCCCACTGTTGTCCCCTCGCTACCCGTCACACCCCAGGACGCAGTTCTCTGTACCTGGGAGTTCGTGCCATTCGACCCCGCACGCGTTCCCCGCCCCCACCGCCTCTGGCATCCACCCGCGAGCTCTCCGTGGGCCGGTCTTAGTTGTTGGATTCCACGTGTGGGTGGGATCCTAAGACGTGTGTCTTCCTGTCCCACTCATGTCACTCAGCAGAATGCCCTCCGGGTCCGTCCACGTGGTCGCCAGCATGGGATGTCGTCTTCTGTGGCTGAGGGCAGGCCATTGTCCACGTGCGCCACCCGGTCCCACGGGCGCTGCCGCTGTTCCCGCGTCTGGCGCCTGTCAGCAGCGCGCAGGGCCGTGGGCGTCCTCTCCAGGGAGCGTCTCGCCCCGCGCAGACGGCCGCCGGGGCAGGACTGCGGGGCGAGTGCGGCCTGTTTTCGGTTTTGAGGGGCCTGCGTGCTGTTTTCCGCGCGGGCGGCGCCAGCTGAAATTTCCAGGTCCCCCCAAAATGTGTTATTTCTTGTCTGTTTTCTGATGCCGTCCTGACAGGCGTGAGGCGACATCTCGTTGTGGTTTAGACGTGCGTTTCCCTGACGACCAGTGACGCCGAGCGTCCTCCCGTGTCCGTTGGCCGTCCGCGTGTCTGGGAAACGTCTGTCCGGGTCCGCTGCGCGTCTGAAACGGCACCGTTAGTTGGTGGTGTTGCGCCGCCTCAGTTCACCGTAGATTTTGGACGTCAGCGCTGTCGGGTCCGTGATTTGCAGGTTTTTCCTCCCGTCCGGTGGGCTGCCTTCCACTCGCTGGCGGGTTCCTTGTCCGTGCAGGAGCCTTTGGTCTGATGGGGTCCCACGGTTCATTTCTGCTTTTGTTGCCCTTGCCTTGGTGTCAGACCCAAACACCACCAAAACCGATGCCGCGGAGCTTGCCGCCTGCGTGTTCTCTGGGAGCTGACTCTGCGGGTTCAGGCCTTCCATCTGAGTCTGTGGCCCGTTCTGAGTCGCTCCCACGCGTGCCGTCGGGGGCTGGGGCCCCCTGCGTGTGGCGGTCCCGTTTTCCCGGCACCACTTACGGAAGAGGCCGTCCTGGCCCCGCTGTGCGCTCCTGCCTCCCTGTCAGGGGTTAATCGCCCAGGTGGGTGCGGGCTGACCGCTGGGCGCCCTGTTCCGTTCCCTCGGCCCGCGTGTCCGTGTCTGCGCCGGCGCCGTGCCGTGTGGGTCGCTTCAGCCTCGTATGGCTTGGTGCCGGACAGCGTGGCGCCTCCGGCTTTGTTCCTCTTCCTCGAGGTTGCCGCGGCGAGCCAGGGTCTTCTGTGGCTCCACACACGTTGCAGATGGTTTGGTCTGTCTCTGAGAAAAGCGCCGTCGGACTTTCGATGGGGATCGCGTGGAGCCTGCGGATTGCCTGGGGGCCGTGCCCGTCCACGAGCACGAGGTAGCTCTGTCGACCTGCGTCGTCTTCGGCGTCTTCACCGACGTCTTGCAGGTTTCGGTACAGGATCTTTCGCCTTGGGTTCGTTTGTTCCCGGATTTTCTTTTCGTCGCCATTGTCCATGGGATGGCTTACCTAATTTATCTTTCTGGTAGTTCCTTGTCGGCGTGCAGGAGTGCTGCAGCTCCCCGGATGTCGGTTTTGCATCATGGCACTTTGCCGAATTCGTTGGGCGGCTCTAACAGCTTTTGGTGGAATTTTTAGGGTTCTCCAGACCTAGAGTCACGTCATCTGCCAAGAACGACGGCGTCGCGTCTTCTTTCCAGCTGGGACGCCTTTCATGCCTCGTCCTGGTCTCACTGCTGTGGCCGGGCCTTCCTGCCGAATGAAAGCGCCGGCCGCGGGCATCCTCCCCGTTCCTGACCTCGGGCACAATGCGTTTGGCGTCCCCCATTGAGTAGGAGTTAGCCGTGGGCTTGTCCCCTGTGGCCTCTCGTCGAGGCACGTTCCCTCGGCTCCCACTCGGTTGCATTTCTATCGTGCGTGGGTGCTGGATTCTTCTCAGGCGCTTTTCTTCGTGCTTCGAAACGATCACAGGGATTTTGTCTTTCGTTAACATCGCGTGTCCCGTTGAACGATTCGCGGATGTTGCGCCAGCCTTGGACCCCTACGATCAGCCCGCCTGATCGTGACGTGTGGCCATTAGATCTCGCGACGTTTTTGTTCCGTTTGGTTTGCCAGGGCCCCGTCGAGGGCTTCTGCATCCCTGTTCCGCGGGGATTGGCCTGGGATTTGCTTTTCTTACGCTGTTTCGTCTGGTTTTGGTTCCAGGGTGGCGCTGGCTTCGTCACGTGGCCCGGGAAGGGGTCCTTCTTCTGCTCTTTGACGAGTTTGAGGCTGGTGGGCATTCGTTCTCCTCGCAGCGTCGGGTCGACGTCCCCCGTGACGACGTCTGTCTGTTCAGATTCCCTGGGTCTTCGGGACTCCGTCCCGGGGGTGCGTGTCTCTCGGGGGGCCCGTTTGTTCCTTTGGGTCGTGGCGCGTCGTCCGCGTGGTTGCTGGGGCCCCCCGCGTGCTGTGGTCCAGCTGTCACGGCTCCTCTCTCGTTCCCGATTTTGCGTGCTCGCCCTGTGTCGTGCGTCCAGCTAGGGGTCTGTGGTCTTTGTTTCTCTTTTCACCGTGCAGCTCCTAGGTGCACTGCTGTTTCTGTCGTCCTTTGAGTCCCTTTCTCACTTGCTCCCATCCTGGCCTTTGCCGCTGCTTCCCTTCCACCGGTCGTGGGCGTCGTCCGTTCTCTGGTTCCTGGAGACGTGGAGGGAGGTGGCTTATTTGACGGGTTTCTTGGTTCGGCCTTTATCGCGGCGAACTTCCCGCCTGGGACCGCGGCTGCTGCGTCCCGAGTCGCGGTGTTTTGCGTTTTCATTTGTCCCGGGTATTTTTTAATTTCCCTTCTGCCTCGCTCATTGGCCGTTGGTTTCGAGCGGCACGCTGTGCGACCCCCACGTATTTCTGATATTTCCCGTTTTCTTCCTGTGTTTGCTTTCCGGTTTGATGTCCCTGTGGTCGGAAAAGGGGCTCGGTTTCTCCGTCGCCTTGGATTGGCGGAGACTGCCTCTGTGGCTCGCGGTGCTCCCCGGGGGGAAGGTTGCGTACGCCCTTGAGAAGGACTCGTGTTATTGGTTTGGGCAGGACACTGCGTACGTGTCTGTCGAGTCCACGGTCCGACGTGTTGCCTGGAGCTGGTGTCGCCTCAGGACTACCTGTCTGCTCCGCCGTCACTCACGGGCCCGCGGGAGAAAATGCTCATCCCTTTGGGCCGTGGACGCAGCGCTCTCTAGGGCCAGACGAGGACCAGGAGGTCAAGGGCACGTTCGGATGAGAGGTCCGGCCTGGGGGGTTTTGCTGCGGACACCGTGAGACCCGGGGGCTCAGAGGCCGGCTCCGTGCCATGGGCACGGACACCTGGCGGGGGAGTGCGACGTGCAGGCTGAGCCCTGCGCACGGCATCTGGATGTGTGTTTTATTAGGACCGTGTGGGCCCACGCAGCACGCGTGGCCTCTTCTGATTCTCACGGAGGTGCCACATGGGCTCGTGGCCCCAGGTCAGAAGCCCAGTGTGTGGGAACGGGCATCCCTGGCAGAGGGACACGGTGAGCTTCAAGGCCCAAGGGACCCACCCTGTGGGGTGCTGGGGTGGGCAGGGGCCCTGTGGAGCCAGCAGAATCGGGTGGCGGCGGGGCCGGTGGAGGGCAGGTCCTCCGTGGCAGCCACTTCTGTGGTAGGGACCGCCCGGACGGCCCCCGAAGTTGCTTGGTACGGGCGGCGCCTGGTGGCAGTGGCCGTGGTGCCGTCGCTGTGCTTCGTCAGCGTCGTGGCCATTAGCCGTGGCTCTTGCCCGCTTCCCTCTGGGGGCACCCACCATCTGTCTGGCCCGCCTCCCGGTGCCCTGTCCCCCCTGGTGCCAGGTGACCTAAGAAGGCAGCTCTGGTCACATCAGTTCCGACCAGACGCCTCTGCGGGCCCCTTGGAGCCAAGGACGAGGCTCTGCCCTGGCCAGGGCTGCAGGCTGGGCTGCAGGTGCCCACACAGACGGGCAGCGTCTTCGTCACCGCCCGCTGGCCCTGTGTCGCCTGCCCCCACCTCCCCGGCCCCATGCCGCCTGGCCAGCCCCCTCCCGCCCCCCTCCGCGCTCCGCTACGTGCTCTTGCCGCCTCGGGGAGTCTCAGCCTCCCCTGCAGCACGACGGCCTTGGGGAGAAGTCACCCCCTCCTCCCGTGGGCTGTGTGGGCAGCTCCGGCCCTGGCATTGTGTCCGGGAGGGAGGGGCAGCGGGCCAGGCTGCCCGCGACGGTGGGGAGAGAAAAGGCCCCGTGCTTCGGGGGACAGCGGCCTCGCCCGGGCCTGGCTGACCAGTCGCACGTCGCCCAGCGCCGTCTTTCTCCTCGGCTGTGTTTGGTTTTGCTGCCGCCGAAGGCAGGCCCGGGCGGGCCCCTCAGTCTGTCCGCTCGGCCTGGCACCCAGGGGCACAGCAGGCGCCGCGGCCAGGGAGGCAGGGGTCAGACTCCGGCCGTTTTCTCACGGAGCTCCCGTTCCAGGGCTCGCCGGTGACGGGCCTGCGGCTGCGGGGTCCCGGCAGAGGGGCCGGGGCCTGCGTCCTGCCGCCGCTTGCCCTCACCCCCTCCTCTGACGGCCTTGCCCCGGGGCTCAGCCCCGTGGTCAGCTGCCCTGCCCTGGTCTGCTCGGCCCACCCCGGCTCGGGCACCGCGCGGTGTGGGGACGCCCAGGGAGGCCCGGGCAGGGCGGGCCCGGCCAGCCCCAGGATAATCAGGGAGGGAGACCCTGCCCGCCCCGGGGCTGCCCGCTGTTCTGTTGTAGGGAGGTGACCTCCTGTTGGACCAGGCGTCGCAGAGACGCTGCCGGGTGAGGACGGCCTAGTCCTGGGGCAGTTGTGACGAAGTCGTAGCTGCAGGTGGTTCCCGGTTTTCCGAGAAACCCCTGGACTGGATGGCTGGAGTGTGGACGCCGAGGCTGTGCCCTGGGTGCAGGCGGGAGGCTCCCGGGCCCGTGCTGGGTGCTGGGGAGGTTGTGAAGTGACGTGCGCAGGAGACTCGGCTGAGACCAGGGGACCAGGGGACCGGCCAGCTGAGCGGCGAGCAGCAGAGGGAGCTGCGGGCCTCCCCCCAGCGGCCCGGCCCCGCGGCAGACTCCGCAGGGCCTCCCGCCTCACCTGGCTCTGAAGTGGCCCCGGCCGTGTCCCCTGTTGGCTGGGATAAAGGGACTCGCCGGGATGGGCAGCGGCAGGGGTGCTGCCCCGGCCCTGGCCGCCGGTCCTCGCTGTGGGAACGCGGCAGCGTGGCTGGGGCGGGGATGGGGCTGCTGTATCCTCCCGCCGGTCCCTTTGTGCTTCTCCCTGACGTGTCCGTGGGGTCCCTGGAGACCCGGGGAGGCTGCTTGTGCCACGCGGCCTCCGGGGCGTTGCCAGGTCAGCGGGCCCCCGGCACACAGGCTCGGGGAGCAGGCGGCCTTCCTGGGGGTGGGGGGGCGAGGGCCCGGGCGTCACACCCGTCCCGGGCCGCGGGGCCTGCAGGAAGGAGGAATCCGGCGGGAGCTGCAGAGGACAGGTCGGCCCGGTCCAGTCCGGGTGCTCCGTCCTCCTGCGGGGCCCAGACTCGAGGAAGAGGAGGAAAGCCGTGCGCCTCGGGGTGCATTTGTCCCCTGAGCTGGGCTCTGACGGGGCACAGAGGAGACGGGGGGTGTCGGGCTGGGAGGGGCCGGCCGCAGACCGGGGTTCAGAGCCAAGCCTGGGAGGGGGGACACGGACTCTGTTCTCGCTCCGGGCTCCGTCGGGAGGTCCCCATCCTGGGACTCTCGGGCGGCGAGGTCTTCAGTGATGTGTCCCCAGGTCCCCTGACTCTGACACGTTCTTCCTTCCACAGGGCCCCGGGCTGAGGCCCCAGCGCTGCAGCATGGACCCGCCCCTGCCCGCTGCGCAAGGTGAGGACCCCTGGGCCGGCGCCCCGTGGGGTCTCCCTCCCCCGGAGCCCCTGACCGCCGCGTGGGCTGCACAGGGGGGGTGTGGTGCGGCCCGGGGCAGAGCTCCAGCGCCCTCCCCCGGGGTGTCCTGGCCGGCGGCCACCCTGTGTGGACCGGGCTGGGCTCCCTGCGGCCCCTGCTCCTCCCGGCGGCCTCTCCGGGCACCGACAGGCCGGGTGGCGTCTGTCACGTCCTCCCTGGGCCGTGTCCAGCTACCGGGCCCATGGGGGCGGCAAGGCCAAGGCCCCACTTCCATTCCCTCTGCGTCCCCTTTGCTGGAGGCACCGAGGCCCGGCATGTCCACAGGCTCCCCCAGTGGACACGGGGCCCCCAGCCCTCGGAGCCCAGGGTCTTCGGTCCCCCAGGGGTCGGCCGGGCCACACGTGTGCGGGACGGCCGGGCACGAAGCTGGGGACGGGACCACGGTGCACGGACACGCCGTCCCGGCGCGCGTGGCCTAGGGGAGACCTGTGGGCTCTGTCCCTGTTCTGCCGGTCACCAGTGCTGCTCTGGCCTCGCTCCCGTGCCCTTGGCAGCTGCGGCCTTGGCACAGACGCGGCTGGGCGCCCACTGGCAGAGACGCGGCGCGCTCTGTCGCGGCCGTCGCCTTACCGCAGTGGCTGTGCAGCGTCTCGGTGCTCGGCCTGTGCTTGGAGCAGGTGGAGGGTCAGGCTGTCTGCTCCTCAGGTGGGCGGGGACCGGCCCTCCTGGGAGCGGGAACCTCGGGGTGACGGGGAGTCCCCGTGTCGTGGACCAGAGTCTGTCGTGTGAGAGGCGCCAGCGGCCGCATCTGGCTTCCTGGAGCTGTGGGACCCGGCGGAGCCTGTGGCCACACACCGGCTTCCGTGTCCGCCGCCTGACAGGCCGCGGCTGGCACCCGTCTGCGGCCCGGGGCCTGGGGCCCCCCGCTCTAGAGGTTCGGGGTGGCCGCCAGTACGACGTGCTGTCTCTAAAGGGGGTCGGTCCGGCTGACCCGTTTTCCCTAAGCGTCCGCACGGGGAGGTGCCCCCCGTGTGCCGTGAAGGCTTCACACCTGCGGGTGGGTCCCCGTGTCCCCTCCGCCTCCCACAGGGCATTCTTGCACAGGACGGTCACGAGCGGTGGCGGCCGCTCACAGCCTGGACGCGGCGTGACGCCCGGGGCGCGGGCTCTCTCGCCCCCATGTCCTGGCCGGGCGGCAGCCTCCCCGCCGGCTCGCGGGCCCCGGCACCAGGTCTGCGTGTGGCGGCGCCTTTTCTTCACGGGGACCGCGAAGCCGGGTCCTGCAAGCACAGTGGCTGCCACCCTCGCAAGGGTGTCCCGTGTCCCCTCGTGTGTCCCCTGTGACGCGTGTCACTCTGCACCGTAGGGGACAACGGGCCGTGCGGCGCCCACGATGGAGGAGAGGACGACGGGGGCCGGCGCCCCCTGGACCGTGGCGATGAGGCCCCGGGAGCCGACCAGGGAGCAGACGCCGCCGGCCGCTCCGCCTGCACCGGCCCAGGCAAGGCCCCCTCGCCCTCCGGGACCGGCGCCGCGGGGAGGGGCCCGGGAGCGGGGGCCGGACGTGCCTGCGAGCCCCGGGATGGAGCCACCGTGCCGACGTTTGGCCGTTTCTCCCGCTTGCACCGTTTTCCACGTGTCTCGGTCTCGTCGGTGAACCTCCCGTTCGTGTTTTGGAAGATCGGCCCCGTCCGTGCGTCACTCCAGCACGCAGTTCCGCCCTGACGGGGTCTGCGGCGAGTCCCGTGGCAGCTGCGGCTGCGCCCCGTGGTGCGGCTGGTGCCCGCGTGCGCACTGGCCGAGGGGCTGGCTGGACCCGCGCGCCCTCGGTGCGTGACCGACGCTGGCCTGGCTCGTGACCGCCTCCCGGAGCTGCGTGTGCCCTCGGCCCCCGACAGCCCACCGGCCCGACGTCGGGCGCCCCCCAGGCCCTGGCCTCGGCCGGGCGGGGTCGGCCTCACGCCTCCTCCACCCCCCAGCCCCGGGGCCGGTCGCCCTGACGGCCGTGTGCTCGCCCGCAGGAGGTGCAGACGGTGCGGGAGCAGACGTGGTCGCGACCGTGGAGCCAGCGAGTCCGGCGGCCCCGCCCAGGGTCAGCCCCTACTCCGTCATCGACATCGCGCCCTTCCAGGAGGACCTGGGCCCGCAGGCCGCAGAGGAGGAGGCCGCCGGCCCGCACCTGCCCAGCGGGTACTCGGTGCCCGTGCCCTGCGGCTACGCCGTGCCCTCCAGCCTGCCCGTGCTCCTGCCGGCCTACTCCAGCCCGGTGCTCGTGCGCCCCGCGTCCTCGGAGGGCGAGGGTAGGCGCCCCCGCCCCCCGGTGGCGCCGGGCTCAGTGCCGCCCGTCCCCTCATCCTCCCTGCCATCCCCCCTCGTCCTCCCGCCCTCCCCGTAGCCCCGTCCCCTCAGACGCTGGTTCCTGAGGTCACGGGGCCTGACGCATCCGTCTTCACGGGAGAAGCCTGCGCGCGTTTCGGGCCCGGGGGTCCCCGTCCAGCCGGGCGGGAGGGCTCAGGGTGGTCGCTCAGGCCCTTCGTGGGCAGCTCTGCCTCGGCGCAGTGAGCCGCCGGCCACGGGCTGGACCACGCTTGTCGGACTGTGCGCGTGAGCACGCGCGTGGGTGTGCGTGGGAGTGTGTGCGTGTGCGTGCGTGCACGTGCGGGTGGAGGCAGACGTCGGGTCGTCACACGCCACGAACCTGCGTAGTTCTCCCTGGGAAACCTTCAGATGCTGCCGTGAGGACGCACGTCCACGTGGAGCGCAGTCGTGCTTTCCCGGGAAAACTCGGGGGAGGAGGGCGGACGCGACCGCTTTCCCTCTGACTCGTGTTGTCTGGGCGTCGCTTTCTTTCCGGCTGTTTCCTGCGGCGCCCGTCGGGACGTCCCCGTGGTAACCCCGTGTGGAAGGCCGTTCACCTGAAAGCTGACACCTCTCAGTCTGTCGGCCGCCGTTGTGCAGGGATGAGCCCGCGCCGTCGATTAGGAGCAGAGCGCGGAACCGCTGTGAGGGTGAAAGCCGCCTCCCGAACGTCGGCGGCGGCAGCAGACGAGCTCCCTCCTCTCTCAGCAGAGCCCCTGGAGGCGGCGGACGACAGCCAGCGCCACTCTCTGAGCTCCGAGGACCCGGCGAGCAGGTACCCGTCCTCCCGTCACACGCGAGCTCTGGGCCGTGGTCCTGGGGTGCCCGGCCCCGCCCCGGCCTCCCCTGTCCCCCGCCCGGCCCCACACGCGTCTCCTGAGCCCCAGACCCGCACACGTTCCCGTGGCTCTGTGTGGGGAGCAGCAGCGTCCGCAGCCGGGCAGGGCCGCGCGTGGGGGCGTCTGGCCTCGGCCCCTCGGGGGGAGGAGAGACGTTTGCCTTGGCCCGAGCCAGGTTTCGCCCGGTGCCCTGCAGGGTGACTGGGTCGCAGGCTGCCGGCCTCCACGTGTGTCACCCCCCGGCAGACCCCTCAGGATGCGCCTCGATGTCACCGCAGAGCGGAGCGTCCCTGGGGCTTCGGAGCGGCGTGGGCCCCGCTGCAGGGCAGCGGACGCTCCGTGCCTGCCCTGCGGCCCCATCCCTGTCCGCTGCCGGACTGGGTTCTGGGGGGACAGACCGGGCTTCGCCGGGCCGGGGAGCGTCTCCTCGCACGTGGGTGTGCCTGGTGCCTGGCTGGGGTGCGGCCGCCACCACTCTCTACGTTTGACACTTCCCACCGTCGCGGTCGTGGCCAGCGTGGCTGCTCTGTGGCGGGAACCGCCGACCCCCCGCCCTCGGCCCCAAGTCTGCATTTTCGCTCCTGTCGCCCGTGCCAGGCGACTTGTGTGGCGGGAGCCATGGCGTCCGTCCCTCCGTGACCGCTCACTTCGCTGGGCACAGCGGTTCGGGGTCGCAGTGCTGAGCCTGAGCCCCGCGCCGAGGCGGAGCGGGCTGTGTCCTTCACCCGCCGGTGGAAACGCCGTTCGCCCCCGTTTGGCTGTCGTGAACCTGCCTTGAGCGCCAGCGCCGCACGCCTGGTGCCCGGCACCGGTCCCCGCGGGGACACAGCCAGGCGTGGCTCTGGGTCCCACGGCCGCTCCGTGGGGGCCTCCTGAGCGGCAGCCGGGCCGTGGTCCGTCCCCGCCAGCGCGTCCGGGGTCCGGTTTGTCCTGCACGAGCGCGGCAGCTCGGCTCCAACGTCACGAGTCTGGCCGTGCCAGCGCGCTGAGGCGTCTCTGCTGGTGGCGTCCGTCTGCGTCCGCCCAAGGGCCGGCCCCGTGGAGCATCCTCTCGCGCTTCCTGGCCGGGGAAGTGTCACCCGGGTCCCCCGTCCATTTTCAGTTGTCGTCGTCGCGTCGGGGCTGCTCCTTACGTGTCTCGGTGTCAGCGCTGCCCGGATGGGACGTGCCTTTCCCCGTCCGTGGGTTTTCACTCTCTTGAGAACGTCCTCTACGCAGAGACGGTTTGACCTTGACGACGTCCAGTCTGCCCGTTGCTGCCTCTGTCGTCTGTTTCCAGAGTCGTGTCCCGTGGGTCGTCGGTGCCTCCCGCGTCGTCCCGCGTCGTCACCGCTCTGGGTTTCGCAGTTTTAACTTCCGTCTCGGGGCCTTGTGCGGTCGTGTGGGCTGAGGCGCTGTCCAGGCGCCCTGGTCGGGGCTGGCGCCCTCGCCGGCCCTCTGTCCCGGTCCACGTCGCGAGGGCCACGCTGACGGGCCCCGTTCCCTCCGCTCTCCTCCCTGGTCAGCAGTGAGCGTCGTGGCATCGTCGTCCTCCTGCCCGTTGGCCCTTCATCAGCGCTTCACGTGCTTTGTCTTTTGTGACCTTTTTGGGTGTCACGTCTGGTTCGTCTGCGGGCTTTGGCCACCCCTGCGTGCCGCGCGTGCTCTTTGCGTGTCACCTCTGGGGGCCCACCCAGGCCGCTGTGATGCTGCCGCTCGCTCCTCCTGGCGGGTGCCCCGTGGACGCACGCCCCCTGAGCACATGTCCCTCGTGCCCCTGGCGTCCATGCTGCCTGCCTCACGGCGGTGACAGGCTCTGCCGAGTGACCCTGCTCTTGTCACTTCCAAACGGAGCAGCCTGGTGGCCTCCCGTTGCCCGCTGGGGAACGTCAAAGTTCCTCTTCGTGCGGGGCCCTGACTTGGCCGGTGGCCACCGCCCTGCCCGCTGGGTCACGTGCAGTTGTCATCGCTGGTGGCCGACGTCGCTTTCTCCCGTCCCCCTGGGGCGTGGCACACTGGGACCCACCGCAAGGCCTGGTGAGGCGCGACGACGGTCTGGCCTTTGGAGGGGTCTGCGCTCTCCCTCCGTGTGGCCGCAGAGGGCGGGGACTCAGCGCCTACGTATCAACGGTCACGGATGAAAATCCGAACATGGGGCACCCCGGAGTCCCCTCTGGGAGGAGAGCACCCGCTCACGTGCGTTCAGGCACGCGTCTTCGGGGACGTCGCAGCCTCGTGACCGGAGGCTCCGGTGTTGTGTTCCCGCAGTGGAGATCCGGCCTGCGCAGGAGACAGCGCCCTGGCCCACTGGGCCGCCGACCCGGCCAACACCGCGTGGATGGACAGTAAGCACCCCGCCCGCCGGGAGCCCCGGCCCGGCCCTCGCCCTGCCCGGCCCTCGCCCTGCCTGGCGCTGGTGCCCGTGGGCTTCGTGCCCGGCCTTGGGCCTCCGACTCGTGTGCTTCCCCAAAGCGTCGACCCCGCAGCCAGTGTCCTCAGCAGCCCCGGTGGCCCCTCCTCCCGGCCCTCGGCTCCCCGCCCGCCCGCGTCCCCTCCTGCCGGTCCCTTTCCAGTGGAGGCTCGGGGGTCTGTCGCAGTCTGGGTTTGGGGCCTGGCGCTCCTGCCCAGCCCACAGCCAGCTCATCCCCACGGACGTGACAGCTTTGTCACGTGTCCCCGGGCTGCTTTGTCACGGCGCCGATGCCAGGGCGGGGACGGGGACAGGGACGGGTGGGTGGGGAGGCCACCCCCTGACCCAGTGCCTGCCAGACCCCTGCTCCCCGCGCCCGGGACGCGCCGCCGGCTTTAGCTGGATTTACTTGATTTTTAGTTTTAAAGGCGACGTGAAGCTCGCTTTTCCCGTTCTCTCTCTCACTGTCTGCTGCCCCGACCCCGTGTGTGTGGCGGGTTTGCTAACTCCTTACGAGGCAGCACGCCGTCGTCGCCGGCCCCTCCCGGAACGTGCCAGCCCGGTCGTAACTGTCGGGTGATCCTGCTGCGGGGAGAGCTGCCAGGTCGGGAGCGGTGCAGGGCTGCGTCTCCGTTTCCTGGCGGTTTCTTTCCCAAGTGCAGTCGGTCTGAATTTCTGCTCGTTTTTTTACTCGGGCGACGGCTCATCAGAGTCACTGTCTTTGGGAGTGAGCTCTGTAACGCGCAGTCCCTCCCGACGGCTAACGGGGCGGGAGTGCTGTGGCCGCCGTTAACGATCGCCGTCACGGGGGGTGAGAGCGTAAAGGTGTCCCCGACAGGGACCCACCAGCCTCGCAGCCGTCACCCCCGCGGGAGCTGCCGCACTGCGGGGCCGGTGCAGAGCCATTTCTCCCTGAAATCGTGCTCGAGCGTGGGCAGGCGCCGCTGACGGCCGCCGCCCCCTGCCGTTTAGGGTCATCATGACGCCGCGGGAGACCGTGGCCCCATCACGGGTGACCCCATCCGGTCGGTCGTGGTCACTATTAAGTTTCTCCCCTTTCGTTGCAGACGCGGACGAAGCCATCTACGATGACGTGCCGAGGGAGAACTCAGACTCCGACCCAGGTCTGGTTGTGTGTGGGTCGGGTTCGAGGCATCCGCTGCGGCGGTGTCCCCCCCCCCGGGTGTGAGGACGCGCGAGCAGCCTGCGTGTGGCCCTCGCGTGGCCCGTGTCCTGCGGCGTCGCTGAGCGTGTGGTGGAGTGTGGTGTGCGTGTGCGTGCGCGTGCGCGTGCGCGTTCATCTCAGGGCCCTCGGCGGAGGAGCGGGAGGAGCGGAAGGACGGAGTCGGGCTGGAGGGCGAGACGTGTGGCAGCTGAAGCCAGCCCACGTCGGACGGCGGGGAAGGAGAGCGCGGGAGCAGGATCGCCGGGCCTTCCCGGCACTAAGGACAGTGCCCGGACGGTCCAGATGCACGTCCGGCGCGGGGCAAGCGTCAGGCCACACCCGGGCCCAGGCGGGCGACGCGGCCGCGCTCCAGGCCCACGTGAGCGTGGTAAAAGCGACGGGGGAGCACGATGGTGCGCGAGGAGCCACGACGTGGAAGGAATCGCGGACCTGGTGCTGTGGCGGGGGCGGCCTGGCCTCCGCCCTCCAGCCGCGTGTCGCCCTGCACGCGGGGAGCAGGGGCAGGCTCTGACCCGGCTGGGCGAGGCGCCACCCACGGGCCACAGAGGCGTCTGACGGCGCGTTGCAGGGAGGAGGACGCGGAGCGAGCGGGACGCGGAGACGCGTGGTGAACGGTGCGTCCCGGGCTCGCGGGTGAATCTGCAGCGGCGTCGACGGCACGGACGGCCACGCGGGGCGCAGGGACCTGGCGTGGCATGGCCGCGGCGGCCCCCGAGCCCCTGGAGTCTGCGCCTGGTCGGGAGGAGAGTTCAGGCTCCTTTAGGTCAGGTCTGCTCGTCGCTAGAGGAGCAGAGACCGTTCACCTTCCCAGTCAGTGACGCAGACCGAATCCGGTAGGAAGCAAGGACACGTGGGAAAGCGTGGAAAACGGTGTGAAAAAGAGTAAGTCGGTTCACGCACGTCGGCGTTTATGACAAAAACCGTGGCACCCCCGTCGCCAGGGGAGGAAGGTCCGGCGTCGGGTGACTGCAGAGCCAGACGCGCGCGGTGCGAGGCGTAGAGGGTGCGGGCGTCTGCGCGAGTGGGTGGGGGGGAGGCGAGGCCACTTCCGACCCAGGGACGGCCGGAGCGACCGTGCCGTGCGCTGAATGCCACGCTGTGACCCGTCGTTGGTGTGGTGTCCTGCCTGAGGGAGGCGTGACGGCTCCACCCTCGCGCGCCCCCGACCGTGTAGCCCACAGTTCCCAAAGCGAGACACGGCTGAGCCGCAGGCAGAGGTAGACGGACGCGTGGGTGGCGTGGGGGCCGGTGCCCCGTCAGCGGACGGCAGGCACGGCGCGCGGCCAGCCCGGCGGTGTGTGCGGAGCCCCAAAGCCAGGATGAGGTCAGCGGAAAAGAGAAGGCTTCGACGCGAATGACGACGAAGACGCTAGACGACAGCCCGCGGGGCAGGTCTAACGTGAGGACGAGAACACAGAGGTGACGGCAAATGTTGGAAAAGACCGAGAACAGCGAGCGCAGCGCCCGCCTCGGGGCTGGAAAGGGCGGAGTCGGAGAAGGCGGAGGGAGGCGCCGCGGCCGGCGGGGCGGCCGGGGCGGGGGAGCGGGCAGGTGTCAGCCCGCGGGCGGCTCTCTGAGGATGGGGAGAGGGGGGTGTCGGTGCCCGGCGTGTGGGGAGGGGCTGCCCCGGGGAGCGGGCGGGAGGACGCGGCCGCGGGGAGGTGCACGAAGTCCCCGCGAGCGAGCTCTCTGGACGTCACGTCGACACGCGGAAACACCCGGGAAAAGGAAAGTTCCCGTTAAGGCGGGCCGCGTCAGAATAGAGGTCGTTAGGAAGTCTGCGACGACCGGAGGTGCCGGGTCCCCTGCCCAGGGACCTGCCGGACGTGCCGCCAGGCGGGCGCGGCTCCCGCGACCGGGAGGGGATGCCATGGCGGGTCGGCGGAAGTCACCAGACCCTGCCCCCGGAGGCCCCAATGGGGCGTCAGGAAACTGAGGCCGGTCTGCGCCCGTGGCCCCTCTCGGAGCTCGGTGGCCGCGGTGTCTGCGGCTTCCCGCGCCGTCGCTTGCTCGGCGCAGGAGCAGGCCGCGGGACCCGCTGCGCGCTCCGCCAGAGCCCGCGTGCGCGGCCGTGTGCGGGTGCGTCGCCCACCGCTGGGCCTGCCCCGGCCCAGAGCGGGACCCGGGGCCTCGGAAGCCAGAGCACAGCCCGGGGTCCGCGGGGTCCCCGCTGGGCACGGCGCCCTCGTCTCTCGTGTGTTCTTCCCGAATGGGAGCGAGCGGCGTGACGGAGCCACTTAGGCTCGGTGGGAGGTGGGTGGTCTCGTTGGGCCCTTTTTAGCGCAAAAGCGGCGTCTGCAGGCGGGTGCGGTGGGCGTCGCTGCGTCCGTGCTGCCTCTGTCTCCCCGGCACGCGCCCGTGCGTCCATCCCTCCGAGTCGTGTCTGTTTTCCTCCCGTTTGTCTGAGGAGCGCCTTCCTGGTGGGAGGCCGTCTG
Organism: Cynopterus sphinx; assembly: GCA_030015415.1. Taxonomy (NCBI): domain Eukaryota; kingdom Metazoa; phylum Chordata; class Mammalia; order Chiroptera; family Pteropodidae; genus Cynopterus; species Cynopterus sphinx. The sequence goes on from CM057381.1 coordinate 384,152, forward strand.
CGCGACCGCGGGTTCGGGGGCGCCGGGCCCTCGGCGCAGGCGGAGCTGGGGTACGGGCGCCGCCAGCCCGCGCGGTCCGTCCTGCCGCCCTATCCGGGGCGCCCCGGCTTGTGCCCGCGCTGGGAATGCCCCCCCCGGAGCAGTGGCTGCCGGGCCCGGGCTCGGCCCTCACGCTGGCCCCTGCGCGCAGGTGAAATGCTCTACGACGACGTGGAGAACGGCGGCGAGGCTGGGAACAGCTCCCTGGACGACGCGTGGAGTTCGAGCGAGTTCGAGAGCTACGGCGAGCAGAGCGACTCCGAGTGCAGGAGCGGGGCGCCCCGGGCCTTCCTGCGCGGCGGCCACAAGACGCAGGTGAGCGCCAGGTCCACGTGTGCGGGAGGCCAGGCGGCGCCGCGACGCGTGACCCCCGGCGCGCAGACGTTCGAACAGGTGGTTCCCACACGGTGCCCGTGGCCGGGGGACGCACACGACGCGGGCGGAAGGGCGCGACCGTGGCCGGGTGGGAAGTTAGCCTTTTCCGAAGAAAATCGCCGGATTCCCCAGCAAGCCCGCCCTCGGGGTGCCTGGCGAGCGTGCGTGCCGTCCTGAGCCGTCTGCTGTGCACGGCGTCTGCTCACTTTGCACGCTGGCCCGGTGGAAGCGGGTCCGCGTGGGGCGCCGCGCGCGTCAGCGTTTCCAGCAGGGACCGGGGCGCGTGGAACGCAGCAGAGGGCGTGAGGGGCAGCAGCTCCTGGCCGCCCAGGCCGCCTGTCCTTACACGGAGTCGTGTGCGTGTGCGCGCCGGCGTGCGTGTGCGCGTGCGCATGCGTGTGTGGCACTCGCGTGCAGAGGGCCCGGCGAGGGCCTCAGACTGAAGCGCGAGTTCCCGAGCGGGCGGCCTTCGAGGCCGGCCATCGGGCAGGGTCCACTTGTCGGCGGTCACGGCCGAGCGGCGTGCGTGCGTCGCTGGGCGTGCGCGTCGCTGGGCGTCCGTGCGAGGTCGCCTCGTGCTGACGCCTGCACCGCAGGGGGGTCCCCGACTCACGTTCCCTCCGTGTGCGGTTCAGACGCAGGCCCCAGGCACGCGGCCGGCCCGTCTGACTGGCTGATGCAGCCGGCGACGTCGCGCCGCGCTCGTGACGACACCGCGGCAGCCCGCCCGCCCGCCTGCCCGCCGTGCGGGTGAGCCCGCAGGTTGCCCTGTCCTCGCGTTCTGCAGACTCGCTGCACGGAGCGCGAGCACAGCCTGCCCACTGCGCGGCGTCCCTGAGCCCTCGGCCGGGGCTGCCCGACCCCAGAGTCGTCCCGGCCACGCGGAGCCCGGGAGCGAAGCCGCGGTGCGCCGGACCCTGAGCGGCCGAGCCCCAGGCCCTGGGTTCATCCTGGGGTTCGGAGGTCGTGCTCTGTCCGTTCGGGGCAGGAGGCGGGTTCAGAGGGCACCTCTGGAGAGGGGTCGCGCGCCCTCACCTGTCGTCCTGCCCAGCCTGGTTGGTCACGGCCACTGCGGCCGAGGTCAGGTTGGCCCTGGTGGACCCGGCCGTGTGGTTCTTGGTGGGAACCTCTGTCCTCCTCGCCGTGGCCCATCCCAGACCCGCGGCCTGCGGTGCCCAGCGAGGGCGGGTGTCGGGCGGCCTCCCTGCTGGGGATTGCGAGATGCGAGGTCAGCACAGGACCGGCCCCCAGGTAGGGGTAGGGGGACCGGCCCCCGGGGCAGGTCCCGGGAGGGCACGGAAGGCCGCGTTCGGCCGGGAGGGTCGTCTCAGCACCAGCCCCGCGTTTCCTTCTGGTGACGCACCGGCCCTCGTCCCCGCTGAGGCGGCAGGCGGCCCCTTTCCCTGGCTGAGACCCCTGTGGTCGCAGACCGGGATGCCTGCGGCTTTGCTGCCCCCGCCCTCCCCCCACGCCCCGTGAGGGAGCGACGTCGGCTCGGGGACGTGCAGCCCTCCTGGCCACCCCGGCTCACGCCCCGCGTCGCGCAGCCCTGAGCTCCAGGGTCTCCCGCGGCGGTGCCAGAGAGCGTCCTCGTGAAAGGCTGTGTCTCTTTGCTGTAGCTGTCGCACGACCTAGCCCGCTTAAAGGAGCTCTATGAGCGGAGGATGAAGGAGCTGGTGGCCGGCACGGTGGGCTCGGCGGAGCTGCAGCGGCTGAAGCAGAAGCACGAGCGGAAGGTAGTGTGCGCGCTCGTGCCCGAGCTCCGAGGGCCACCCGCCGCCGCCCGGCCCCCGCGGGCCCTGCTCGTCCTGGGCCTCGGGCGCCGTTCCTCTCCTCCTCTCCCGTGTGAGCGGCCGGGCTTCCCGGAGGGTCCCCGTGTGCGGCCCCGGCCCATGGAAGGCGCACGCGCGCGGCCGTGCCGAAGTGCAGGGCTGCGCCGCCTGCTCTTTGTTGGCAGAACCGTGGCGCCTTTTCGTCAACGTGCGCCCAGGGTCCCGTGGCGAGGGGCCTGCTGCCGTTCTAAAGCCGGCGTCAGGAAACCCGGCGTGTCCTCAGCTCCGCCTCGCCGTGGCGTGGACACGGGAACGCGCCCCGACGCGCCCGAGCGCGAGGGCCCCCGGAGTCGGGCGCCGCCCCGGGGGTGCTGTGAAGGGCACTGTTGGGGCACCTCCCTTCCGTTCCGTCTTCCGCTCAGCGAGGCGCGTGGCACTTCCCCGAGCCAGCTCTCGGGTCGGGGTGGCCGTCAGCTGGCTTGTTCCGGAGCGTCCTGGGCCCTGGCCCTTTCCCGACGGGAGCCAGACCTTGGCACTCGCGTCCTCATCCAGTTCAGCGCCGTGTGTTCCCTGCAGGAGGCTGTGCCGGGCGTCACGCAGGGTCCAGCGGGTTTTCTGGGGGCCCAGAGCGTGGCCGAGGGGAGCTGGCATTGGCCATGTGCGGACGGAGAAGCGCTGGCGGGGGAACGGGGCACAGGGCGTGTGCGGGGCAGTGAGGGGCGGGCTGGGTGGGGCTGAGGCGAGAGTGAGGGCCGAGTAGGGACCGGGCCGCTGGGTCCTTCCAGCCCCCGGCCCCGAGGCCGTCTTGCTGCGTGCGCCCCCCGCGGGGCTCTGTGCTCGTCTGCAGCCCTGGTTCTCCTGGGAGGGGCCTGGGCCGGGGAGGGGGCGGCCAGGGTGAGCCGGGCACAGCGTCCAGGTCTGGGGGGCATGGGGAGGAACGGAGTAGGGTGTGTGCAGGGGGCGGCGGTGGCGTCAGGGCCGCGGCGGTGATCGGTGTGGGGTGCAGGTCTCGGGGCCAGAGGCCCCCGTGGCTTTGGGGTGTGTCGGGAGGGAGGATGGAGTGACCCGTGCTGACCGCACTGGGCTTGGGTGGGCGGCTTGGTCTCGGGGCCGGGCAGCGGGCCTGGAAGGCCGGGAGGTAGAGGACTCATGGACCGGGCCGGGACGGAGGGACGGTGTCTGACTCCGGGAGCGATGGGAGCGGACCGCGTGGCGAGGCCACGGCCGCAGCCTCCGGCGCCGCGTCAGGCCTGACCCCCAGGCGGGCAGTGGGGCCGCCACCCGAGGCTTGCGTTGTCAGGGTCCGGCCCGGAGCTGGCCCTGAGGTCCATCTGGGCGCTCGGGCGGGAGAGGGCCGGCCTGCGGGCTGGGGTGCGGGGCTGGCCCTCTCTGGGGGCCCCAAGGAGCCCGAGGCGTCCGGGGCTCACTCAGGAGGCACGGCCTCGGGCCTTGGGGGGCCGTCTGCGTGTCCCCTGACGGGGAGGGAACCGCGCGCTGCCGTGGCCAGCGCGTCAGGCCTTCAGAGGAGCGGGGTGCAGACAGGGCGCCCCCGCCTGTCCTCGGAGCCTTCCGGGCTTGGCCGGCCAGTGCCCGCGGCACCGGGGCCGCCTGACCCACGCGGCCGGCACGCTCTTCGTGACCCGCCGCCCCCTCGCCAGCTGCTCCTCCGCCCGGCGCTCAGCCCTCTGTCTGCCCCTGGAGTGGGCCCGGGCGGCTCCGTGGGGCGGGTGGGCCGTGAGCCCTGGGCTGGCCCCCGCGGGGCTCGGAGGAGCCGGCCGGGTGCAGGGGTGGGCGCAGGGGCGGGTGGGCCGGGCCGGTCTCTGGCCGCGTCTCCTGTTTCCCGTGACTTGCTGCGTCCCAGCCGTGGGCCGTGGTTCCCCGCCCTCAAGGCCCATGAAGCTGCGCGTCCATAGCGACCACGACGGACACGAGGACAAGTTGTCAATGTGGCCGGGACCTTTGTAGCCACGCCAAGGGCGGGGGGACGCTTGTCAAAGCACGTTTTTCCCTTTTTTATATAAAAAAAATTGGACCAAAGCAAGCAGCCCGGAGCAGGCGCCCACGCCCAGAGCCGACCTTGGGCGACGTGTCACCCCTGAGCTCCTCGTCCTTTCAGAGCGGACGGAGCGGCCCGGTCCGCGGGGACCACGCGCATCTCACCGCCCCCCCCCACAGGTGCAGAAGCTGATGCGGGCGGCGAGGGAGGGCACGAAGGACGGGCTCGAGAGGACGAAGGCCGCCGTGAAGAGGGGCCGCTCCTTCATGAGGACCAGGCCCTTCACCTCCCAAGGTCGGTGGCCGCAGGCGGCGGGTCGCCAGGCGGGGGGCGGGGCTCCCTGCGCCCGGGATCGCTTTCCAGTGCCCGGTGCCCCGAGGCCTGGCCCAGGCAGCGGCCTGCACGAGCTCGGGGGGGGCAGCGACCCCAGCGTGCCCTGGCGGACGGGCGGACGGGAGCTCGTGCCCCGACGACGTGCCGGCCGCACGCCTGCTGCCCGGGCTGGGCCCAGGCCTGGGGTTGGGGCCGTGCCCTGCCCACGGCGCGCCGCCCTCCGCGGGTCCCTTCGCATACGGTATCTCAGGTTCTGAGATGAACCGCCCTGGTCCGAACCCTCGGCTTTGAGGAGGTGGGGCCTCTGCCCCTCGGGGCGGGGCCGAGGGCTGGTGCTGTCGTCCTGCGTCTGGTCGCATCGGGTGGGGGTTAGGGACCCGAGGGACTCGCGTCCGCGCTGCCGCTTGACACGCAGATGCCACCTACGCCCTCGTTTAAACGTCCAGAGCGGAACGTCCACGCGGCGACCCCGCTCAGCCCCGTAGGGAAGGTGCATCCTGGGGTTCGCGGAAGGTTCACTCTGTCACCGTTGGGGTGACGCGCGCACAGAGGTGGGGTGTACCCCCACAGCGCCGACTCGACGCCCGTGTTCCTGCGCCGTGACGCGTCCTCGCTTCCCCTTCAGATGCCAGGCCCGGTCCCGAGGAGGAGCAGGACGTGTTCATCGACGTCGACTGTCGGCACCCCGAAGCCGTTCTGGCCCCGATGCCCCCGGGGCTGTCTCAGCAGCAGGTGGGTGGGCTGCGCAGGTGCCCGGGGCGAGCGTGCTGGCCGCACAGGTGCCCGCTGTCCCTAACTCCCGGTCACACGCCCGTCGGGCTTCGCCACGGGCCTCTCTGGGTCCAGCAGTTAAAGGGTCAGCAGGCAGGGCCTCCGGTCAGGGCATGGCCGGGGCTCGGATGTCCCGGCCCCGAAATCCCGTGGGTCCGTCCCAGTGCACCTGTGGGACGCGCGTGGGACGTCCACGCTGGGCGAGCACCGCTGCCTGCTCGGGGCGGTGCGCGGCGGCGCGCGCGAGCTCCCATGGCTGACGGGGTCTGCGGGTGCCATGGATTCCTTCGTCTCTGGAAACAGGCCGCAGGGGGTTTGCAGTGGTTTCCATGAATTGTTTTTGGGTGAAAATAGAAGAAAAGTTCAAGAACAAGAGCATGCCCGGAGTGGGGCCTTCAGGGCCGAGGTTCGGGGAGCGTGGGTGTGGGTGCCTTCCCGCGGGGGCGGCACGGTGCACAGTGCGGGGGCGGGCAGGGGGCCGGGCAGGTGGACGTGGACGAGAGACGATGGGTGATCGGTAGGAAGAAAGACGGACGGACGCGACACGTGGCGGGTGATGGGGTGTAGACAGCGGGTGGTGGGGACGTGGTGTCGGTGGATCAGCTGGGCGGGTGGCGGGCGGGCGGGGTGATAGGTGACGGTGGACGACGCGGGCAGGTGAGCAGACAGGTGACGTGCGCGTCGCGCGGAACAGCGGCGGGTAAGAGGAAGTCCCACGAGGCGCGTGGCGGTGGGAGGGAGTCCGCCGGGCGGCGCTCCACGGGGGCGGCTGCGGCGTCGGCTGCCCCGGGAGCTGGCACCTGGCGGTGCTGGGGGCCGAGCGGGCTGGGCTGGCGGAGGCGGAGGGAGCGCTTCGACCGGCCCGCGTGCGGGAGCGGGTGGGCTGACGCGGGACGCGGGGTCAGCACCCGAGCCGCGTGCCCCACGCGCCTCCGCCCGCCCGTCCTCGCACGTCCCCTGCCGCACGCATGCCCCGGGGGAGGCCCCAGGCTCGGAGGAGGCCCGTGGCCCGGGGCCGAGCTACGTCTCGGCCTGAAGCCCGCGTCCTCGGCCCCTGGGCTCCCCGGGACCGTGGGCTGCGACGACGCTGGCGGGAAGGGGTGTGGATGGTCCCCGCGGGGGCGGGGCAGCCGCTGAGCCGCGCCACACCTCGCCTTGGCCTCGCGGGGCGGGAAGGCTCAGGCCCTGCCGGCTCCGACCGCTCACCCCGCGCCTCCGTCCTTTGCCGTTTGGGCTCCGGCCGCGTCCGGGCCCCCCGGGCTCATCCTGGCAGGACCTGGCTCCGCCCTGGTGGCGCGGTGACTCGGTGGTGAGGAAGGAGCGGCAGCGGGGCGCCCCGGGAGGGAGGCCTGGAGGCTCGGGGGGCGGCGGGGTCTGGCGGGGCGCAGGAAGGGACCGTGGAGCCCAGAGGGTCTGAACGGACGCTCACATCTGCCCGCGTGTTTGGGCCGCGCCGAGGGCCGGGAGGGGCCCGCGAGGGTGTCCGGGACGCGGGGCGAGCCGCTCAGGCACCCGGGCTGGCCCCAGAGCCCGGCCCCTGCCCCGCTGAGCCGGGAGCCGTCCGGCTCCGCTCGCTTCCGTCGGCCCCGCTTGCCGGGGCGACGGGCGTCCCCGTCTGCCTCCATCTTCCTGTGACGTGACGGTGGCGACCGAGCGGTGCGACGCGAGGGGCTTCGCCTGGGCCCCGCGCGGCATGGTCAGCACCGCACACGCGGCCGTGGGTGTCGCGACCACAGGACACGACCCAGGGCGGGGACCCGCGCGTTTGTGCCCAGCTCGCTCGCTCGCCGTCACGACTCACGGCGTTTCCCCGCGGGCCGCAGGCCGCCGTGTGTCCCCAAGGGTCCCGAAGGGTCAGGCTGGCTGCTCTCCACCCCCCTTCTCCTTCCGTGACTGAAACGAGGTGACGCAACCCGGACAAGAGCGCCGCCCGCCATCCTCCTCGTCACGTCAGACGGGGGAGCAGCGGGAAGCCGCCTGTGCTGTCGGGGTCGCCGCTCACTTGGAAACCGCCCTCGGTGCCGCTGCAGGGCATGCAGGGCCCCGCTGGTCACCCCCGGGGGCGGGACGAGAAGCCGCCCTCTGGCTGCGGGATGAGGCCACGCGTTCTCCTCCCAGGGCCACCTCCCGGCTCGTCCACGGGCTCGGGCGGAAAAGCTCATCCGGGTGGTGAAGTCCCCTCTGTGGCCTGGCGTCGGGGTCCTGGTCAGATGGTGACACCGCCGCCGTCCCGCTGGGGGTCCCCATGCCGGAATGCCGGAAGGCGGACCCGGCGTGCGGGGCCACAGGTCTGGGGCTCCCCCGGCCGGCTCCCTGCCTGCCGCACCGCGACCCCAGGCCCGCTGAGCGACGCGCTGGCGCCGTGTCGTGCGATTCCTGCACGGCGCCCCACGTCTTCAGCCTCCAGACCCAGGCGGGGTCTGCGGGTCCGAACGTCGGGGAGAGGCTGGCCTCGAGGGGACCCTCCACCGGTCTGGGGGTGGCCGGTTCTGGGGTCGCGCTTCCATTCTGGATCGAAGGGTCCGGACCCGGCCGCGGCGGTGCCGGCTGGGGCCTGGCCACGGCGAGGGTCCGGCCACAGTCCTGCCCCCTCGCGCTCGATCCCAGACACAGCCGCGCGCGGAGCAGACGGACCCCGCTGTCCGTACCCGGGGCGGTCGGATTGGTCGTCGGTGGGTGGAGCTGCTGCTGTTTCGGGGAAGGAAAGGCTCCGCCCTCGTCAGTCGGTCACGCTTTGCGAACGCGGCCGGCCCGGCGCGCCGACGGCTGAGACGACACTGGGCGGATCTTCTGTGCGATGCCAGGGAGCCGGGCGGCGGCCCCTCCGCCCCGCACGGCCCTTCGCGCTCCCGCAGCTGCGGAGTGGGGCGCTCCGCGTCCAGAGGGGACGTTTCTGACAGATAATTAACGCGGGAAGACGTGACCCAGCGTCGGGCGCGTCGGTCGGTCGCTGCCTCGCCGTGAGTGAGCGAGCTCGCCGTCGGTGCCGCGCCTCTGCTCGTCCCGCCGCATCCTAGCCTGGCGCGGAGGGTACAGGCGCGCGCTGCGGCGGCGGGAGAGGCGTGTCCTGCGTCCGTGCAGCCAGGTAGTCGGCACGCCTTTGAAACGTTTTCGGGGCCCGGGGGGTTCGATTCACTCGCTGTTTTGAACACAAAAGCCCCCGCACCGCCCTGTCAGCGGGCCCCAAGTAGAAACGGGGTGCGTGCGAGGCCACGTGTCGCCACCGCTTTCCGGTTCCCCCAGGTGGCGCGGAGACGCATCCTCGGCTCAGTCGTCGACAGCGAGAAGAGCTACATCGACGCCCTCACGGGCATCCTGGAGGTAGCCGAGCGTCGCGTCGCGCGCGCCCGCGGGCCTCGTCCGCCGCCTGTCGCCCATGTCCACGCGCGTCCCCGAGTCCGGAGGCGTCGCGCCCGCGTGGCGTCAGGCCGCGTGGTGCGCTGAGGCGCGTGCGTGTGTCCCCGCCGCAGCACTACGAGCGGCCGCTGTCGGAGACGGAGCCCAGGCTGCTGAGCGCGCGGAAGCTGAAGGTGGTGTTCCACCGGCTCCGCGAGGTGCTGCAGTGCCACCGCCTCTTCCAGATCGCCCTGGCCAGCCGCGTGGCCGAGTGGGACGCCGTGGAGATGATCGGCGACGTCTTCGTCGCCTCGGTGAGTGACGGCGCCCCCGCGGCCGGGTGGACGCCCCCCGGGTGAGGCACCGTCGGGGCAGGGTGCGGGGTGCGCCCCCGCGTTCTTGGGGGGGAGGGGCGGCGGCGGAGACGCAGGGGCTCGGGGCCGAGTCGCTCTTCAGACGTCCCCGTGGCGCGCGTCCACTTAGACGGGGGGGGCCTTGCGTAAACGTGACGCAGACGAGGCCGTGCCTTCCAGGCGACGCCGTGCCTGGAGTCGGTGGGCAGGGCTGCCATCGGGGGGGCACGAGGGTGCTCGGCACCACGCCCAGCGAGGCCACGGCCCCCGCCTCGCGAAGGCGGGGAAGCAGCGTGGCCTTTGGGACCTCCCTGCCCTGAGCGGAGTTCGCGCGTCCCGAGCCTCGCCCCGCTCCCCAGTTCTCCAAGTCCATGGTGCTGGACGCCTACAGCAGCTACGTCAACAACCTGGGCGCCGCGGTGGCCGTGCTGCGGAAGGCCAGCGCCGCCAAGCCCGCCTTCCTGGCGTTCCTGAAGGTGAGCGGGCCCGGGCCTGCCGTGCTGGGCGCCAGGCACCCCTCTCTGTGCGTGGGAGGCCGGGTGGCCGGCGAGGAAGGCAGGAGCGGACCCCGAGGAAGCCGCCTTTAGCTTCCGGCCCCGTGTGGCGTCGGGGACACGGGAGGAGGCCCCGGGGACGTGGGCTGAGGCCTGTGTGGCCCAGAGTCGGAGCTGCGAGCGCACCCTGGGGGGCCCCGGGCGGCTCTGCTGTCGGGGGGTGCCCCGAGGCCCGTGGGCGCTGACGTTCAGCCCCCGGGGCCTGCGACGTGTGGTGCCGCGTCAGCGCGGGGCGCCGCACCGCAGCCTGGGGTGCGCCGTGAAGGGCGGCCAGCGGGCCCTCCCTGACGCCCTGCGGCCCCCCACCCGGGCTTGCGCGCGTGAGCCTCCAGCGCGCGTCAGGGTGACGCCAGGCCGTGTCCCCACAGCAGGGCCAGGCGTCCAGCCCGGGTGGCGCCAGCCTCTACAGCCTGATGGCGAGGCCCGTGCAGCGCTTCCCGCAGTTCATCCTGCTGCTGCAGGTAGGCCCGCCCGCCCGCGCCCTGGCTCGCCGCGCCCTGGCCCGCCGCGCCCTGGCCCGCCGCCTGGAGGTGGGTCCGGGCCCCCGGCAGCAGCGTGTCGCCCCCTCGCCTCCCCCAGGCGGCGTGGGGGCGGGGCCTCGGGGTAGCTGGGCGCCTGTGACGGTGACCCCGCCTGCCCGGCCCACGTGGGGGTCGGGTGGACACTGACTCGGGGGGTGCAGACCCCGCTGGCTGGCCGGCCCGCACCTCGGGCGCGACGGCATGAGAGGGTCTCCTGGATTCCCACGTTTCTGTCCATCTTGGCCTCCACGCTGGGGGCCCCCACACAGCCCCCCAGGTGCCCCGCTCCCGAGCCCCGGAGACACCGTGCCGGCGGGTTTCTCGCGAGGCCGGCAGCCGCGCGGGGGCCGCGGGCCGAGTGTGGGGCGGGCCCGGACCCCCCCCGCCCCTTGCCCCGCATGGCTCCTCTGCGGGCCCCGTTCGGGGCTGAGGGAGGCTCACGACGGCCCCACAGCCGCCCGCCTCTCCTGGTGACCGGCAGTCGTTTGCCGAGGGTCTCTCGGGGGGGGTCCCCGCCGGCCCCGCCTGTGCGGCCCCAGCGACGCCCGGCGGGCTTCCCGGTCGCCTCGCGGGGCTGTGCCTGGCTCACCCGCTGGCTGAACCGAACTCGGCTGGAAGCTGTAGCGACGTCGTCCACAGAGGCGGGCGGGCGTTTGCCGGGCCGGAGAGGCCTCCCCGAGGCCTCTGTTTCCTTGGGGGGCGTCGGAAACGGGGCGCGCTGCGCGGACGTCGTGGGAACGTGAAGAAAGGGCGTGAGAACGTCGTCTCGGGTGGTTCCTGGCCGGGGCCCGGGGTCCCTTCACTTTCTCGCTTCCATTTCCCGACGTGTCCGTCCGCCTCATGCTCGCGGCGACGTGAAAAGCTGCGACCATCCTGACGTGAAAATTCCCTGAAAACGCGCTTTGTTCCCTCATCCAAGAGGAACCCACCGTGTTCTTGGCACGCGCAGACGCCGTCGGCGTCTCGGGAGGCCACGGGCCACGTCCCGGGGCCGGGCTCTGAGGGGGGAGGAGGCGGGAAACGGTCAGGCAGGCCGGTGCCGCCCGCCCGAGGCCAGGGCCTGGGGACGGCCAGCGCGGGCGGGCGGGCGGGGAGCAGAGGGCGTGCGTGACCCGCGCGTGACCCTCCTGGTGAGGCGCGAGGGCGTGCGTGGCCGTCGCTGGGCGGCAGCCTGCACCGCGTGCTGACCGGCGGGGACGCGGGACTGAGGGGCGACGCGGTTCTCCTCGTGGCCGCCGCTGGACTCTGGCTTTGCAAAAGCGGCTGTGGCGGCGCTCGGCCAGGGCGTGGTTCACGCGTGCCGCACCCCAGGGCCTCGTTCCCCGCTTCTCAGTGGCCCGTGTCGTCGTCCCCCTTCGTCGGCCGGCGTGCGGGTGGCGTGGTGGTGGACGGCTGGAAGTTTGTGGGCGACACGGTTCGGGGGATTGCAGTTCATGGGGTTGGAGCTGGTGGGTGACGCGGTTCGGGGGTGGGGCTGGTGGGTGACGCCCACCCGCTGCCCCGCCCCAGCCCTGGCCCCCGTCCCGCCCTGGCCCCGGCAGGACATGCTGGCGCACACGCCCCGGGGACACGCGGACCGGCTGCCGCTGCAGATGGCGCTGGCCGAGCTGGAGACGCTGGCGGAGAAGCTGCACGAGCGGAAGCGTGACGCCGACCGGCGCTGCGAGGTCAAGCAGATGGCCAAGGCCATGAACGAGCGCTACCTGAACAAGGTCCGCGGCTCCCGCCGCTGCCGGGGCCGCCGCCGCTCCCACTAACAGGCAGGCGCGCCGCCGCTCCCACTAACCTCGGGGTCGCCCCGGCCCCTGGCGGGCGGCGGAGGGCGGGCCTGGGGCGGGCCGCCCCGCCGGACGCCGTGAGCTACAGGCCTGTGCGGCGCCCCCCGCCCCCGCCCGGTGCACGTGCCGCATGCGGGACCCCGTTCGCGCCCGGCGGCACCTGTCCGCCGGGGCTGAGCCGTGCCGGCCGTGGAGGCGGCGCAGAGTCCAGGGCGGAGCCGTTTCAGCCCCGCGGCCACCAGACCGGGACCCCCGTGTGCGCGTGAAGTGGTCACGCGGGTCGCCGTGGCCGCCCTCGCCCCTCGTCGAGGCCCGTTTCCCACTGCGCAGTGGCGGTCGGCCCTGTGCGTGTGAGACGTCGCGGTGGCGCGTCCTCAGTGGCGGGGCTTTCGCTCCCGCAGACTCGTGAGCAGAAAACCGCCCGAGCCGCTTTACCCATGGGACCAGGCGCCCCCGGAGCGCCGAGGGCGCCCGCTGGCTCCGTGACGGGCACGCGGCTCGTGAGAGGCCGGGGTGGCCGCCCCGCTGTGCTGCCCGTGGGAAGCGTGGCCGCTGCCGGCTGGCCGGCCGCTGGGCGAGTCCGGACGGAAGGGGGTGGTCATCCCGGACGTCACCTAGGGGCTGGGGGCGGCCGTGGGTGAAGCCTCGTGTGCGCAGCTGTGGCGTCCGCGCTGCCGGCGCGTTCGGGGGGGCGTCAGGTTCCTTTCACCCCTAGAATAGCTGAGAACCTGGGCGAGGCCGCTTCCTGCCGCCCGGACGGGCAGCGGGGCGGGGGCACGCGGCCCCCAAAAGCGGTGTCTGAAGCGCTGCGCCCACCCCTCCACGCCCTTCTCGCCCCCTCCCTCCCTGGTGCGCGCGGCCGTGGGGACCGCGTCACGTGAGGCTGTGACTTCAGCTCCTCAGCAGCGGAGACCGACACCTCATCCGGTCGGACGACGTGATGGAGACCGTGTACAACGACAGGGGCGAGGTGGTCAAGACCAAGGAGCGCCGGCTCTTCATGCTGAGCGACGTGCTGCTGTGCGCCACCGCCACCGCCCGGTGAGGGGGCGTGCCCCGCGCGGCCGTGTCCCCGGTCCCTGTCCCCGTGCGCCCAGTGAGGGGGGGCGCCGTCCCCCGCGCGGCCAAGCGGCCGTGTCCGCGTCCCCGTGTGCGGCTCCCGGAGGTCCGGGGTTCCTGTCCGGCCTCCAGCGTGTCGCTCCGCCCTGCGTTCCAGCCGTGCGTGTCGCGGAGGAGCCACGGCGCCGTCCCCACCGGAGGGAGCGCGGGTGGTTGCTCCGGGAGGGGTCCCCGCAGGTGCTGGGCACAGGCGTCCGTCCTCTCGGCGAACGGCAGCCGCGTCTCGCAGCGAGTGGGGCTGCTCGTGAGGTGCCAGGGCGCGGTGCCCGGGCCTCCGGCGTGTCTCCCCGGACACCTAGGGCAGGCCCCAGCCCCGGGCCGCGCAGAGGAGGGCGGCGAGGGGGGCCCGGCGGAGCTCCGTGGTGCCTGCGGCCGCTCCCCAGGGCCCGCGTCCCCGCCTCAGCCCCCCCCACCCCCCAGATCCTCCCAGGAGCACCCGTCCCCAGGGCCACAGAGGCTGGGGCCGTGGGTCTGGGGGGGAAGGGGCCGCGACGTCTCCGCCGCCGTGACTAAGTGGCGGTCTCTGCCGGGTGGCTCCAGCCCCGCGCACGACAGCCACGCCCTGCGGTCGGCCGGCAGCCCGAGGTACCTGCTGAAGTGGAGCGTGCCCCTCGGACACGTGCAGCTGGTGGAGTACGGCGGCGACGAGGCCGCGGGGGAGCCCGGCGCGGGGCCCCCGGCGCACTCGCCCGAGAGCCTGGCCGTGGTGGCCAACGCGAAGCCACGTGAGTGACCCCGCGTGTCGGCGAGCGGGCCGTCGTGGGGCGGGCGGGCGCGGCTGACCCAGCCACTCGCCGTGTGAGCTGCCGCGGGCTGCGGGACGGGGCTGGCCTGCCAGGTCGGGGGCCGGCTGTGGCGTGTCCCGTGGTGGCGTCCCCGGGTGCAGCGCGAGGTGCCCCAGTCTGCGTCCCATTCTGCACACCCCGTGTCCCCGTGGGACTCGGCCTCCCCCGTGGCAGCGCTCTGGTGCCCGGGGCCTGGAGGGTGGGCCTGGCCGCAGGTCCGCTCGGCTGCACGCCACCCACGACACCCCTGTGCCCCGTCCCCATGGGGGTGGCACTTGGGTGGCCACGAGGTGGGGGGGCGTCAGACACCCAGGAGATGCGCTGGCGGTGCCCGCGCTGACGCGTCGTTTCTCGGGGTCTCCGGACCGTGGGTTCGGACCCGGGTGTGGGGTCCTCGCCCCCTCCTCCCTCTCCCTCCCCCGACCCTAACAGGCCTGGCAGCGCCCGTTCGCGGGAGGAGCCGGTCAGGTACCCGGATGGGAACGTGCAGCCACCGCTGTCGCGGTCTCCCTGTTAAGCGTGGGGCGGGAACGCACAGCACCCCGCAGCCGGCCGTGCCCCGCGGGCAGCGTGCGGGCCCCCCGCTCCGGGGTCGCTGGCCCCGCAGCCACACTCCCGTTCACGGGGCCGTCTCGGCTCACGGTCAGGGCGCCCGACGGCGCCCCGGGTTCCAGAAGGGGACACGCTCAGGGTGGGTGGGGCGGGCAGGGGAAGGAGCCCGACGCCGGGAGCGAGCGTTTCCCAGGCGGACGCGGGTCCTTACGGGGGACGTGTCGTCGGTTAGAAGTTCTCGGAACCCGCTCGCGCGGCCGCGCGGTGCTCGCCGCAGACCACGTCGCGTCTGTTCGTGCATGAACACGCCGCGTGCGTCCGGGGCGGTAGCCGCGTTCGGGGTGTGTGTACGGAAGGTCGCCTCGGTGTGGGCGAGTCTCCGGGGTGGCCTCGACCCGCAGAGTGGGCACCGCGCGCTGTGGGCGGCCCACGCTCCCGTCGTGTCTGTGGCTGTGCCCCGCGCGGCGCTAACTTAGCGGCCGAGTCTGTTCGCCGCGTTGGCGAGTTGGAGGCCGACGCCGCCGTCTACACGGCGTCTCTGGGAGATGGGGCCCGGGGGACGGGCACCGCCGCGTCGGTGCCGGGTGCGCCTGGGGCTCCCCGTGCCCCGTCCCCATCCCCCCCGCGCCCCGTACCCTAGGACCCTCCACAGTCGGGTCTCAGCCTGCGTTGCACGAGTCACTTTCTAGAGTTTTCTAAAGCTTCGCCCCGGCACACGACGGGTCACCCCTTGAGTGTTGGGCAGCCTGTTCCTGGGGCGGGGGGGACAGTGGACAAGCCGCTGGGGGCCGGAGGCTGCCGCGCGCCGAGTCCGCAGCGCGGGGGCGTACGTGGGGCCTGACGCGGGGCCGCGGGGCCTCACGTGCCCCATCCGCGGAGTGGGTCCAGGCTTCGCCGCGGCCGCGGCCCTCTGGAGTGGGACGGGCCCCGTCCTGTGTGCGCTGCAGGCCTGGCCCGGCGTTGACGGTCCCGTGGGGGAACAGTGGGTGTCACGAGGGCAGACGGGGCGCCGCAGGGACCCTCCGCCTCACCCTCACGGTGCAGGACGGGAGCGGTGGCCGGGCTGTGCGGCGCAGGGATGGACATGGCGGAGGCGGGGACGGTGGCCGCTCAGCCGGCAGGCCCGGCCGGGCCCGGCAGTGGGAGCGTCGCGCTCGGGTGCGCCCGCCGAGAAGGAGCAGACGGAGGCAGATCGGCGCAGCCGACGCCACGCGTACAGGCCGCGTCCCCCGAGCGGGCGCAAACGCGACGACGCGTGGCGTCAGCGAAAGCGTTTTCAGTGACAAACGTGTGTGCGGCTGCGGGTGGGGCAGGGATGGAGGCGCCGCGTCGGGGGAGCCGAGCCCACCGTGCGGCCGCGGCGACCGCCCGCGGAGACCACCAGGCTGCGTCCCTGCGCGGTCCCGACAGCGGGGAGCCGGGCGGGGCACACGGGAGGGGGCTCTGCTGTTCGGTGAGTTTTCCCCAAACTTAAAGTCGTTTCCAAACACGAGGTTAAAAGCGGGGCGGGTGCTGGGCAGCGCGCGCCCCGGGCTCGCCGCGCCGCCTGGCAGTCGGCCGTGTCTTGCAGACCAGCTGTGCGCGTGGCCGGGCCAGCTGTACCGGGACCTGCAGAGCCTGCTGCACGACCTGAACGTCGTGGGGCAGATCGCGCAGCTCGTGGGCGACCTCCGCGGGAACTACCAGGTGGGTGCGCGCGGCCGCGCGCTCCGGGATTCCCGCCGCGTCTCAGTCGTCGGCCTGGGACGGCGCCGCCAGGCCTGACCGCGGAGAGACCGCGCGGGGCGGCTGCGAGGAGCGGCGTGGGGTGGCGTCCCCGGGCCGGGGCTCGGCCCCGCCCTGCACTCTCGTGTCCGTCCGTCCCGGGGACGGTCCGCAGGGCGCCTGGTCCCGCGACCGGACGCGTGTCATGGGCCTCGAGCTTCTCGCGTCCCAGCCCTGCCGGCCCCTGACCCCGGGCCTCCCCGCAGAACCTGAACCCGTCGGCGGCCCATGACTGGACGTCGGCGCTGCAGCGGCTCGTCCTGCGGAAGGAGGCGGAGATCCGCGCGGCCAGCTGCTGCCGCCTGCAGCTGCGGCTCCCGGGGAAGCCCGACAGGTCCGCGGCGCGAGGGCAGCGGCGGGCGCGGGGGCGGCGGGCGCGGGGGCGGCGGGCGTGGGCGTGGCAGGCCGGGCGCGCTAGCGGCTCCATTCCCGGGGGCCCACGTCCGGCCACGCGCGCCCTGCGTGTCCCGCAGGTCCGGGCGGCCCGCCTTCTTCTCGGCCGTGTTCAGCACCCTCTCGCCCGCCGCCAAGGACTCCTGGGTCAACAGCCTGCAGATGGCCCAGCTCGCCCTCGGTAGGCCTGCCCGGCCCGGGCCGCTCGTGGTTGGGGAGCGTGTGACGCTGCGGCCGCCGCGCGCCCCCGGGGCTGGCTCCACGTGGGGCTTGGCCCCGGCGCGGGGGCCGGACGGGCGTTTGCGTCGTGTTCGGGGAGTGGGGGGGGCCCTCGTGTCCATCGTGGCCGACGGGCACCCCGGCTGGGGCCCTTCAGCATGGGCCGGAGGCCTGTGTCCGGCGTGCGGCCCGGGGCCTCAGTCTGGTCCCCGTGGCCTGGTCCCCGCGCAGGAAGGCCGTGGTTCATGGCCCTCTGTCCTCACCTGTCCCCTGCGAGCTAAGCCGCAGGCCAGGCTGTCCCGTCCGGCACGAGGGGCAGTGACGCTGCCGCAGCCCTCGGCTGCGCCTCGTCGGGTGTCTCGAACCGGGGTCCGTTCCAGTGCGCGCGTGTGCGATGGGTCCCACTGCCCCGCTCCCGGGAACGCCGGGGCGGGGTGCGTGCGCGTGTGTGCACGTGTGCCCGTGCGTGCGGAATTCTCTCAGGCGCGGACAGTCGCGTTCGCTGACGATTAAACGTTCGCTGGGGAGCACGAGCCGCAGCCGTGGGGGGCGGTGCCGGCCGGGCCGGAGGCCGCCGCGTGCGCCTCTCCCTGGCTCCACGCGCGGAGACGGCCGCCCCTGGCTCCCTTCGTCTGTGACGAGCCGCGCGTCCGCCGCGCGTCCACCATGCGTCCGCCGCCAAGGTCGCCCAGCGGCTCCGGGCTGGCCGGCCTCGTTTCGCGGCGTTTCTGTGTCCCCGGCCCTGCTCGGGCTCCCGCCCTGTCCCTGGTCCTTGAACCCGAACGTCTCAGTTACTCGGGGAGAAAGCGACGACGACAGGAAATCCGGGCCCCGCGTTCCACGGCGCGTGGCACGGTGCTCTGAGCCGGCGCGTCCGGGGGTGCCAGCAGGGATGGGGCGTCGCCTCGGTGTGGCCGGGCGCACGGCCTCCCCTGTGGGGAGGGGCTGTCCGGGGCCGCGGGATGGAGCGTGGAGCGGGCGTCAGCCTGGCGCGCGCTGGTCACCGCCGTCCTTGCTTCCCCCACGCCCAGGGGAGGAGAACCACATGGGCTGGTTCTGCGTGGAGGACGACGGGAACGAGGTCAGGAGGGAGCGCCACCCCCTCCTCGTGGGCCACGTGCCGGTGACCGTGGCCAAGCAGCAGGAGTTCAAGGTGACGGGCCGCGGGCGGGCGGGCAGGGGACATGCTGCGGTGGCCCCGTCCTCGCCGGGCGCGGCCACGGCCCGCCTCGGGGTCCCCACGGAGAAGGCCCTGGACCTGGCGTGGCCCAGAGCCCAGGCCGGCCCCTCCGTGTGGGCCCCGCGGGCACGTGACGGACGGACCCTCACGGTCACGTCCCCCTGCGGCTCCTGCAGCCGGGGGCCATCCCGTGGAGGGAGAGGTGGGTGGCGGGCAGGGACAGGGCAGGGACAGGGCAGGTGTGGCCGCGCCCGCCACCCCCGGCCTGGCGCTGGGACGTGCCGCGCGGCGTCGGAACCGCCAACGCTGGAGTCTGCGCGGGGGACGCTGGAGGCCGAGGGGCTGCGCCTGCGCCGGCGTCCAGGGCCGCACCTGTGTCCTCCCGTCTGCGTCTTTGCCGATTCGCGACCGGCAGGCTCCGCGGTCACCTGCTGGGACACCTGCTGTGACTCCGCCCGCCGTGCCTGCGTGCGGGTCGTCGCGCCTCCCGACGCTGCCTGGGCCGTCAGCGTGGCGTTTGCTCCTCCTCCTCCCTGCAGATCGAGTGTGCGGCCTACAACCCCGAGCCCCCGCCGCCGGACCCCTGCGCCCCGGCTCGCGGCTTCCTGTGGGTGAGCAGCCCCTCTGGTCTCCCGGCCCGGCCCACGTCCACCCGTGGGAGTGGCCGGAGGGCGCGGCGTTGGCCCCACGCGTCCCTGTCGGTTCTCAGCGCGTCAGCCGGGGCGGGGGGGTCCTAGCGGTCGAGGGCGTCCCCTCCCTTCCGCCTGAGGCTGTGCCAGGCTGGATGTGGCCAAGCAGAGAGACTCTTCACGAACGGGGCCGTCACCGGTGCCGCCTTCCCTCCGCCGGTCGCGCCCCTGTCCCCAGAGGGGGGCGTGGCGGGGCGAGGCAGCGCCCCCGGAGGGCGGTCAGCGCAGGGTGCGTCCTTGTGACGCGGAAAAGACCGTGAGAACGAGGAGTTTCCGGAACTGGCTGAGGGGAACGGTCTGCAGGGAACAGCCGCCCGAGACGGGCAGCGTCCCCGTGGGAGCCGGGCGCGCGCCTTCCCGTCGGCCCCCCCCACGCGGAAAGCGGTTCCCTCGTCCCGCTGGGAGACGCACTCTGCCGCGCGGTCCGCGGGAGCCTAGGCCGCGGGGGGCCGTGCCGGGCCGGGGACGGGTCGCAGGCGAGGCCTGGGGCCCGTTAGCGGGAAATGGTTCGGAGCGGGCGCCGCGCGCTCTGCGAGGCGTCACGTCGGGCTCGGCTGTCCGAGGCGCGGTGCGGGGCCGTTTACAAAGCCGCAGCCGCGTTCCTGGTGCCAAAACGAGGAGGAAAGAGTCGAGACGGACGCGTCGAGGAGGAGGGGGCGGTCGGCAGGCTGTGCGTGTCGACCCTTCCCGCGCCGGCGGGTCCCTGAGGCCGCGTCCCGCCCGCCCGCCCCGGTTCAGGTCGGGAGCTGCACCAGCCAGATGGGCCAGGTCGCCATCGTCTCGCTGCAGAACTCCAGCTCCAAGGTCGTCGAGTGCTTCAACGTGGAGTCCCGCGTGCTGTGCATGGTGCACGTCCCCGCCGAGGCCGCGGCCGGGAGGCCGCCGGGCGTCCCCACGGTCTGCCTGGGGACCGAGGAGGGCAGGTGGGCGCTCTCGCGGTGGCCGCCGTCACCGTCGCGGCTGCGTCGCGGGTCGGGGGGCGCGTTGGGCTGGGAGCTGGTCCATGGGGTCGGTGCGCGCGGGGGCAGCTGCGAACCAGGCCCGAGGGGGTCCTGTCGCCGTGTGCGGCGGCTGCTTCCTCCTCGTCCCTGCGTTCGGGGTGCCCCCCCGCCCTGCAGGCAGCGGTCTCGGGCGCCAGCGAGCTGCGGGGTCCTCGGGCACCGGCGGGCTGCGAGGCGCGGGGCCTTCCCGACCGCAGCCCCGAGGGCCCCGGGCAGGGCCCGTCTGGAGCCCGGCGCGCCGCCTCTGCCGTGAGGGTCCAGGGCGCGGCCCGTGGTCCGGGGGCGGCGGCGTCCCCGGCTCAGCGCCCCTCCCTCCGCAGCATCTCCGTGTACCAGAGCAGCCAGGGCGCCAAGAAGGCGCGGCTCCAGCACTTCTTCGCCCCCGAGCGGTCCCCGGTCCTGAGCCTGGCCTGCACGCCGCGGAGCCTGTGCGCCGGCCTCGTCGGCGGGGCGGTGGCCGTCTACGCCAGGGCAGAAGGTAACGCGGCGCGCGTCACGGCCTGCGCTGCGGCTCGGGGTCACAGCTGAACCCCACCCCCCGTTTCCGCCTCTCGTCTGGGGCGCGTGTCGCTGTCTCGCCCGTGGGGACGACGGGGACGTGGCCGAGCACGCAGGGCTGGTCGGGGAGGTCGGTGCCCGGCCCCCTCGTCCCGAGCCCCTGCCCCAGGCTCACAGCCCTGGCCCTGGCCACGTTCAAGTCCACCCGCCTGGGAGGCCGTCGGGCCACTGGCCGTGGCCTTCAGCCAGCTCCTCGGAGGGGCCCTTCCGCCCCGAGTGCGAGGCCGCACCCCGCAGGCGTCCGGCGGGGAGGGGGGGCTGCAGACGGCGTCGCAGTGGGGCCCTCGGTGTGGGACGGCACCTCACGGCGCACGCTGGCGCTAACGTCACGGGGACTTAGACGCGGGCGCGGCTCGCGTCTGCCTCGTCGCCTTCGGGGTGTGCGCGCCGCGGTCTCAGCTGCCGGCAGGTTCCGGGGGGGAGGTCCTCGCGCGTCCTGTGCAGGATGAAGGCGGTCGGTTCGGAGCCACGACCCATGCTCCCCGGTGACGCGCCTGCGTCTGCGGCGGTCAGCGCCCAACGGCCCGGCCGGCGGTCAGCGCGGAGGTGGGGAGCCGGCTTTGCCTGTCCACCACGGTCTGCAGGCGCCGACGGGACTCTGTGGACGGCGACGTCTGCGGGACGGGGCTTCCTCGCTCCCCGCGCGTCTGCGGGCTGGCACTCTGCGCGGAGGGCGATGAGCGTCGGGACTTCCCCCCAGGCGGCGCGTCGTCCCCTGTGCTCAGGGGGCGTCACGCTCGTCGAAGGGGACGCCGACTCCCTCGATTCTGGTTGTTTCCGTCCTCAGCGAGGACACGTCTCCTCCTAACGCAGCACGTGACGTCGTGATGGGAAAGTTAAACGTCCCCGTTCCCGCCCTCACCACGCTCGCTCGTTGTTGTGATTTTAGTACAAAAGTGAGGTCGGGGCGTTGGACCCTTCGCCAGGTTCTCTGGGTCCTTCTGACGGCGGCCGAGCCGTTCGCGTGGTTGCGTGTGACGGTGTCCACGGACCGTGTGTCCGCGGGCTGGGCCGAGCCTCCTGACTGCGCTGTCGCGTTCCAAACCCTCACGGCGGCCTTCGAGGCGCGCGGCTGCGTGGTCCCCGTTGTGTCCAGGGCGTGCGGCTGGCCGGGGGCGGAGCGGGGGCCCCGCCGGCTGCAGGCGCTCTGCGCGTTGTCGCCGGTGGGTCGGTGTGACCCGGAGCCCTGGGCGCCCCAATCCCGGCGTCAGCGTCGCGGACGGTGCTGGTCGTCGGCCGTTCGCAGGCGATCCTTCCGCCCGGTCCCCGCACAGGTCACCGCAGTCGGACAAGCTAACCCGGGTGTTTCCTTGGAAGGTGGAGCCTGGGATCCCGAGCCCCAGACGGTGGTGACGTTGGGCGTGCTGCCCGTCAGGAGCCTGCTGGCGACGGGGGACGCGCTGTGGGCCGCCTCGGGCGGCCAGGTCTTCGTCCTCGGCGGGGAGACGCTCGGCGTGCAGGTGAGCGTGGGGCATTCTGCGCGGGCGGGGCCGGTGCTTCCAGGCCCAGGCGCGGGGACTCTGGCGCCGCCGTCCGGGCAGCGTCTCTCCATGCAGGCTGGAGGCCTGGGCAGCGTGGCCGTGGGCTCCCGGCCCCTCGCCCCTCCCGTCGCGTGACCGGGGCAGTGCCGTGGGGACGGTGGGGACCGAGGGAACGCGTGCCCGTCTGTGGGGCAGCGTGGGGTCACCCCCCAGGAGCCGGCGGCAGAGGGTGGAGCCTCACCTGACGCGCGTCGGCAGAGCCGCGCGGCCGTGCAGGGGCTGTCGTGGGGGCTCCGGCACTCGGGCAGAGGCCTCTGCTGGGTCTGCACCCGGAGTCCAGAGCGCCCTGGCTGGCGCCCACCCGCCACGGCTGTGCGCCCGGGCACCCCTCCACTCACCCGTCTCCCGCACTCGTCCTGGCCGCTCAACCACGCCCGCTGGGACGCCACCCGGACTCGGGCCCTGCTGCGGGGTCCCCCCCCCACAGGCGGTGCACGCGAAGCCGCACGTCCTCAGCCGCGGTGGCGGGACATGCCGAGGGGCACCGCTGCGTCCCAGCTGCGCGGCCGCGGTTTGGGGGGGGCCGTTCCCTGCTCCACGTCCTGACAGCCCAGAGTGAGCGGCCTGGGCTCCCGCCGGGCCGTCCCGGGCAGGACGCTGCTCGGCCGCGAGCTGTGCGTGGGGTCTGGGGCGGGTTCCCGTGGCCGCCCAGGCCGCCCGGCCACCGCCTCCCGCTTGGCCCCACAGAGCCAGCTGGAGGCCCACCAGGAGGACGGCATGGTGGTGTCCCACATGGCCGTCGCCGGCGTGGGCGTCTGGACCGCCTTCACCTCCGGCTCCACCCTGCGCCTGTTCCACACGGAGACGCTCAGGCACCTGCAGGACGTGAACGTAGCCACGCCCGTCCACCACCTGCTGCCAGGTAGGCGCCGGCCGCGGGCCCCGCGGGCTCGGGGTTGGGCCCGCCTCACGGGCCGCGTCAGTGCAGACCTGAACCCCAGCGCCGTCCGGACGGTGAGGTCCCTGGCGATTCCGCGGTCACAGCGGCAGGACGGGGTCGCTGGCTGGGCCTCTGCGGGGGTGCCCCGCCCCGCCTGCCCGTCACCTGCGCGTGGCCTGGCGGCCCCGCCTGCGTTCTCACGCCAACACGCGCTCAGCAGCCGGCGGGAGGAGGGACCGATCGCGTGGTCGCGACGGCCCCTGACGCCGTGCGCACCGAGGCGCGGAGCCCGCCTGCCCTGCCCGTGCGCGGCCTTTGCTCCAGGCCGCGGTGTCCACTCACCTGCCTCCGTGGCCGCCGCCGGAGGCCGAGCCGCAGAGCACGGCGTGACCTCGCCGGCTCCTGGATGCCCCCCCGGAGGCCCCTGGGCACCGCACGCCTGGTCGCGGATCTCACCCGAGCGCGAATGGACGCGTCTCCCTGCCTTGCCGGGGCCCTGACCTGCTGTGCGGGGTTGACGCCCTGGGAGGGGCGCACCCGGCCCTGCCCGATGCCCCCGTGGGCAACGCCCGTGACAGCCGTGAGCTGTGCCCGGCGTCGTGCTTCTGCTTCGCTCCGACAGCCCCTCGGGGCCGGCCCGTGGGACAGGTCAGAGGTCGACACACGGTCCTGACGCATTTCTAAACCCCGAGCCCCTGGAACAGGCGGGCGTGCGGGAGTCCTGGGGACGTGCGCGTCGCCGCCTTTTACACACGCGAACCTGGGCGTAGAGACGGACGGGAGCCCGCCCGCGTTCTCGTTCTCGCGTCTGTCCCCGCCCCCCGCCCCGCGGCCTGCATGAGCCGCGAGCTTGGCCTCCGTGGACGCGCCCGGCTGCCTGGGCTCCAGTCAGACCGTCCGCTTCCCGTGCCCCTCTCCTGACGAGAGCTCCAGGTCAGAGGCGGGGACGCCGGGAGTCGCTTCTGTCTCCCCAGAGGAGGGCGCCGGGTTCCGCGGGGTCGCCACGCCTGCCAGCTCCTCCTCCGCTCTGGGCCGGGAGCCATCCCGACCCCGCGTCAGGTCCGCGGCGCTGCCGGGAAGGCAGGCGCGGCGGGGTCGCTCACGGGCAGGTCCGGCGTCGCCCGC
The DNA here is from genome assembly GCA_030015415.1 of Cynopterus sphinx. Classification (NCBI taxonomy): domain Eukaryota; kingdom Metazoa; phylum Chordata; class Mammalia; order Chiroptera; family Pteropodidae; genus Cynopterus; species Cynopterus sphinx. The sequence continues at coordinate 407,786 of CM057381.1, forward strand.
AGCAGCCGAGTCGGTGGGAGGCGTTGGCTCCGCCCAGAGCGAGCTCTTTCGCGGCCTCGGGGGGCCCGGAGCCTTGTCCCTACGAGCCCCGTCCGACGCCCGTGTCTCGTCACAGCGTTTCCCGCGTCGACGTGAGGCGTTTGGAACGGCGCACACGAGCGGGTGACCGAGTGGCGGGCCGCGGCGCCCGTCCTGCTGGGCCGCCGTGTCTCGTCTGCACAGGCGTCTCCTGCCGGAGCAGCCCCGGCCGCGGGGCACACGTCTGCGTGTGTGCTCGGGTGCACGTGTGCGCGCGTCTGTGCGTGTTTCCGCGCATCTGAGTGCTCGTGTGCGCGCATCTGCTCATGTGCACCTGCGCTCGCGCTCGTGTGCGCGCATCTTTCCACGCGTCTGTGTGCTCACGTGCAGGTGTGTGCTCGTGTGTGCACGTGTGCGTGCGTCTGTGCGTGTTTCCGCGCATCTGAGTGCTCGTGTGCGCATCTGCTTGTGTGCACTTGCGCTCGCGCTCGTGTGCGCGCATCTTTCCACGCGTCTGTGTGCTCACGTGCAGGTGTGTGCTCGTGTGTGCACGTGTGCAAGCGACGGGCACACGCAGTTCGCCTCTGAAGAGGCAGCCCAGGGAGCCGGGCGGGTGTCCTGGACGCACCGCTTGCCCCCTCGTCCGGCTCGTGGGGGGCAGGGCTGGGTGGCGCTCCAGCGACCCGGCGCCGGGAGGGCTCGCTGGAGGCCAGAGCCCTCGGGGGCCAGGCCGTCGTGTGCGCCGTCGGGACGCCGGGCGCCTGGCCCGGTGCGGCCGCGTCAGGGACCCGACGCTCCGTCCTCCCGCACAGGGCCCCAGCGGCTGTCCGTGACCAGCCTGCTCGTCTGCCACGGCCTGCTGATGGTCGGCACCAGCCTGGGCGTCGTCGTGGCTCTGCCCGTCCCCCGTCTGCAGGGCGTCCCCAAGGTGACCGGTGAGTTGACACGTCCGCCCGGCGCGCCCTGCCTCGGCTCCCCCCGTGACCTCGTGGGGTCTGCGTCGCGCCGGGTCGTCCGAGCAGTCGCTCAGGCAGGGCCAGTCACTGGGGCTTTTCCGAGCGCGCCGTTGGGGCCACGCCTCACCACGCGATGGCACCGTGGGACACGCGGGGCCGTGACGTGTTGGTCCGTGCACCTGTCAGGAGTGGAAACAGGCGTCGAGAGGCGCTTGGGCCGTGACTGGCGCCGCGTTTCCGCGTGCCGTCAGCGGTCCGGGCCGCGTCTCCGCGTTGCCTGTCTTGCCACGTGCGGTGTCTCTGGTCCCACTGGCCTTTCTCACTGGAAACGGTCCTCAGGCTGCGAGCCGGGACCCGGGGCCCGGACGCCCCTTGTGCTTTCCGTGGTGTGGGCGGTCACCCAGGTGGGCATGGCCTTTCCGGAAAGCGACGGGGCTCGTGCACCCCAGGCCGGAAGGGTTCGTGCGTCCGATTCAGGCGCCTGTCTGGGGGGACAGCCTGGCGTGTGCACGAGGCAGGACGCGCAGAGGTGCTTGCCGCGCGGCCCCCGCGCTCTGGCGCCCCGGGGAGCGCCCAGACGGCCCCAGGTAGGGGAGGGTGGTGTCTGGAGAGAGGCTGCGTCGCCGCCCTAGAGCCCGCGTGGCAGTGGGCGCGGCGTGCGCGCGGCGCTCCACGGAGGCGCGCTGACCCTGAAGGTGAAAGCCGAGGTCGTGAGCTCCACGAGGGCGTGTGCTGTCGGCCCCCGAGGGGGAAGCTCCCGGGGAAGAGGAGTCGATGGAAACTCAGCGAAGCGCTAGCAAAGTCCTGTTTCCACGGCTTCCTCCGACCGGGGCGCTGGGCTGTGTCCCCGAGACTGCGGCAGCCTCCCCCGCCGGCAGCGCGGGGACGGGCTGACCGGTCCTCGGCGTGGCCCGGCTGTGGGCGCGGGGACCCCAGTCCCGTCTGCTGTGCTCCGCGTGCCGCACGTGCCGCCCCGGCGGGGTGCGGACGAGGTCTCGGGGCGCAGACGAGGTCCCCAAACGAGCCCTGCCGTCGGCGCCGGGGGCCGGCCGACCTTGGGGGCCTGCGGCGCCTCCGCACAGCCGTGGCGACTCTCCCGAGTGTGACTTCAGCGCCCGCTGACCTGCTCTGCAGTTTTGCCAGTTTTTGCCTTAAAACGCGTCTTACGTTGGCCGCCCTGGCGTTCTGTGGACGGGCTCTTGTGGCCGCGTCCTCGGTGGCTTCTTCCTCTCAGCCATGTTCCTGCGCCGCGGCCTCGCGGGCGTCTGTCCCTGGGGCGCATGTGCTCACTGCCGCGCTCGCGCCTTGGTGGCCCGCACGCCCCTGGGCGTTCCCTGGTTCCAGCCCTTGAGTTCCGTGCGGCGCCTCCCGTGGGGCGTGTTGGGAGCCGACGCGCTGTGCGTCAGGGACGCAGGTGATCGGTGGCAGCAAGCGTGTCAGGTGACAGCTGCAGCACAGGGGGCGAGTCCAGCCCACCCCCGTTTGCCCGCACCGCCCGCTGCTGGAGGACCCTCCGCGCCCGTCCCGGAGGTCACTCCCAGCTTGGCCGGGAGCCCGGGGTTTAATCTGCTTGGGCCGTGGTGGGGGCCTGGGGTGGGGACCGGGGTGGGGGGCCCGGGTGGGGGCCGGGGTGGGGGTCTGGGGTGGGGGCTGGGGTGGGGGGCCCGGGTGGGGGTCTGGGGTGGGGGCTGGGGTGGGGGGCCCGGGTGGGGGTCCGGGGTGGGGGTCGGGGTGGGGGGCCTGGGTGGGGGTCCGGGGTGGGGGGCCCGGGTGGGGGTCTGGGGTGGGGGTCGGGGTGGGGGCCGGGGTGGGGGCCGGGTGGGGGCCGGGGTGGGGGCCGGGTGGGGGCTGCGGCCTGGCTTCAGCCCGAGGCGTCTGGCGGCCCGGCCCGCGCTTCCCAGACCCATGCACGTGGCCGAGCGGCGGGGGGCACGCGGGCGGGGTCTGCAGGCGCCCGCTGAGCACGCCCCCTTGCAGGCAGAGGCATGGTGTCCTACCACGCGCACAGCGGGCCTGTCAAGTTCCTCATCGCGGCCACCACCGCCCCCAAGGCAGACGAGGACGAGGCCAGGGCCAGCCCGGCCCCCGGCGCGGACCCCCAGGACGCAGACTGGATGGACCCACCGCCCGGCGAGGGCGCCCCGCCCTGCCCACACCCGCTCGGCACCGACGCCGTGTGGCTGGGGGCTTGCCCGGGCTCCGTCACGCACAGAGGGGGGTGCGCGTCGCTGCCCGGGTCCCTGGAGCCCGGGTCCGAGGACGGCCGCGACCTCCTGCAGGCCCCTGGCCCCACGCGGGCCCGGGTCAGCTCCGTGCTGCTGGCCTGCGGGGGCCAGGGCCACCGGCGCTTAGGCAGGCGGGCCCGGCCGCCGCGGCCGGAGGAGCTGGTCTCCTCCGTGATGGTGTGGCGGGTGCCGCTGCTCGACGCGTGAGGCCGAGTGACGGGCCGGTGGCCGCGGCGGGTCCCGGCGCCTGCGGGGTCAAGCGTGCGACGTCATGGTGCCAGCACCTCCGCCCGCTGCGGCTGCTGCTCTCCGTGCGGGCTGGACGCGCGTTCCCTGGGCAGGCGGAAGAGGGCGGGGACACTGCGTGACGGCCCCACGCCCGCCGGAGCCGGACCCGCCGTGGCCCATCGCTGCGGCACGTGCGGGCGAGGCCTCGCGGGCGGCACGGCTCGGGGGGGCGGCGCGGGGATTTGGCGACGGCTCTCGAGGCGGCCTGGCGGGGTCGGACGCGCCACCTCGTCCGTGCCGCGGGCCTTTCCCTTCCGGCACGACTCCGTGCTGGGCCGACGCCGCCGGCCCGCGCGGCGCTTCGCCTCCTGAGCGGCCGAGCTTCCCCGAGTGGCGCCGTGTGCGCTGCGTTTGCCCACGTGGGGCTTTTGTACTCTTCGCACTTTTTCTATTAAAAAGTTAACAGCGTTTCAGTCGCGCCGTCCCGTGTAACACGTCACTAACCGCGTCCGCTCTGAACCTAAACGCCCCGCGCCTGCCCACGCGGAGACGCCCGCGTCGACTCCAAAGCGTCCTTCCTGCCTCGCCACCTTTGCGGGTAAAGCCTCCGGGGGCCGGGGCGTGTCCTGGCCGACGCGCTCGAGCCGCCGCTGGCCCCTGCCGAGCTGAAGCGCTGCGCGCGAGCGCGTCCCGACCGGGTCGCGGGGCCGGCGGGCGCGGCTCTGCCCTCGCCGGCCCTGGCACACAGGACGAGCAGGTGGCGCTCCCGCCACAGGGCAGCCATCGCGCCGCCTCCTGCTCGCGTGCAGGTTTGCGGCGGAGCCCACCGCGCGGTCGGGATGCACGGGCCGGGCCGGCGGGCCGCTGTGCTCCCCGTTGACGTGTCCCCGCCCGGCTCACCGCGTGGCTAACGCACTAACGCAGGCGTCCGCAGACGAGGGCCTCTTGGCACTCGACGGAGGACCGACAGCGCTCACTGTGTGACGCGGCCGAGCGTTTTCCGGGCGGAAGGGGTTCTCCCCGAGCTTTCCGAAACGGTCGGCTGCTGCGAGATTTCGTAAATAAAGTCTTTTTATTTAAAACCCCGTGTTGCTGTGTTGCCTTCCCCCACGGGACTCGGCGGGCAGCGACGTGCTGGGCGCCGGGGGCCCTCTGAGGGTCCTTCCGACGCGGCCTCGGCCCGGCCGTGCGAGTCCTCGCGCAGATCTGGCGCCGGCGGCAGCGTGGGATGCGCGCTGACGCCGAGGTCGGTGCAGAGAGGCCCCGAGACGGGGAGCCCTCGTGTCCTCGCCGTGAGAGCGTTCGCTTTGCGTGACGTCACGGGCCTCACGTAGGATACGAGACGGGGCCCGAGGTTCCAGCGGGTCCGCACCGGGCGCCGGAGGCCGCTGGGGTCTCCCCGCCGCGTCCCTGCGTGCAGGGCCCGGACTCGCTTAGGGTGGGAGTCAAACGTGGCGACAGCCCTGGCTGGACGAGGACACGGCGTCCCCGGGCCCTGGAGGGGCGGCGTGGCAGAGCCGGCGTGTGTCAGGCGTCACGCGTGCCGTGGGCCAGTGTCTCCCGGGCCGTGCGGCCGGTCCCTCAGCGCCGCTGGGGGAGCCGGGTGGGAGCGGGGCCCGTGGGACCCGGGCCTGGCTCGCGCATCTGCCCGCTCTGCCGCGGCCCCGAGTCCTCGTCGAGCGTCAGGCCCCTGGTCAGACGTCAGAGCCACGGGCGGGGGGTTTGGGGCTATGGACTGGACGAGCCTCCTCCCCCCGCAGAGCCCCGTGGCCCGCGGACTGTGTCCCGCGTGGCCCCTCCGTGGGGGGCCGAGCTGCCCGGCTCAGGAGGCCTTCCCAGCAGACGGGACGCCCTTGGGACGCAGGGGGGTCTGTCCTGTGCCCAGACCCCGGCACCCGCGGGAACACGGACGCCGGAAGGCGGACCCAGGGCTCCCCTCACCCCCCGCGGCCCCGGCCTGGTGCAGTGACCCCCAGGCTGACGCCGTGGGGAGCCGATCGGCGGCTCCCGCACACGCACACGCGACGACACGCGCGTCGCACGCCTCACAGTCGGGCTGTGTCTGACCCGCGCGTGGAAAGGGCAGCCCTGCCAACGTCGTCTTTTCCGAACCGCGCCCCGGAGGGCCTTTCTCTGTAGATCGGCGCGGTAGTAACTGGATTCCCCGGGAGCGTCGTGGGCTCTGGGGAGGAGGGTGATTCACGGCCACGGCTGCTTCACCCGTGAAGGGCCGTCCTTGAAGCCCTGGCAACCCCTGGGGTCCGGTGGCTCCGGAGGCTCCAGAGTTCACGCGAACGAAAGTGCTTTAAAAACCTGATTTTTAAGGAACGGAGGCTCAGCCGTACCAGGGGCAGCGCCGTCGGCGCACCCGCCCCGGCAGACGTCAGGTTGGGGCTCGGCTGGGGGCGCAGGGCGAGGGCGGAGCCACGCCAGGCCCCATGCCAGGCCCCACGCCAGGCCCCACGCCAGGCCCCACGCCAGGCCCCACGCCAGGCCCCACGCCAGGCCCCGGACTGCTGAGGCGCGGAGCGTGCGTGCAGGGAGACCGGGGGCGGCCGCAGGGCGTTCTGGGCGCCGCGGGCTGCTGAGAGCGGGTGCCGCCCACGCCAGGCGCAGCAGGCTGCCGCGGGCACGGGGGCCCCCACGTGGCCCGCGTGCTCCCCGGCCTGCCCGCCCTGTCGCTCACAGGCCCGTGTGCACACGCGCAGGCACACGGCACACACGTGTGCACACGCGCAGGCACACGGCACACACGTGTGCACACGCGCAGGCACACGGCACACACACGTGTGCACACGCGCAGGCACATGCCCACACACACACACAGGCGTGTGCGCGCGCTCGCTCCCCGCCGGGGGCGGGAAGGGCGATGTTCACTCAGGTGGAGCGAGCGGAGGCGGCTGGCAGCGCCCGGCCGGGCCCGGCTCCCGTCTGCCTGGGCCGCTCTCCAAAGGGCTCGGGGAGAGTTAACCCTCGAGGTGCAGGTTCCTGCCGGGCCGGGGCCCTGCGCGCCCGGGGTGGTTCTCGCGCCTCCCACGCCCTCCGGGCCTGGCTCAGGGGCCACTCCTGCCCCCCCCCCCCCGCTGACAAGGACATGCGGGTTCTCGGTGCCGGGCGGGGGCGTGCGTTCACGTTGTCGTTCTTGGCGGTAAAGCGAGGGCCCTCGCCCTGGCTGCTTCCTGGGGACAGCGTCGGGGGGGGGGCTGGGGCGGCGTCAGGTGGGGCTGGGGCGGCGTAGGGGGGGGCCGGGGCGGCGTCGGGGGGGGCCGGGGCGGCGTCGGGGGGGGCCGGGGCGGTGTCAGGTGGGGCTGGGGCGGCGCTGTGTCCGTCCCGGGTATTCCTGCTGCCGACAGGCCCCCCCCGCCTCGGTGAAGGCCGCGGCCCCTCCCCAGGCCCCCCGTGTGGCTCGGCACAGAGGCGTCTGCCTGGGTTTCCAGGACGACGGGGTCCATCTGCGGCCGCTCCCGGTCCCCGTTTCCCAGAGGACGGCGCGGGCTCAGTCCGGCTGTCGTGCCCGAGCTGCCTGCCAGGGCGCGGCAGACGCTGGGAGCTGGGCCACGTGTCCCCGGGGGGGCCCCGAGGCAGGTGGCGGCTGCTGAATCACAGTTGTCAGGGACCGAGCGTTCGTGACTGTGCCGGCAGGAGGTGGAGCCGGCCCACGCGGTAGTGGAATGTGCCAGAATTAGGACGTGGGGGGGGTCACAGGGAAGAGGGGGGAGAGACGCAGACCCTGCGCTGGCCGCCCGCGGCTCGGCCGGGGTCGTGTGACCGGGCGGCGTGGAGCCGGGCACGGAGCCACAAAGGGCCGGGAGCAGAACCTCGCAGAGCCATCGCGGACACAGCGTCCGAGCCTCCCGTGGCAGCCGCCGAGCGCAGTGGCCGGGTGGCGGTCGGTGGCCGCCTGCGCCGAGGGCCCGGAGGGCGTCTCTCGGCGCTTCAGCGGGTCCCATGCATGGGGCTCTGCAGCCGAGCGAGGTCACGGCGCCCTGTGACGGGACCAGCGGGCGCTGCCGCTGTCCCGGGACGCCGTCCCGTGTCCCACGAGCGGAGGCGGCCAGCGCGGGGCGGTGAGGAGGGGCGCGGGGCCCAGGCCGATGGGAGACAGGAAGCCAGCGCCTCTGCTGGTTCGCACTGGCTGCTCTGCCCGCCCTGTCACCGTGCGTGCCTGCACGGCGGGGCCACCCGAGACGCGAGGGGACGGGGACGAGGACTGAGACGCACCAAGGAGGCCTCGCGCGCAGGAGAGGCTGCGTGGGCCCGCGGACGGAGCGGCCCCGCCAGGTAAGCGCTTTCTTCTCGTCGGAAACGACGGCTTCTCTCTGTGCGGCACACGGGTCGTGGCCTGTCTTCAGCGGGTGATCTCGGCTCGGTCCCCCCACCCCAGGGGCCCGTGCCCCGTCTGCAGGCAGCAGGGCGGGCCAGCGGCGAGGCCCCGCACCCGTGTGGGACGGCCGCCGTGTCGAGGGGCACCCAGCACGCGGGAGGCCCGTGTCCGCCGGGCTGAGGCCGTGCTGGCCAGTGGTTCCCCGCACCCCCGGGGAGCCCAGCGGCTCGGCTCCCCATGGGCGTGACGCGGTCCTGCCGGTTCTCAGACGCCCCGGCTCCAGCCCGCGTCCGTGCCATCACGGCGCCGCAGCGCCACGGTGAGTGCGGACACGTCCCGTTTCGGGCCCGCGGTGGAGCTCCTGAGGACGGACGGGCGTGAATGGGACCGCGGCCGCCTGCCAGCCGCCCTACGAGGCCCGGGTCCAGCAATGGGCAGCGGCAGCCCAAGGCCACGGGGGTCGCACCCAGCTTGAGGGGACAGTGACGTCTGCTGGCGAAGCAGGCGCGACGCTCCCGGGGCTGGCCCGCACCCCTGGGCGAGCAGACAGGGGCGGCCCGTGCCGGGACCGGCGGGTCTCGCTACAGAGCTCCCGCCCAGTCCAAGGTCAGCCACTCCGGGGGAGGCTTCCTGGCCCCCCGCTTGGCCCCGAGAGCCGCGGGAGCGAGATCAGGTGCTGGCAAGGCGCCCGGCTCCGGCTGTCGCCGCCCTCGGCATCCCCGGTGCCCGCAGCTGTGGCCGCGTCGCTGCGGCCCGTGACTCGGTCTGTTGTGCGTTGGTGCAGGCCGGTCCGCGACTCCAGGAGGCGGGGCCTGGCGCGCTGGGCGTCCCTGGAGGAGACACCGCCAAGGCCCGCGCGTTGCGCCTCCCGCTCCCGAGGGGCAGCAGGAGTTCGGGTCCGACGCTGAGGAGCAGACGCGCCGTACGGGTTTACGGGGAACCTCATCCACCTGCAGGTCGTCTGCTCTGACGTGACGGACACGCACCGCGCAAATGTTTTTTAAAACTTAAATTTTTATTCCTTTTCCAAAAGAACGTTCGTTAGGATCGTCGCTGGTGCACTTAACGCCACCAGTGACCCTGCGTTTGCCCGCAGGGACCGGGCTGCCGCTGGCCGGCCGCGGGGAGGGACAGATGACACTGGGCGCCAGGCGTGCGCTGCCCGCTCCCCCCACCGTTTCCGCACACGCGCCCCCGCGCTGGCCCGGGACTCCAAGGTGGACCCGGGGGTCTTCGCCCTGGGGCTAGGGTGAGGCCCGTGGGGCGTTCCGGGAGGAGGGCTGCCCGCGGTATCTGCAGCCACCCCCAGGCACGCGGTCCAGACATCAGCGAGCCTCCGGAGCACGCGGGAGCACCCCGATTCCGAGCGTGAGGGTCTGGGGCACTGGGGCGACCCAGACACGAGGACGAGCTTCGCGACGCTCACGAGGAGGCTCACTAAGGGTGCGAAGGCGCCAGAGTCCCCAGAGCTGGCGGCGCGGGGTTTCGGGGCAGTGACGGGCTCAGACGGGCTGGGGGAGCTGTGCCCACCGCCCTGGGTGCGGGGCACGCATCCTCCCAGGTCCGGCCCGTGGAGAGCGAGCACCGCGGCCCGTCTGACGCACGAGGGCGGCGGAGCACGGAGAGGTGGTCTTGTCCTGGACCCGCAGACTTGCACGTGGTGACACTGGTGTTTGAGACCCCGCCTGTCGGCCTCCGAAGCTGGCTCTCCTCTCCGCTGCTCGCGGCGTCCAGATGTGGTCAGGGCCAGGGACTCGGGTCCTTGGCTTCCAACAGTGTGTGGGGGGGACTCTCAGCCGGGACAGTCCTGAGCTTTGTCGTACTTGCGGGAGCAGGTTTGCTCGGTCCTAACTTTGTGCACAGCCCCAAGGCTCCCGGCACGACGAGGAGCTTCCCAAGCTCTGGGAGATTAAAGAAGGAAAATGTTATCACTCTCCAGACCGGTGTCGGTTAACACTGAGGATGGGTCCCCCCTTGACACCACTGTCCCCCGCTTCAACGTCGGGATGGGCGGAGTCGCTGCCCGCGCTTTGCATGAACTCCTCAGGACACAGAACGGTCCTTGCAACGCCCACTGACCGTGCGGGGCCACCGTGCCCTTTAAAAATGGCAGCTCGTGTGAGAACGGGATCCCCACACCCCTTACCCGCCACGCCGTGTAGGGGTTCCCGTTAACTCAGTCGTGCCTCGTTCCGTCAGTAAACCTTTAGTGAGAGCCCAGTGTGTGCCGAGCGCTGTAAACCCGGGGGGGCAAAGGCCCACGTGACGCACTCCCTGATGTCCCGAGTGCGTGGGGGGGAGGGGACACAGGCCAGAGCGGCAGCGGCACCTGTGCCGGGGGACAGCTGCGTGGCCACGGGAGGCTCGCCCGCAGAGGGGGAGTCAGTCAGACGCCGGGCGAAGTGGGGGCGGCCCAAAGCTGCTCTCGAAAGAACCACGTGGGGGGGAGGAGTCTGGGCAGTGAGTGTGAACCCGGCTCCAGACCCCGCTAGGTCGGGGCCAGTGGGCGCCTAGCCGCGGGCGGGTTCTGGAAAAGGGAAGCCGAGAGGCACCGAAAAGGTCCCGGCAGATGTCACAGTATCTGGGGGGCAGACCGAACGGAATGAAAGGGGCGCACCGTGGGAAGTCTTTCCGGGCCCGGAAGGTCCGCCTCTGCTGCCGTTAACTGGGAACTTAGGAACGTGGGTGCGCGCGCATGCACACACCCACGCACACCCATCCACGCACGCACGTACACACACGTGCACACAGATGCACACACCCACGCACACAGCCGCACGCGCGCACACGCACACACACGACGTCTCGGCTTCCTTCAGCCCAAACCCGATGCAGCGCTCTACTTGGCTGGAATGTCTTCCGAGGGGGACCCCGGGGTGGCGGTCCCCACCCTTCGTGGCACCAGGGACGGGTGCTCCTGTGAGTCTGTCTGTGGCCTGATGATCCAGGTGGAGCTGAGGCGGTGATGCCGGCCCTGGGCAGCGCCCGCTGTGCGGATCGGTTCCTAAGGGGCCATGGGCGGCACCGTGGCAGCCTGGGCACTGGGGACCCCGGCCTCGGCCGAGCTCTGGTGCTGCCTCTGAAGGGCCCATGACCCCAGTGCAACCCGCAAAGGCTGTGGGGGCGAGTTCAAGCAAAGGAACAAGGCCCCACGGCCGGGCCGGCCGCTGCGCCCCGGGAAGCTCGCGTGGGACCGAGACCCGGGTCCTGCCCCGCAGGCCTTTGGGGGCCGCCCCTCCCGTCGCTGGATTCGGGGTTCGCAGCATCAGGGGCGCCCGCGAGCTTCGGTCCCGACCACGTTTCTTTACCCTCGGGGCCGGGCGAAGGGGCCACAGGGTTTAACCCGGGTCGTGTCCACGGCGCGACCCCCCGGGGCCGCGGGACTGCACGGAGCCGGGTCCTGGGGGGTGGGGGGGCTCACAGCGCTCCCCGCGCGCCCCCGCGAGCCCCATCCCCCGCTCCGTTTCGCGGGGCCCCGGCCGCCTCGGGGTGGCCTCGGCGGGCGAGCGCAGGGCGCGGGCGGGACGCGCTCCCCCGCCCCGCGCACCGGACCCGCCGCGCCGGCGCAGAGCCGCCCCCCGCGCCCCCGCCCGCCGCGCGCGGCTCCCCGCGGCCCGGCCTCGGCGGACGGGAGGACGGACGGACGCGGTGAGCGCGGGGCGGTGATGGGGGCGCCGCTCCCCTGGGGGCGGGGTCAGGGGGGGCGCCCGGAGGGTCGCGGGCGCTGCCCGGGGCGCGAGGAGATGCTCGGACGCGGGGGATGCCCGGGGCGCGGGGATGCCCGGCCCGGACGCGCCCGCACAGGTGCCGGGGCGGCCCGCGCGCTGCGACCCCCGCGGGGCCCGCGTCCCGGGTCGGGCGGGCGCCGGGGCGGAGGGTGAGGCGCAGGGGGGCGAGGTCGGGGTTCGGGGTGGGCCCCGAGGGGGAGGCCGCGGCGAGACGCCCGCGGAGGCGGAGGACGGGGACGGGGACGCGGCGGGAGGAGGGGGTGACGGGGGCGATGGGGCGGGGGGGGGCGGGCGTGGGCGCACCTGCCCCCGGCCTCGCGCGCGGCGGGGCCCACGCGCAGGGCCCCGGGGCGGGCGCGGGACGAAGCGCTCAGCGCCGCGGGCGCCGCTCGGGGGACACGGCCCGCGGAGTCCGGACCGGGACTGGGCGGGGGACGAGCTGGAGTTGGGTGCTCCCCCCTCACCCCCACCCCGTCCTCGCCCCCGGCCCGGGCCGCCCGCCGCGCTTTGTGTCCGCTGAGTCCGCTGAGCCTCCGGCCGGCGGGAGCGGGACGCGGGAGGGGCCGGGCGCGCAGGTGCCTGACGCCGCGGGCGTGGGGGGTGGGGGGTGGCGGTCTGGAGGGGGTGCGGGGGGGGGGTGGAGGGTGCGGGGCGGGGCAGCCTGGAAACGGAGCCCGCGTGGGAGCGGTCGCCCCGCGGCGGCAGCGACTTCGCGGCCCCAGGGTGTCTCGTCTCCACCGCGCATGCTGCACCCCCCCCCCCGCCCTCGGGGAGCCGGGGCCCCGCCCCCGGGCGCGGGTCTTTGGGGGGGCTTCCTCCATGTCCCTCACCCTGGCTGACCGCTTCGCGCCAGGAGGGATTTTTAAAATCCCGGGACCTCCCAGGCTCCCAGGGCGCCGTCTCCATGCCCCCTCCCTCTCCTGGGGAGCGGAGGCTGTTTCTGCCCAGCCCACTGCCGCGGAGGTCGTGGCGTCGCTGCGGTCACGCTGTCCGTGGTCTCAGGCCAGGCCTGCAGCTCTCATCAGGCACCAGCCCCTCGGCCTCTGACTAGGGACCCTGACGCGGCCCTGGGCCCTCCCGCCTGGCTGTGGCGTCCGGTTGTTGGAAACTGTCTCCGGCCGGGGGACCGCCAGGGACTGCAGGTTCAGGGTCATTGGAATTCCCGCTCCCCCTCATGCTGGCAGCTGAGCAAAAGCTTCAGCGAGACAAAAAGTCCTTTGAGCTGTCGCTGGGAAGTGCGAGGCCCTTCTGAGCGCGCAGAGCGAACCCCAGTTGGCAGAGTCTGCTCCAGGGTCGGGGACAGCCCGGCTCGGCAGGAGGACGCTGAGCGTTGTCCAGCTGGACCCCGACTAAAGGCGGCCCCCCGCGGCGGGACTGCGCGCTGGTGCCGCCCGTTCACTAGGGACAGCCCTGCCCTGACCTGCAGGGCCCGGTGCTGGGAGAACGGAAGCGTCGGGGACGCGGGGTGAGGCCATTCATCTGCGCAGACGGCCCCATGGGTTCCGGCCCCCCCCCGGCCCCCCAGTACAAGAGGCTGCACTGGCCGTGGGAAGCGCCAACGCACAGGGGCCCCTTTTAGCTTCAAGTGCCCAGGCCGTCCGCGCTGCCAACGCCTCCGTCCGGCTCCCCGTCGCCGTCCTCTGAACGCCAACGGCACAAACCGCCGCGACAGCGGCTTCGCGGGAGGGACGCCGGGATCGCTCCGGCAGCTGCAGAGCCGCCGAGTCTCTGACTCTGGAGGCCGGGGGGCGGGTAGCCGTGGGCCGCGGCGCCTGAGGCCGGCCAGCCAGGAGCTCCCCTGCCCTTTCACGAGCCGTCTTCGCCTGGTGACTCAGGGACATCGGCCCTCCTCTGCAGTTCAAGGAATTGTCATCTGCATCGTGGCCTCGGTTGAGGTTTTTCTCTTGAGATCATTGTGATTATGCTAAAGTCGTAGTCTGGGTGTCCAGCACTCGGTTCCGAAATCCTTGAGCATGAGCGGTAACTTCTGGAATAAAACAGAAACTCGAGCTTACATGGGCCGGCAACGCAGCTCCTGCTAGAAGGGACGTTCAAGTAGACGGTGTCGTCGAACCGAAGCTATCACACGTCTCGTGCAACGTCTGCGGATTGAAAACCGATTTCCTTCTAGAAATGTACTGACCGGCCGCCATGGGTCAGGCACAGTCCCGGGTGCTGGGGCACAACAGACCCGCCGCAGCCCCGCCAGCTCGATTCTAACGTGAGGACAGGCCTCAAACTGGGTCGTGTTAATTCGTGTGTGACAACAGAGACTGCTCCGACGGCCGAAAACCGTGTCGTGAGGGCCTCTGGGCGTGCACAGCCGAGTCTGCCGCCTCGCTCCTCGCCACCGTCGTCTCCTCCTGTCGCTGCTGCAGAAGTCTCCCAGGTGGGGTTTGCACCTCCCTCCTGTCCCCTCGACCGGGAGTCACGGTCGAGGTCCTTGTTGCACTCGGCACGATTGCTCAGCAGCCCGCGGGGCCATCGCCTGCATCCCCGTGACGGGCCTGGGGGAGCTGAGGAGGTCAGTCCTCGGGAAAGGGATCGGGTCCTTATGAAGGGCCCGGACAGCCTCCTCCCCCTCCGCCCCGTGAGGATGCGGGGAGGAGACACCGTCTGTGAACCGGGGAGGAAGACCTCACCAGACCCCGACCTGCTGACTCTCCGCCGGGGACTTTCAGCCTCTGAGCTGTGAGACAGAGACGGCTTGTCTACAAGCCGCCCAGCAGGTGGTAACGGTGACAGCGGCCTGGGCGGACGGACAGTGGCTGAGACAGTGGCCTTTATTCCCTGCAGGTCTGCAGCCCGAGCAGGCCTGGGGGTGGGGCGGGGAGGGCAGCTCTTCTCTGTGGCTCCGAGCTGTCTCCGCAGGCTCGTCCGAGGTCCAGGCCGGGCAGGTTCAGGCAGCAGGTGGGAACACCTCTGTGTCCCTGAGGTCCCCTGTGCTGCCTGGCGTGGCAGCTTCGGTTCAGCCAGGCTTCCCAAGACCGAGCCCCGGGAAGCAGGAGGGGAGCGGAGGGAGGTCCCAGCTCGGTGGCCCGGCCCCGCTGAGTCAGCAGCAGCGCCCCCCACGCTCTGCATCCCGACCCTCGGGCCTGGCCACGGCTCAGGGTCCTTGGACATTTCAGACTGCGCTTCCTGCATCCTAGGACGGTGGCCCTGGGTGGCGCGTTGTGCACCTGCCACAAAGTTGTTAAGGGAGTGGGGGGGGAGAGGGAGTTCAGGGTCCTGACTCCAGCCTGAGCCACCTGGCGTGGGAAGGCTTTGCAGTCTCTCGGCGGCCGGAAGAGCGGGGCATGGAGAGAAACACGTGCACACGCGTGCACACGCGCTCTGAGCACTCAGGCGACGGTGTCGGTGTGGTGAGCGGAGAACCAGCGGATGTGGAGGGGGTGGGTACGGGACATTTGGCCTCATCTGCCGACGGCCCGTGAGCCCCAGCCGCGTGGCATTTCTGCCGTCTCCTTACTCTTCTGGAGGCTGGGACACGATTGCCACCCCCGCCCCAGGCCGGGGAGCCCTCACGCAGGTTTCGTCACCTTAGGGGACGTTTTACTATGTTCTAATCCACCCGCAGGTGCTCGCGCCCGCCTTCCGGGTACTTCTGGCTTTTCTCTGCGTTTCCTCTTGCCGCGCGGGGACTGTTTGGAGAGCTGCTTCCCTGCAGTTTCCCAGACACGGAGTCTGGGATGAGCACCAGCTCGGCCCCTGCACAGGAGTGTCCCGGCTCCTCCCTCCAGATGCTCGTCCTAAGGGAAGGCGAGATAAGTGGCAGGGAAGGAGGGCAGGAAAGCTGCCACCTCGTTAGCAAAAGCAGCGAGCGCGCAGGCCCGCCACGCTTCCTCGCGAGCGGCTCCTAATTACACTTGTGGGACGTTTCACCGGGTGGCAAGTGGTGGCCTGTCGCTGTCCGACTGCTTTTGACACCCAAACCCTGCAGTGTCACACGGCCGGGCCCGGTGCACTCAAGGCCCTTTGCCCGAACCGAGTTCACCTCAGGGAGAAGCGCTGGAGGCACTTCCCTCCATCATCCTGCTCATCCCGCCTCCCGCCCACCTGCCCAGCTCCGCCCCAGCCCCCTCCCACCGAGTCCCACCTCTGTGACCCGCAAGTGGAGGAGGGGAGCCGCGGACACCGAGAACCCCGAGAAAGGCCGGTTCACACGTCCTCTTTCTCCCACAAACAGGAACGAGCAGCGAACGGCGGGATGACGTGGAAACACCCGACGTCGCGGAGGAAGGCTGGGGACTGACAAGCCGGGAAGGCCCCTGTGGTGTGCGCGGCGACCTTTTCGGACAGCCTCCTGGAGCGTGAGTTGCGGACTGGCCCTCAGGTGAACGGCCAGGACGCGAGGGGATGTCCTCCCGCCCGCCTTTCGTGACCCCGAATGAGGACAGCGGAGTCACAGGAAGAGACAGCTTCCCGGGAGGATCTTTTAAAAAACAGTTAGTCCCGGTTCTGAAGTCCCACGCCCCTGCCTCGCACCTGCCCCGGGACTGCCGGGGACTGTGAAGAGGTCAAGGCGGGCTTGGAGAGGGGGAGCACGCCCCGGTGGCCGGGGTCGCCCGTCGGCGCAGCTCTGCAGGGACAGACCCTCGGAGGGGCTGGACCGTCCTGTGCGTTGCCCAGAGCCCGCTGCACCTGCTCGCAGGCCGCGGAGACCCCGGCCGGCGAGTGGCCGAGGGCGACACCGCCCGGGTAACGGCCGGGAGTCCCGCGTCCGGAGCCGACACCGCTGAGCGTGCGGGGGGTGGAGCGGGCGAGGGGGCGGGGCGGGCGGTACCAGACGCCCCAGAGGAGCCTGGCCCTTGTGCAGCGCGGGGCGCGGGTGGCGGGGGCCGCTGAGCCGGGGACGCGCACCACCATGGAGACCCGCGGGGCGCCCGGCGCCCTCTCCCCGGGGGACGACCCCGGGGGCTGCTCCTCTGCGCTGGGGGCGGGGAGTGCGCATCCACCTGACACGGCCCAGGGGGCGAGGAGCCCGCAGACGCCCTGCAGCCTGGGCGCGTCGCTGTGCTTCAGCTCCGGGGACCGCGACGAGTCCCCGCCGCGCGCCCGTGCCTCAGAGGACACGCCGGCCCCGCCGGGCGGGGGGCGCAGCGGCCCGCGTGTGGTGCAGACGCAGCGGGCGGTCGGGGGCGCGCGCGCCGGGATCCCCGGGGACCCCGCCTTCCAGGACGAGCTGGCGTCCCCCGAGGACCCCACCTTCCCGGAGGAGCTTGCGACCCTGGAGGACCCCACTGTCCCTGATGAGCTGGAGACCCCGGAGGACCCTGCCTTCCCGGATGAGCTCTTGTCCCCCGAGGACCCCGCCATGTCGGACGAGCTCACATCCCCCGGGGACCCCGCCGTCCTGGAGGAGCTCGAGACCCCCGAGGAGCCCACCTTCCCGGACGATCTTGCGTCCCCCGGGGACCCCACCCTGTTGGACGAGCTCGCATCCCCGGAGGACCCCACCGTCCCCGATGAGCAGGAGACCCCCGAAGAGCCCCCCTTCCCGGACGAGCTCGCGACCCCGGAGGACCCCGCCTTCCCGGACGAGCTCCTGCCCCCCGAGGAGCCCGGGGACGAGCCGGCGCCCGTGGCGCCCGGCGTGGGGCCGGCGCGCGGCGAGCCCGACCTGGTCATCGAGGTGTCCGGCCGGCGGCTGCGCGCGCACAAGGCGGTGCTGGCGGCGCGCAGCGACTTCTTCCGCGCGCGCGCGTCGCGGGACGTGCTGCGCGTGAGCGGCGTGGGCTGCGCGGCGCTGCGCCTGCTGCTGGGCTTCGCGTACAGCGGGCGCATGGCGGGCGTGCGCCCCGACAACGTGGCCGACGTGGTGGCCGGCGCGCGCCGCCTGCAGCTGCGGGGCGCGGCGCAGCGGGCCACGGCCGCGGTGGCGCCGCAGCTGGGGCTGGCGTCGGCGCTGCAGGTGCTGGGCGCGGCGCGGCGGCAGCGGCTGCCCGAGCTGCGCGACGCCGCGCTGGGCTTCCTGAGCGACAACTACCTGGAGCTGCTGCGCGAGCCCGCGCTGTTCGGGCGCCTGCCGGGCGCCGAGCGCGACCTGCTGCTGCGCCGCCGCCTGCGCGCGGGGCGCGCGCGGCTGCTGGTGGCCGCGCTGGGGCCGGCGGCGGGCGGTGGCGCGGGTGGCGGCGCGGGGGACGCGGCCGGCCCCGGCGGGGACCCCGGAGGCGGCGCCCTGTACGTGTGGCGCGCCGAGGCGCGCGCCTGGCGCCCGCTGAGCCGCCTGCCCGCCGGCGCGCCCGCGCGCGGCTGCGCGCTCTGCGTGCTGCACAACTACGTGTTCGTGGCGGGCGGCCTGCTGCCCGCCGGCGCCGACGGCCGCGCGCGCGCCTCCGACCGCGTGTTCCGCTTCAACCCGGCCACGGGCCGCTGGGCCGCCGTGCGGCCGCTGCGCCAGGCGCGCGCGCAGCTGCGGCTGCTGGCGCTGGACGGGCAGCTGTTCGCCGTGGGCGGCGAGTGCGAGCGCAGCGTGGAGCGCTACGACCCGCGCGCCGACCGCTGGGCGCCCGCCGCGCCGCTGCCGCGGGGCGCGCTGGCCGGCGCGCTGGCCGCCGCCGCCTGCCTCGGCCACATCTACGTGTCCGGGGGCTCGCTCTTCCAGCGCCTGCTGCGCTACGACCCGCGGCGCGACGAGTGGCTCGAGTGTCCGCGCAGCGGCAGCCGGCGGCGCGCGGCCGACATGGCGGCGCTGGATGGCTGCGTGTACCGCTTCGACCTGGGTGGCGGGGCGGACGGCCCCGGGGACGGGGACGGCGTGTCCGTGCTGCGCTACCACTGCCTGGCGCGGCGCTGGAGCCGCTGCGCCGCGCACCCGCCCGCCGGCCTCGCGCCCTTCCGCTGCGCCGCGCTCGACGGCGCCATCTGCTGCGTGGGCCGCGCGGGCACCTGGCGCTTCGTGCCCCCGCGCGACGGCCAGCCCGGCCGCTTCGAGGCCGCCGCGCCCTGCGCGCCCCCCGACGCGCGCGGCGCGCTCTTCCCCTTCGTGCTCAACCTGCCCGACAGGCCGGACGGCGGCGAGGACGGCGCCGCGTAGGGGCCCCGGGGTGGCCCGGGGCGGGCGGGGGGCGGGCGAGGCCCCGGGGCTGAGGGCCCCGCGGGGGAGGGGCGGAAGGGGAGGCGCGGGGAGTCACCCGAGCGCCCCGGGCTCCCCCCAGCGCTGGCTCCAGGTCCGCTCCCCCGTCGTCGTGCGCCCCTTTCGCTTCGCTTGGAATCCGGGGATCGCGGAGGAGGAACAGGTGCAGGGGCGCGCGCAGGTGACCCCCCGGCCAGGCACAGGTGCGGGGGGAGGAGGGACTGGGGGCTAAGGCGATGCCTCCGGGTCCGGCGGGTGAGGGAGTGTCCGGTGAGCCTGGGCCTGTCAGGTGCTTAGGGTGTACCCAGGCCGGATTCAGGGCGTCGGGGGTCCCCAGGATGCGCTCGGGGTTCACGGGCTGGCAGTGGACTGCAGCTGTGCGGGTGCCTTAGCTTAGGGCGCTGGGAGGAGGGACCCTGGGAGAGGCCCCGACAGCCCCTGGAGGGAGGCACGGGGGCCTTGGCTGACGCTCTGGCGACAACTGCGGAGGGAAAAGCTCTCACACCCCGTAGCCCAGCGAACGAGGTCCTGCCGCCCTGTGCTCGGGGCCTGCCCGCTCCCGTCCCCGCTCACACGCATCGAAGGTAAAGCCTTTGATCGCCAACACGGTTTCTCCTGCGGCTGCTTCGCGGTCTGTCCCGTGCCCCACAGGTCCCGCCACCCGCGCCGCAGCCCGCCCAGGCGGTCGGATGCTCCCGGTCAGCGGCGTCACACCGAGCTTCGGCGACGGGGCACTCGCTGACTTGCTGTCTCTCGACCTTTAAATCTCTGGCGACTCCGTGTTCACCGAACAGTCGGTCTCCACCAGGAGGCGTCACCCCCGGGGCGCGCGTCTGTTTGCACTTCCGTAGCCACAACAGGCGCCACTCGTGCTCCGTCGTGGCCTCAGAGCGAATTGTTCCCCCGAAGACGGTGAAGGTGATTTCAACGGTTCTGAGGACGGACGCTCGGGAGCCGTGGAGCCCCCTGCTTAGCGCTCCTAAGTCTGTGTGGAGCTGACGGGGAAAGTCAGTTCCTGAAAATGTTCTGCCGACGAGTGACAGGGGCGCGTGCACTGACGCGGGGGAGGTGGCGCGCGTTTACGGCGCGGTCTGGCGGGTGAGCTGCTCCGTCGGGGCACGGGGACTGCAAAGGGCTCGGCTGGCCTTTCCCATTCGTTCCAGCCTTTTCCTTTTCAGAGACGCACGGAGTTGGCTGTTGGTTCAGAGGCGGAGGGGGCGCTGCACGCGCGCAGAGGCGCGGTGCCGTGGGTTCGGAGTCCGGTCCAGGCCCATCCTGCCAGGAGGCGCCCGCGCCGCACGTTCCCGGGGCGCGGTCAGGCGCGATCTCGCGTGGATCGCTCCTCCTGACTGGTCAGTGCGCCCTGGGCAGTTCCGTCTCGGTCGCAGCCAGGGCGTAGGTGGGAAGTAGGCCGCGCTTCGTCGACGTCTGTGGTCATGGAAGGTGGAAGTGCGCTCAGCAGCGGTCAGCGCGAGGCTCACGCGTGTGCCGGAGGCGGGACAGTCACTCCCAGCCCCGGCCGGAGGGCGTGAGGGCGGCGTGTGCGCCTGCGCGTCGTCGCGCGTGACCCGAGAGGCGTCGGGCCCCCGGTTGACCGTCTCGGGAAGGAGGAGAGGCCGGATCCGTTGGCTCTTCTGGGAAGAGCCTGGACAGGCGCTCGGGGTAAAGGAGCCGGTGTCCCCGCACAGGGAGGCGATCCACGTTGCGGCGCGCGCTCCTCCGGAGTCTGTCGTTTGTGCTAGAACCTCCCCGTGAGGCGGAGCCAGGCTCGCACTCTCGTTCCTCAGGTGGCCAACTCGGGGGTGCTCGCTGGGGTTTTACCAGAGGCGTCCTCCCCGTCGCGAGGGCTGTGGGAAGACGGGATGGGAAGGGGCTTCCGGCGTGAGTCGCTCCCACGGAGGGTGGACGCGCTGCCGTCGGGCGTGGACGGCCCCGCCCCGGCCCCGTGGTTTTCTGTGCCGTCCAGGGCCCTGTGACTGTCAGCAGGGAGCGCCCGTACCGGGCCGGGCAGCCCGCCTGGCCCCAGAGTCCTGGGCCCCGCCACGTGGTCCGCACAAGCACGGCCGAAGCGTCCCGATCCCTGCGTGGCCACAGCCGCGAAACGCACCGGGGACCAGCTGACATGGCCTTCGGGGCCGGTCCTGGGGTGCGCGGCCCTGGGTTCGTGTCCCGGCGGCTCCGGCTGCATCCGTGACGGCGCCTGCTCCTCCCTCGGGGGGAGGCGTCTGTGCCGGTGCCGCTGCCACTTCGTTCAGTCGTCCACCCGCGTCCGCGTCGCTGCGGGCTCTCGAGGAGACGCGCCGCCCGCTCCGTTTCCGTCCACTCCTGCCGCGCCCGCTGGGCTCTCGGGTGGCCTCCTGGAGGCGACTGCGACGCGAGGCTCTCGCCGTCCCTCGCCGCCGCCTCGAGTTGAGGGAGCTCCGGGACCTGCCCTGCCCCCGTAGCACCGTGATGGGGCGGGAGGAAACGGAAGCGTCGTCTTGCGTTCCGTCTCCCTCGGATGCTGCTGCAAGCGTAGGAAACGCGTTACTTTGGGACTAAAAACCCTGACGCCCGCGCGTCCCCCCTTCCTCTGCGATGTCCTCCTTCACGAGGGGGTAATAAAAGCCGAGTGGAAACGCGCAGATGTGTTCGTTGCACCTGACTCTGCGTCGGAGGCGGCGCCCTTTACGCCCCTCACACCCCGCGAGGTGCCCGCGCCACGTGGCGCCGGCCCCCGCGCCGAGCCGGGGGTGCGGGCGCGCTCAGCGCGCGTGGTGACTCGAGAGGAGCTGGAGCAGATGGATGCCGAGGCCACCTCGCCGCCCTCCCTGGGGCCCGCAGCGACCTGGCCTCCCCTGGGGGCAGGCTGGGAGGGAACTCTGGGGCGTCCGGGCAGGGCGCTCTGACGGCCGAACTGGCAGGGATCCTGAAAGCGGGCTGTGCGGGCGAGGACCTGGCCCTTGGACGTGCCATCGCACTGAGCGCTTGGCCTGGTGGACGACCCCCTTCCCCGGTGGCCTGTCCCTCGCAGCCACCTCCCCTTCGCTCCTGTCCAGGCCGCCCGCCCCCCAGCCTGCGCACGGTGACACTCCCGTCGGGCACTGCCCCCGGGACCTCGTCCACCTCTCGGTCCCGCTGACGCCGCTGCCCGCTGCCTCGATCCCGCCCCTCGGCGTGTTGACAGCTCTCGCTGACGTCGGGTGAGAGCACGTTCTTGTCGTCGTGCAAACTGCCTCGTCCCCGCCATCGACGTCCACGACGTCACGTCGGGGATCACGTCTTCACCGTGAGCGTCCGCTCCTGTCGTTCGTGCCTTTTCATCGTGTCCGGTCAGGTCCGGGCTTTCCTTCCTGCCGTGGCCGTGTGTCTCGTGCGCCTGTGTCCCCGGGTCCTCGGCCGGGGCCGGGGCGTGGCCGGTGCTCGGCACCTGTTTGTGGAATGACCAACCCGCAGGTAAGTGTGTGTCCGAGTCCCCACTGTCGGGTGGGGACGAACGCGGAGCTCGGACGAGGGAGCACGGCACGTGCCGACGGCGAGGGCCGGGGGGGGGCGTCTGCCGGAGGCCGCGTCAGCTGGGGCCCCACCTCCCCACAGAGACCGGGGCGCGGGGGCCCGTCCTTCCCCGTGAGTCCACTTCAAGGGAACGGCGCTCGGGTCCGGCGGAAAGAGGCCTCTGGGTCGGGGGAGGCCTGGTGGCACCTCACAGGGACAGGGGAGCCACGGTGCAAGTCCCTCTCAGCAAACCTCCCGGGAGGCCTGCGCCCAGCCGTGGCTCCTGGCGGCGGGGCTCCCGGGGCCGGCGGCCCTGCTGGAGTCCGCGGCGGTGTCCCCAGGCCCGGCCCGGAGGGGCCGTCGTGTCCCCTCGGCTCTGCGCTCCTGGAGCCGGCCGGGCAGGACGGTTGGGACGACGCCCCGCGGCCAGCGAGGACGAAACCTCGCGCAGCCGTCTTTCTGCAAACGCGAGGCGGGCCTTTCCGGCGCTTCCCGAAAGCCTCTGCTCCCGAGGCCCGGCCCGGAGGCTCGCGGCCCGGGACGACGTGCCGGTCACTCGAGGTCCCTCGAGACCCGCGGCCGCCGCCGGGCAGACTGTTTGGCCCGGGGAGGTCCTGGGGCTTGTGCTTCCAGCGGGATCGGAGCTGTGGGCGGATGAGCCTCAGGCGGCCCCCCTCACACGCGTGGCACGCCCCGCCACGTGGCGTCGCG
This sequence comes from Cynopterus sphinx, assembly GCA_030015415.1. NCBI lineage: Eukaryota > Metazoa > Chordata > Mammalia > Chiroptera > Pteropodidae > Cynopterus > Cynopterus sphinx. Next base: position 430,525 of record CM057381.1, read on the forward strand.
GCGCGTCCACCACTGTCCCCTCGCCGGGCGGGGCAGGGCGGCCTAGACACAGGGCGGACGGGCCAGGCCGAAGGCGGTTCCCGCGCCCCCCGCCGGGGCGGCCGTGGAGACGGGCCCGGCTGTCCCTCGGGTGCTTTCTCCGCTGGTCGGTCTCCCGCTCCCTGTTCCTGGGAGGACGAGGGGAAATGGCGTCGCCGACACCCCGGGGTCCCCTGTGCCTGACCCTCCCCGGTCTCATCGCAGAGCCCTCGGTACGTGCCGAGGGACAAGCGGCCCTTGTCCTCCTCCGGGCGAGCGACGGCGGCCCTGGGAACCGGGCGCCGGCGGACAAAGGCCCTTTCTCCCCGCCGGCCTCCGGCCTCCGGCCGCGTTTCCTCCCGTTGCCCTGGTTTCAGCGCCCGGTTGCCGGGGAACAGCCGAGACGACTCGGAGACGCTCGCCCGTTCGTTCATCCGTCCTCACGCTCCGGTCACGGTGAGGGTCCCCTTCGCTGCTCACCACATTCTTTTCCAGAGAAAACGAGGTGCAAAGTGATTTGTCAGGGGCCACGGGCGTCGCTCTTTGGCCCCGAGCAATGGATGAGCCTCTGTCTCTCTGCCCCTCCCTCCCCCTTTGTCTGCCTGGCGGCCGTGGGGACCAGGAAGGCTTCCTGGAGGAAGCGGTACCCAGCCGGGCGGGACAGGTCACGCTGGGGGCCGCTGCGGGCACTGAGCCTGGCAGGCGGGGGGCAGGCACCCAGCCGGTGTGGCCGGCCTGGCTGTGGCCTTGATGTGTTTCTGGGGAGGCCGTGAGGGGCGGACGACAGGCCGGGTGCGCGCACCCCGCAGTCACCGCCTGGCGCCGCTGGCCCTGGGGCCGTGCCCTGGGCAGGCTGCTGGGAGCCGGAGGGCGGGCGGGGCTGGGAGATTCGGCCACCGAGGGGGGCCGCCCCGTAGCAGGCGGACTCATCCCCCCCGAGACGTGCGGGGGACCTTTCCCTTCCAGGTCGCCGTGTTGACGCGGCGTGAGCACAGGTGAGGCCGGGACCAGGCGGGTCTGGGGGCCCCGCGAGAGTCGAGGGCTGGTGGGTGGGCCCCCTTTGCCTCCGGACGAGGCACCCGGAAGGCGACGGGCCTCGGAGTCCCTGGACGGCGAGGGCTGGCAGCTCCGTCTCCCGGCAGACGCGGCGGACTCGGTCGGCGCGAGTGGAGCGAGGCCGGGCTGGGGACCTGGGCCCGAGCTCCCGGACCGTTCCGCGTCCCTCCCCTCCCTTTGCTCAGAGCCGCTGGGAGGAAAGTCTGACGCCGCTCACGGTCCCCAGGGGCGGGAGGCAGGCTCGCCCGCGGGGCCCTGGGGTGGGGCGGCGCAGGCTGTGGTGGGGGCGGGAGCTGGGGGTGCTCAGGCTCCCACGGGCAGGCGGGCGGGCCGGTGCGCACCCAGGGGCGCTGCTCAGGGCCATCCCGGGGGCTCCGGGCCACGGGGTGGTCGCGGGGTGACTGGGCCTGGTGGCTCAGGCAGAGGGGTGTCGCCTGCCGGGTGCGGGGCGGGTGGGGGAGGCCTGGCCCTGGGGCCCCTGGGACTGGCTCGCCGGGAGGGCCGTCTCCCCCCGGCCAGGACAGCGTTAGGGTGTCGGGCATCGCACACGCGCGAGAAAGCCCGACGAGTGCCGCCCTCGGGGTCTCCCAGCACCGCTGACCGGACCGAACGCCGCCCCGTGTCCCGCGTTTCCCGGGAAACCGGCTGCGTCAGGTCCTCACCCTGCGCCCAGGCCCCGCGGGGCCTGCCCCCTCGCCGCTCCCGTGGGTCTGAGGACAGGCCGCTGCCCTCGGGAGGACTGGCCGGTTTGCTCTCCGCGCCCCGTCCCCTCTCTAGGCCCCCCTTCCCCCTTCCCCGAGGCATCTGTCCACCCCGGCGCCCCATTTATTCATAAACAAGCGAGTCGCTAACCCCCCCCGATGACCTGAAAACACCGGGTGCTGACGAAACGGGTCAGCGGTCCGTTGCCCGCGTCGCCTCACTTACCATCGAGCCGTGGCGCCCCGGGGACAGACGCGTCCCCGTGCCTGTCCCGGTCGCGTCCCTTTTCACAGGGCTGTGGCGTGGGCTCCGCTGCCCGGAGCGAAGGCCTAGGACGGCCAGAGGGGAAGTTAGGTCCCTTTCTCGTGACCGGACGCAGCACCGGACGGGAGGGAGGGCACCACCCTTCCTGCGGGACGCCGCCTGGCCCTGCGCGTCCCTCGAGGCGGCTCCCGCTGCAGGCACGGGCCACGGCCCTCATAGCCACCAGGCTCTGCCCCTTTGCCGCTCGCATCCGAGTGGGAGAGTGGGGGGCGCCAGGTGCCTGGGGGGCCGGGGGCGAGGGCTGCCGGGCGGCCGGGCAGAGCACAGGGTCCCAGCTCCGCGGACGGCGGGGAGGGGGTCCCCTCCCTCGTCCCGTGCTGTCCGGGCCGGCCCCACTTTGCTCCCGTCACCGACTCACATGCCACCCTCGTCTAGATGCGCCCCGGACGCCCGGGGGCGGGCGTGACCAGCCTCGGCCTCCCGTGGCCCAGGCAGGTCGGCGGGCACCGTCGCCCGTCACGGGAGCCGCATCGGATGTGGCCGTGTGACAAGGCCACAGCACGCAGGGCGGCCCCTCTGCAGGGCTCGGGCGCCCCGGACGGGCTCCCTGCGGCTCCCCCGTGTGCGTGTGTCAGGGGGCGCGTCACGTGTGGGACCCTCGGTGCGGCCTCACAGGCGGTCGGTGGCGGGGACCTGGGTGGGGGTCTGGGGGCGGCAAACGCGTTAGAGCCGGGGGGGAGCCGCGTCCTGGCTTCCGGGAAACCGGAACGAGGAAGCGTAGTCGCTGCCCCGGGGAGCAGGTGGGGACGCCAGGACAGCTGAGACCAGCCGCGGCCCGTGTCGGTCGGGGCGCCGAGGGGGACGGCGTGTGGCGTGTGGAAACAGGAAACGGGCACCTGTCTCGGTTCCGGGGAGGAGAGGGGACGCCATGTGCTCCTGTTCCCGCGCACGTGCTCGAGGGCGAGGCGGAGCGGCCGCTGTCGGGGGAACGGACGGGAGACCCCTGGCCGGAGCCACGGACGCAGGAAGCCGAGTTCATGCGCACGAGAGGGCGGGTGCGGACAGGTTCCTCGAGTTGACGCGTAGCCAGGGATCAAGGTCCGGCTGGGACCAGACGCAGGAACCGGCCCGGGGGGCGACGGGGAGGTCGGACCGGGGACGGCGACTGTTAACTCGAAAGTCAAAACCGGTCGATCCCTGACGCCCGCGTGAGGTCGCGTCTGCGACAGGAAAGGGGGATCCTGGCGCATCATCCCCGCGCGCCGGCCCCGCAGACCCCGCAGGGCGGGCGCGGGCCGAAGACCAGGGACGGAGCCGTCGCTCGCCCGGGGGCTAGTCCCGCCGCGTCTGTGGGAAGGCGCCGTCGCTACGGCCGGTGGCAGCCGAGTCCGGATCGGGCCGTGTTTTCTTTGAGTCGCAGACGTGGCCGGTGACGCGGTGACTGAAAGTCGTTCGGTGTCCGTGCTCCCTCCGGCCACCTGTTGCTGAGTTTCTCGCAGGAATCGACGTCCACGGAAGATTGTCCCGAGGTCGGGACGGCCTGCGGGGTCCGTGCCCCGCCTGGTGGACGGCGGCTGCGCGTCCCGAGCCTGGCGGTTCCCAGGGCCTCGGCGCGGCCGGTGGCCCTGCCCGGCGTGGGGGCCGCAGGGCCCCGCGAGCCGGGAGCGTCGAGGGTTTCGTGCCCCGGGCGAGGGGCGCGCGTCGGCCTGGAGACCGTGTCTGTGCCTCGTCCGGTCCCCGAGCAGCGGAGGCGGCTTCAGGGCACGAGCCTCGGGGGCCCCGGTGTGCGGAGGGGCCGCGGGGGGGGGGGGCGGGGGCCTGGCCAGTCCCTCGCTGCGGCCCCAGTGCTGCCTCCGTCCCCTCCACGCCCCCCTCTCCCGAGCCCAGGGCGCGAAGCGCGGCCGGGACGGGGACCCCGCCGAGGGGCGCCGCCTTCCGTCCATTCTGCGTCTCCGGCCGCGGCTGTCAGCGCGCGCGGGCGGCACTGCTGGGACCGTGACGCCGCGGGCACCGTCCCGGGGGAAGCCCGCGGGCGTCCTGGCCCGGGCAGCGGCGGCCCCGCGTGCACACGTGCGGCGGCGTCCCTCCCCTGGGCGCGGCTGCCCGGGATGGTGACGCGGCGTGCGCGGGCGTGGACCGGGCTCCCCGGGCCGCCTCACTCTGCAGACGGAGGCGCCAAGGCCGGGGCGGCCGGGGAGACCCCGCCCGGGTCGCACGGCTCCGGCCAAGCACAGGCGAGGTCGGGCCAGTGCCCTTGGCGGCCGGCCCGGCCCCCGGCCAGGCGGACCCCTCCGCCTCGTGACCGCCCGGTGACTGCGGAGATAGACTTCCCGCGAGGCGGGGGCCGGGCCCTAAATAGAAACCTGTAAACAGACCGGCCGGGGCCTGCGCCCGCCTGGCAGGGGCGGCGCTCGCTGACCTCTGCGCCCGCTCTCCCGGCCCTCGCGCACGGGCCGGGGCACAGGGACAGGCCGCCAACGCGCGCCCCGTGTCCCTGCGAGTGTCCCAGCTGCCGAGGAAACGCCCCCGACGGGTCCAGAGGGACCACGCGACGCAGAGAGGGCCCTCCACGTCCTCGTGTGCCGCGGGTCCCCCGCCCCGGGCACGCAGCTCCCAGCCCCCGCCTCGGCGCCGACCCCGTGGGGGTCACCCCAGCAGGCGGCCGGGGGTCCTCGGACGTGTCTGCACCTGCGGGGGGGGCAGAGAGACTCTGGCCCGGGTCCGAGACACGGAGGCGCGCCCGACGCCCCCACCAGTACCCCAAGTCCGGGCTGCCGGGTGCAGCTGCTGGGTCCCCCGGTTCAGGGGTTTAGTGGCAGGTGTCCTCGGGGTGTCCGCGGGGTGTCCTCGGGGTGTCCGCGGGGTGTCCTTGGGGTGTCCGCGGGGTGTCCTGAGGGGTGTCCTCGGGGTGTCCTCAGGGTGTCCGCGGGGTGTCCTCGGGGTGTCCTCGGGGTGTCCGCGGGGTGTCCGCGGGGTGTCCTCAGGGTGTCCAGCAGAGGTGTCCTGAGGTGTCCGCGGGTGTCCACGGGTGTCCTCGGGTGTCCGCTGAGGTGTCCAGGTGTCCTCGGGGTGTCCTCAGGGTGTCCGCGGGGTGTCCTCGGGGTGTCCGCGGGGTGTCCGCGGGGTGTCCTCGGGGTGTCCTCGGGGTGTCCTCGGGGTGTCCGCGGGGTGTCCGCGGGGTGTCCTCGGGGTGTCCTCGGAGTGTCCGTGGGGTGTCCTCGGGGTGTCCTCGGGGTGTCCGCGGGGTGTCCTCGGGGTGTCCGCGGGGTGTCCGCGGGGTGTCCTCGGGGTGTCCGCGGGGTGTCCGCGGGGTGTCCTCAGGGTGTCCGCGGGGTGTCCTGAGGGGTGTCCGCGGGGTGTCCACGGGGTGTCCTCGGGGTGTCCGCGGGTTGTCCGTGGGGTGTCCACGGGGTGTCCTCGGGTTACCCGCGGGTGTGGGTGACAGAGATGGGGGAGCCGCTGGCTAGAGCGAGGCTGGGAGAAGGGGGATGTCCTGGGCTTCTGGGGGGCCCCAGACTGTGGAGCCGGGGCAGAGTGGGGGGCCTGACCTACCCAGCGTGGGGGGCCGTCAGCCCAGGGGGTGTACGGGCGCTGTCGCCGCGGGGTCCTGACCCCTCACGGCGCATGAGCTGAGGCGGAGCAGCCGGGGTGTGGGTGGTGGGGTTGGTGCGGTTTTGGGGTGGCCGAGGGACCCGAGGGCAGCATGTGGCCTGGGTGTGGGGTCATGGGTGACCCCGAGACCGGGAGGGGGCCTGGCGGGCTCGGCGAGCTCCCTGCAGGGTCTGGCGGGGGTGGGGCCGGGCAGAGCAGTGGCCTCGGGTCTGGGGCGCGGGGACCCTGAAGCGCACGTGCACGGGGGAGGCAGGCGCGGGCGGTGCGGCCGGGTGATTCGCTCCCACGCCGCCCCCGTTCGCTGGCCCCTGCTCCGTTTCGGGCGGACTAGCCGCGGGGACGCGGGGTGTCGGGGTCCCCCACCACCCACCGGGCACCTCCTCTCCTTCCGGCAGCGGGTTCACGTGCCCGTCTCCGCCCACGAGCTGCGGATGGGGGCGCCGCCTGCCAGGGGGACCCGCCGGCCTCGCCGCGGCCAGCAGGGCTGGACCCGGGGCCTGGGGCCTAGGGCCTGGGGTCGTGGGTGTCCACATGGGGGACGCACCGGGTCCCAGCTCGTGGCCCGGCCGGCCTGTGCCGCTTACCTGTGGACGCGGCTGTGCAGACACACGGGGCCCCGCGGCTGCCCGGCCCCTAGGCAGGACGGACCCAAGCCACAGCTCGACTCGTGTTTGAAACCGGCTCAGGAGACACACGACGGGGACTGCGGGCCCGGGCGGCTCTCGGGGTCCCGTGTCCCCTGTCCCTCCCATGTCCCCGTCCCGGCGGACAGAGCCAAGGCCGCCCGAGCCCAGGGGCTCCTCAGGGCTCCCCTGGAAGGTCCCCGTCTGCCCCCGGGGGCCTGCGGCCTGGGGGCTGGGAAGGGCCTGAGGCTTCGGCAAGGTTGGCGGGGGCAGGGCAGCCAGAGCCCCGCCCGCCTCAGCCGGCAGCTGGCCAGTCCCCGTCCCCGGGCAGAGACGCTCCGTGACTCAGGACGGTCACGGCTCACGTCTGTCCTCCCCCCGGCCCCGGCTGCTGATTTACGAGGCGCGGCGGCCTGGCCCGCGGCCGAGGGTCTATATATAGCGGCTCCTCGGGGTCAGTGGGGGGCGGACGGGCTTGAGGAGGGGACTCGGCTGTGCTGTCCGGCCAGAGCGGAGCGGGTCAGCCGGGCCGGTGCCACTCACGCGTCCTGCCGGCGTCGTCGCTCCCCCGGGGTAGGTTTCCGCTCCGTCTCCGCTTTGCGACCAGGCTCAGGAGGAGGGGGCCGCGCTGTGCGGGGCCCGGCGGCCCTGGGGCGTCCTGGGGGCGCCCGTCTCGGGGTGCGGAGGACGGAGCCCTCGGCCCCGCTCTTCACGGGAAAGAGCGAAGGCCGAGACCCGAGGTGTGCGGTCCCGGGCGTGGCCGTGTTTCCCGGGGCCGTGGCGGTGCCGCCTGCAGGGCGTCCCGATGTCTGCCGTGCGCCCCGGCCCCCACCCAGCTGATGCACAGAGGGCCCCGTGGGCAGCGTGCGGCCCCGTGAAGGCGGGGACAGCACGGGTGTCTTCTGGGGACAAAAGGGACCCAGGTCCACCCAGCACGGACGCTCTGGGTGTTGGGTCGGGAAGGGGGGCCGCACGGCTGGCCCGAGCCTCCCCCAGAGGGACGGTGGGCGCGGCGCCCCCCGCGCCCTGCTCTGGTGCGTGACGGAATCAGCTCGCGTCCCTGTCCGCACTCGGGGACGCCGCTGCCAGGCAGTGGCCGGGGCGGCGGGGGCAGGAGGAGCCCCGGGCTGCAACCCGGGGTCACCGTCCCGGGGTCACCGTCCCGGCGTCACCGTCCTTCCTGCTGCGGAGGAGTCAGACGGGCCTCGCGGGCGGCTGGAACCAGGGGCCTTGGGAGGCGGCTCCGCAGCCGGAGCCCGGTCACGCCTGCCGCCTACAGCTGTCGCTGGCTCTCGGGCCGTCGCCCGCACGTCTGTCCCCTGCGCGGTCAGGAGGACCCGCGGGGAAGCGCCGTGGAGACGTGTTTTAAAATGCTTCACGGGTGACACGGGAGGGCAAAGTCTGCGGGTTTCAAGGGCGCAGTCCAGTCACGCGCCACCTGCCCGCCGCGCTCACCGCCGAAGCCGCGTCTGCGTCCTGAGTCCCCCCCGCCCAGTCACCACTGAATGTCATCTGTGTCCACGAGGCCTCGCGTGTGTCCTTCACTCGCCGCTTTCGGGGTCGCGCCCCACAGGCCGGGCTGGCACGCGGCACGCGCTCCGTCTGCGGCGTGGAGAGTGGCAGCGACGAGGACGGTCCCATCTGCAGGTGTCAGGGTCCTCGGCGTCCCGCGGGGGGCGGGGAACGGTGCCCGGTGCACAGGGCGCCCCGCGTCCACGCGTGTCCCGCAGGGAGACTGCTGCAGGGGACAGACGTGGTCTGCGAGTCAGAGCAAGGGACGCGGAGCCGCGTCCCCGCGGGTCCAACCACGGGGCAGAGCCGTGTCCCCGCGTCGCTGCGGGTCCAACCACGGGGCAGAGCCGTGTCCCCACGTCCCCGCGGGTCCAACCACGGGGCACGGCGCCACGTCCCCGCGTCGCTGCGGAGCGCCCGCTCCCCGTGCCGGCCTGAGGGGGCATCACATCTAGTCCCTGCCCGGAGCCCGGGCGGCGGGCGCGGGCTGGCTCCCGGAGGCCGCTCACTGTCCTTGGGCCTGGCTGACCTTGACCGGCCGGACGGACAGGAAAGCAGGGCCCGGCGTGTGCGCCGGCCGGCCCTCCCCCGGGTGTGGTGGCCGCAGCCAGACGGTCGGCGTGGCACATCCTCTCCCGTCACCGAGGTCCCTTTGGTCCCTTTCCTCTGCCAGGGAGTACGAGCGGAGCGGGGGCCCCTCCGTGCAGACCTGGGTGAACGCCGGCGTCGGCCGTCCCGCCCCCGGGGACCGACCTGGGGTGCCGCGGGCCGGGAACGAGTCTCAGGGCGGCCGCTGAGGTTGGCCCCGGGCCCCGCAGGCCGGGCAGGCGCCGCCGTCACTCCGGGCACCGACCTGGCGGGCTGAGGGGGGCCCCTCGGCGCACGGGGGCCGGGGCCGGGGCCCGTCGGACGTCAGCACCGCGCCTGGCCTTGGCGGAGACGCCGCGTCCAGGCCGGGCTGGCTCGGGGAGCCGTCACGTGCACCGCTGGGACCTTATTTATAGTCGCCCTCGTGCCGGCCCGTGGAGGCGTCCTGGCGCCCGGCCCGGCCCTGGTCCGCGTCCCCGCGGGCCCCGGGGGCGCGGCGTCCCCTGTGGCTGGGCCGCGGGGTCTCGCCCAGGAGTCCCCCCGTCACGCGAGGCCGACCGCTTTCGCCTGGACGCGCACGACAGACCGGAGCCCGGTTTGGGGACGTTTTGCCTCTTACACGACCACCGCGGTGGGGGCGCGTTTTAGAGCGGCCGGCGACCCCGGGCGGTGGCATTTCACGTACTTTGGGGTGAACGTGGGCAGCGAGCGGCCGGCAGCACGAACGCTGGCCCCGGGTCCGTTCCCAGGCCCCGTCCCGGGGGGGGGCCCAGCTCGCCCCGTCTGGGAGCGTTTGGCCGAAACGCGCCGACTCCCCCCCGTACCCCCCGCACCCCCGGCTTCCACGCTGGGCTCGGTCCCACCGAGGCAGGGCTGCAGGCTCAGGCGCGGCTGAGGACGGGGTCTGGAAGGTTCCGGGCTCAGGCCGGCTCCATTTCTCAAGCCCCTTCGCACTCCTCGGAGCGTCCCGCGTCCGGCTCCGTGTCCCGAGCGCTCGCTCGCGTCTCTAACGTGTTTTAGTGACTTCGTCCTTGTCACTCCCGTGGCCTCGGACTGACCAGGCGTCCGTAGACGTGGCCGAGTTTGCAGCGACACGAGCCACGAGGCCGGGCTTCCGCCCGTCACGGGAGCGGACGAGACACGAACCGGGTCCCGAGGGACTTGGTCGGGGCCGGGGCCCCTCGGCCGGCGTCGTTCTCGCTCGAGCCGCCTCCCCTCGCTCCGCACCCAGCGCCCGCGTCGGGAACGGCCTCGCAGCTGCCGGCCGCTCTCCCGCGCAGGTGTGGACACGATGTCGCTCGTGGCCGTGCCCTTCTACCAGAAGCGACACCGACACTTCGACCAGTCGTACCGCCACATCCAGACCCGGTACCTCCTGGACGAGTACGCGGCCAAGAGGTGAGTCGGCGTCCGCGGCGCGGGCCGGGGGCTCGGGGCCTCGGTCACGGGTCTGTGTGCGGAGGCGGGAGCCTCGTCCGCCGCTGAGACCCGGGGAAGGGGTTTGGGGGGTCGGGGGGCACTGCTCCCCGATGCCACGCCGGGGGCGGGTGCGGCCGGCCCGCCGGGCGGGGGACTGCGTGCCGAGTGCCGCGTGGCCTCCCGGCACCGCGGACCCGGTGGACCCCGGCGGGCCCGGGGGGACCGGCTCTGAGCTTTAGCTCTGACCGGACGGCAGGGGCTCCCCTACGTGCCCGCGGCTTCGCTCTCCCCCTCGCGCCTTCCGAGAGGGGAGTCTGACCCGTCCCCCGAGGTCGGGGCGACTTGGCTGCCTGAGTAGTAGAGGCAGCCAGAGGGCATCAGCTCTGCGCGCCCCGCGGCGTGGCGTGGCGTGCCCCCCCCGCCCACACCTATGTTTGGGGGGTCCCTGCTCCCGTGCTCGGCTGCCACCCGCCGGACACCCAGGCCGAGCATCCGCAGCTCCTCCCAGCAGCCTCGGGGGCCGCGGGCTCCGGGGACATGGGCCCCGGGGGACGTGGCCGGGGCGGGAGGCGGACGGCACCGCCGCGGGGGCTGCTGGGACGCAGGGAGGGCACGTAGGTTTGAGCGCGCACACACGTGTGCGCACAGACGCGCACGCGCTCACGCCTCACACATGTGCACAGACACGTGCGCGTGCGCGTGCGCGCGCCGGCCTGTTTCCACGTGCAGAGCCGACGCGCGGGAGGCGTGCAGCGCAGCTGCGCACGTGTGTGCACGCGTGTTCTCGCGTGTGCGTGTGCGTGTGCGCGCCCCAGGGAACGGTGCGGTGTGTGCGGAGAGAGTGACGCTGTCCGTTGTCACCGCTTTCCCGCTGTCCTGTCCTACGCGAAGGCGCGCCTCGTCCCAGGCGTCGTCCCAGACGTCCCGGGCGTCCCAGTCGTCGTCCTCCCAGACGTCGTCGCTCTCCCAGGGGCCTCCCGGCCCGCCATCGCCGCGCGGCGCGACATGCAGGCTCTGTGCGAAGAGGCTGAGCCCCGCGGCGCCGGAGGAGGAGGAGGAGGAGCATGAAAGCAAGAGAAGGTGACCGACCGCGCGGTCGGGTGGAGCCGGGTGTCGCCGGGGTCCCAGGACCCAGGCCCTGCTGCCGCGGGGGGGACCGGGTGGGCGCGGAGGTCGGGCGGTCGGTGCAGGGGCCTGGCTGTCCCCACGGGAGGCAACGCGTGAGGCCCCAGCGGCTCAGACTTCGTCCTGGATGCCACCCGGGGCCTCGGGCGCTGGCACGGGGCAGGGGCGTGGCGTGGAGGGAAGGGGGCGCTTTCCGGAGGGGGCAGGGTTCCCGCCAGGAGTCCCCGTGGCAGCCGTGGTGACAGGCCCCCCGGACGGCGCGTGGGAAGGTGGCAGGGGAGGGCGACGGGTCCGTCCGGGGCCGTGTCCGCCCCAGGGTGCCCCCAGGGGAACAGGGGCCACCCGCCCGCGCTGGTCTTCCAAGCCCGGGCCGGCGCGCTTCCCGCGGCAGGGCCGGCCGCCGGGGCTGAGCCGCCCCCGCCCCGCAGGTACCCGTCCCTGGTGGCCTCGTACGGAGAGGCCCGGCGGCAGCGCTTCCTGCGGGAGCTGGCGGAGCTGGAGGGCGACGTGCACGAGGCCCGCCTGCAGGCCCGCGAGAGGCTGGACCGGCACGCCCTGGAGCAGGTGGTGGGTGGCGGTGGCTCCCGGGGCGGCGGGGGTCCCAGCGCGCGTCCCCCCCGCTGCGCCCCGACCTGGCCTCGCCCCCCCCCCCCCGCAGGACCGGCTGGCGTGGGAGCGGCACGCCTTCGAGGAGCGGATGCGGCGCGCGCCCGAGATCCTGGTGCGGCTGCGCTCGCACACGGTGTGGGAGCGCTCGTCCGTGCGGCTGTGCTTCACCGTGCAGGGCTTCCCCACGCCCGTCGTGCAGTGGTGAGCGGCCCGGGGCCCGGGAGCGCGCGCCGCCACGCGCTCCCCAACGCGCAGCCCCGTCGCCCGCCTGCCGGGCCCGTGTCCTGTGCCGCGGGCCCGCCCGCTTCCCCGACGGCCGCGTGTGCCGGGCAGGTCGGCCCGTCCCCCGTGCGGACGGAGTGCCGGGCCCTGGGACCGCAGCGCGGTCAGCGGAGCCGTGGGATGCAGAGTCCTGAGTCGAGCCCTGGGGCCCTCTGTCAGGCACCGTGGGGACGGTCGCGCGGCCTCTGCTTTCCCGCGTGCTGGGGTGGCGGCACGTCCCCTCGTGGGCCCCCGCCACGGGCGCCAGAGCCTTCGCCGGGACCCGGGAGGGGTCTCCGCGGCCCCAGGCAGGCGGGGAGGGCGTCTGGCCGTCCTGGGGGGCACGAGGCTGGCCTGGTCCGGTCAGGGTCGGGGCAGAGCCACTGGGCACGTCTCAGCTCCCCGGGGGCCCCGGGGGCTGGTCCGGCGCAGCCGACGCCCGTCCACTGACCCCCCCGGGAGGACGCAGCCTGAGTCCCCGGCACAGGCAGGCGGACCCTCAGCACCGTCACCCGCGAGGGGCACCGGGGCCCAGCGTCCTCTCCCCACCCAGACGGGAGTGAGGGCCCTGGATGGCCCCGGCCGCCTCCTGCGCCCCCGCTGTGACCCCGGGCAGCAGAGCGGCCGGGGCAGGTCGCCGTCTGCCCCCGCGCCGACCCGAGCGTGTCCCCCACCAGGTACAAAGACGGGAGCCTGCTGTGCCAGGCCGCCGAGCCCGGCAAGTACGTCATCGACGGCAAGTACGGGGTGCACACGCTGGACATCAACAGGTGAGCCGGGCGCCGCGCCGGCCCCCGGGGCCGGGCCGGGGGGTGCGGGCTGCGGGACAGAGGGACGATGACAGGTTTCCGGGAGGACAAGCGGCAGCGACACGCGGGTCACGCCGACCCCGGTTCACGGTCGCCCCCAGGTCACGCTCTTCAGGGAAACGGAACCTTTTTTTCACTCGTAACAAAGTTTTAAAAAGTAGAAAATACAGGGAAGAAAAGAAAACGAAAGTCGCCCACGTCCCCAGCACACGGCGTCGGTGCCTGTGGGTGGCGGGGGCGGCAGGCGGTGCGCGGGAGACGGGCGGGGAGCGGGGTGTGCGGGCGCCGCGGGGTGCGGTGTGGGCAGCGGCTCCGGGAAGGCCCCAGCCCGCGGGGCCCCCAGGGCCCGTGACCCCGGGGCCGCCGCAGACTCGTGGTGACGGGGTCCGGGGCGGGCGGCTGGCGCGAGGGGCCTGCGCCGGGTTTGGAGGCCAGCGGGGCCCGCTGAGGGACTGGACCTGGGCGTCCGTGACAAGGAGGCGCCAACACCGTCGGCGCCGGGGCCCGGGCATCACGGGGCCAGGCAGGCGGGCGGACACGGACGGGGGGACGTCCTCCTCGGGGACCTGGACGTCCTGCCCGCGGCCGCCTTTCTCAGGGCCACGGCTCTTCCTCGGTGGCGTGTTCGCGCCCTTGCTCGCGCGGGGCCGTTTTGGAGAGGAAACGGGATTCCTCGTCAGAGACGCCCCCGGGGAGCCCGCCCCGGTCCCCGCCCCGTGCCCCGTGCCCCGTGCGCCGAGCCCCCGGCCCGGGTCTGAGTGGCGCCGGGCGGGCGGCGTGGGCGGCTCGGGGCGCGCCCTCCTGCCACCGCGGTGACGTGTGTCCCCGCGAATACTCCCGGCCCCGAGGCCGAACGCCGGCCGCGCCCAGGCCCCCACCACCGCGGCTGGAATTCCAGCCGCCAGGACAGGACGCGGCGTCTCACCGCTGCTCCGGGGACCGAGCGCGGCCTGTTTCCCGAGGAATGTCGGTCGGTGCGGGCTCGCGTGTCCGTGCTGGGGCGTCTCAGGTTCCACCGGGGCCCGCGCCCCGCCTGCCTGCGCCCGCCCGCGGGGGGGCGGGGTGGCCTCCCGGCAAACGCTCTATTTTTAGACCCGGGTGTTCCCGGGTGAACTGGAGCCGGATTTAAACCCCAGGCGCACCCTGGGGCCCGACCCCAGGGGAGGCCCACGCACACGCTCGCCCGTCTCCCCGGCAGATGAGACGTCGCTGTTGGCTCCCGCGGGGCCGGTCTGGGGCGCTTCGGGGTGCAGCGTGCCCCCGGGACGCGCGAAGGCGTGGAGGCCCCGGCAGACCCTCCCCGTCTGTCCTGGGGACGGGCCAGCAGGCACCAAACCCCCCCCAATGCCCCTCGCGGCCGTGGGCGGCGCGCGTGCTGGGGGGGCGTGTGGCCGCGTGTGGCCGCGGGCCGGGGCGCGGGTCCCACGGGCACGTGGGCGGGCGCGTGGGGAAGGCTCCGGGGGTGGTGCGCAGGCGGCCACGTGTCCTCCAAGTGCACAGGCCCTTCCCCCGCCCCGACGGGCCTGGCGCCCGGGCACGGCCCCCGCGGACACACGTGTGCGTGTCTGTGGTCTGCCCGCCGCCTCCGCGCCGGCCCGGCCCACACTGGAGAGCTCCTGCGAGAGGGAAACGCGGAGACCGAGGCCAGAGCGCCGGCCGCCCTGCACGCCCCGCACCCGCCCCGCACCCCGCCCCGGCTCCCAGTCGCAGGGCACCGGGGTGACCCCGCACGCCGGCGGCGGCAGGGTGGCCGGGACGTGCGCACGAGCTCCCGGCAGCGCCGCGTCAGCTCCGCTCCCCGCTGCCCAGCCGGCGCCCGTGCTAATTGGGGCGCGCGAGCCGCGCGGGTGCTAACGTGCGAGGCGGCTGCGCCTTAACGCGGGAGTCAGGTGGCGAGGAAGCCCGGGTCCTGGGGGGGGGGAGCGGGCGGGGGCCGGGCGGGGGCCGGCCCGGATCTGGCGTCGCGTCCGCTCCGCTCCTGCTGCAGCCTCCCCTCCCGGCTCGGGACCATGACGCTCAGGCCTGGCCTCGCCGCCGCCGGGAGCTTGCCGTGGGGGGTGGGGGCCGCAGGGGCGGTGGGGGGGGTGCGCGGTCCGAACTTCCGGTCCGGCCGACGCGGTTTGAGGAGAAACGTGCGGGACGCGCAGCGCTGCGGACTGCGAGGCCCCCAACGCGTCGTCGTCCTGCCCTCCAGTCGCGGCGCGTGGCCCGTGGGCGCCAGGGGGTGCCCTCGCCGCGGCCCTGGCCGAGCGGGCGCCCCGGCCGGGTGTCGCCCCGACCCCCCCGAGGGAGAGCGGCTGGAAGGGACGCGCCGCCCCGGGTGCCGGAGCCTGGAGGGTTCTGCGGGGGCGGGCGGGGGGCTCCCTGCGCTGGCGCGCGGATGGGACGCGTCGCGGGCCCGTCTCCCCCCGGATTAAAGCTGCCCAGATGCAGACGCCGAGGGGGCGCGGGGTGCGAGCCGTGGGGCCCGGGCTGAACCCCGACTCCAGCAGCGCCGGGGCCTCGAGGGGGAAGCGCGGGAAGATGCCGGGGCTCTTGGCCCCGGTGTCCGTCTGCACCGGCCCTGCCTAAGGGTCCGGGCGAGAGGGGCCTCTGCCCGCCGCCCCGCACCGCAGCCCCTGCGGGAAGCCCGCACCCGCGTCAAGGGTGCCGCTCGGTGTGGGCGGGGGCGTCCCTCGCGGGAGCCTCACGCGTCTCGTCTCGCCCTCGCTGCCGCCCCGCCCTGGGCCCCGACTTCTCCAAGGGTCAGCCTGCGACTCTGTGACTAAGACGACAGAATCGACCTCTGGGGCGCGGGGACGGACAGGGGTGGGGGACGCGGCCGGCAGGGCCCGGCGTCTGGGGAAGCCCGACGGGCCCGCCTCAGCGCGTTCGCCCCGCTCGGGAGCCGGTGGGAGGGACGAGACGCCCCGGCCGGGGGGACGGGTGTGGGAGGGGCAGTGCCCGCCCGCTCTTCCCGGGGGGTGAGCCTGCGCCCGTCACCACCCGGGACGACCCTCCGCGGGGGACCCAGACCTCGGGGTCCCTTCGTGGGGGTGCGGGCGTGAAGTGCCCTCGGCAGGGACCCCCTGGGGTGTGGTTCACGCTCTCGGGGGCGAGGCCTCCGGGGCGGCCGGCGACAGATACAGCCTCGGGCCTGCAGGGTCAGGACGAGGGACGAGGGGCCGGGAGGGGCCGACTTCTCCTGGAGGCGGCGGGAGGGGCTGTCACCACCGGCGCCCGCGCCGCGGCCGAGTCCAGCGGGAGTTGGGCCGCCCGCGTCCATGGTGCCACCTCGCCCCGAGGCCCGGCTGGCGCTGGCCTGGCGCGCCCCGGGCCCCACCCTGCTCTTCCTGTCCCAGGGCCAGCTTCGACGACACCGCGACCTACTCCGCGGTGGCCACCAACGCGCACGGCCAGGTGTCCACGACCGCGGCCGTGGTGGTGAAGCGTGAGTGTGGCGGGCGGGGCGGGGGGGCGCGGGGCGGGGGGCGCACCCTCTGCCGCCCGTTCCACCCCCCGCCCGTCGCCCTGCAGGCTTCCGCGGGGACGAGGAGCCGCTCCGCTCCGTGGGCCTCCCCATAGGACGTGAGTCGGTGTTTTCTCCTTTTCGGGGGGGCAGGCGCCCAGGGACACGGCTCGTGATCTGAAAACTCACGCCCTGAAGGCCAAGCCTTATTCATTTTGTGTGAAAAAGCCCTTTCTGGCTTTCCCGGCGGCGGGACCGCCGCTGTCTCCCCGCGCAGTGCCCCTGTGCCCCGTGGTCCCGTACACGCACTTCGACGTCCAGTTCTTGGAGAAGTTCGGGGTCACGTTCAGGCGGGAAGGCGAGACCGTCACTCTCAAGTGCACGCTGCTGGTGACGCCGGACCTGAAGCGGGTGCAGCCGCGGGCCGAGTGGTACCGGGACGGTGAGTGGGGGCCCCGCGGCGCCGGCCTGACCTCGGCCGCGTCTGCGTGATCGAGGTTTGAACCGTGGAGCCGGTTTGGCCCCGTCGGGCCTTCGGACGGGGAGAGGCCGGGCCCCGCGCCTGCCCCTCGCGAGGCGGCCCCCGACCCCGCTCGCTGCCCCGCCCCCGCAGACGTGCTCCTCGCCGAGTCCGGGTGGACGAAGATGTTCTTCGGGGAGGGCCAGGCCTCCTTGTCCTTCAGCCACCTGCACAAGGACGACGAGGGCCTCTACACCCTGCGCATCGTGTCCCGGGGCGGCGTCAGCGAGCACAGCGCCTTCCTGTTTGTGCGAGGTGCGTGGGCCCCGGCCGCCTCCCCGCCTCCCGGATGTGCGGTGGCCGACCCCGGGGGCGTCACAGAGCCCCTGCGCGGCCGCCCACCCCGGGCCCCGATCCTCAGCGACGCGCACGCAGGGCGGAGGGGCCGCTTCCTGGCCGCCTGGCCGTCCCTGTGCCCGCTCACCTCTGGGCGTGCTCAGGAGGAGGCAGCAACGGCGTCCGTCGCCGTCCCTGCTCTCGTGTCACACGCGTGTCCAGGACATGGGTGACGGCAGCCGGGCTCAGAGGCCCGGGCGGGCGGGCGCACTGCCCCCCAGACCCTGCCCGGCCCTCGGGACGGAGGGCAGGACGCACGCTGTGCCAGGCTCGCGCAGACACGCGTGTCGTGCCGTGTGCGGGGCGTGTGCGGGGCGTGAGCGGGGCGCTTGCGCGGGGGCATGCGCGGGCTGCGTGTGCGGGCACACGGGCGTGCGAGCGCGTCGTGCGTACGCAACGTGGACGAATCACGTGTCACACGTGCCGTGCTGCGTGCGGGCGTCTACAGCACGCGTGTCCGCACCCGCGGCTTCTCCTCTCAGTGGGTCCCAGAGCGGCGTCGGCGTCGGCGTCTCCTCCCAACGGGGACGGGCAGGCTCGGGGCAGGCGTTTCCGGCCGGGGGGGCTCGGCCGCCCCTGCAGAGCCTCCCCCTACGGCCTGCACCCCTTCCCCTCCCCCGAGCCCCCCCCCGTGTCCCCCGTAGCCTCGAGGCCCCGGGAGCCGGCGTGCGGACGTCACCGCGCTTCCGGTCCCTCGTGCGTCTGTGCGATGGGGGCCCGTCTTCCCCACCCCCGGGGTCGGCGGGCCTCTCCGCCCTCCGCCTTCCCGCCGTCCACTCCGCCCTCCCGCCGTCCAGCCCTGCCTACCGCGGCTGCCCCCCCACCCCGTCATGCCGCCGCCAGCCCGGGCCTGGAGCCCCCACCCGCTCCGGCCCCGCAGCCAGGACAGCCCGACCTGAAACACGGAAACGAGCACGAAGCGGGGGCGCCTTCCCCGTGCCCTCCCCGCGCCCCTCCCCGCGCCCTCCCTGCGCCCCTCCCCGCGCCCTCCCCGCACGCCCACAAGGCCGGGTCCCGAACCCGCCGGGCCGGGCCGTGGCGCAGTCGCCCGTTTCCCAGCCCTCGGGGAGGGAGGATGCAGCCGGGGCGCCGGGCTCTTCTCGTTGCTTCCGGAGCGTTCCGAGTGCGAGCGGAGCCGCCTGGCTGGGGTCGACGCAGCGTCGGAGAGAACGGGCTGTTTGGGGTTCAGGACCTCGTCCGTGCGTTTCTGTTTCTCGTCGCCGAGTCGTCGGGACCCGAAAACCGTCAGCCACTTGCCCGTGGGGACTCGGCAGCGCGTCCCGTCGGGCGGCCGGATCCGGGCGCAGAGACGCGGTCGCGGCTTTCGGCGACTCGGACCCGGTCGTTCTCTCCCCAGATGCTGACCCGCTGGTCACAGGGGCGCCGGGCGCACCCATGGACGTGCGGTGCCACGACGCGAACCGAGACTACGTCATCGTCACCTGGAAGCCGCCCAACACGACCACCGAGGGCCCCGTCCTCGGCTATTTCGTGGACCGGTGAGGGCCCGCCGAGGTCGTGCGGGGCGGGGGACGTTCCGGACGCGTGCGTGGCCACGGCAGCGCGCTCGGACACTTTCTGGCGCTTTCTGGGCGCTGGCGGCTCAGTGGCGGGTGACGGCCGGGCCCCCCGAGCGGCCCCGCTGCCGTCCGCGTGGGGATCGCAGCTCGGTCTCTGGCCCCGCTCGGCGTCCTGCGGGGGGTCGGCCTGGCGGGGCACGGGCCTGGCCGAGGGGCTGCGGTCGGCCCCTTCCTCCCTCCGGGGACCGGAGGGCCCAGGCGTGCTGCTGGGGACACGGCTCCTCCGCTCCCAGCGCCCTCGTCTCCTTCCCCGGGTTTCTCCTCGTTTCCAAGTTAAAAACACCGTGAGGACGCGTCCAACCCCCTGCCCACCGGCTCCCCGCGCTGACGGCGAGCGCAGGGCGGCGTTGACCTCCTCGCGCGTCCGGACGTCTGGTGGGGTGCCAGAAAGAGGCGTCCGGCTGGCCCCGGAGCGGACCGAGGGCCAGCGCCCCCGCGCGTCCCCCGGGCTCTGCGGGGCCAGGTCCGTCCTTGGGACGCGGCGAGCAGGGCGTCTCCTTTCCTTCGCCTCCGGCTGACGGGGAGCTGAGGGGCGCCCGGATGCCGTGGTGTAGGCCGAAGGGAGGGCCGCACGCGGGCTCGGGACCGGCCTCCAGCTGTGGCCGCGCGCAGCTCCGGTCCGCGTGCGTCGGGGGTGTCCCGCCGGCATCGGGCGGCGCGCGCTCTCCGCCCGTCGTGGTCGCTGACGCGGCTCCTCCCCGCCCGCAGGTGCGAGGTGGGGACCGACAGCTGGCTGCAGTGCCACGACGCCCCCGTGAAGGTGTGCCGCTACCCCGTGACCGGGCTCTGCGAAGGCCGCTCCTACACGTTCCGCGTGCGGGCCGTCAACAGCGCGGGCGTCAGCCGGCCGTCCCGGGCCTCCGACGCCGTGGCCGCGCTCGACCCCGTCGACCTCGGGAGGCTGCAAAGTAGGTCGCCAGGCCTGGAGCTGCGAGCAGGCGGGGGCCGTGGGGCCGCCCTTACGGGCGTCGTCGTCGCGGGGAGGGCCGCGTCCTCGGCGCGGCTGACCCCGGGCTGTGGCGAGCCGAGCCTCCCGGGCAGGAGCAGAACCGGCCTGTCCCGTGCCCCCGGGTGGTGTAGTCTCGACACAGGGGGACACCCGGGGGTGCTGAAAGCCAGCCGCTCCGTTTCCCACGCGCGTGCGGGGACCGTGGCGGGGTCAGGCCCTCGGTTGGGGTTTCAGGGAGGAGCCGCGGCGTTCCCTCCCTGCGCGGTCTGTGAATCCAGAACGAGGCGCTGAGAGCGTTAACACTTTAGGGCGTCTGCCCCGGCGTCCACTCTGGCCAGGCGGGGCCGTAGGGCGTCTGCCCCGGCGTCCACTCTGGCCAGGCGGGGCCGTGGCCACGCCGCAGCCGCCGTCGCGAGGCGACTCGGACCACGGGACTGGTTGGGAGGTGGGCCCCGTCTCGGGGGGCCCCGGGCGTCAGTGTCGCCCTCTCTCTGCAGCCGTCCACCTGGAGGGGGACAGAGCAGTTGTCATCGACCGGGACGCCCTGGAAGGTGAGAGCCCGTCCACTCGTTCAGCCCTCGCGCCCAGGGGTTTAGAACTCCGGGTGGGGGGGACGGAAACCTACTGACCGGGGAACCGAAACCCGCAGCTCCGCCCGCAGCGTGAGGTTTGTAGGACGCAGGACGGAGCGGAGGCGTGGGGCCGGCGATCGCGGGGCTGTGGGCTCGGCCCTCGTCTTCACGGGGCCACGGGCTTCCCCCCGGGGACGCATGGCGAGGGGGCCGGACCGGGCCTGGGGTTTGCTTCTGGCCGATGCCGGGGTTCCCTCGCCTGGGGCCGTCAGGGAAGAGTGTTTCGTTTTCTGCCTTCATTTCCCACCGCTTCAGCCCCGGTGGGGTTTGTGGACACTAGTGTCCCCTCCAGAGACGTCCAGAAGGGGCTGCGGGCGGGGAGCCTGGCATCGCGAGGCAGCCCCCCGCCCCCACGCCTGGATCGGGCTGAGAGTTCACGGAGAACAGTGGGCGGAACCGGAGAGAGCGGGTGCGGCTTCGGGGTCCTCAGCGGCGCCCCCGCCCCACGCTCTCCCCGCAGAGGCGGAGGTTGTCGGCGGGTTTCCCGTTGGCCACGGCGTGGAACGTCCTGCCCCGTAGGGAGGTTTCTCTCGCGTCTCAAAAAGGAGGGGCCCCTTTCAGGGCTCCCGGGCGGCCCCACGGGCACGTTTAGAGCCTCGGTCAGAACCGCCGCATCCGGGACGCGGAGGCCGGCAGCGAGCCCGGCACGGGGCGGTTCGGGGTGGGGGGGGACGCCAGGCCGTGGGTCCCGACACGACCGCGTCGAGCGTGAGATGTTCCAACGGCCGGAGCGGCCCCGAGGGATCCCTGTGTGAGGCCAGAGGGGCCCTGATCTGCGTGACCCCGAGTGGGCGCGCAGGAGCTGAGATCCTGGAACGGGCCACCCAGGGCCGCAGCGCGTGCGTCACCGCGTCGGCGCTGCGCATCGGTGACGCGCCGCGCGCCGCGGGAAGGTCTCTGGGAAGGGCAGCGGGGCAGTCCCGTGCCCCGGCCCCACGCGGGAGCGGCGCGGGAGTCGCCGAGGATGACCCTCCCCTCCCGCGGGCCTCTCCTTGGCGCCCGGGGTCACTCGGAGTCCTGCTGCCTGCGGTCGGGTCACCTGCCCACCCGAGGCCAATGCGTTGTGTCCCGGGGGCGGCCGAAGGCCCCGGGAAACTCGCGCGTCTTTCCCCGGGTGGGGGCCCCCGCCCCGCTGACCCGGCCGGCTTCGTCCTTCCGGCCCCGGCCTCCGACGAAGGCTTCTTACGCCGTTTCCCCGGGCCGGGACGCGCCGTGCCCGGTGCCCAAACAGCGGGCGTCGGGGCTGGAAAGGGGGCGCCAGTCCACGTCGGGCGCACACGCCACGCAGCGTCCCTCACGTCCCGCGGCCTCTGACCTGGGCCTGTCTGGGCTTCGGCCTGCGGCTCCCTCGGTGACGTCCTCGCCGCCCCCCCACCCCGCGTCACCCCGGGCGTGGACGCAGCACACAGGCCTGAGCGGCCGCCGGGCGCTCCCAGCTCGGAGGCCTGTGACGGGGGCGCCCGACGTGGGGGCTGGGTGTGGGGGGCACCCGGTCCTGCCGCCCGGTTCCCCTGTGGCCGCCCGGCTCATCGCAGGCCCCGGGCGTTCAGACCGGCTCCGAGGCGCCCGGGGCTCCAAGCCGCTTGAGCCTGTGCTAAGCTGCGCGAGGCTCACGCGCTTTGTTTCCAATTCCGGCCCGAGCCCTGGGGACCCGGCGCCCGCTCCGGGGAGCTCTGCGCTCGGAACGCGACACCCGACACCTGACGCGGCAGTAAAGGGCTCGCGTGGGGGGGGAGGGCGGGCGTGTGGGGCGGCTCGCGCGGAGCTACGCCGGCGCGGCGGGCCTTCGGGAGCGCGGGCCTGGCTTACGGGGCTCGTGGGCGAGTGCAGGGCGGGCCCCTGGGGGGTGGGGACAGCGACTGCTTCAGGGGCTGACGTGCAGCGCCAACGCGCTGAGGACCCCCGGACGAGGAGCGCGGGCGGGAGAGCATGTGACGTCGGGCCGGGCTCCCGCAGCGCAGGGCTCGGTGGCGACGCCTTCTGGGCACGGCCCCCGGGGTCAGGGCTGCGTTCGGGGGACAGCGGGGTTCCCCCGGGCGGACCTGCCCCGGCTGCCCGTGTGCTCTCCCAGGACAGACGCGAAGCCGGGGCCGACGCCGGTCCGGCGGGGGCTGCGCGCGGAGGACGGGCACTCAGCGCGCGTGTCCCCCGCAGGCGACGTCCAGATCCCCGGGCCCCCCACCAACGTGCACGCCTCCGAGACCAGCAGAACCTACGTGGTCCTCAGCTGGGACCCGCCCGTGCCCCGCGGCAGGGAGCCGCTGACGTACTTCGTGGAGAAGGTACCCCCGGCCGCGCCCGCGGTGGCGGGAGGTGGAGGGCGCCGAGACGAAGACGCGGCCACAGCCGCCAGGGGCGTTGCTCGCGGCTGCCCGGGAGGGGCTCCGGCTGCTGAGCCGCCTGCGACGCGTCCACGGCACGTCCGGGGCCCTGTCCTGCCTGTGGCGTGGCGGCCCCCGCGCGGGCCACGTCCCCGGTGGGTCTCGCAGCCCCGGCCGCCCACGTGGGCGCCGGGCGGGGGTCCCTGAGCCCCTGAGACGGGGAGGAGGCGGCGCAGGCAGTTGGCGGCGGCTTGTCCGCCCGCCGCGTGGCCACCGGGTGGTCCCGCTGCAGTGGCCGGCGCGCCCGTGGCAGGGGCAGGACCTCCGGTCTGGACGCGCGTGAGGCCGCAGCCGGTGCACTGCAGCCCCAGGCACGCGCGCCCACGCGCACACGGACACACACACAGGCGCACGAGGGACACGGATACGCACACACGTGCACCCAGACACACACGCAGGCGCGCGCACGGGGACACGTGTGTCACTGCACGTGGCCGACCTCTGCACCCCGCATCCGCCCCACGTCAGTCGGTCCCACCGGCCAGAGGGCAGGGCGCGCCCGCTCACGCCGTCTGGGGCCGCGTCGGGTTCCGGGCCGGGGCTGGAGACGCCGACTCGGCGCCCGCACGCGTCGCAGCTGCGGCCGTCGCTCTGTGACACGCGACACGCAGCGCGCTCAGCACGAGCTCGCGGCCCGCAGCGCGGTGAGCACGCGTGACGCCGTTAGCCGCGCGCGGCGGGAACGGACGCGCACGCGGACACCGTGCAGAGCGGCCCGTGCCCTCCGGCCTCCCCGCCTCCCCGCAAAGCTCCGTCCCCTGCGAGGCCGTCGCTGGGCGCACTCGGGGCAGCGCGACCTTGCGCCCTCCGGGTGGCGAAGCGCGGCGTTCGCGCTCTGAGCATCCGAGGGGCCGGCCCGGCGCGTGTGGGGCCGGGAGAGGGTCCTCCGCCTCCGCGCGGCGCCTCCCCGCGCATCTGCCGCCAGCGCCGGAGGGTCAGGGGCGGGGGGCGCCGTGGGGAGGAGGAGCTCAGTCAAGGCCTCACGTCCCTCGCTGCTGCCGCCGCCGCCGCGGCGTGCGGCCCTGCGGCGTGCACGCACAGTGGGGACACGCCACGGGCTCAGCCACAGGAGAGGGAGCTGCCGGCACAGCCCGGGGAGGGGCATGGTCCCCGGGGCCCGGGAGGCCGGGGACCGTGTGACCCCGGGTGGGCCCCGGGCTCAGAGGCGCAGCCGCCACCCGGTGCCGTGAGGGCTGCGTCTCCCTCGACGCCTCGGCGCGGCGCCGCCCTGCGCCCGCGTTACCCGGAGGCAGGTACGTCGGTGCCAAACGGTGACGATTCCAGCCCGAGGCGACGGGAAAACGTCCCCGATACGCGTTTCCAGGCTTCGGCGGCTTCTGGCCCCTCCTCCGGACCGGCCCCCGTTTCCGTCCGTTCGGGGAGGGTTTGCTGACGGTCGCGTCAGCGGGGGCGGGCGGGCGCCCCTGGGCACCGTCCGGTCGGCCGGACGGATGCGGGGCCCGGGCCCCCGTCACCGGCCCCGCTCTCCCCGCAGTCCATGGTCGGGAGCGGCAGCTGGCAGCGGGTCAACGCCCAGGTGGCCGTGCGGTCCCCGCGCTACGCCGTCTTCGACCTCGCCGAGGGGAAGCCGTACGTGTTCCGGGTCCTGGCCGCCAGCAGGCACGGCCTGAGCGAGCCGTCGGAGATCACGCCCCCCATCCAGGCCCAGGACACGGTCGGTGAGCGGTCTCGCGCGGGGCCGAGGGGGCCAGTGCTGCCGGCCGGTCCCGGCCGGCTGGGGACAGGGCCGGGTGCCCCTCCAGGCCGCTGGAGCCGGAGGAAACGCGCCTCGCTTCCTCGCGGGCATCCAGGTCTCACCCCAAGGCAGCTGCCGCCCGCCGGCCAGGGTGCGCCTGTCACCGGGCTTTGCCGCGGCCTCGGTGGCCGTGCGGGGGGTGGTGCGATGGCGCGTCCTTCTGTCTGGGGACAGGTGGGGCCTCGGGGGGACGGGGAGGATGGTGAGGGCCCCAGGGTCCCCTGTCGCCCACCCCTGTGTGTGTCCCTGTCCCGTCCTCCTTGCCCAAATGTCACCTACGGGCCCTGACCCCGCGGACAGAGGGCCCGGGAGGGGCTGGTGCGTCCTCCAGAGGCCGGAGGCGCTGACCACGTCCCTCGTGTCCCCCCCTGAAGCCGCCCCGTCGGCTCCCGGCCGGGTCCTGGCGTCGCGCGACACGAAGACGTCGGTGGTGGTGCAGTGGGACCCGCCGCGGCAGGGCGAGGACCTGCTGGGCTACTACGTGGACTGCTGCGTGGCGGGGTCCGGCCTCTGGGAGCCGTGCACCCACAAGCCCGTCGGCTACACCAGGTGCCGCGCCCGGGGTCAGGTCCGGGAGCGGAGCCGGACGCCGAGGGGGCAGGGCAGGGCGCGGCGGGACCGGGCGCGTTCGGGGGCGCCGGGGCCGTGGGTGCTTTTCTGAACTTGGACCGTCCCCCGCTGGCTGCCGCCGGGACAGAGCCCGAGGGCCCTGTTCGGGGGATGAGGGGGGTGGGGGCTCTGCGGGGCGAGGCGAGCACCTCTGCTCCGCGTCCGGCGTCGGCGGTTCCTGGGCGCGCGCCAGGGCGTGCCTCTCGGGAAAGCCAGGAGGTGCGGGCCGGGCCGGCTCAGCAGGGAGGGCTCAGCGCGTTCCTTCTCGGGCGTTTTGTTGCTAGTGACGGGGAAAAGCGGTGGCCACGGAAAGCGGAGGCGCGCGGAGGGGGGCGGTGGTCCCGTTAGGCCCGGCAGACGCAGGAGGCCCTCTCCGAGGCGGGGCCTTCGGAGCCACGTCGGGCCGGGGGCCCCGCGCACGGTTACACGCGGCTGCCCGCTTCGCGGGAAAACGCCCGCAGCCTCCCCGGGACGCTCGTCGCGGTGCTGCAGGGGTCACCCCGGTGCCGGGAGGGGGGCCGCCCCTCGGGGTTCGGGGCTGAAGGACACCACGGCCCGGCAGAGCCGGCGTCTGCGTCTGGGCTGACCGCCCCGTCCCCCCGGAGTTCCCGCGCCTGCGGGTTCTCGACGCCCCTCGGTGGGACAGCCCGGGACAGCGCACAGGGCGGGCGACTCTGACCCCGAGCGGGGCGGGTGGCCTGGGGGCGGCGAGGGCCTGGCTTCCCGTCCGGGGCTGGCACCTCCGCCCCTGCTGGACCTGGGTGCCGCCACCTTTGGCCCTGCGGGTCGGCCCCGACCAGTTAGCGGGGGAGGCGGAGGCAGGTGCACGCGGCCCCGGGAAGCCCGCGCCCTTCCGGCCGCCGCGGGCGCCCGAGGGTGCTCAAAGGCGCCGTCGCCGCCGTGCCGCCCCCGCAGGTTCGTGGCGCACGGCCTGACGCCCGGCGAGCAGTACGTCTTCCGGGTGAAGGCGGTGAACGCCGTGGGCACCAGCGAGAACTCGCAGGAGTCGGACGTCGTCAAGGTCCAGGCCCCCCTCAGTGAGT
This sequence comes from Cynopterus sphinx, assembly GCA_030015415.1. Classification (NCBI taxonomy): domain Eukaryota; kingdom Metazoa; phylum Chordata; class Mammalia; order Chiroptera; family Pteropodidae; genus Cynopterus; species Cynopterus sphinx. The sequence goes on from CM057381.1 coordinate 456,377, forward strand.
GGCGCCGCGCCCCGCCCCGTCTCGGGGTCCCCGGCGGGGTCAGTTTCTGCCGGAGCGAACGTCGTGGTGCCATTCGGGGTGACATCAGAGGGGGGGGCCGGGGGACGGGGAGAAATGGGGAGACGCCGTGGAGCGCAAACTAGAGTCGGAAGGGCAGGCGGAGAGGGGGGCGCGGGCCGAGCGCCCCGGCCGCCGGGGCCTCCGGTCACCCCAACCCCCCGTGTCTCCTCGCAGCCGTCCCCTCCCACCCCTACGGGGTCACGCTCCTCAGCTGTGACGGCCGCTCCATGACCCTGGGCTGGAAGGTGCCCCGGTTCAGCGGCGGCGCGCCCATCCTCGGCTACTTCGTGGACAGGCGCGAGGCCCAGCACCGCGACTGGCACGAGGTCAACTCCGCGCCCGTGCAGGAGCGGGTGCTCACGGTGGGTGCCCCTCCGCCCCCTGGACGTCACGTCTGTTCCCACCCGCACGCCGGGGGCCCTGGCGGGGGCTCCCCTGTCCTGTGAGGCAGCGCCAGACCCTACAGCCGAGCCTTGTCCCCTAAGGGACTCGTGGCCAGCGACCCGGGAGCGGGGGACGGGAGCCCGGTGCCACGTTGGCGCGCCCCGGCCCAGCGCGAGGCGTCCCGGCTCCACTCCGTGGCGTCCACGGGGGCCGTGGCCTCGTCCGGCTCGTCCTCTCGCCCTCTGCGACTCGAGTTTCTCTGAGCCTCAGTTTCCCTGTCTGCGCCGTCACCTGTGGGGTCCCCGGGGGCCCCTGCCCTCAGGCGTCCGGGCCCCGGTCACCTGCCCCCGCCCCTCCGCCCCCGACGCACGCGCCGGGGCTCAGGTCCTGCGCGTTCACGCAAACTCGGCCGGGACAGGTGGAGGGCCTGGCGGAAGGCTCGTCCTACGAGTTCAAGATCGCGGCCAGCAACGTGGTGGGGGTCGGGCGGCCCTCGGACCCCAGCGAGCTCTTCAAGTGCGAGGCCTGGACGGCGCCGGAGCCCGGTAAGGGGCCCGTGTCCGGGACGCGCCGGCTGCGGGGGCCGTCCCCTCCCCGCGGCGAGCGGGGTCTGGTCCCCGTACACACCTCAGGCTGTGAGCGGGGGTGGCCGGCCCGGGCCGCGGTGTGGGTGGGTGCGGCGCGGACAGGTGAGCGGGCGACACGCGGAGGAGGGTTAGCGCCCACGTGCGCGGCGGGGGAGGGGCCGGCGGCAGGGACAGCGTGCCCGGCGGGCTGTCCGGTGGCCCGCACGCACGCACGCGCCCACGCACGACCCTTCCAGGCCCTGCCTACGACCTGACGTTCTGCGAGGTGCGGGACGCGTCCCTGGTCCTGCTGTGGAAGGCGCCCGTCTACACCGGCGGCAGCCCCGTGTCCGGCTACCTGGTGGACTACCAGGAAGGCGACTCGGGCGAGTGGGTCACCGCCAACGAGGCGGCCACCGCGAACCGCTATCTCAAGGTGACGTCCCCCCCATCGCCCCCGGGAGCAGAGCGGCGAGCCCGGGTGACCGGGGGGGGGGTTCACCTTGAGCGTCTGCAGCGCCCGCTCGCGGTTCCCGGGGGGCGGGGGCGGCCTTCGCGGGCTCCGCGCGCCGGCCATGGGGGCCTGGGGACGAGCGCTTCCTCCCTCAGCGCCGGCCGCCAGCCCCGCACACCCCAGACGGCCCGGAGGACCCTGTGGGGGCGCGGGCTGCCGTGCGTGCGTCCCGCGGGGCGACCACCCCTGCGTCGTCCCTTTCCCGCGTGTCACGTGGCTGCTGAGGCCAGTCCCGCGGGTGACACGCGCACACGCATGGGCACACGCACGGCCGTTCACCGCGCCCGACACGGGTGCCGCGGGCCGTGGCTCCCGCCCGCCTTTCTCCGAATTCTCCGCGTCGCCCCTGCCATTCGCCAGCAACGGGGTCGGCTGCGACCTCGGCCCTCGGCCCTGTCGGCCGCCCCCCGGCTCGCGGCCTCCGCTCGGCGGTGGGCCCTGTGGCGCCGTCGGGACGCGAGGTGACCCGCGTGCCCCTCAGGGCCGGGCCGGGCGTGAGCCGGGCACAGGGCCGCCCGGCACGGAGGCCTCGGGAGCCGCCGTGTCCGGAACCGTGGACGGCGAGCGGCGCGGTCGCTCCTCCCCGCGAAGGCTCAGCCCCCGAGGACCTCGCCGAGCGGCCCGTCAGGGTCGCAGCCCCCGCGCGCGCTTCACGATGTCACGGCGACTGTCCCACGCGGCCTGCGTGGGTGCCGGAGAGCGCGGCTGTGTCGGGTCCGGGACGACGGCGCGCTGCGCAGCCGGAACCCACGCCTGACACCCGGCCCCGCGGGATCCGGTGGAGCGCGAGCGCCGGGTTGCGAGCCCGCGACGGGATCGGGGCCGCCCTCCAACGCGAAGGGGAGACGGAGAGAGGCAGAGCCGCTGTGCCCGCGGGGGCGGGGGGCGGGGGCGTCACCGTCGAAGCCAGAGCGAGCTCGCCCCGCGCCGTGACAGGGCCGCCTCGGTTTCCCCCGCGCCCCAGGTCTGCGGCCTGCGCCAGGGCAGCAGCTACGTGTTCCGCGTGCGGGCCGTGAACGCCCGCGGCGTGGGGAGGCCGTCGGACGCGTCGGAGCCGGTGCTGGTGGAGGCGCGGCCAGGTGGGTGCGAGGGTGGCCGCGGGGGCTCCTTGGGGGGGGTCGGATGGTGTGCGGGAGGGAGGGACGTCGTCTTCCACGTCGCCACTGGGTGGGATCAGGAACTCCGAGCCACCGTGGTTCCCTCGGGCGTGAGCGAGGCAGCCCGTCTGGGCGGCCGTGACGGGGACGCGGCTCCGGGCGGAGGGCAGCACGCAGGACGCAGGGCGGGGGGCGTCGACGGTCCCAGCTCTGTCCCCTGCCCCCACCCCTGGGTCCTGTCCCGTCTCCGCCCTCCGTGCCCCCATCCGTCTGCCACCCGCGTCCCAGCCTCCGCGCTGGCCCCGGGGAGGAGCGCGTGACCCCGGCCTGGGTGGGGCCCGTGTCCACGCTGGTTGAAAAGTGACAAACTCCCCCCAACGGAGAAGTGGAAACGGAGCCACCGAGGGGGAGTGAGGGGGGTCGTGTGGTCGGTGGAGTGACCCGCTGCCCGGCCCCCAGGCGTGGCGGGGGGCGGAGTGAGGCAGGCGGCTCGGCCGGGATCCTCCGAGGTCCTGGGTGCGGGGAAGGGCGTGGGCGGAAACGCGGTGACGCGAACCATCCCGCCCTGCGGGGGGGGGGCCGTGCGGGGAGGAGGCCGGCCCTTGGGCGGGAGCGACGCTGGCCACGGCCAGCCCACCGGACGGTCAGCGCGCGTCCTCGCGCCGCAGGCACCGAGGAGGTGAGCGCCGGCGTGGACGAGCAGGGCGACATCTACCTGAGCTTCGCCTGCCCGGAGGCGACCGACGCCTCGCGCTTCACCTGGTGCAGAGCCTACGAGGAGCTGGACGCCGCCGACGAGAAGTTCCGCGTGGAGACCGAGGGGGGCCGGTGAGTGGCCGGGGGCGGCGGCCTCGGGGCCTCGTCGGGCCGCGCGGGCCGCCCCCCAGCGCCCCGTGTTCTCCCCGCAGCTCCCGGCTGTACTTTAAGAACCCGGACAGCGCGGACGTGGGCACCTACTCCGTGTCCGTGAGCGACACGGACGGCGTGTCCTCCAGCCTCGTCCTGGACGAGGGAGGTGAGGCCCGTGGGCGCGGGGATGCGGGACGCGGGTGCGGGAGCCGCGTTTGCGCAGGAGACGGTGTGCGGGGGGCGGGGGCTCCGCGGCCAGGCCAGGTTACGCCGCGAGGACGCCCACTCCGAGCCGGTCCCCACCCACCCGCGAGGCCCCGGCCGGAGCACGTCGGGGTGCGGCAGGCGGGGCGGGCGCGGCAGGACGCCCAGAGTCGAGGCGTGCGGGTGGGGGGCCCGTCTGTCTGCAGACTCGGCAGACGCAGGGCGCAGATGGACGGGCGCGTGGGCGCGGCCCGAGTCCACGCACGGGCCTCCGGCTGCCCGCCCGCCCCCGCTCCTCGTCCTCAGACCGTTTTCGACCCACACGACGCCCTTAAGGAGCCCCCTCCGCCCCGTTTTTGAGGCGGCGACGACCTCCTCACCTCGGCTTGTCCTGGCCGCGGGGGCCGAGCCCGCCCGCGTCGGTGGTGTGTGGCCGCAGCGCCTGTCCCCGGAGCCTGGGGCTGCGGGTTTGGCGCGTTCGGTCTGCGGCGAGTCCTCCCAGACCGGGCGTCCGCCGTCCGGACCGCGCTGACCGCCCGTCGGGGCCCGCGCAGCTTCCTTCTTCAGTCCCAGGGGCCGCGACCGCGCGCCCAGGGCGACGACGACGAACGCCGTTTTTCCCTCGTTTCAGAGCTCGAGCGTCTGATGGCCCTGAGCAACGAGATAAAGAACCCCAGTGAGTCCGGCCCGAGCCCGCACCACGGCTGCTGCCCCCACCCCGTGGCGCCCCCTCGCGGACTCGCGGGGGAGGGCGCGTGGCCCCACTTCGCGCTCCGGCTTCCGGCCTTGTCACCGGTTCACTTAAAACACGAGTCCGCGGGGAGCGTCACCCGCAGACCTTCCTGTCGCGGAGAGGGGTCGGCTGTCCCTCGCCCCAGGGGGACGTCCGCCGGACGCAGCCCTCCGTCGCTGCGCGTCACCGGGCGCAGAGGTGACGCGCGTGTGCGGCCCCCGGAGCCCCGGAAGCCGGCCGGCCCGCCGCACGCGCAGGCTCCGGAGCTTCGATTTCCGTCCTTCGTGTCCGTGATCCGAGTCGACACTCCGGGGCGTCGCGTTCGTGGGGAGTTTAGCGACCGGGGTTGCTGCGCTCCCGCCACCTGCGGGCTTGCCCCTTGCGGGGTGCCCGCGTGGCCGACATGCGGCTCCCTCCCCCGCAGCCATCCCGCTGAAGTCGGAGCTGGCCTACGAGGTTCTCGACAGGGGCCAGGTGCGCTTCTGGCTGCAGGCCGAGCAGCTGTCCCCGGACGCCAGCTACCGGTTCGTCATCAACGACCGGGAGGTGTCCGACAGCGAGGTGAGCGCGCGGGGGGGGGGGCCCTGGACGCCCCGCCGTACTCGGGGTGCTCGCTGGCGTGCGGGCCGCGCTGAGGCCGAACGGCGCGGGGAAGGTGGCCACGGCGAACGGGGGCGGCTGGTCGGACGGGGGGGAGCGAGCCTTTCGGAGCACCGCACCGAAATCCCTCCCGAAACCCCAGACGGCGCAGGAGTGCCGCCCGAGGGGGCGGGAGGGGACGGGCCGGTGTCCAGCGGAGCCGCCGCGGGGAGCCCGGGCAGAGGCTGTGCTCGGGAGCAGGCCGCGCCGTCCCTCCCCGCACGCTCGGGGCCGCGGCTAAACCCGGGAGAAGGCGCTTCCCGGGGAATCGGCACCCGCGCTTGCCCCCGCAGACGCACAGAATCAGGTGTGACAAGGCGACCGGCGTCGTCGAGATGCTCATGGACCGGTTCGGCGCCGAGGACGAGGGCACCTACACCGTGCAGCTCCACGACGGAAAGGCCAAAAGCCAGTCCTCCCTGGTGCTCATCGGAGACGGTAGGCCGTGCCCCGCGGGGGCCGGCGCGGTTCCCGGCGGAGCCCGGGGCGGGGCAGACACGTTTCGTCTCTTCTTTCCCCTTCAATGTCGCGTCCAGCCTTCAAGGCCGTCCTAGACGAGGCCGAATTCCAGAGGAAAGAGTTTCTCAGGAAGCAAGGTAGGCGTTGACCGGCCCCCACCCCCAAGTCAGATCCTAAAAACACGGAGCCAGAGATCCAGACGTGCCCACCCCCCGAGGGGGCCCGCCGGGCGCCCCGGGACCACAGGCGGGCCGAGGCTGTTTCTCGTTTCCGGAAAGTCCTGTGCTGCGCCCTCGGGTTTCGTCTGCATCGTTTCTTCTCGCTTCTGCCTTTCGAGGCCCCGGAACCCGCTGCTTCGGTGTCCGCGTTTTCGGTCACGTTCTGGGTCAAGCGGAAGGCCAGTGGGCGGGCTGAGTGGCGCCCCCGGCGGCGGACGGTCTCCGAGCCCACGCTGGGGGAGGGGCCCCGACGCCCACCCCCTTTGGGCTTCGGCCCGTGTGCGTGAAACCCCGTCACGGGCACGCGCCGGCCGGAGCACAAGGCTCCCGGCCCCGAACCGGCTCGCAGCCCCGACCCCGCGCGCTCCTGGGTCCCTCCGCCCTTGCTCTGAGCCACCCGTTTCGGGGCCGTGGCCGTGAGCTCCGTGCAGGCAGGCGGGGTTCGGCCGTGCCAGACGGACGTAGAGGAGGGACTGCCCAGCGGGTGGCGACGGGCCGGGGGTTGGGACGTCCCGACGGACAAAAAGGGGGACGAGCAGAGCCGGGGGACTGGGCCGTGACGGGGCTTCGGGCCGCAGAGGGGCCGTGGTCTGGCCTCAGACCGAGTGACCTGCTGCGCTTCGCCACGTTTCGCTGTGGAACCGCGAGCGACACGCTTTCATACGTGGGTTTTCCAGCTTCGAACCGGCCGGGGACGGGGAAAACGGATGAACCTTAGAGCGTGAAACAGCCCAGGGTCTACTTAAAGGTTATTTTTAGGGGATTTCCATTCCTTTCGAAGGAAAGAGCGTGGGCGAGGAAACAAAATCGTGGCACGTTCCACTTTCACGGTGTCAGCCGTTTGCGATTTCAACCGTCAGGAAGGTTCTAGCGGCTGGTCCCACGCCGTGAACCTCCGACTGCAGAACGCGTTGCGGGAAAGAAACCTGCGGTTCTGGTCCGCGCCGCGGTTCGTGCTGAACGGGCTGATGCCGCGGTCGTCGGGCCACGACCTGCGTTTGGTTTGAACAGAAATGACGTTTTTGAAAAACACACAAATTCGCGTTCGATTTTAAAGCGTCGCGCGCTCGCAGGATCGCGGGGCCGGCTCGTCCCATTAATCCTCTTACAGTGTCGGTGGGGAAAGGGTGCGGTTCCCGGGTCTCGGTCAGGCGTGGGCGCGGGGCGGGGCGGGAGGCCGCGCAGCGCGGCCCCCGGGGAACCCGGGTTTCGGCGGCGGCTCCGTGCGGCACGCGCGCCGCCGGCAGAGCCCTGCACGCTGGGGCTCGGGGTCACACCGAGCCCCGCCTCGTCTGTGAAAGCGCCCACGTGAGCACGGACACGCGTGTGACCGCGGCGTGAATGCCGTGCGCCCGCACACTCACGCGCGAACGTGCCCACGTCTGTGCGTGCGCGCTGTACGCACCCGTGTGTGACGCTCCACGTCTCTCCCCGCGCCCCAGGCCCCCATTTCGCCGAGTATCTGCGCTGGGACGTCACGGACGAGTGCGAAGTTCACCTCGTCTGCAAGGTGAGCGTCAGGTCCGGCCGCACGGCGGCCGGGGTCGCCTTCCTGCGACGGCGGGGCGGTCGCCCGGGGAGGCTGGTGACACGCGCGGCCGGCCCTGGGCTCGGAGGGGACACGCGCGGCCGGCCCTGGGCTCGGAGGGGACACGCGCGGCCGGCCCTGGGCTCGGAGGGGACACGCGCGGCCGGCCCTGGGCTCGGAGGGGACACGCGCGGCCGGCCCTGGGCTCGGAGGGCCGAGACGTCAGGGGCTGATGGGGGAGGGAGCGCGCCGTGGGGTGCTGGGGCCTGCAGGCGGGAGCGGGTGGCGGAGGCGCCGACGCGCCTGTCCACGCTGGCCTTTCCGGATGCACGCGGAGGCCCTGGTGTGGGTCGGGAGGCTCCGGTCCGAGGCCGAGCTGCGGGGTGCGCTGGTCAGGACGGTGTCCTCCGCCCCCGGGCGCTGTCTGGTGGCAGACGCGTCGGGCGACCCGCTGTCGGGGCTGAGCCAGGTCCGCGCGAGGCTGGTGGGCGTAAGTGGACAAGCGGGCGACGGCCCCGAGGCCTCCACTAGCAGGGTGGCTGGTGCGCGGGGGCCGGACGGGCGTGAGGGTGACCTCAGGAGGCCACCGTCGGCGCGGGACGCTGCGGCCACCTCTCTGGCACCTGTAGTCTGAGGTGGCGGGGCCGGAGGCGGCGGGCGGAGCCGAGCCCCGTCCTGCGGGGCCGCCGCTCGCAGGTTCGTTTCTGCAGGAAGCGCCGCGCGTCCCTCCCGTGGCTGTCGAGTGCGACGGGGGTGGGAGGTGGCGCGGCCCGCGTCGGGGACTCCGGGCGATCTAGGACGGACAGGGCGGCGGGGCGGGAGGTGGCGCAGGCTCAGGGGTCCGTCCTGCCGGCGGAGGGGCCCGGCGCGCGCCGCCGCCATCTGGCTCCCCGGGTGCGCGCCCGGCACCTACCGGCACGGCCGCCGCCAGCGCTGGATGAAGCGACGCGCTCCCACCCAAAGCGACGCCCGGGTCTGTAGACGCAGACGCCACTCGCGCTACCTGAGACCTGACGATTTGCGTTTTAATGCCCCGGACCCCATCCTCGTGTTCCCGCCGTCCCGTGACTGCAAACGCCCTTCCCGCCCGGTTTTCACGCGGTGACTCCGCGGCAGGTGGCCGGCCGCTTTCTGGATTTTCTCACGTAGCACACGTGAGCACGACTTACGTGGGGACACGTCCTCGTCGGACCGTTCCGGAAACGCCGTCTCGAGAGGCCGCTGTGAGATGGAGCCCTCGGCCCTCGACGGGACGGCCCGGCCGAGACGTCCCCGCAGCAGCTGTGGGGGTCGAGGGGCCCTGGGTCCAGGGGGACGCCCCGGTCCGGGGGCTGCCCCCTCCCTGAGTGCCGCCTGCGCTCGGGGACCCCGCACCGGTGCCGGACGCGCGGAAACCCCGCTGTCTGGGGAGCCGGGCCCCGGGAGGCCCGCGCGATGTCGCGCTCAGAACGGTCGCGCCGGCCGTGCCTCTGTGGCTTGTTTTCCGCGTCGCTTGGCCGCGTCCTCCTGGGACGTGGATGCAAACGCCCGTCCCACGAGCCCGGAGGGGTCGGCGCCTCCCGGTCACAGGTCCCAGGGCACCGCGACCTTTCCTCGCCCACGGGGCCCGCGTGCCACGGTGGGACTTAGCGCCTCCCGCCCTGGGGGCTCCGTGACGCGAGGTCTCGAGGGCCGGCTGACGTCGGACGTGGAGCGTGCGGGGCGTCGGGGCCTCACCCCACCGGGCACGTCCTGGGCGAGGCTTCTGGCCGCCCCCGTAGCCGCACCCGGAAGGCCACACTGGCAGGGCGGAGGCCCCCGGACGGCGCCGCAGGCCTCGGGGAAGGCGCCGCGGCGTCTGGGAGCTGAAATCGCGTGGCCCCTGCGGGTTCCGTGTGAACCCGGAGGCCCGCCTCCCCCGGCGCCCCCGCAGCCTGCGGCCCGGCGCTCGAGAAGCGGGGACCGCGGACGGTGTCCGTCTGCACGGGCCTCGGTGGGCGACGGTCGGCGGCTCAGGGTCGGAGCAGACCTCCTCTCGGGCGGCTCACGCTGGCAGCGCGCCACCCCGTCCCTAGGTCGCAAACACCAGGAAGGACACGGCGTTCAGGTGGCTGAAGGACGACGTGCTCTACGAGACCGAGCGCCCGCCCGACTTGGAGGGGGGCGTCTGCGAGCTGCTGATCCCCAAGGTGCGTCCTGCCCCGCCCGCCTCGCGCCCCCCCGCCCGCGGCCCGCGGAGAGGCCGCGTCCGTCCGCGGGTGTCGCGCTTTGCGCCGCGGCGTGCCGGCCCCACGCGCGCCGTTTCCTTGCAGCTGTCCAAGAAGGACCAGGGCGAGTACAAGGCGACCCTGAAGGACGAGCGCGGCCAGGACCTGACTGTGCTGGAGATCGGGGGCCCAGGTAGACGGAGACCTCCTCTGTGCCCTGAGGGGACCGTGTCGCGGGCGGGGCGCCGTGTGGCGCGGACAGCCCGCGCCGGACCTGGCGGCCGGCGTTCCTCCAGCGGAGGCCCCGCGGAGGGCCCGGAGCGGCGCTTCGGGGCCTTCCGAGCCGTCTGGGCGTTGGAGGAAGCCGCGGGCGGGACCCGGGGTTTCCGCGAAACGCGCGCCGGCCCGTCCCACGCGGTGCCAGCGGCTGGAACGGCGAAGACGTGGCCGAGTCAAACGTCCAGCGAGCCCTACGTCGCACGGCGCGTTCCGTTCCCCGTTTTCAAGGGAACAGACGAGAAAGGCCGCGGCGCGGGTGTTCGGTTCCCGAACGGCGGCCGCGAGGTCCCGCGCCGGGGTCAGCGAACGTGCGGGCGCGGCGTCGGACAAACGACGCCGGGCGGTGACGGCGCGTCCCCTTCTGCCTTGCAGTGTACGACGACATGATCCTGGCCATGAGCCGGGTGTGCGGTGAGTGCCCGCCTCTGGTTTGCGCGTTGTCCCGGGCTCGCGGGTCAGTGTGTCCGGGTGGGGGGGGTGCACGGGTGGCCCCGCAGTGCGCAGGCCAGGCCCGGGGCGGGGCCGCGTCCGATGGCCTCGGAGATGTTGCGAAGGGGTCGCCGCGTCCCGGGCGGAACGCGTTTGGCTTTAACAGCAGCAACGGCGGCGGCCCGGGGCGGGCTTCCTGCCGCGTGCGGGCCGGCTGGGGTGACGGCGCCGGACGCCACGGCTCGCGGCGCCTTCGTGACGAGCGAGCGGCGCGGCCACTGCCCTCGTCTTGTGTCCCCACCGGCCCCTGCCCCAGACCACACCTGGGTCAGACCAGCGGTTCCGCCTCGCGGGCCCCAAGCGCCTCCGCACTTCGCGAGCGTCTTCCCCGCCCGGGGTCTCCCCCGCCTCCCCTCCCGGCTCGCTCGCCCCTCCTGGGCCGCTCCCGCCTCCGCGTCGCCTCCCTTCCCCCCTCCGCTGGCTTCCTCGGCGCAGGCCGTCACCGGTCACACGGGCTCCGCGGGGTCCCAGGGCCGCGCCCCATGCTCCCCGCCTCTCGGCGACCGGGGGCGGTGATGGTTCCTTTTCAAAGGTCCCGTGTCCCGCCCGCCCAGCGCCGAGCGTGACAGCCTTTCAGGTCGTTCCGCGTGGCGCGCGGGGCCCGCGGCCGGGTCTGAGCGCGCCCGCCCTCTGCAGGAGCGTCCGCGTCCCCGCTGAAGGTCCTCTGCACCCCGGAGGGCATCAGGCTGCAGTGCTCCCTGAAGTACTACACGGACGAGATGCGGGTGAACTGGTACCACAGGTGGGTGCGCGGTCCGGGCGGCCCAGCGCGGACGGGGTGGTGCCGGGGGGCCCGGGAGAGGACGGCAGCGACGTGTCGCCCCGTCTCGGTCTGGCCAGGGCGGCTCTGCCGGTGGCACGCGTGGCCCCGGCACCCCGCAGGGAGCCAGGGGAGGGGGTCCGGGGGCCGCGCCCGCATCGTCCCAGTCGCCGGTCGCCCAGTGGGTTGCGTAAACCCAGCTCCCCCGCGCCCGGGTGGTCCTCAGTGGGGTCCGTGTGCCGGCACCTCAGGCCCCTCCTCACGCAGCCGCTGGTGCCCGCGTCAGGCCCTCCAAGGCCGGGGACAGGCGCGCGCCACGGTCAGGTATCCCCGAGCGTCCCGGCGCGTCGGTGGCCGTGCCCGGGCGGCGCCCGGCTCCCCCCCACGCCTCGCCGGCTGTGCGTGCCCCGGCGGGCGTGTCCACGCGTAGGCTCAGGGGCACGTCGTGTCTCGGGGCGTCCGTGCTCGGCGTCTGAGCTCCCTCCGCTGGGCGGTCACGGTCCCCACGGAGGGCCCTGTCCGGGCGGGTCGGGCGGCGTCTGTTCACGAAGGCTCCGGGGGCAGCGGCCTCAGACGGCGGCTCGGGCGCTCTCGGGACCTGGTTTCCAGACAGACGGGCAGAGCGAAGTTTCCAGCCGGGCGGATCCTCCCCCGCAGAGGGGACACGGTCCCCGCCCTCGCCACGCTCCTGCCGGTGGCCGAGCATCGTGCCACGGGGCGTCGTGTGCGGCGGGGACGTGTGCCCGGAGCCCCTCGCGCTCGCGCCCGCTCCGTGGACCTTCCCTGCCCCCGCCTCGGCACGCCAGGCTGGCCGCAGCCCCGCGTGGACACGCACGGGCGCGTGGCAGAGGCGGCCGTGTTCACGGGGCACACGCGTCACGTGCGGGCGGGCGTGGCGCACACCGACACGCGGCCGCGCTCGACACCCGCATGTCACAGCGGCGCTGAGGGTGGCACTCCCGTAGCTGACGCGTGCCATCCCGACACGCGCACCGTCGCGGCGTGACACGGCGCCCGCGCCCCAGACCGTGCGTGAATGCGCACCCCGCCCTACGTCCTGTCGCTACCGCGTGACACCGCCAGGATCCGTCGTCCTGGGTGGTAACGACTGGGAGCCGGAGCCGGGTGCGAAAGCGCATCTGCCTCGTGGCGCGACGGCCACGCAGCAGCGCCCGCCAGGCCCGGGCGGTCCTCGCTGTGGGCCGGTCCTGCGGGGCGGAGGGCGCGGAGGCAGGGACGGCGACGGGGGCTGGGAGCCCCTCTCCACGCGAACCCGAGGCGGCGGGGCTGCCGGCGCCCGGAGAGCCCATGGGGCAGGTGGGACCCCCCGCCCGGCGGGCGTGGAGCCCGAAGCCTGTTCCTCTCTCCCCCCAAGAGACGCGAAGGTGGCCTCGGGCGAGCACATGCGGGCGGGGGGCAGCGAGGAGGCGGCCTGGCTGCAGATCTGCGAGCCGACCGAGCGCGACAAGGGCAAGTACACCTTCGAGCTCTGCGACGGCGCCGAGGGCCACCAGCGCACGCTCGACCTGTCGGGCGCAGGTGAGGCGGCCCCGGTCCGCGCCGCGGCGTCCAGTCCCGGGGGAGCATGCGGGGGGGGGCGGCGCGAGTCGCGACTTTCGTTCCGAGAAAGTGACTCCGGGAAGTCGTTCGTCGGGAGCGAGCGGCGGGGGCGGCCGCGCCGGCACCGCTAACGGCCACACCGTCTCCTTGCAGAGTTCGACGAGGCGCTGGCCGAGTTCCAGAAGCTCAAGTGAGCGTCGCGCGCCCGGGCGCCCGGGGGCGGGGCGGGGGGACCCGCGGAGCCGCAGCCGCGTTGGCGGGGGCGGGGGGGGGCAGGGGATGTCCGCGGGCGCCCGGGCGCCCGGAGGCCTGCGACCGGCCTGGGAGGCGGGGGGAGGGTGGCCGTGTGCGCCGCTCCACACGGGGACGGGCCGCCTCCCTCCGGTCGCGAGTGCGTGGGGGTCGCCTTCCGGACGCCGCGTCTCGGACGTGGTTGCCGTCACGGCGATGTGTCACTCGGGGACGGGGACGCTGTGCATCCAGGGTCTCTCAGGCTTCGTCCCTTCAGGGAGCTTTGAGGTCCGCAGTCCAAGCGGGGGAGGTTGTGGGGGTTCCCTCCCCCGGCCCCCTCAGCGCCCCCGGCAGGCGGCACATCTTTACGGCTGAAGAAGCCACGTTGACGCGTCCTCACCGACCGGCGTCGACGCGGGGTCGCTCTCGTAGGTTCTCTGGGTTGGACGAGCGCGTCGGGGCACGCGTCCCCCGTCATAGTGTCACGTGGAGCGGCTTGGCCGCCCTAAACCCCCTGCGCTCCCCCCACGCACCCCCCTGCCCGCCCCAGCCACCGACCTCTCAGCTGTCCCCGTAGTCGGCCTCGTCCAGAGCGGCGCGGACTTGGGGTCGCGCCGCACGTGGCCTTTCCGGCGCGTTCCCGCAGCGAGTCACGCGCGGCCGAGCTTCCCCGGCCCTCGCACGGCCGACGGTGCCGGACAACGTCGCGCTGCGCGGGGCGGCCTTTTAGGAACCACTTTGGGTTTGTCCGTGCGTCTGAGATTTAGAAACATCCAGAACCGAGCGGCTGTGGGCCTGCTCCGGGCTCTTCCGTAAACACCCGCTGAGCGGGTGGTAGGACGAGTCAGAAACGGACGTTTTCAAAAACCCCCGGGACGTGGGGCAGGAGGAAACGCCTCGGCCTCTTCTCTGCGGTCCCAGCAGCGGAGAGACGGGTCCCCCCAGGGGAAGCGCGGCGTGTCCTCGAGGGTGAAGGGCGGGCACCCCGTCCCCCGGCTCCGCCCGTCCCCCGGTCCCTTCTCCACTACTCACCCTCCCTCTCTGCCCCTTCGACCCGCAGGGCGGCGGCGTTCGCGGAGAAAAGTAAGTGCGTGTGGGCCGGGGCCGGGCCCGGTTACCGCCGGGGAGGCGGGGGGCCCGCGCTCGGTGGGGCCTTCGTCTAGTTCCGTGACACACGGCGAAGCGTCTCCCCGCGCGCCGCCCTCCTGCCCCCGGGAAGGGCTTTCGGCGTCGTCACACGCAGGAGACTTTGCAAGGCCCGGGCCACACGGCGCCCTGCGGACACTTCCGCCCCCAGCGCCGGGCCGGGATCCCGGGCCGGCCCCGTGCGCCTCCCCACGCCCTGTGTCCCTCCACGGTGGCCCGAGCCTCGTCCGCCCCCTCCCCGCCCCCGGCGTGCCCGTTGCTCCTCGCTCGGCGCGGCCAGCCCTGCAGGGCGGTCCTGGCGGCGGCTCCTCACCGGGTCGCTCTGTGTTCCAGACCGCGGCAAGGTGGTGGGCGGCCTGCCCGACGTGGTGACCATAATGGAAGGCAAGGTCAGAGCGGCGGGACGCGGGACGCGGGGGGCGCGGGCTCTGCCGTGCCGCAGCCCCGAGCAGGCCGAGCCCCGGGGCCGCAGGGGGGGGGCGGCCGCCCAGGTCAGCGCCGTCCCCTCTGTGGCCCCCAGACCCTGAACCTGGCGTGCACGGTGTGCGGCGACCCCACCCCCGAGGTGACGTGGTTCAAGAACGACAAGGACATCGAGCTGGGCGAGCACTTCTCCGTGCAGGTGCAGCAGGGCACGCACGTCAGCGTGACCATCAAGGGCGTCCGCGCCGAGGACTCGGGCAAGTACAGCCTCAGCGTCAGGAACAAGCACGGCGGCGAGAAGATCGACGTCACCGTCAGCGTGTACAAGCTCGGGGAGGAGACGCCGGCCGCCGGCCCGCCCCGCCAGGCCGCGCCGCAGCGCCTCCCCGCCGCCGAGTAGGCGCCGCCACCCCCTCCGCGCCCGCCCCCGCGGGCTGTCCCTGCGGCCTCGGCGGCCTCGGCGCGTGTCCGTGTAGGGGCGGGGGCCGCGTGCTCGTGGGCGGCTGACCCGGGCGCTGACGCCCGCTGGGGGAGCCACGGGAGCCGGGGCGACCGAGCGACTCTGTTTCCCCCAATAAAACCGTGACGTGCGGCCTGCGTGGTTGTGTCCCGGGGCCGCCGACTGCGTTCGCCGCCTCCCCTGGGTGACGGCGGGTCACGCGCAGGTGCCCGCCGGTCGCTTGACCATCCAAGGACCGGCCGGGGCCCTCCCGGCGTGGCGGCCGGCGACAGGCCTGGCCGGGCGAGGTGGCCACGAGGCACAGCTCCCGAGAGAAAAGGGGGTCACAGGGGCTAAGCCATCACCCTGCCCTGGACCCGCAACTCGCGAGGGGAAACGGCGTGCGCAGGGGGACGGCCCCGTTCCGGCCAGGGGCGTCCGTCGCCGGCAGGGATGGAACGGACGAAGGGAACCGCGTCTGAACGGTCACGGCGGGGGGAGAGCCCCACGCGGCGGGCGGGCCGCG
This sequence comes from Cynopterus sphinx, assembly GCA_030015415.1. Classification (NCBI taxonomy): domain Eukaryota; kingdom Metazoa; phylum Chordata; class Mammalia; order Chiroptera; family Pteropodidae; genus Cynopterus; species Cynopterus sphinx. The sequence continues at coordinate 471,667 of CM057381.1, forward strand.
GGCCCGGGAGGCCGCGGCGTCCTCCGTGCTCGGCCCGTGTGTGCCGAGGGGGCACCGCCGGGCTCCGGCTTCAGCGGTTGTTCTGTTCGGCCATCGCGGTCCCCGGGAAGGGCGGAGCGGCCTTGAGCTTCCTCAGTCGAGCAGGATTTTCGTAGATTTTCTGTTTAGAGCAGTTTCAGGTCCAGAGCGAAGCGGAGGGGGAGGTGCAGGGAGCGCCCACCCCCTGCCCCCCGCCCCCAGGGTCACCCCGCCCGAGGGCACGTTTGCGGCTGGCGCCCCTGCCCTGCCCGTCGCCGTCCCCAGGGTCGCGGTGGGGGGGGCACCCTCTGTGGTGTGGACAAACGAGCACGGACCCGTGTCCACGTCGCGGCGTCACCCGGGCCGTCTCGCTGCCCCCGCACCCCGCGCTCTGCCTGTCCCCCCCCGACCCCGATGACCTTTTACTGTCTCCAGAGTCTCCACTTGTGACGTTTGTGAAAATGAGTTTTGTTTCCGAGCGACCTCGGACGTGCCCACCCCCCCTCACGCGGCGGCTCCGGGGACAAGGCACGTCCGAGGGCGGCAGCGGGGGCGCAGCGGGGCGCGGGTTCCACTCCTGCAGGGCGACACGGAGCGGGGACCGATGGCCGGGTACATGGGGTGGGCACCTTCCCGCCTTGCGTCCCGTGGGGCGAGGCGCCTGCCACACGCTGTCAGGCCGCGCGCCCCGGTCCCTGGTGTCCTCGTCCGCCTCCTGCTCTTCGGACGCGAAGGTCCGTGTGCAGCGGACGTAGCCGCGGGGCGGGGGCCGCACCCCCTCCGGCCCCCAGGCCCTGCCGTCTCTAGGGGACAGGGCGTCGCGGGTCCTCGCGTCTCAGGGTGACGCAACGGCGGGCGCAGGCACGAGGCCAGGAACGGGGTTTAGGAACCGTCGCCGGAGGGAGAGCGTCCGGCAAGGCCAGCGCTCGGTGCCGTCGGTGCCATCGGCGCCATCCGCGTCCTGGGCCGGCCCTGCCCCGCGAAGGCTCGGTCCTGGGAACGGCCGGGCCACCCGATCCGGCCAGTGGGTGGCAGCCTCGCTCCACGCTGCCCGCCAGGGCTGGGCGGGTGGGGAGGGGCCTGCTCTGTGGGGTTCAGACTTTCCACCCGAGTCCGGCGCCTCCTCCAGCCCCCGCGGCCCCGTCCGGTGTGTGTGTGTGTGGGGGGGGGCGGGGAACGCACCCCGCTCCGGCGGGCAGCACGGCTGGTGTCCCTGGGCGTCGGGGTGCGCTCGGCCGTGAGGGACCGGGGCGCGGGGGGAGGAGGAGACCAGCGCTGCCGGGTCCGCTCCCCGCGCGGTGGGGAATAAGACGCTCCCCTCTGTGTCAGTTTAAGTCGGTTTTCGAGAAACGGCTCTTTCCGAGGTGGCATTTACGCGAGATGAAGGATTCGAAGGCGTTGTGCGTGAACGACGCGTGACGGGGGTCCCCACGCCCGGCCCCCTGGGCGGGCGTCGTGGGTTCATCCTGCTGCCGGCGGCGGGTGACACTGCCGTGAGGCGGCCCCCAGCACAGCCGCAGACCCCGCTGCCGGTCTCGGGCGCGCGGGTGCTCCCCAGGGGCGCGGTGGGGTCGCCGAGGAGACCGTGTGGGATTCGGCTGATGTCCCCGCTGCTGGCCGAAGGGACCGGACCGCAGGGGTCCGGGGTGCCCCCTGCCGTGAGCTCCCGCCGCCGCGCCTCACCTACCCGCCTGCCCTTCGCGCCTGCCGACCCCCCGTCCCGTGCTGTGCGGGGGTCTCAGCGCCTGGCCCGGCTCACTCCCCGAGCTCACCCTGTAGTCCCTCCCGCCCCGGAAAGTCCCGCATCGGCCACATGGGTTCAACCCAGGTCCCGGGGGAGCACGGCCGGGCCGCACCGTCGGCCCTCACTGCCCCGGTCTGCCCGACGGACAGTGGGGGCCGTTCAAACGCAGGGCGCCTGTCCCCGCCCTGGCTGGGGAGGGGGACGGCCGCCTCCTGCCAGGGTTCGGGGCAGACGACGGCTTCTGCAGCGCGTGGTCCGCTTGCTCGCCAGCGTGGTGGGACCGTCACGATGAGGCGGGGGAGGGCTCGGAGACGGGGACACGGCCCTCGGGACGGGTCCGAAGCTCTGGAGGGGGTGACGGAGCCGGATCTAACCCTCGCACGAGGTTTCAGGCCCGCCCGGCCCGGGAGGGGTGTCGGAGGGCACACGGGCACCCAGCAGCCTGCGGGCGGGGGCGGTGCTGACCAGGCGGAGGCCCCTGGGGGCGCGAGCACGTGCGGGGCGCCGGGGGCAGCGGCGACGGCTCGGTGGGGACAGACGGTGGCGCAGAGCCGAGGCCCCGGCCTGTGGGAGGTCCCCAGGGGGCTGCTTCAGAGAGAGGAGAAGCGCGAACGCCCCCAGGGTTCAAACGAGGGAACAGCCTGACGGCTCCCTCTGTCGCGGCCGCTTCATTCGTTCATTTGCTTTAAACTTTTCAAAAACACATCGACTCCGTCTCCCGTCTCGGTGTAAACGTCACAGACAGTCGGGTTCGGCGGGCGGCTGCGGAGCCCGGCGTGTGTTGCTGTTAGGTCCCCCGAGGGCGAGGGGACCCGAGAAGATCCTGCGATCGGTGGCTCTGCCTAGACCAAGGCGACTTTCCCACGTCCGAGCTGCGAAGGGCAGGCCCTGGCTGTCGGGTTCGGGTCGTGTGACAGCGAGGCAGACGTCATCGGGGGGACGCGGACGGGGGCCGCTCTGCCGGGGCTGACGGCCGTTCTTGCAGCTTCTGGGCAGAACACGAGGCTCTCGGGATCGAACTCCGAGCTGGTCCCGGCAGAGGAGCAAGTGCCGCTGCGGGGGCCGACTTTGGGTTCTGACCGGGCCGCAGAGCGTTCGGGGCACCGGGTTCCTGTCCTCCCCGCCCCGTGCCCGGACGCCGGGCTGCGCGCGGTCCCCATGGGGTGCGAGGGGGCTTCGTGTCCCCGCCCGGTGGCCGAGGCGTGTTTTCAGGGCGGATTTAGGGGCCGCAGGAGGCTCCCCGGGGAGGCGCCGTGAGGTTTGCCCAACGTCCTGTTTTTCCTTCTTCCCCTGAGTTACCTCGTGTCTGGCTCCGACGGTTAAGCTTTTCGGCCTGGGGTTTTGCATGCGGACGGGCAAGGCCTCTCCGCCAGGCATGTCTCACGATCCGTGTCCCCAAACCTCAAAACCTCGCTGGAAAAAACGACGAAAGCCTTTGTGGTTGGCGCACTGAGCTGGGAGGAGGTAGAGCGTCGGTCCCGCAAGTTACTGAGAAAAGCTTTTAAAACCCCAAACTCGGAATAACGGAAAGTGGCATCAAACGCACAAACGTTCTGCTGCAGGGAGGCGGTCCGGTGTCCCACTGTGAACCTGTCAGGAAGAGGGACTGGAAAACCGTCCTCACAATCCCGCCCCGCTCTGGAGGCTGCGGTGGCCGCCTCCGCTTTAGTCTGGACGCGGGGAGTCGAGACGCACGGAGGCGTTTACGCGGGCGTGGGACCCGCCGGGCGGCGGACCTTCGCCCGGGGACGCCTCCGGCACACGCTCCGCCTGTGTGAGGGTGTCCGGGACGTGCTCGGCAGAGGCCCACGCGCCTGGGTCGCGACCTTTGATGCACGTTGGGGACCCACCGCCCCGTCCCCCCTCCCTGGGCACCCCGAGCTCGCCGTGGGGCGGTTAGGGGCGCATCCGAGCTTCCTGCGTGCTTCATCCTCGTTTTCTGGGCCACGCGGCGATCGCTCGGCCTCTGGACGTACATCAAACGTCCGCCCCCTTCAGCAGGGGCTTCTTCACGGCCGCGGTATCCTCGGGCTCCGAGACGTGGCTGCCACCAGCGCGCCCGCCGACGGCCGGGCCAGAGGGTCGCCGAGGCGCAGGGCGGGCACCAGCGCGTGAGGCGGTCCCGAAGGGGAGGGATTCGGACGCGTTTCTGCAAAACGGAAACGCTCTCGCCGTCGGATCGTGGAACTGAGACACTTTCATCAAAACCTGTCCACTACATCCCGGCGCCCCCGACGCCCACGGGGTCGACCTCGTTTCTCTGCAGGAAGGCGTCGTCTGGGCCACACTCCGGGTCACGCGGCCAGTCGCCGACGGTGCCCCCCCCCGATGCCACTTGACCACGACGCGACGCCACTCCGCCCGCGCACGCGGCCAGGCTGGGCCGGTTGGGCTCGGCTTCGCTGCGGCGGCTTCTGCTCTGTCGCGACCCCTTCCCTGATGGAGGGCTCAGCCGCACGGCCCTTTGCAGCCGGCGATGCGAGCGGCTGTGACGAAGGGCCCAGGGGGCTAGGGGCGATGGGCGAGCCTCCCCGGCCTCTCGTCCCCGATCCCGGGAGCCGGGACGAGGTCCGAGCGGGTGGGGCTTTCGCTAGGGAAGGTCGGGGCAGAGGCGGACGCTCTGACAGCGCCACGTCAGCCCATTACGGGGCCGCGGCCCTTTAACCACGGGCCCCGAGGGACTTCGATTTCAAACGATGAGACGCCCGGCGCGCGCGGAGCCGAGCGCTTCCTGTTTCTCTCGCGCGAGAGGAAAGCACGGACGGTGCTGGTTGTTGGAAACCAGACCCGGACGGCTCGCGTCCTCTCTGCTTCCGTGTCCGACGTGGAAGCTCACGTCACATTCCGTAGACATTTCAGAACAGCCGCTTCTGTTGTGGAAACACCACAGTGCAGGCATTTTGAACCCCTCTGGCCAGGTGACTTGTTGATCTTCTCGGAACAGAACGTCGATCCGAGACGTCGAAGGCGGGAACGTTCACAGCAGCCCCCGTCCCTTTCCTTTTCGAAGTCGGCTCATTTTCAGAAAGAGGGAAGTTAGACTTCGGCGTTGGAAGACAGGTTTTTGAGGGACAGGCCGGCACCGGGACGTCGGGGACGAGCCTCCCCCCACGTGCACCGAGAGCCCGGAGCGTCTGTCGTGCACAGCACAGACCGTGAACGCGCGTCCGACGTCTCCGACGACGAACGAGAGTGTGTTCTAACGGAACGAACTGGAAAGAGCAGCTCCCGCCACCCCTCCAGGCGCAGCGCAGCCGGGTCCCCTCCCCGTGGGGGACTGATAACTCTAATCCCTTCCCCGCCACGAGACACAGGCCACGACGCAGAGCGGCAACGCAATCGACCGAAATGTGCATTTGCAGATACATAAATCTAAGGAATCCCGATCTACGATTTCAAAGCAGCCAAATCCTCCTCGTCCCCCAGCGTGGGTAAGTGAGGATTTTTCTCTGTTTCATGTGCTGCGCTGATAAGAAGCTGAGTCGGAACCTAATCCCTCGCACGGGACAAAGGACCGTGGCGGCGGCGGCGGCTCCGTCGGCAGGGCGGTTCCCTTCTCGGGCCTGCGGTGTCAGTCAGCATCTGGGACGCAGATTTCCACAAGGGCTCAGCCCCCGTCGTCGCCCTTTCCGTCGCCTTCCAGAACCTCTGAAGCTGCGAGAGGATTTCTCTGTGAGGGCTCGGGAGTTTGGAAAGGGAAGAGAGCGAGCTGTTGGCTCCGCGCGGGGTCCGCGATGTGAACGGGCCACACGGTTCGACGACGCACCCAGCGGGCTTGGGAACCTCTGCGGGGGGCTGGGCCGCCTGCCTGAGTCGCCCGGGGCACGGCCCGACCCCGCCTCGCGCTGGCGTTGTCTGCGCCTGTGGCCCGTCCTCTGTCTCCCTGTCCCGTCTTCCGGGGGGGATGGGCGTGGCGCGAGGAGTGCGTCCACTCTAATGGGGACCCTCGGATCCGGTGAGGACACACGCACGACCTTCCCACAGAATCATCTGGAACTCGTTTCCCTTCCCGAGTGTGAGGTTCGCACACACGGCACGCTCCCCTCCGGGGTCCGCGTGGCCTCGACGCGCAGAATCCGCGTCCTCCGCGGGCAGGGACGGCCCGAGAGGACGCGCCTTGGGGGGGGCGGACACAGGCGTGACGGCTAGTGCCGCGCGTCGTTTCGCTGGCTGCGGGGCCCAGGGTCTGCCCAGACGCGAGTCTGGGTGCCGCGCGGGCCGGCTTTGCCCCGGGGAGTGCACTGTGGTCTTCACTCGCTCAGCTCGAACGAAGGATCACGGGGCCACAGGACGGGGTCAGGGACGCGGCTGTACGCCCGCGGACCTGTTCGAGTGAAGGGAGGACGTGCGACGTGACGTTCCCCTCTGGACGGCCCGGGACGCTGTCAGCTCGACGCGCCGGGTCCCCGCTCGGTGTCCGTTTACCTCGTGAGTCGCGGCTTTGAGGAGCCTGGCCGTGCGGCAGCCGCTCCCGGACCCTCTCGCAAGTGCTCCCCGACCCGCCCGCCTGTCCCTGCTGCTGTCGGTCTGCGGGGTCACCCACGAACTCGGGGCGCAGGTCATTCGTTGGGTGGATGCGAGTCTCCTCTCCACTTCTGCTGCCCCCCCCTGTAGCATGTACGTCTTCTGACTGGTGGGGGTTTTTATGCCCACGTAGTCCCGCTGCCAACTGTCCTTCGTGACGCGCGTTTGCATCGCCCGGACAGTCTGGCTGCTTCAGTGTTTCCTGGCGCCTCCTCCGCCAGCTCCCGCGGTTAAGACGCGTGGTAAGAGCGGTTCGCACGCCCGGCCACGCAGCAGGTGCCTCTTTGTGACCCGGCAGGGCAAGCGGGTTTTCCTGTTCATCCACCCTTTTCCTCGTTTCCTTCCCAGGACGGCTCTACCTGCGGCCGACGCGGACGGTCGTCAGAAGCGGGCGGCAGCCTGCCACGGCCGCCACCGTCTCCCGTGCCCCCGGCACTGTCCCCGTTACCGCCTCAGTGCATCGCGACCGGACGGGAGGCAGAGTCCCCGCGCCGAGATTTCCCGCACGAAAGCAGCAAACAGGAATGCAGGGGGCGGCAAGCGGGGTTAGATTCCTAAAAACGAACGAGCGTGACCACGGGGACAAGGGGCGGCCCGAAGCGTCCGGGGTTTTGCGTTGTTTCCCAGTTAACGGGGCGTCCGCGGCCGGACGTGTGGCCTGAGAGCAGTGGGACGCGTCCTGGGCAGGGAACAGTCACGTCCTGCACGTGGGTTAGCGGGTCCTTCGCCGTCGGTGCTTCCCGACGGGTCCGGACTGCAGGGAGCAGGAGGGGACAGCAGGAGCAGCCGAGGATGGGTGACCGCCCGCCGGGGAGGTCGGCAGCTGCTCCCCGGGGGGGTCTGAGAGGAAAGGTCCGGTCTCCGAGGCGGGCCCGGCGCGTGCACTTCAGAACCACCCCGCGACGACCGTGCCGTCTGCTCCTGCGCCGGGCACGCAGGGGACACGCGACACGGCGGCCAGGCCAGTCCCCGCAGGCGGGGGCCAGCTCAGGAGCGGGCGGGCGGCGGCATCCGCCGTCCCCGTCTCGCACTTCGCACTGGCGGACCCGGAACACCCCAGTCGCCTTGCTGGGGTTCTGCTCGGCGTCCTCTGTGTCCGTGCGCCATGGGTGGGGACAGAGAAAGCCAGCGCAGCCGCGACGGGGAAGACTGCGGCTTCCTCAGAGAACGCGGGCGGGAGCGGCCTCCGTGCCCGCCAGCCCGCTGTGAGCGCGCGTCGGCGGCAGGACGTGCTCGCGGGGCCCGTCGCGGCGATCGTGACGGCGGCCGGGCCGGGTGACGGAGAAAGGACGTGGTTTCTGTGCACAGGGCGCCCGTCAGCCCTGTGAAGGCCGGAACGGACATGGACGGCCCCGGAGGACATCAGGTGACAAGGCCGTCCCCGAGGGACAGACGCGGCCTGGTCCCGTCGTGGGAGCGGACGGCGGGGGACGGTGCCGGCGGGCGGGGGTGGTTCCGTTGTTCGGTAGCGGTGCCGCTTCCGTCACGCGGGGTAAGCCGATGCGGGGCCGCTGCCTGAGCGGGGCCTGAGGCGACGTCACGCGAGACACCTGCTGGGGGGTCTCGAGTTAGGTGCGCGTCTGGTTGAACTCGTCGCGGACCTGTCTCTGGACTCTTCTCTCGGACCCTCCGGGGTGAAGGCGCAAGCGCAGCTGCGGAGGGGCTTCGAGACGGACGTGAGGCCGGCGGGGACATGGCGACACGTGCGCGTGCAGACGAGTCAGGAGTCCGTTTTGTGGGGCCCTTCGTGGACGCGTGTCACCCACACCTCCTGGGGGCTCCCCCCTCCGGAGCCGAGGACTTAGTGTGGGGCCGGGCGGGTGGCACGTGCCCAGGCCCCCGGCTGAGGGGCGGGGACAGAAGCGCAGGCTCGCGGGTGCCCCGCTGGCTGTCGTCCCGGGAGCACCGGTGCCTGGCCGCCGGCTCTCCGTCGTCTCGTCTTTTCTCTTCTTTGACAATCTGGAGGCTCCCTCGACTCGCACGGCTTAAACCGGTTTCGTTTCCCTGGGCCACGGAAGCGAGGAGAGAGAATTTTGGCCGGAAAGTGCCAGGAACTGGAATACGCAAATGTGGAAGTGCGAGGCGCGTGCGCGACTCTAAGACGGACGAGCTATAAATAGTGAAAACCTCCGCGAGCCTGGTTGCTGTAGCAACGAGGGGTTTCTTCAGCGTCTCCATCTTCCCCCTGGACTCGGGGGCAGTGGCGCTCCCGGAGCGTTTTCCAGCCGCGGAGGTGACCGACCCCCCACGCCCGCGCAGGCCGCCGCGCCCACAGGTCTGCGCGTGGCACGTGGGCCCCGCCGTGTGCGGGGACTCGTGTTAGTGTGTACGGGGCGGCCGGGCGCACGGGGTCTAACGCTCAGTCTGCCCGGGAGGAGCAAAGAGGGAAATTCTGCACGAGGACACCACAGGACGGTCTCTCAGAGCGACCTCTACCCGACCCGGGGCACGGGGACAAAGGTAAACTGAGAGAAACCCGGGGAAAAGCATGGAGAGCGTCCTCGAACGCCGGGAAGTCGGAGCCGTGTGAGGCGTCGGCGGGCGTCCTGCTCTGCTGCCAACACCTAAGGTTCCCGACGAAGGTGCCCGAGTTGCTAGAAAAGGAGGTGGCCGGCGCCGCCCCCGCCCCCGCACTCCGGGGCTGCCACGGGCTCGCTGCTGCGTCCTCACGGGGCTGCGTGTGCGCCACGTGCCGCACGAGCCGGCCGGTGCTCGGCTGCCGAGGTGAGCCCAGTCCCCAGGGCCCCGGGCCCCCGCCCGCCCTCACCCCGGCTCCGTCCAGCATGGCAGCCGGGCCCGTGGGCGCCGCCATTCGCAGAAGTCCCAGCAGCGCAGCTGGTACCGTTTAACCTCGAGACCAGAGCAGATCCCGGTGTCACCGCCCGTGTTCCCTCGGGGAGACTGGCCTGGGCGGGGGGAGATCGGCGAACGCCACCGACGGGCAGCCCTTGCGCTTCAACGCCCTGTCACCCACACAGACCGGGGCACGGAGCCCAACATCACGGGCTGACCCTCAGGCCACGCTGGGCCAGACACGGCCGCTTCCGATCCTAAGGAACAAGGGCAGAGGGCCACGGAGGTGTCCACCACGCAAGGGAGCCCAGGACGCCAGACCGCGACGGCCCCGCGACGAGCCTGCGACACTGACGGCCTCCGCCCGCCCTGGGCGCGGGCGGGGACCGGGGCCCGGCAGACCTGAGCCGTGCCGCATGTCGGGGACCCAGCAAACCCTCAGCCTTGCCACGTGCCTCAGCTCACGCCGCTGCCTCGTGCCCCGCATCCGACTCTCCGAAGCCCTTTAACTTACCAGAAACTTCTCAGGACCTCGCAGGTGGCTTCGGTGCGTTGGGCCTCCCTGCTGCGTGGGTGGGCAGTGGGAGCCGCAGGCCGGCCCCTGGGGCCTTTTCCTTTGCCTCCGGCGGTGCCGCGGGACCGTCTCCATCCCACACACGGCACAGCGGACCCTGGCGCCTCCGGGGCCCGCACGCCCTGGGCCCGAAACGCAGCGCCCAGGCCCGCGGGCTTCAGACGGTGGAGCTGGTCGGTGGGGCCGGATCCCAGACCCTCGGCTTCTACTGGACACAGGGGGTTAGAGGGGAGGTTCGTTTCCGATTCGGAGTGTCCTGGCTCCCGACAGACGTCCCCGTCCCAGTAAGAGAGAAAAGACCGCCCGGGCCCCCACGAAGAACGGGCGCGTGTCCGGGCGTCCTGTTCCCGGGCCCCAGGCGCGTCTGGACAGATGCGCTGATTTCCCGTGGCCGAGGGCAGCGGCGGGCTCCGGGTCGTAAACAGACGGCCGTCCCGGGAGGAGAGGCGCACGCCCGAGCACGGAGGCCGGGCGCGGGTGGGACGCCACGCGAGACGCCGCGCGGCGCTCTGCACGCACGGCTGACCCGCCGGCGGGGGACGCCCCGCTGTCTGCGGGAGAGGGGCCTAGACACGCCGCTCGATTTTACAAAGAGGCACGTAAACGCGTGTGTCCGTTCAAACTCAGGCCGGGGGCGAGCTGCAGAGAATCCTGAAGGGACGGACCGAGCCGTGAGCTCAGAGAGCAGGGGCGGGGTTCCCCATGTTGCCCCAGAACCTCCGGCGTCCGACGACCTCTGTGTCTGCCTCAAGAGCCGCCATTGATCCATCAGGAGAAGCGATCGGCAATCGATCCCTCATTGATCCCCACACTCCGTGAAGCAGGACTTCTGTAGACTCCTGAGACCGGGCTGGGGACACCCGAGGAGATGAGGATCGGGGAGCGTGGGGGCCGCGAGCAGGGGCTGGCGCCGACACCTCCCTTCGGGTGTTCCGCCTCCGTCGTGCCACGCTTCACTGCGACGCGACTTTAAAGGCCGCGAAAAGCTACAATCGCAGGAAAAGGGGACCACGCGCCCTCAGCCGGTTCGGATCGCCTTCCCCCCTCCTCACGCACACACGCGTACACATGTATTCACACGCATGCACGCACACACACGCACACTCACACACATGCACGTGCGCGCACACACGCGCACAGGCACAGACGCACACACTTACACACAAACAAGCACACACTCACATACACTCGTGTGTACACCCGCGTGCACACCCGCACTCACAGGTGCACACATGCACGCGCACACACACGCATTCACACACACATGCACGCGCACACACGCACGCACAGACATACACACACGCACACACTTACACACAGACAAGCACACACTCACATACACTCGTGTGTACACCGCGTGCACACCCGCACTCACAGGTGCACACACGCACACTCACACACGCGCACACGCACACACACGTGAACCTTCAGCTCACGGTGCGCCTGTGCAGGTCCGCACAACCGCACGTGTGAACGCGCGGCACGGGCGCACGCACACTCGTCTGTGGGATGGGAGAAGGCAGCCCTCGAACCCTGAGTTGAGGTAGATGCCGCCGAACCCAGTCGTCTCTATTTCCAGTTTCGGGGAAGAGTGAAACCATGGTATCTGGAAAAAACGTGTGACACAGAACGCTCCGCTCTGTTTCGACGTGGACATAAAGAGAAATCCAGCCGGGACGTCCCCGGCGATTAGAAACCAGATGGCGATTTACGTGTGACTTGTAGCATCGTGTTAAATAATAATTTCGCAGAACGCTGTCTTTCCATCGACAGGAAATGAATGGACCTAAGAGAAATGAGAGAAAATTATTCCGTCGCGTTAAATGACGCTGCAGCGCACTTTACCCGGCCAAAACGCGGTAACAAACTTAAACGCAGACCAGCCACGGAGCGCCTGCGGGATGACACGCGCTTTTCCCTACTTTGGTAAACACGTCAAGAAACGCGCGGTTTGCAGCTGGCATCTGCCCGACTGTGGCATTGGCCGTGCCGTCGCAGGGAGGCTCGCTGCACCGCGGACGTTTCTGTGCCACCTCCACCTCGCGCCTGGGAGCGCGGGGCAGAGCGGCCGCTGCGGGTGGCACTGGGCTCGGGCCACCCGGCGTGGGAGCCGCCACCACAGCACCTTGGAATGTGCTGGACGCGCAGCCGGGGGCATCGGGGAGAGACTGGGGCCTGGGCCGTCTGGGGACCCCCCGATCCCCCCAAACAGGAAGCCTCTGGGCACACAGGGACCGCACGCACCGTGAGCAGGAGGACGGCCACGTGAGGACGCGGGGAGAGGCAAGGAGAGGCCCCAGGGGAAAGCGCCCTGCCGACCCCTCGACCTTGGCCCTCTGGCCTCCAGGCCTGTGGACGATTCGGGTCTGCTGTCCGGCCCGCCCGGGGGGCACACAGCCGGGCGTCAGGGCCTGTCCCCGCGGTCCTGTCGTGGCCGCAGGGACGGGAGCCACCGTGCCGCTGACTCTGCAGAGCAGAGGTGGCATCGTCTGGCCCCTGCACGCGCCCTCACCGGGGAAGCAGAGCACGGATCGCAGCCTGGGACGCGCACGTCGCTGGCGTCAGCTCCCGCGGTGGCTCCCACGTGCCGTGCCGCTCGCCCATGCCACACCTGCCTGCCTTCCCGGCGTCCTCCGCCACCCCACAGGCTGCTGCCTCCTCCTGCCCCCCGAATCGTGTCAGCAGCAGAGGGAGCAAGGCAGGGGCCAGAGGGGTGGCCCGCCCGCCGCCCGCCGGCGTTTGGCTTCCAGGCCTCGGCGCTGGGCCACCGCCCGAGCGCCTCCTTGCGTGCTCTTGTACACGTGCCTTCAGTTCAAGGTCGTTTTTCCCACCGAGTCCCTTTCTTTCCTGTGAGTTATTTGAAATTGAATTTATTTCCCAAGTATTTGGGGACGATGAAGATGCTCAGTGTCTTTGATTTTCAGGTTAAGTCCGTCACGCCTTGATGACATACTTGAGTTTTTCTGAGCTTTGTCGCACGGCCCTTCCAGACTGTCTCCTCCTGGACCCGGGGCGAGGATCGGGGTTGCTGCCGCCGGGCCGGGCGCTCCGTAAGGGGCCACCGCACGCAGCGGGCTCGTGGCGTCTCCGTCCTGCTGGCTTCCCAGCTCGGTCTGTCGGTTAGTGGCCGGGGATGTCGACGTCTGGGTATTAGCTGGACCCGCCTTTCGGCTCCAGGGCTCTGCCCCGGGATCGGGAGCCCCGCTGAGAGGAGACGTGGGTCCGACATCGCCACGTCCTCCCGGTGAGTCGACGTGTCCTTACTCCGACCCGGCTCCCACGCGTTCCTGCCCGATCCCGTTTCCCGGGATGACGCCGTGGCTCTCGCTCTCGCCCGTCGGCGTCCGTGTGTTCTATCCCGCGTCATCCTTCTGCCTTCGCCCCCGCTCTTCAGGGCCCCAGTCTGTGTCCTGCCGGCAGCGCTGGGGCCTTTCCGACCGGATCTGACGTGTCCTAGGTTCCCGGGGCTCACGCAGTGTCCGTAGGAGCATCGCTCGGAGTTCGGGATGAGAATCTCCCGTCTCTCAGGCTCTTGTGTTGTTGCTGTGTTACTGTTGGTCTCTCCCTTCTATCTCTTTTCTCCCTTTTCTTATTTTAAATGAGCATTATCATTGAATCCGTCCCGCCTCCCTGACTGACCTATTATCCGCAACCTTTTACTAGTTTTTTCAGTAGATCCCCTCGGGGTCACCTACGCACCCTGACGTGATATTGCTGAGACTTTGCGGTGACCCATTCTCCAAGGCCTTCGTGCTTGCGGGACGTGCTGATGTGCAGCCGGCTCCAAGGAGCGTCGCTTGTCCAAGCTCGAAGTCACGACCTGTGCCGACCCTTCAGAGTGCAAGGCACGGAGCAGGCGCCTGGGCCAGAGTTCAAGGAGACGCGTGTCCGCAGGGAGAGAAGGCCCCAGAGACGGGCTCGTCTGGGCCGCACTCACCTGACGCCACACGGACGGCTCCGCTGGGGCGGCTGCCGGAGCCCGGCGCCCTTCCCGGGCCTGCGCCGCGGTCTCCGCGCCCCCTCGCCGGTCTAATTTCTGAGGCAGGCTCTGTCCTCATTCGATTTACACCGCGACTCTGTGGTGTTCTGGTTCTGGCAAGACTGCACACACGCGCACACACACGCACACGCGGCCGGAGTCATTCATTTTAATCAGATCGTGTCGACTGGGCGTATCACAGCGGTTGGGCCACTGTGCTTAGTCTGATGGGTGAATTTAATCCGATACCTTCACCCAAGGGCACAGCTGCTCGAGTTGTTATTCAACGCTCAGCGCTTCCCCCACAGAATGCATAAATGTTAATTTCCTCTAGAAACTACGTACGTTTAAAATGGTTCAACCAAAATGCCAGGTAAGTGAAACTTGACCATTTCGCTCAAGGTCATTGCCACGGTTCACAGATTTGATGGCCCCTTTTTTCCACGAGAACTTCAAATGCACCCGCAGGGCGCGTCGCGTCTCCCTCCCACCGGCCGCCACCCACCTGCGCGTCTACGACTTCACACGGTGACACCAGTGTTGGTCCTTCCTGTCCCCACCCACACGTGCTGGCACGGGATCTCGGCGCCTCTCCCCACGAGACGCTCCTCTCCACCTTCGTCTCCCATCCCCGAGTCCTACCCCACAACCCCCGAACCCCACTCAGCCTGGGAGCCTCGGGCTGCAGTGGGTGCGGCTGAGCTCTCGGGCACCGTGCAGATTCTCAGTGTCCTCCGTGTGCCGTGATCGAAATAATAAAGAAATAATAAAGCTTTTAGAAAAGTGTTCCATGTTACACCCTTTCTGGTAACGAGAATAATGCACATAACTGATTTAAAATGCGTTTCCTTTCTCTAGAATTAAGGGATACAAATCAGTGTCAGCATTTATTAGCATTTCCAACTTTTCTTGAAATGAAGCATTCCTGTCGATTGTTATTGGCCAGATTGTGACGTGAAAAGCAGAACGCGACGTTAGCAATGCACGTGTCGCTCTTTTAAAAACGACCTCCTTCTATCTTAGCGTGTTTGCGTTTACAATCTAATCGCTTTTTTCCTTTCCATTTCCTTCCCAGTTGCAATCAAAAGAAAAAAGGAGACGATACAACGCACGTTCTAATTAACGAGCCAATTCTTTGCGTCAATTGCAGACTTCACACGCGAGCTGTTTTACTTCCGCCTGAGTGTTTTAGGAATAGTCGTCATCGTTAGATATAAAATTAATGCGGGGCCTTCACTTTCTCTCTTTTCATAAATTATGTATATGTTTTGAGAAAGTATTTCTTCTCTCTCCTGACTACCTGGGCAGAGGACTTCCTTCCGAGCCGTTAACTTAAAGGGAATCGTGACGGTTCTTTTCCTACTAACACTCCCCCCCGCGCCGTTTGTCACCGAACTCAGACCCAGAGAGGGTGCAGAGCTGAGTCACTCGTTAGAAACTTTCTAACTAGGTATTTGAATCTTTATTCGGTGGTTACAAATCGATGAACGAGAAACAGGCAGGGAGAGAGCAGCAAGCCGGCCGTGCGGCGCAGGGCGCCCCGCGGGCCCGCTGGAGTCTTCTCTTCCTCATTCAGAAGGGAGCGTCGCCCCACTCGGCAGAGCGGGCGCCTGGCAGCCAGGGCCGATGCTGAGGCAGGGTGTCCCCCTCGGAGAAGGGGTGACAGGGAGTCCTATGACATCACTGCTGACCGCCGGGCGCAGACACGGGCCTCGAGCCTCGGTGAGCTGGCCGACCAGGCCTCAGCTGGCCCTTCTTCTTTCGGCAGAATCTTCGGACACGATCCCCGCCCCGAGCCTGACTTCTGGCTTCTCCATCCCATTTCCACGCGAGAACCCGCGGCAGCTGCGGGGGCCGCGGCCCTGATCCAGCCTGAATCCAGAGCAAACGGTTTTAGAGCTGGTGTCGTGCGGGGTGGAGGGTTGTGGGCGCCACGACGCGTGGCCCAGACACCCGTCAAGTCTAGTCCCCAGCAGTGACTGTCAGGCCTGTGAGACCCCTTAGTGCCGGCCCGTCTCAGGACTGTCCTGATGGAGGACACTGGCCTCAGGACAGGTCATGCCCCCCGGCCGGGCGGCTCCCTTCTGGGGACGGGTCTGCAGAGGCCTGATGGCCACACCGTGGCCTCCATGTGGGGCAGAGCTGAGGCCACGGCTCCCTTCTCCGCCTTCCCTGCCAGGTGTGACACAGGAGCGCCCGCCGACACACCTCCGGCCGGCTGATCTGCGCCCCGCAGTCTAGCGGACGCCAAACCGGGACAGGACTGGTCACTGGGCCTCGCGCTCCCACGGGTGACGCAGGCGCAGCACGGGCGCCTCCTCGCGGCCGTGGCTCTCAGGACCCGGCGGGTGACCGTGGCCTGCGGATCCCGGTGGCGAAGGTGCGGGCTGCACGGCGGCTGCCACGGCGCGTCAGGAGCTTTGCTTCCTCTGCGGTTATGACCTTCGTGAACGAACTAGGATCCGGCTGTCCACGTCGGCTCCTTTTGATTAGCCTCTGCCTAGGATAGAGCCACCGAGACTCAGTCGCGGGGGAGCGGGATACGGTCTCAGCCCTGAAACGCTACGTCACTTTTCCCGTTGAGCAAGGAGTTTTCCAAAGCAGGCGTGGGCCCTGCGGTTTCGACAACAGGGAGTCCGGAGTCGGAGGCTTAGGGGCAATCTCCAGAACCTGCCAGCACCCATCGCGAGGGCCACGGTCGTGCAGCACCGAACTCCCTTCCTGTCGAATAAAATCTAGTGTCTGAACCCAGCAGGTGAGCAGCCACGTAAGAATGAACGACTCTTGTGACTCAAACGCTGCAACACACAATCCAGCATCACTGTCCTTGCTACCTCCGTGCGCACAGGTTCCACCGAATGCCTGGGGGGCGTTGCATTTGTCCTCCAAACAGAAAAACTCTCACACCCACCGATCACTATTGCAAACGTGAGGATGACGGGGAGACTTTTCTAACTCGTTCTCTCCCTGAGTCGCACGGCGGTGTCTACGTTCCGTCATGAAGTGTTTTAACGGTGGATGTGACGTGACGAGCGCGCTAACCTTGAGGAAAAATGACGACTCAAACGGACGGCATCATTTCCATCCTCGTCATTAAGACGCTTTGTGGGGCCGTCACCGCCTCGTGCTCTCACCGCAGAGCCACCCGACGCCCGCACGCGGAACGCCGAGGCGGCGGTCACCGCAGAATCCGCAACACCTTCGCGTGTCTCGGCCTCGCATCTGCACGAACTGCTCAGCTCGGCGTTTCCAAGGCGCAGGCCCCGCACTTACCAGTGAGCGCGACGGGACCCGGACGGCGAGAGCGGACGCAGCGGAGGAACAGGCAGAAGGGACCGCTCTGCTCTGCCGTCCAGTCAGCGAAGGAGAGAGCAGGACCCCTGCCCCGGGAGAAGGTCGTCGACAGGCGTCTATGAGACAAGGGAGCTTTGGTGTGGACCGAAGGTCGGTGTGAGGGACACAGGAGACGTTCCCAGGCGGCTCCTGGGGAAGGTCGCGGGCAGAGGCGGGAGACGGAGGTAGCAACACCGCGTCCTGGTGAAAAAGTGACGTCAGATAAATTTTAAATTACTTTTTCTGGATTCACAGGTCAGAAAAAAACAATGTTTTAAAATAGTGGTGTCTCTTGCTACGTTTTTTAAATGAAAGAGAGGATGGAAATGGGCGGTCGATCAGGACACGTCAGGGAGTCCCATTCGGCCCTTCTTTTCTAGAGGGACATGGAGGAGCGCGTTTCCTGAAGTTTTCAAAATGCACAAAACACCCCCAAACCCCTGTCGTTCGATGCGAGCTGCCAGTGCCGGGCTCTTACACACAGCTCTCCACGACTGAATGGCTTTCGGCTTCCGACGGAGAACACGCCGAGCCTCGCCCAGACCACCGCAGGCCGCTCCGCTCTGTCTCCCGAGCCGCGACCTCCGTCCCTTCACGCGCCGACGCTGGCCCCCGGGGCAGAGCCGGACCGCACCTTCCGGCAGTTCTCACCTTCCCTCCCGCCGCCTTTATCGGGCGTGGCCGCGCCTTGCATGCACGGCCCAGCTCCACGTAAGCAAGGACGGCGGGTCGTCCCAGCAGGTGACCGAGAACGAACCTCCTGCCGAGACGCGTCCCCTGGTCCCGGGGAGCACCCGTCCGCGTCCCTCACGTCTGTTCGTGACTTTGTCTGCAGCGACAGCCGGGAGCCTCGCGAGGCCCAGAGCAGCCTGCGCACGTGCAGACTTCGGAGTTCCTGCTAAGCGGACGGCAAGTGAACTAATGAGGTCGAAGCGGGAGAAATCGGAGAAAAAAGAGTTTCTTTTCCGTGCGATCCACGGCCCAGAAAACATACGGGGCTCAGTCGGTCCGAAGCAGACACACGACCAAGGACGGCGGCTTGGAACAGGTTTCTGTGTCGGGAAAGAACTGCACTTCCAGACCCTTTAGTCGGTGAAGAAGTGGATGTGCCCCAGAAGCTCAAACGTGCCCTTGATCCGAGCCGGGAGGCAGACAGCAATAGCGACGTCGTGCCTGCGAGCTGGCTCAGCCACGAGAAACGCTGCGCCCCCCGACGGCACCCGAGACTTGGCGCGGCTCTGACCTCAACAAGTCAGAGCTGGTGGCAAAGCTTCGTGTTCGCGTTGGCAACTCCAAACCCCCTCCTCGTCAGAAGCAAATGTTTGTTTTTTATGAAGCGACGCTAGTGCGGGGTCCTCGGGGAAGGGGGCGCCGTCCCTGCCCACGATGCCATCGCTGTTCCACTCCGAGGTGACAGTGTCACAGAGGGACAGAGCGCAGGGCGTCTCCTCCGTTCTCTGCGCTCCGAGGGCCCGTCGCCCGCACGTTCACCGGCCGGGTCAGCGCTTTGCGTTCTGTAACGAGCGCGGCTGTTGTCACAAACGCGCCGGGCTACGAGGGTGTCAACAAGTGGGACACCGTGACGGGGCTGCCCCCCGCTGCCTTGGTTCTCAACCCGGTTTTCGCTGACGTTCTATGACAGTTTCTTCCCAGGACTTGGAGGCCGCGTGCCCCATGTGCCTGACAGCCACTGGCGCGAGGGAGGCCGGCGGAGAAGACGACGCTCAGGGGCTGCAGCAGAGAGCGCTGCGTGGCAGCGAAAATCGACTTTGCTTGCTTTGTTCTCTTTCGATGAACCTTATTTATTCTCGCACAGTGGATGTGCTGTCTTGGCCTCCACGCCCGAGAACTCTCGACAGGCCTGAGCAGTCCCACAGCTGGTCCCCCGGGACTGCGGCGCGAAGCCGTCTTTTGTGGACAGTAATTTAAACTCAGCTGAATGTAGGGGATCGACTTGCTAGCACGATGCCGCTCCTACAAACACGTGACCCCAAATACTTAAAGGAAGTTCGCGCGTAGACTCTGGTCCTAACGCTGGGCCGCGCGGTTGGGCCGGCGGGCCGGGCCGGGCTCCCTGCCGACACGGACCCAGGCCTCACCGCGCAGTTAGTGCAAACAGAGCCTTAGAGGGATAATTATTACAAAATTAGGTGAACGGACTGCATTTACCTTCAGGCCTTGTTCATCTCACTTAGCTCACTCTCAGCTCTCAACCATGTGGCCTGAAAGATCCACTGGGCCTTTCAGCCTGAGACCCGGAATCTATCGAGAAAAGGTCTGACAGCGATGGCTGACCGAGTGAAATCACGGTGACAGCTCGTCTGAGTGACGTTTTCTGGCCACCAGAGATTAACGGTTTACGGGGCAGGGACAGCCAGGTAATTGGTGGCCCAGAGCAGGCATCAAGGGTCACAGGCAACAGAAACAGCGACAAAACAGCGATGCAGAGTCCCCTTGCACTCACGTCATCAGTTACGGCTCTGAAGGGTCGGCTGCGTTTTGCTGAGGGTGTCCGCTGCCTGTCGTACGCGTGCTTGGGGGCGGGATAGTGGAGGAGGAGATGCTGGCTTAGGAATGGGGCATAAAACGAATCCAGAGTTTTCTTAAATATCAAGAGAGAAAAAAAACTCTGAACGTCGTGGATTCTTCCAGAAGACCACGAGCCGGGGGAGGGGGAAGGGGCCGATGCCTGGGACAGAGATGATTCAGCCCCCGAATCCATTATATGGACAACGAGGTGGGGAAAGCCTCGGATGCCTTGCCAACAGCACGGCCTTCTGTCTGGGGCCTAGAGAGAGCAGACGGCGCCTTTCAGTGTACACAGTTCACCTCAAACTTACCCGGGAATTGGCGGGGACCGTCTGCCTTGGCTGCGTGGCTTTACCCAGAGGTTCAACCAAACCAATCCAACCCAACCCTCCTGATTTCAAACAGGAGGAAGTTTTACAACTCGGAGCAGCCGTTCTCCTGGCCTCCCCCAGAGGCGGGGCCGGGCCCGTCTTCCTTGGCGGCGACATTTCAAAGGGGCGGTCCCAGGTCCTGGAGACGGACTCACCTGGTCAAAATCCTGAGAGGGGACCCACGATCGAGCAAAGAGAGGACGCTCAAAGGGAAGACGCGCTCACACGACAAGGTTCTTGAAGCTGGCGGCGTGTGGCCCTCCCCGTGCGGCCAGCGGGGACGCGGCCTCTGCGTTTCACTGCGCTGCGTCCTCGAGGCTGAACGCGTCGTACGATCTCACGCGCACACGAAGTTTAAATCCCAAGCCTCGGGGAGATTCACTCCAGCGCTTGGTAACACGTCGGTGACCAGAGGCACCTGTTGCCCGTTTTGCTGTCAGGAAACGGGGGCCAGGAGACAGGCCGCGCTCGAAAACCCCGTCCCCCGGAGCGTGCTCACTGAAGAGTCTGACTGGGAAGTCGCGTCGGCAACGACAGGAGCGAGGAGGAAGGCTTCCTCCCCATTCTCTCCATCCGATGGCCCCGCGCGACTGTCCCGCTGCCTGTGACACCCCGTGATGAGCACCGCGTCCACGCGGCCGCGTTCGAATCCCGGGTCTTACTTCACGGTCTCTGGGGAGCACGTGGCGGTCACCCTAGCACCTGCGAGGCCGGGACGCACCTGCCGCCGCTGCCGGCCCGCCTTACCTGCCACACCTGCGCGCCTGCCATACCAGTCTCACCTGCCTCCCCTGCGGTCCCCGCTGCCCCCACTGCACCTGCCTCCCTGGCCCCACCTGTGGCCCCTGCCTCCCCTGCCGTCCCCTCCACCCCTGCCACGGCCGAGGCGCTGGGGGCGCAGCGCTGGGGCGAGAAGCGCACCTGCTCCAAGGTCGCGTCCCCTCGCCCCGGCCCTGTGCACAGGCGCTGACAGGCTCGTTCTGCGGGGTCCTTGCGAGGGCGAAACGGCCCCATCCATCACAGCAACACGAACGTCCCACACACACGAGTGAAGGACCTAAAAGGAGCCGGCACCGAGCGTGTTCGCGTCCATCCCGTGTGATCTCAAAGCCCCCGCGCGAAGTGAACACGCGAGGCGCGGGCCTCGCGGTGACTGTCACCGTGCCCGCCGGGCCCTGCTCCTGCACAGAGCGCCAGGCGTCCACGCCTGTACTTGGAAGAGCCGCACCTTCCAGCAGACGGAGTGAGCATCTCAAACTCGTCTCCGTCACTTACGTCGGACGCCTGTGCGGATGGCCTGCTGCGTGGACAGGAGCGCGTGGCCGCGCGTCAAACCCCTGGATGACGGGCACGAAGTCCATGCCCAGCACGAAGGCCGCGGCAGCGAGGCCAGGAAAAGCCCGTCTCCACGTCAGGCCAGGGCCAAGGTGACTGGCACCATACCCACGACGCACGCGCCGCTCTCGCTCCGGGTAGCGCGTGCTCCGACCCCCTTTCTCACACGCGGCGACGTCGCGCGTGAGTCTCTGTCTTGCCTTTACAGACCCACGCGGTGGGCGAATCGCCAAAGAAAGTCAGATCGGGAATTGCGCGGAGATGGTCGCAAGTGTCTGCGCACGACTTGGGGCCACAGAAAGAGACGCCATGAGGCGCCTGACGGTGATGGCACCCACAGATGGAAACCCCCAGGGCCTGGCTGGACGACGAGGCGGGTGAGGTGGAGGGGCACGTGGGGGGCCTGGGAGGGAGCTCTGCAGGCGCGGAGCTCGGGGACAGTGGGGTCGCTGGTCCCCTCGGAGCCGCGTGGTGCTTTCTTGGCCGAATTTCACCCTTGATGAAAAGAAAGAGCCATTGGTCCTTCCCAGGGAGGTGGAAACCTGAGGACGAACTGGACTCGTCCACGCCGGAAACCTGGGAAGAGCAGAAACAGAGAGTGGCACTAGCAGCCCCAGGGACAAATCCGTTAGAGGCACGACACCGCGCCTGGCCTGTCCGGCGGTGTCCCCTGACTGCTGTGCGACTCCAGGGACGCTGTCGTCGGCCCATCAGCCAGCCGCAGGGCCCCGGGACGCAGACCTGCCTGGGAGCCCGGACCGCCCCAGGATCGGCCCCCACGAATGAGCTCCCGCGCGAGCCTTTCGCTCCCCGCCCTTCTGCGGTCCGGCCCTCCCGAGCGAGTGCTCAGAGGAGAGGGCGGCTGAGCTCGGGCCGCTCGGCCTCGGCGGGCTTCCGTTTCGTTTTAGCCCCGACACAGGAAATTGCTTTTCCAGAGGCGGGAAATCATCCTGTTTCACAACTTTAACTCGGGAGCAGGACGTGTGCTCCTTCAGGTTTTACGTCCTTCACACTTTACATCAGTCCCAGCGTCACCAGATGCTAATCACGCCATTCCCCGTGCCGTCCCCGTCACACACGCGGCAGCACACATCACGCCGGGCCTGCGGTTTATTCATCTGCGTATTCGACCGCTCCGGAAGGTGGTCCCCGGGCGGGCAGTGTCCACGTCTGTCATGTAAATGATAGGCTCGCACACACCTAGCTCGGGGCCTGAAAAACGCTTCGCACCACCAGTGACGAGCACCTGGCTGACGGAGGACTCGACTTTCCTGCATAAGGGCCGAAGAGCAGCAAGACAGGACGTGGAGAAAGTGCCACGTGACTCGTGAGTGACATCTGCTGGAAACTGTTTCTGTCTGCCATTTATGTGCCAAGCTCTGGGCCCATCCCTGGGAGGGTGACATCTGTCAGTCGTCCGCTGTCCACGCCCGGGGTGGGCGCCCTGCCTGAGCGCTAAGGCTTGTGCGTCACCTCTGTGAAATGCTCTGCTGGCCAGCTGCCGTCCACCACCGCGCGACCAGCTCCCGTGCGGGCCGGCCTCGCTCACCTGAGCCCCGATGGGTAGTAAAAGCACAGCGGACTGTGGGGAGCGCAGAGAGCCACGCCCCAGGGAGCAAGGAGATCCCGCCACCACCCGGGTCCCTGGAGCCCCAGAGCTCCCTGGGCCCGGGGGCTGGAGAGGCCGACAGGTGCTGGCCTTCGTCTGAGAAGGTTTCCTCAGCTACTCTCAAGACGGGTGACGAAAACAAAGCACAACAACAGCAAAACAGGACGAAAAACACGCCTCACACGCCAGGGCGATGCTGAAGGTCAGCACCTCCACAGCGGAATAAGGTCACCCGCACAGAGAGAAGAGGACCGGACCGCAGGGGCGGGGCTGCCACATAGAAGGGGACACCAGGCAAACTCCCGTCCACGTAAACGAGGAAAACGCTTCGGGTGCAGGCCGGCCCCCAGCGTTGCGCGAGACAAACAAGTGACGAAGTGTACCCTATACGACACTTGGACGTGCTCATAACGAAGTGCTGTTCACTGGAAACTCAGATTCAACTGAGGATTCCACATCCGCTAAATCTGGCCACTGATACACCTCTCGCCTGCAGACTTCGAAACTTTGTAAACTGGCACAATTTAGATTCTCCTGAGAGAGAGCGATCTCAAACCTAATTTATTCACGCAACCGTGACAGGTAGGAGGTGAAAAGTTCTAATCTCACCCTCAAGTATGAAATAGTGAATCACTCTGAGAGCCCGAGGGGGCAGCGTCTAGCAGAGAACACTAAGGAAACAGGAGTCGGACTAACCGTCCAACCACAAGGCCTGCTTTGGGAGAACCTGGGCGCTGGGAGAACCCGGTAAGTGCTTCGTCGGGGGGAAGGGAGGGGTGTCAGCGACACGGTGGCCCCCTGCTCCCGTACAGCAGCAGAACACGCGTTGTCACGAGCGCTGGGAAACGAAAGGCCACCTCAGTGACGGGACATGGCAGCAGGACTGCGGATGTGAAGACGGGACGGACGGACGGACCAAACGCACGGGCGGCTCCAGAGCCAGAAGGAACGAAAGGCAGCACCAGACGCGTCGGGTAAACGCGTAAAAAGGAAATGGCTACGGGGAAGCAGCCAGAAGGAAGCAGTTCAGCGCCGAAATGCTGATTTACGCGATGTTGGGACGGAGCTGGTGTCCTGGTTCCACGCGACAGTAAATGACACAGCGAGGACAGCAAGGGCAATGCCAGGCAGGACCGACAGGGCCGCGAGCTTGACGACCGGGCCGCGCTGCCTGGACGCGGTGTCCGCTCGCACCCCTGCCCCCAGCTGAGCAGGTACAACCTTAAGTCCCATTCGCAGGGGCTCCCCGTGACCTCGTTACTCACAATCCCGTGTCGGCACGCGTCGCCTCACAGGCCACAGACGCCCGAGCCGCACTTCGCCCTCTTCACTGCGCAGACAACGGAAGTCCCAGCCGGAGCCGTTTCTACTGAAATTGCTTTTCTGTCAACTAAGTCCTGGGATTCCAATCTGACCTATCGGTTCTCAAGTCCCAACGAGCATGGGCCGTAAGGAAGAGTAAAAAACAAGGAAGACAACGATCTAGGCGCTCCCGGCTAATGGGGCAATCATCACATGGCGACAGAAAGTCACGGGTTTTCTTAAAGTTTACCAGGCGCTCGTTACTCCTCGTCGACAGGAAATGGCGTTCTGCCTTGAAATAAGTCACAGTGGAAATGGAACGAAATTAACAGGCCAGCCGTACGCACAATCTTTTAAAACAGGAAACAAATTCAACTTATACCAAGGTCAAAGATGGACTTTTTAAGGTGGAACTTTTAAATAGGATAACTCGAGTTAATCCAGAGGAAAAACCCTTGTTTTGAGAGGATTCCTTTTTCAAATACCTCCCAAGTGCGCTACTTGCTCACCGACCTGACCTCCAGTTTCAGTTCCAGCTACGGAGGCGGCTTTCCTGTACTTGAATCGGGTCTGGTGTACCTGTGTGGCTGGAGTGTGCAAGATCGGTTCACGTCGATTCTACAGGCAGACAAACGGGACGACACAAGACCCAGCGACCAAGATTTAAGGCTCTAAAATAATAACGTGAGAAGAAAAGTCAGAAACAGAGCAGACTCCGAAGACAACAAGACAGACCGTTGTGTGGAGACCGTGGCGCCCCCGGAGGCCCAGCCTCGCCCAGGGCGAACCGCGTCCCCTTTTGAGACTCAGAGAAGCGACCGCCAGGCCCTGAACGCCGGGCACCGACCTGGGATCCAGCATCTGCCGTGGGTCCCAGGTGCGGACAGGACCCCACGGAGGCGGCTGCACAGTGACTGAGCCCCAGATCAGCAAGCTGGGACCCGACCGCACACTGGTCCACGAGAGCGTTCCCCGGTGAGGAAGGGAGGGTCCCCTGCGTGTCTTCCCGGGCACAGAGGGAGAGGCGTCACCCTCCACCCCACCCACAGCCACGTCACCGAAACAGGCGGGGAAGCCGGGCTTCGGCTACCACCAAGCTCGGGCCTTGCCCGGGGGATGGGTGACAGGGAGACAGAGACGCTGCTCGGCTCTCCCTAGGGACAGCTTTGCCTAGTCCCCAGCGAGTGTCAAAGGCGAGATGCATTCCTGGCCGGTCCGGGGACGATTCAGAGGGCGAGGGGTCCCACAGACGCTAATAACTAGGTAGAGACATTAAAGACGCAGCCACGGTCCGCGACGAGTTCCGGGAAGCGTCCTCCCGGACAGCGCCTGCGGTTCTCCCCCGGGGGCATCGCCCCCGTCCGTCCTTCTCTCCGTGCCCCTCCGACGGGGCGCACCACCCCGCAACGTCCGTCCGTGCGTTCCAGAAGGAATACAAAAGGCACCCAACTGAGTGACGTCAGCAACAAAACCAGACGGAAGTGTCTTTCATTTATTTCCTAATCAAATGTAATTATAGCGCTTATTCAGAGTTCGGTAATTGCAATTAATCATCGCGTTGACAGAAGCTAAATTAGCCTCCAATTAACGACGAGAGCAAAATATGTCCTAAGGACATGGATGAGCCCTCGGAGGAAAAACGTTTCAAGTACTGCGGGTAAATATTTGCAAGCGTTGAGATTTGTTCATTTTCACATAAATTCTGTGCAAATGTCAAGAAAATACATTTACTCCATTTCTAAAATACATTTGGATTTCTGTTACTCCTTGAGGTTGGCGGGTGACCAACTTTAAAACTTACCTGGGAGAATGAAAAGGGAAGGATTTTTTTAAAAAATTGTCAAGGTCTTTTAAACAATTTAATGCCTGATAATCACAAACGATACCAGGACGCAACGACTCAATGATGTGACACCAGCCCCCGTGATGTCTGTGCCCGCTGAAAGACATAAAAGTAACCAGTGCCCTGACGAGTAAAACATTTAAAAAAGCGATCCTTTTTTTAAAAGTACGGTGCCAGTAACTTTTTAAAAGAAACAAAATAGTCCTGAAGCAGGCCCTACCCCATAGTGAGTTAATACATGTCGAAAGTTTGCCACCACCAATCAGTGGGACAAGAAGGTTCCCTTGAGCCACAGCGCCAGCGCGACTGGCTGCAAAGGGAAAGGAGGACCCGTCTGTCCTCGTTTCATCCACGGTCACAGCCCTCTACGCAGATGAACCAGAGTTAAATGTGAAAAGTCAGCACGTGGCCACACGTCCGGGCTCCATTGGTCTGAAAGGCCTCGCCGTCGCTGCTGGCCTCGGCTCGTCAGGGCGCAGGGGACCGTGTGTCCCGACGCCGACCTCGCACCCTGGGACCCCACCCCACCGCTGCTGTCCTGCGTCGTGCCCCACGTGTCCCCGAATGCCGTGCCAGGTCCCCACGCTGCCAGGTGCTCTCCCCACATCCATCTCGTCAACGTCCAGGCAAGTCGGCGGGATTAGGAATGGGGTCAGGAACGGGGACACGTGATCTCTAGGTCCGGTGGGGAGAAGTCACATCCTAAATATGTACGTCAGTTCCACACTATGTATCAGAACAAACATTTAGTCCTCCAAACCTTGAAAGTAGCATGTCTCTTCGTTTGTCTTTTTATTTTTCTTAACAATTATTTAAAACGATTCCCAGGGTTTTCGGTTTTATGCGCTAGAAATGGTGATTTTTAAGAACTACATTTTCAAGCGACTTGCGAGCGTATGGGAATAGAACTGACTTCTAGAAACTGACTCTAGTCTGTGATCTCGCCAAGTTCATTTCTGAGTTTCTGGGGTTTATTTTTCCTCAAACCTGGAGGGACTTCTCCATACACACCTGCGTCCTCTCTGCGTAACGACAGTTTTGACGATTTTCCAGGGAGGTTTCTGAGCGTGGACAGCACCGGGGTGGTGCCACCTCTGTCCCTGCCTCCGAGGAGATGCTGAGGACACTCCCGATGAACGAAGCCGTTTCGAACAAGTAATTAGCTTATCTCCGTGTGCGTGTGCGTGTCCCTGTGTGAAGTGAGCGCAGCATCTTGTTCGAAACGTGAAGGGTCTCATGTTGTGGGGACAAACCGCCGTTGGTTTTGTTCAACACCGGAGGTCAGTGTTGCAGTTTTAGAAGGAAAATAAAACGATGGAAAAGAGGACCGTCCTAGTCGGGATTATGGAAAATGCTAGAGAAACGAATTTCTCTTTCTAGTTTTCTCTAAACAGAGGGACGTGTCCACCGCCCCAGAGAGCCGGTTTCTTCGTAGGACCGAGTGTTTTTAGTGGCAAAGCAGAGCGTCCCACCCGCCCGGGCCCCGACAGCGACCTGCGGGCGCACACGCTGCGCAGACTCAGGTCCTCTGTCCAGAAGCGGACGGGGCCGGCCGGCAGACACGCGGCCTGTGGGGACGTGTCGGTGTCCCCGCCCATGGCCGCCTTGGGAATTAGCGTGTACAAAGCGGAGTGCGTCTGGGACGCAAACGGTGGCCCCGTCACACGACCGGTGACTTAAGCCACGAGGTGTTTTCGGACACAGTTTTCATGAAAAGCAATGTTCTAAGCAAGCTTAGCGAAAACAGCAACACGTTCCCACAGCTGGCACCTCGACAGGCGTGACTGTCACCGCTATCTGTGCTGTGGACCCCCAGCTCGTTTGACGTGTGAGGCCGCGACACACACTCAAGTCCAACCGCACTCCATTCCGCGTGCCCGCTCTCTGACGATTTAGGAAGCGCTGCCACGTCTTCTAGTGTCCGAGGTTCCTGCTACCGGCATCAGGCACCGTAACGGGGAGATGCTTTATGTCCCGGGTGGCTCGTGTCCCCTTCCCTAAAGCAGCAAGCCCATGACCCCAAGCGCACAGCTGGGCGGTCTCCCGTGAGCCTCTTGCTCTCAGGAAAGTGAGAAACGCACCCAGAAGTGACTTGGGCACACGCTGTGCCCTGGTGAGGAGGCCACTTTCTGTCAAAGGTCTCTGGGTATTTTGAAACGACAGAAACCGTTTAAAAAGGTGCACAGAGGCCAGTCTTCAAAAAAGTGGCTTTGTTCCCTCTTTTGTTAGAGAACAGACCTTCACAAAATATAAAAAGCAGGAGAAGCAAACATGTGGGGACAAGGAATCGTAAGCTGTGGGGGCCACAGCAAGTGATTTGTCTCGGGTGGAAAAGCAGCGAAGGTGGGAAACGAGAGCAAGGCCTTGGTGTCCGGGGAGCCGGCTGCGGTGCTGAGAGTTCTTGAATTTTTAAAAAATCGTTATTGTTTCTACTTTTGTATTTCTCTTAATTTATACACTTTTAATGCCCAAATTTGAGAACGATTCTGCCCTGATAGCTGATAAAAATAAGATGATGATGGAGATGACAGTGAACTAAGATGCTTGGTTCTTCGTCATCAGCCATCGCTAACTGGCACCTGTCGACGACATAAGCCTGCAGAGCTGAGAAACAGATGACTTAGTTCATAGTAAAGAAGCAATAATTTCATTTGGGTTCACAAGTAAGAAAATAGAAAAAATTAGATTTTTAAAAGTATTTCTACCTACGATAAATAATCCCGAGTATCTTCACTGTGGAAAATGGGGTCTGACTAAAACTTTTCGCTTATTTTCGTAAATACCGACCCAGGTACAATCTTTTTAAACCATAAATTTAGACTTAAAATAATACACAAGCTGTCATCCTATTAAAATTTAATACGTTCCCTTTCATAATATCCCTTGCGATATGGCAAGTACCAATTGTTGAGAGAATAAAGCAGTTCAAATTAAACAGAAGTATTTTTCATCTATGAGCATGTAAATGAACCATGCATATTGCATCAGGTACCGCTTAAGTGCACATTACCCTGGGCTGATCTTTAAAATGATCGTTAAAGTATTAATTTATTTTAATAAATTCCTAAAATTTCTACATTCAGATGTAAAAAATCTGTTTCAGGGGTTTTTAACCAATTTTATATTTTAAGTACCTAAGATAATGGAGAGTTCTGTACTTGTAATTTAAAGTGGAATTTCGTTATTTTTTGCAGTGTTTCTTTTAGTTGATCTTCATGAATAAACATTTATCATATTGCAAAAATTGAAGGAGCAAAATAAATCTCCATTTAGTCATAATAATTTTTATAACAAACGGCTCTTTAGCCTCCCAAATATTTTACTAGAACCAGTTTAAAATTTCAAAATTAACATTTCTGAGTTCATTAGTGTTTTATGCCTCACTTGTTATGGATAATGCTAACAGGAAATAAAGCTAAATGACAAATTAAATTAGGAGCAGAAAACTTAACAGAATCTACGGGCAACATGATTTACTCGGTTCGCCCTCAATCCACTCCGTTTCCGTCCCTGGGAATAATTCCCGTTAACTTAGCTGAAAAGTCTGACACTTGCTCACTTGAGACGGTCTTCCCGGTCAACCCTCTTTTGGCCGAGCCGTTAACCGGTCCATATATTATAAAAGCGCCACAAGAGTTTCAAATCACGCAGCACGCGAGAGACACGCGTGTGTGTGTCCACAGTACGAGCCTCACGGATTCCAGTTGTTAAGCTTTTCCAAACTCGCCTCATCGAAGCCTCTTTTGGCTTCTTTGTCGAGGATTTTCGAGCAGATCTCAGGTCCCCTGACAGCACAGCAGCAGGCACCCACGGCCACTCCTAGAGATCCCGAGGATGACTCACTGGTCCGGGTGTTGACAGCGCAGTCCCTCAGTCGGCGGAGTCGGATGCCGTGGGGTCACCATCGGGAGAGTCACAGACAGGGAAGGTGACAGCTACTTCCCATGAAGGAGCATAATGTGGGACCATCGAGGGACCACCCGGATGGATTCGCACTTCGTCTTGGGGCCGTTCCAGCTGTCGCCGGTTCAGGCCGCGCGCGCCCTGCTCTTGCAGGGGAAGGAGCAAAGCTCTTCGCAGTTAAGCGGACCCTTCCCCCCTACCGCGTGTCTCCGCGCTGTTCCTCCCGAGCGGCTCGGAAACCCGCGTGCGACCCAGACGCCCGCTTCGACACTCAAAACTCGAAGGGCAGGGTAGGTTCTTGTTAATAAACTGCGGCTACTTCTACGTCGCCGCTTCTCGGTAAGAGGCGAACCTCGCGTGCACGCGACAGCACAGACAGCTGGCGGTGGGAGGGGCCCGGATCGGCTTCCTGCGACTCGGTCTTTTGTCTCCAGAAACTCATGGAATAACGTCAGCACACTGCCGTTTCCAGCATAAAAATCTTAAGTGCCTATGGCCCAACAAGCATCAGTCTGCTTTGCCGTTCACGCTGTGTGACTCTGTCGGCCGGACTCCTTAACGAAACCCAGAACGGTGTTCCATCGGCTGCGGTTCCTTCTGCCAGCAGTCACGTAACTCACGCACTCTCTTAGTAAAGTCAC
This sequence comes from Cynopterus sphinx, assembly GCA_030015415.1. NCBI lineage: Eukaryota > Metazoa > Chordata > Mammalia > Chiroptera > Pteropodidae > Cynopterus > Cynopterus sphinx. The sequence goes on from CM057381.1 coordinate 502,165, forward strand.
TCAAAACCACTGTGTGTCGTGACACCGTCTCGTGCGGCTTTCCTCAGTGTGCCCTCGATCCATGTCACTCTTCCCGGGCTCTGCTCCTACAAGTATGGATCGCATTATTTCACGGCAGGAAATTCAATGGCATAAAAAATGCCATTTTTTTTCTTCACGTTGCTAGAAATTCCATTCTTTACTTAAACATATTTCCCGTCGCTGCTTCTTTCTAGCTGGCTCCCTAACTGTTCTGTTAGTAAGTTCGGTCCTGTCTTCTGAAAAATTCCATTTTCATAAGTCATCTTACATCCATTTGTCTTTTAGCAGTGCTGTTTAGAATATAAATCATCACCTGTAACATTATTTTAAAGGAAATAAATCATTTTAGGCTTTTTTTTTCCCTCCTAGCATAAGGAAGCGGATGACTTCTGGAACTTTTGGTGAAGAATCTCTTAAAACAGTTGTCAAGCGATCGAAAGTCAATGACAGCTAAACTTAATGGCTTTTGGCTACTTCAGAACACACTTTCTCCAGGAGCTTTAGGCAGGGGCCGTCCATGATGATTTTGCTTGGAATTGAACATAAGCTGCTACGTGAACGTTTTGAGATCACGGTCATGGGACACGCGTTCTCCCGGATGTCAAATGACTCGCTTCTTGTGAGTCAGCCCAGATCCCGTCCTCCGGCTAAATTCCTTCCAGTCCACCTCACTACAAGTTTACAACCTGCGAAACCCTTGTGAGATCAGGCGGAGCAGAAAAGCCACCGCGACGCTGAAGTGACACGTCCAAAGCGCCACGGGCGACGTTCCGCGCGATAAGATGATGAACACCTGCAAGAATTATGAAAACTCTTTATTGGAATTCCTTTCGGGTCATCACTCAGAGTCCAGTGGTTTCGGAGAAGATTGTGTTTTCACACACAATCGTTTTTCTGTGTTTTGACAGACAGAATCGATAGCTCCCAATTGTTCGGAGGGGCCAAAGGCGCCGAACCACGAGGCCTCAGAACAGCCTCTCTCGGTTCAAAATGATGTTTTTAACCCCATGTGTTCTAAGTTCCTGCCCTAGACACGGACACGCACTGCAGAGCCAGACCTGCCTGAAAGGGGCCCAGGCCTCCTGGCTGGAATGGTTACCATGAGTCTACCACTCAGCAGCAGGCGGAGGGGCTGAACAGCTTATATTTAGTTACATTTGTATAATTTCCAGGGTTTGGCCTAAAGAAATTCATCTCGTTTATTTGACTCAAAATCATCCTTGAAATGGTTGGAATACTTCATTCGTGTTCTTCGTGCTTCTAAAAATCCCCCAGGAACATTATCGTGTTATTTAGGGAAAGAATTTGTGATGTGTAATTATGTGCAATGAATCTATACGAAAAAAGGAATACATTAATGCACACGATGAATCTGTGCAAACTTACTTATTGTCGCAGCTTAAAGCAGGCATGTCAAGGCTTGTCTCCTGCGCTCTGGGTGTAATGACTACTACAAGTAGACACAGGTCACCTGGTCAATTTTAATCTCGAGGTTTTTAGAGAGTAATAGATTTTGCCTGGAACTATAAAATTACCTTCCGATTATTTTTATATTTCATTTAGAGATAAGACATTAGCAACGGTTCCCAAAAAGAGCCTGGCTAGAAGCGCATTCATTTCTAAGGAAAAATTTAAAACTGCTTTTTGTTTTTTAAAATACATTAACATTCAATATTAATTACATAAAAAATGGCCCTTATTGTAAAGTACTGTGGTCCACGAGGAAAGAGCACTTACCATTTTTATCACAGTTAAATTTAGCTTCTTTTCAAAGCTCCTAAATTTCAGAAGTCTCCCGGGAGGGGAAGCGGGCTTCGATTCAGTGTTGAGATGAATTCATTCTCGCTTGAAATGAGCACCTCTCCTCGTACCTCCTCGTGTGGAAGGTGATCTTCCCACGAACGTCATAACTCATCGTGACGGCAAACGTATTGTCCGTTTCCTCTCATATTTCTGACAAAGTTAGCCTCGCTAACCTTGCAAGTTCTCCAACCCGTTCTAGAGTCTCTCTCTGAAACGACAGTGAGGAGGACCCCAGAGTGTGGCCAAGGTCGTCAGGGGCGCGAGGAGGTCACCATGATCGCAGGATGGCACGTGGCAGGGGGGTACGACAGGGGACAGGGCCGGGAGGGAGGCTCTGGGATGGGCCAGGCCCTCGGACGGAAGACATTTAACCTATGACACCAGCTGAACGTGGCGCCGCGCTCTGGGCCTGGGCCGCCACCCCCGCGCGTTCACGTCCCGTAACCTCACGAGATGGTGGCATCGTCCGCCGGATTATCCCAGTGGAAACACTGCCGCCCCGTCCTCCAGCCTTTTCCGTGAGGTTCCATCTCCCCGGCGGCGTCGGTCTGTGAAGCCGGGACACTTGCTGGGTGCCCGTCCGCTTGGCTGAGTCACGCGTGGGGGCGACGCTTCCAAGGGCCGTGAGAAACCGTGGGAGGGGTCTCAGCAGAAGGCCCCCGACTCGTGTCTGCGGAAGATGACTTTGTCTGTGGGTGCCGGAAGGAAGGGGTGCGACACTCCGGGCACGAGCTCTGAGCGGGGCGGCGCGGGGGCGCTGGCCGCGCGCAGGCCGGAGAGGCGAGGCGCGTGCTCAGCGAGGTAGGTGAGGCCGGGCGTGGGCGGCCGTCTCTGTCACGCGTGACTTTGTCATTTCGCTGTGACACAAAAAGCGACGACAGCCACGGTCGACCGGGTTTTGCACGTGGGGGTGAGAGGGATGGAGGCATCAGAGACCTATCCCGGGAGATGCCCCATCCCAGGAGGCACGTGTGAACGTGGGCCTGACCGAGGCGGTGGCCTTGGCCAAGCGGGAGGGGAAGGGGACACGCGGACGGCGCGTTAGGAGGGCGACGGGTCAGGGCCCGTGAGGGGTGGATGGGCGCGGACAGAGGGCGTGCGTGTGCCTGGGGGGCTGTGAGTGGGGCAGGAAGCGGATCCGTTCTGGGAGGACGGTGGCGGGTTGGACATGGGGTGTTGGGCACATCCAGGCGAAGGGGCTCGTCTGGGGACTCGGGGCTGGAAATACGGGTTCCACAGCCAGCCAGCCAAGGGGCTACGGGAGGGGTCAGTTCACCCCTCATTTTGGGGGAAAACTTTGCGTGTGTTTGGCCGAAATTCCTAGTGAATTTCCCTTTAAAAAAATCCAGTAAGAGAAATTGTGAAGGATAATAAATCGTTCAAAGCGAGACCGAACCAAATTAACCTTGTTCTTAGCCTTAGTCTTTCTTCAAAGATGTTAACTTTTCCGGTCTTTTTCATGGAAAGAGAGGAAGCCTTCGCGTCGCTAGGATCTTTTAGAAAAGCCCATTGAAAAGCGAATTTATAAGCATGCGAATGCTTGGAAGTTTTACGTTTGAAGACGTTCTTTCTTGCTGGCGCGCAGCTTTAGTAAGATGAACGGCCTTAAACGGTGAAACTCCCCAAATGGCAGGGACTTTACCCTGTAAATTAGATCAGGAAACCGACTCTTGGCTTTGTCCTTCTACGGAATTTGTGATAAAAAATGGCCCTTCCGGTGCTCTGCTTGAGGGACGGTCACATCGGAAAGGAGTGGCGGGTGCTGTCCCAGCGTCCACGAGCACCAGACACCCCGAGGATCTGCAGCTCTCCCCTGAGCACCCGGGGTGCTCCTCGCCTTGCTGAGCCCGTGTTGCCCAGAGGAGTGAGCGTCCAGGACCGAGCGCTCCAGATCGTAACTGACCCAGCGCGTCACAGAATGGGAGGGTCCGACTGCGAAAGGTGACAAAGCAGTTAAGTCACTCGGGGGGTTTGCTTCACACCCCACTAAAGTTTTACGTGCCCCCCGCACTGTCCTCACGTTGCATGAATTCTAAGCACATCGATGGACTTCGCAACGTAACACGGTGACGCACAGAGGAATGATCATAAAAAGCATTTAGCAAAGAACGGAAGCCTTTGTCAATATTTTCTCGGTTTAGTGAGAAATTACCAGAGAAAGCCATCATGGGGTGGGAATACAGATTGAGAGATTAGGGAATTAGCTATTGTTTGTGAACAGGTACAAGGCAACAAGGAGTGATTATCAAGTATGAAAAGCTAATCGAAATGAAAATATCATGCTCTGTTATGTATTAATAAATAAGGAATTTAAGAAAGCAAACAAGGAATTAAAACATGATTATGTATTTTAATTAAGTATTAATTCACGACAGAACATTATGGAGATTACATCAAACTACCCGGGGGGGGGGGGAGGAACCAACCACTGGCGATGGATTAAAAGTTAAGACTGTAAAATTATACAAACGAATGAGCTTTGAAAATATTGCTGGAAATACTTGAATGTCAGCTTTGGGGCTCTTGAAATTTAATATTGTAATTAATTAACCTACCACAACACATACCCACAGGAACCCGTGTGTTTCGAGTCCATTTTGGGACACTATTTTCCCGTTTTGATCACCCGTACACTCACAGGACTTTTGAGTCGGAGGCGAAGCGGGTTGGAGGCCTCTGGCTGCCGTTAGGAGCGGATAATGCGCTCACAGCAGGCCGGCGGCCAGCACGCAGTCCGCATGGAGATTCGGGCTGTGCTCAGGCAGCTCTGTCCTCAGCCTGGCTCGTCCCCACATCGCTGGGAAAGCAGCTAAAGTGACAACAAAGCGCCATGTCATCTGCCACAATGGGACCTTAGAATGGAGGCGCTGACCTCCATTCAGGTAGGTGAAATAGGCCAGCTGTGTCGGGCTGTACCATGAGCCCTCAGTCTAGTGACAGGCACACAGACAGACCCCGATCAGGAGCCTCCTCCCGAGGGCAAGCCAGAAGCCCTCCCGCCTGAGGCATCGCGTCATCACAGGTGTGACCCTGTGACTCTGTGTGACCTCGGCCACCGAGACAGACACGTGCATATGCACACTCGTCCGACTTGCTGGATGACGATGACCCTGTGGCATTTAATTATGAACACCGACCGTGTTTCTGTGTACTCATTCACGAATTTGTTTGACAAGTGCTCCCTGAGTCCCTTTTGTGTCCTTGATCTGCAGATGATAATAAATCACGTGTCCTTCGGAGGAATTTCGCATGCACGATCCATACAAAACGACGCCACTAACACCACCACTAAGCAAAACAACCAGGTACATACATGTCACTGTTCTCTTTCGCAGAAGTTGAGAAACAGGGTCTCCTGGGGGCACCGACAGGCCAGCCAGCAGCCAATGCGCTCATGGGCAGGTAAGGCGTGACGTCGTTGTTGCCAAGCAGCAGCAAGAGGTCGCAGCGAGTGAGAGGCTGATATTGTGGTGGAAACACGGAGAAAGATCAGGAAAAACGAGTGTGTGAGATAAGACGACGACATGCCACCTCTCTCTGCGCAAAACAAAGAAGTCTACTTTTTATGAATGGATCACTAAAACAGAGTGAGTGATACACTTTGCAAAAATTTGGAGTGGCCGATGTTGCCGAAGGTTAACATCAAACTAAAGAACAGCGATTTGTTTTCCAACACGATGGGGCACGTGAGCCCAGCTCAGAGTAACGCCGTGATGAACACGAGTCGGGGGTGATTTATCTTACGCTAGTTCGATGAGTCGCTGTAATCGAGTGAAACTCCTTTATTGAGGACGCATATAATTGAATTTTAAGAGGTCATTTTTTTTTTTTAATAAAATGCATCTGGACGGCCTCCTTCTTTATTCGCTGTGATTCTATTAACCTCAAGTGTGATCCTTTGGAAGATGAACAAAATAACGGACGCTATTCAAGCAGGCTGCGGCCCCGGTTCTCAGATCTTGCTTATGAGAAGGGAATTGAAAACATTTAGCTGAGTGAGACTGAAATTCAGAATTGGCGTATTGCATCCTTTAAATTCAAAATTTCCTCCATTTTTAGCTCTCTGTGTGAAATGGCATGAAGGTTAATTGATTTACTGGGGACAAGTCGTCCAGGTGGAAGCAGGAACGAGGCTGCTTTGTTCTGTGCGTCTGCAGGTATGTCCTTCCCTGGAACATCGAAGGCAGCAGCTGAGGAGGGTGTGTGCTGGGCGACCCCCGGAGGAATCTCGGGAAAGGCCGTGTCCCCACCGGGTGACGGGGGGCCAGTTAGGACGGAGTGAATCTTTCCCACATTTATAAGCTTGTTTTTGTGTGTCCCTAGGAGAGGAGTTTCCTCGGTTTGCTACAGAAACTAGCCGTCATGAGAGGGCTGGCCAAAACCCTGAAGCGAGGTCGGGCGACAGCAGGAGGCCAGCCCAGAGGGGGAGGCCGCGTCTCCACGCCTTAGGCAGTGAGCTTTCAAACAGAAATGTAAATAGGAGTTAAAGGCATGGAAGGGGACACAGGGTCTCTGTCTCTGGCAGTGAGGAGCCAGCACCCGACTCGGCCTCTCCCAGGAAATGACCGGAGTCGGGACAAATCACACGGCGACGGTTCTCAGGCGCTTCCAACTGGACGCCTTGCATTTGGGAAGACCAGGCCCCTAGCTATGGACTCAAAAATGCTCACTTGCAAGTGCTTTTTGCTTCCTGAGGAATTTCGTAATTATGCTGGAGGTGCCATGGGGTGACAGGCCGCTTGAGGGCAATGACCGAGCCTCCTCGTCGGTGCCGGCCGAGAGCCGCGCCGTGGCTGCCGGCGCCGGATGCGTTTCTGCCGGTTCCCGCTCGCTGTGGGGAATTTTAAATAACTCCAACATTTTCAAGAATAGAGAGACGAAAAAAAAAAAAACCCACTTAAGAGTTCTGGAAATGCTCCCAGAAATGATTTCCTAATAATCAGAACCGAATGTCCCAAACCCTGATATCTGCTGCTCCCGTAAGAGAGAAAAAAGTCAAGTTTGAAAGCGATTTTCTCTCCCACGTCCTCGAAGATGCCTAACGTACTTCGTGGAGACCTGCCTGTCGCTTCCCCCATCCGCGGGTCGGACGTCAGGAGGAAGGGGACAGCGGCAAGGATTTAAGGGACAAGATCGAGACTCTGGCCACTACGGGACTGTGGACGCCGCGGGGCCGCTGGATTAATGGAAGCGAAGTAGGTGGTGTGCATGGGCCAACTGCGAACCTGACAAATGTACGAGGGTAGTCCGCTCCGGAACACGGCTCCCCGGTTTGGGTCGCAAGGTTTAGACCATCCCATCCGGTCTCTGGCCGGCTGCCTCCCGCTGCCTCCCGCCACGTACGCGGCCCATTCAACGAGCGGGAGACTCGGGCGCCGCAGCTGCGTCTGGGGACGGCAGCGGGCGCCGCAGGCTTCTTTGAACCGATGTGAGAAGAATTCAGGTCATTTCAGGAGCATCCGCCGAAACGGATCCCAGGTCTGCCGCCGAGCACTTGAAGGAGCTTCGCCTCTGAATTTTCAGATCAAAGACTCCACTCGCCGTCTCAGAAACAGAAATAGGAAAAAGAAAGCGAGACAAGAGAAAGGAAAAACTGGGAGTCAATCCGGTTTCCAGGGGGGATGAAAAAGCCTGCGCCGGGCCGGAAGGCGAGCTTCAGCTCGTCTCAGGAAGGGACACTCACGTTCTCCCTCGGAGAAGGTGGCTTCGCCGGCCGCCGGGCATCTGGCGGTGTGTCTGAGCAGCCGGGAAGACAAATCTACTTGGTAAACAGTGTGCGATGCGCTGGACACCCCGAGTCCTCCTTTCTTTAGACCCAGAGTCCAACGCGTCTGCCACGCGCGCGGCGGGGGCTGCACGCGCGCTTTCTGCAGGGAGATGCCGCCCCGCTGGGTGGCAGGGTCGCTGTGGGCCCGGCCACGGAGGGGTTCCGGAAGCTTCCAGGTGCACGTGCTCCCAGAGGGGCCTGGGTAAAGCCTCATTGTTACATTTCTTAAGAGACCCTGGAGACGAGTCATCGTGTTATTATTTTTTTTGCTTTGAAAAGTGAGAAGGAGATGTTAGATTTCACAGGCAAATGCAACATGGATACTAACTTCGTACAACATTTGGACATGTTAGTTTTTGACTTTTAAAAAATGATTGTTGCTCCAGTTCACGTAGTTTAGAGAATAATCTCACTGTGTCAGGAGCTCGCGGCTTTAAAAGACGAACGCGTGACTCTGATAAAGGCCTCGCTGATACCGCCCCACACTTCAAACGCGACTTCAAGACGTCAGATTAAGGAGCGGTGTCTTCATGTTTGGTTATCAGATTAAAAAAAATTGTAGCATTTATTCAGTATTTTCTCTGTTCATTTTTTTTTTTTTTTTTTGCTTACTGTATTGGGGAAAAACTCCAGCTCCCCGTTTTATGTCAATCAGTATTTTCGTCACCTTTTCCTGACTTCAGTTCTATCCTGAATCTAAATCTAAAATACCGAAACGAAACATCACAGGCACTCGCCGGTTCAGCCATATCGTGTGTGCTGTGTCTCCCTGTCCTGCTCTTACTCCCGAAATGAACTTAACGCGCAGTGCCAACTTCCCCTAAAATGCCCCGGGGATCATTTCAACTGAATTGTGGTCAGTTTGCAAGTACATTAAAACCAGTTAGCGAGGCTTCATGAGTAGCCAAGCTTTGTCATTTTCTAGAAGATTTACCAAATTTTAGAGAGGAAAAAATGAACTGTTCTGTCTCTGGCTGATGGCGTTGGCTCTCATTGTAAGGATGATAATGTGTCTTGGGGACTTGTCCACTCAAACAGAAAGAAAGCCAATCATACATATTCAATTTGGGTTTTTTTTGCAATGCCTCCTAGAGGAAATTCAAATGACATCCTAAAATGAAACAAATGGACTCAAAATTAAACACTGTAGAGATCGCGTTGATTTACATCTGACATTTTGGGAAATGATCCCTGAATGTGTTGACATTTGAGTAAGCATTTTATTAATATGCCGTCTTTAAAACAGAAAAACACACGAGGTAAATGCTAACTCAGACCTTAACGTACGAAAAGCTGCTTCAGGAGTCAGACCTGTTGTGAAACCGAATCCCGTTACCCTGTGTGTCACCCCCACAGGCCACAGAGCCGCCGAGAGCACTGGTCACGGGGTGAACAGACGCTGGCCGGCCTTTCGTGGGCCACGCGCCCTGTGGCGTCAGCAGCCCAGGCCGGCCAGCAGATGCCAATCAGTGTGATAGGCAGATGTCAAGTCAAAGCACGTCTGGTGGGATCAGAATGACTGTCTCGCATTAGCTGACAACGAAGACACAGAAGGAAGGAGCTGACTGCTTGGGGAACCACCGTTCTTGGCTGTGTGACATTAAGAATATGCTAGAAAATTACCTCCCCTCCCCATGCCCCTAAGAGACCCAGGGGAAGGCAAGAAGGAGAGGAGGAGGATGAGAGGGAGGAGGGGGAGGGTAAGGGAGAGAGGCTGGGAGCCGGGGCCTCTGCTCTGACCCACGTGGGGACCACGTGCTTTCTCTCTTCCTCGCTCACCTGGATTTTATTTCTCGCTTTTTCTCAAATGTGAGTATTTTTCCTTCCTTTAGATTTGAAAATATATTGTAAAAACACTTTAGTCACAATTTGCTGTGTCTACAATACCCGTCTTCCAGGTCACCAATGTCATGGTCACTGTAAGTGGCTTCCATGCAAGTTGCTCGGTTTATTCTTGCAGAGACCGTTGGTGATAACAGCATGAATAGGCATGTCCCTTTGTCACATTTTATACAGCTGGTTTGACTACAGGTCTGTGGGACCTTTACCTATATTTAGGTTTTGTACATTTGTAAATCTAGTCTTAGGTCGTCTGGCTATTAACGTAGACAATGCACTCTATTTTAATCTATTACTGTATTTTAATATTAAACTTAGATTGAATGAAAAATATTTATTTTGACCTTCTAACTTGCCCATTGCATTGCCAATGAGAAAACCGCAGGCCCGTAAATGCCTAACGTCTAATGATCAAATTTCAGAATGTTTCCGGATTGTTTAGTTATCAGCAGGAGTCACTGAAAACTTTTCGCCGTAGGAATTACATAAATACCTAGATTTTCCAAAAGTCAGAATATGCTGGGGTATTTTTACATAACCCAGTGAAAGCGTCACTAGCTTTTTATTTTAAAAAACCACCTGAGACATTATTTTAAACACGACAGATAAAAATTCCAGAGTTTTGAACAGGGGAGCGCTGGGGGCGGATCTGATTTGAAAAATGTCCACCTGACGTTTTGCATGGAGGCAGGGCCCGACGGAGGCAGGGCCACCCTGGGCCGGGGAGTGGCGGGGATGCCAGCAGGAGGTGGTCGGATTGCTCTAGGTGAGCGATGACCGCTGGGCCCAGGGTGCTGAGTCACCTGGGGGACCGCGATGCCGCTTCCTAAGTTTAAAGAGACCGGAGGCAGGGTGCGTTTGGGAAGACGTACCAACTGGACTACGCCGTGCCGACAAGAAAAGGATCCTTGTGGCGTCAACAGATGGGCTTGCCTTGGTTCAGAAGTTCTGCCGCCTTGGCCACATTCAGGCCAGAGGAAAAAGCCACGGGTGTGAGGGCGGCCTTTTCCTTTTCCTTTTTTTAGGTGAGGCAACCCTCGTTTGACCTCAGATTGGAGGGACCTTGTCAGTTTTTATCTTTTACGCTGGAAGCACCCGGTCCCCAGGGTTGGAGGGCTGCCTTTTTAACACAGACTTGGCTTTATCTCGCTGTTCTCTCTTTCTGCGAGAGGTGCCAGGAATGGAAGGGAAGCAGGGGACACAGTCTGGGGCTTCACAGCAGGACGTGTCCCGGACCAGATGTCCACTGAGCTTTTGAGTCGGGTGACAGTGTGTCGTGGAGCCTGTCGTTTGGGGGAGTTACGAGGACCAGGTGCAGAAATTCAGAAGTCACCCAATCAGACAGGACAAGCGACAACAGGGATAAGGGTGATAGAGAGGTGAAGAGAAAGCGAGCGAGAGCCTAGCCGTGGGGTGTACCGTCGCTTACAGTTGCCTGTAAAGACGTTCATCTACGTTTTCTTCTCGTTTTTATGGGCGGTTGTGTTTTTAAACCTAAAATGGAGTGCAGCAGCGAAGTATCCTCACCCAGCCTCATGCTCCCAAGTGACTGGTCAACAGCTCTGCACGATGTATGTATTAACCCAGATTTTACGGTCTAATTTCATGTGCCACTTACATCACCTGCTAAAATCTGACATTTGCTTGGTTTCACTTCTGAACTCCAAAATATGCTGCAAAGATTCGTCGACCCCCGACCCTTGACATGGTTTATTGACTTATTGTAGCCATACACTGCGTCGAGTATCAGCATTAAACTATTCAATTTAAAGCACACGCTAGGGAATGCACGACATCTTTTCTTCTTTCAGAAAAGACTTTTAGAGTTAGTCTTGTACCTTTTCTGCGGGCCTCACATGTGGATTCTGCGAGGCGAATTTTGTAAGTGCCCCGTGTTCTGCCAACAAAATATCCTCTTAGGGTTGGGGTTACAAATGTGATACTGTAAGATGATCGATCTGTTTATAAAATCACCTCTGCAATATTTTTAAAGGAATGAGGACGCGGGGGAATTGCAGGGGGTCACGAGCTCCATCGTGGCTTTAGGAATATGCCCTGCCGTGTGTGTTAGCAGGGCAGAACAGAGACTTCTACTGGTAAAGACACACACACAGACATGGTGCAGACGCCTTCGCGCTGCGCTTTTAAGGGGGGCAGACACAGTCCCCAGCACCTGGAACTCCGTGTCCCCGGCACCTGGGATGCGCCCCACCTCGGGGCCGGGTCAGCAGGCACTTGCGGGTCCTGGAGAGGCCGCAGTCCTGGGGCCTGACCCTTTTTGGGGCCTGTCCCTTTTTTCTGCTTCTTGGGCTCTGTGAGAAGGGAGTCCTGCCCGTCGTGCATAGGAGGGAGCCCAGACGGCGACAGGGAGGATGGGGACATGCGCTGCAGGGTCTGGGGCTCCTCCTGGGGGAGCGGGGTTGGCCCGCGCCCTGCTCCATTCCCAGGTGCCGTGTGGGTAGGGAAGGACCGGGCGCGCGCTGTGCAGGTTCGGTTCGGTTCGGTTCCCTTCCCCGCCCCGCAGCGGCTCCATCTGTTCGCGCCGATCAGTGATCAGCGGGGCGGGGCCTCGCAGGTGTCTGGGTTGCCGTCCGTGTGTCCTAAATTGACCCTGAACCATGGGAAAGCGCCCGCGGCGGAGGGAACACTGGAAGGGACGCGGCCATGCGGCATTAGCAACAGTGGTGATGGCTTCGCAGTGTGGATGTGCCAGCAGTTTTGCAACAAAAGGAATCATCTCTTCCGTTTAAAAGCCTCTGCTTCCATGTTTCTAATTTTCTGAAATATAAATCACCATTCCAGTACGAAAAAACAATTTAAATATCTGCACAAAATCTTGTCGCCTCTTTGTCCTTTTGGCCTTAAGAGCATCCATTTTTCAGAATAAATACATGTCCACGTAGGTTTCTACGTTTGCATCATTTAACACAAGGAAAACTTGCCTGGATAAACTCAAAGAGCTCACCCCAAGGCCATCTCACCCTGATGACGCTTATCCATGTCACTCTTACTGAAGGGACATCTATACACACTTGTAACACGATGTCCAGGGTCTGGACAGCAGAAAGATACGGGCACCAGGAGCCCCATCCAAGGCTGGCACCGTCACTGTTGATGCTGACATCCCGCCTGTCACCAGGAAGCGACGGCGATCACTCAGAAAATCAGCCACAGACTAACGGCAGCAACGTCGACTGTGGCTCACCACGAGTCAACAGTCCTTAGTGAGAACCAACTGCACCACGTCAAAATGACTCAAACCTCAGAAATTCAGCCTTTCACACGAGAATACACAACGGAGAGAGTCTCTTCAACCAGCGGTGTTGGGAAACTGGGCCACCCTCCGACGCCCTGTGCAAGAACGCACTCGAGGCGAATTAAAGTGTTAAACGTAGGACCCGAAACCGGAAAAGCCCTAGAGGAAGACACAGTCGGGAAACTCTGACATGGCTCTCAGCGACGTGTTTCCCCTCAGGCAGGAGAAACAAAAGGAAAAATTGAAAAGGTCACTGCACCAAGTTAGGAAGTTTCTGCCGGAAAAGGAAATCGTCCACGAAACGAAAGTCAACCGACTGCAGGGGCGAAGGCACGCGCCAAGGACACGTCCGACACGGAGCTGCTGTCCAGACCTAGACGGGACGCAGGCAGCTGGACGGCAGCAAACGGAACCACCCCACCGAGAAGCGGGCGGGGGACCCGAAGTGACGTTCTCCGGACGAGGCGTCCCAGGTCAGCGACGAGCGGAGCCGCATGTCGGTTCCCTCGGAAGCGAGCCGCCCCGACACCGCGGCGCTCACCGCGTGAGGACGACGCTGTCTCAGCCCTGGGCCGTGCCCTGCCCCCGCTGGGCCGGCCGCGCGCGCCCGGGCGGCGGCGTCTCCCTCAGAGCGGCCCACCCGGGAGCATGGCGAAGGCGCCAGCGACGCCGGGACGGACTCGGGCCCTTCCGACCCCGCCTCAGCCCGCGCAGGCGACGGGGCCGTCCAGGGCGAACCCCCCGCCCACGCACACGCGGCCCGGGGCCCCGTCCGCGCCCCCCTCGTCCTGGACGCGTGGACCGACTCACCGCGGCGCCCGCGCCGGCTGCCCCCGCTCCCTGGCTCGGGCGGCGGTCGCGGGTGGAAATGGCGGGCGGAACCGCGCGACCCGGGCCGACCTCGCGGCCGCGCCCAGCCTGGGGTCAGGCCCCGGGGGGAGCTGTGACGAGGGGTGGGGCAGGGTCCTGCGGCCGGAGAGGCGGGGCCTCGGGCGTCTACGTCCGCGTCACGGGCAAAGCGGAGCGGCCTCGCGTCCGCGCGGCACGGCCCCTCCCCGCCTCACACCCCATGTCACCACCCACGTCACGTCCTACGTCACGTTCCCCCGCGTCACGTCCCCACGTTACGCCCCACGTTACGTTCCCCGCATTACGTCCTGACGTTACGTCCAGCGACACGTCCTCACGTTACGCCCCACGTTACGTTCGCCACCTTACGCCCTGACGTTACGTCCCGCGTCACGTCCCCGCGTCCCGCCCCCGTGTCCCGTGTCCCTGCGCGGGCGTGTGCCCGGCGCGCGCACCCGCGTGTGTGACGTCCCGGCTCCGTCGGCCCATCCGCCGCGCTGGCGCGAGGCCCCCGTCCGCCGCCGGCGCCAGGACGCCGACCCCACGGGGGGGGGGTCTCGTGTAGTCACACGTCCCGTCTGCTGGGGGGCGGGGAGCAGGTGCACAGTCGGCCGCTTAGTTCCCAGGACGCCGACCCCACGGGGGGGGGTCTCGTGTCGTCACTGACGTCCCGTCTGCTGCGGGGGCGGGGAGCAGGTGCACAGTCGGCCGCTTAGTTCCCAAACCCGCGTGGGCGGCGCCGGGCGGCCGCAGAGGCCGCTCCCCGCACGTCCCCGCGGGCGCGGTAAGAGCCAGGACAAGGCACCGTCAAACCCGCGAAAGCCCGCGCTTTCACCGCGTCCGGTTCCGCTTTGGGTTTGTGTCTGTTTGGAGTTCCCGTCGGAATCCTCACGGAAAGCGACGCTGAGTCCGTTCAGGTTCCCTGTCCGCAGCCCCGTCGTGATGGGAGCGCAACGAACGCTCCGTCCCCCGAGCCCCGGGGTGCCTTGGAGGCGGGCGAGTCGCAGGGGACCGGACGGGGGGCCGCGGGACTGTCCTGCTGTGGGAGGACGCCCGAAAGGAAGCGGTGGGCCCCTCCCGAGCAGTCTCCAGCGACGCCCGTCTCTGTCCCGGGGATCCGGTGCCTACCAGATGGTCTACGAAACGGACCGTGTGTGACCGCAGGGGACAGCACTCTAGTCGCGTCAGCCTCCGGACACGGGTGGGGACGCCGCTCCCGCGCGGGATGAGGACTACGAGCCTTTGTGTCGTGTCGCGAACTGTTCAAGCTGCCGGCGGGACGAACCAGTGGTGGAGGGTCTTGGCGTGTAACTTAGTCACTTCCCTGTTCGGTCCCCTGCGGATCTGCGCTCTAGTCAGCGATTAAAAACGAACGAGAATGTCGGGACCTGGGATGAAGCGACAAGCGGCGCGAGCGCGGTGATGTAAACAACACGCATAGACGCCATTGCCTTCGCAATGGCATTTTCCTGTTCAGGGGAGAATGCGCATTGTTCGCCCAGTTGACCTTTTTATTTTATTGTGCACTAATTAGCTGTACCATTTAATTATGCATAAAACTCTACTCGATGTCATGAAGGGTGTCCAAAAGGCTCTGTTGTGCAGTAGCAAAAACCGGGACCGTCGTGCGGCTTTGTCATGTTGTTCTCCAAACAAAGAGGCATCTTTCCGAGAGCGACTGTTTTATTCCTGAAGATCCCGGGGCCTCAGCATCATCGGATGAACCGCGATCCAGACTCAGACCTGCGCTGGTCCCTCGGTCTCTCGAACCTGCTAATTTAACACGTTGACCCCTGTAGTCGGCCTTCGAGATGCTGTCTTCGGATGCTCCCCCTGCATTTTAGAGAACGTGGACAAATTTTGGCCTCGTTCTGTCCTTTTGATCAGTACCCACAGCCAGCGCTTCTACCAAACGGAGGTAAATCTGAGCTTAGGAAATGCACGGACTCTCTACAGCCATTCACTGAGGTGTTACCGCACTCCTCCACGTGGCATCGCGGCCTTGACTTTTGGTAGAGTTCTACGTGCCAGGAGTTTAGAGCGTCCGTGCGCTTAGCGGGGTACGGCAGCCCCCAGCACTCCCTCCTGCGGTGACACGCCTGATTCTTTTGATTAATTTTTTGTATTTGCCTCTCTAAGTGTAAATATCATCTTTTAATTGCTAATTACTTTCGTTCCGTGTCCACAGTTATTGCATTTTGATGATAGAAGGTGGAGGTTCAGCATTTGCCCTCCCCCCTCCCTCACAATACTTTGCATTTCCCCTTCTTCCCTTTTTTTCTGTCATTTTTCTTAGACCAGTACTAATTGTGACAGGGAAAATACTCTTCACAGCCACGTCGTGTACATCTCGGCCGATTTTCATTTTCTGAACAGCGCTATTGCTGTTAGGATTCTAGTTCCAGCACCTCTGATCTGTGTGCGGGGCCCTGTGGGTTTTCCTTCAAGCAGAATTCCTTCTGCACCGTGAATATTGCCCAGAGGTCTCTGGGCTGCTTCCCCCATCAGCCTGGTTCCCAGACGCTCCGAGGGCCACCAGCCCCTTCCCCCGGGGCGCGTGTTCACTGTACTCTATCAGCGTCACATTTAATGTGTTTCTGTGCACTTTGCCCAGCTATAGAAACACCAGCACTTTGAGAGTTCAATGACCCAGAGTCTAATCGTCATTTTTCTTTTAATTTGATCTACGGGGAAAAGGGTTATTGGTAAGTGAAAATTTAGAGATTAAATTATTTTAAACGCTATAGTTCTATTTTCGTGTAACCAGACTAGAGTCATACTCTTCCCTTTAAAAATGTATCTGTGTGTGTCCATGTATTAAAGCATTTAACGTGTTCCAGGAAGGTGAAATTCTTACTACTGTACGATATAATAATTCCCTTTATGGGGTAAGGAAAAAAGTCCACAGCGATGGTTTTAATGGGTTGTGTGTTGTTTAACATCCTTATGGAAATAACTTCAAAAGGGGCAACACTGAAGAAAAATAGTTTAAAAATCACAATAGAATGCTGTGGAAAGATGAACCAAAGCAAATGAATAGTTTTGGAAACGTCTAATTAGGCAAATACCTAAAAATATAAACTAGTTAATCGTCCAGAATGTGCTTAATTGTCTATTTCAGTTTAAGACCAATTAGCTAATGAAAATTCAACAATTTCAAATTAAATGTAGGCGATATATTATCATTTCATTTCATCTGTGATTTTCCCCCTGGCTTTAATACTGGTGTAAAAGAAATAATGTAGCTCAATTTTCTAAATACACCTTTGACATTTTCTGATTTCAGTCGTTCATTTGTCTACCTCTTACATGTGCTGAAGCTAATGAAAATGGAAATCTTTTTACAGCAAATGCCACACACATGGCACTGTATCGGTGAGGTGTGTCGGTATTTGACATCTTCCTTATGAATCTTTAATGTTTTAAACCCCTTGTCATACAGCTTTTCTGTAGAGGAAAGTCATTTATACATGCAAATCGCCGCGCTTTCATCGTGGATTCGCCAGGGAGGCAAGGAGATGAATTACGATAAGTGCATTTAAGTTTAACTTCGCTGTGATTGGCACCTGTGGTCTTTTTCATGTGATGGAGCTGCAAGTTTCATAATAGAATAAGGCATTATCAATATTAATGAACCTCCCTTTATTTAGAAAATTATTATTAAATGAAAACCACATCCAAAAGCAAAACGGGATGCCGCCTGACCCAGTAACAGTCAAACCCTGCGAGTAGCAGAGATTCTCAAATCAAGTTAAACCTTCCAAGCATCACAAAAACCACGCTGTCCGCGACTTCCCTCCGCAGTGCCCAGCGTTCGTCAGGTGGAGAATTTAGACTGTGTTTGTGCCTCCTTGATCAATAGGGAGGGAGCAGCTAGAAACCAGAGTTTCGCACACGTCATCTTCGCGCATGTGTGAATGTGTGCACGTGTGGCGCACACGCATCGTGTGCAGGGCGTGTGTGCGCACGCGAAGGCCCCGAGTCGCGGGCTTTCTCCCGTGAGCAGGGACGACCTGCTCCCCTCAGGCCGGCCTCAGTGCACCCGGGAGGCCCCGCTCTTCAGCGCGGGTTTCGCGGATTCCCGGTGCCCTGGTCGGTACCCGGAGGCCAGGCCCGCGGGCGCCTGTCGGTTCTCTTCTCCAATAGCCCGAGCTCCTGGAGCCGCCTGTCTGCGATGGGTCCCTGCGGTCCCCCACCCCACCCGCACCTGTCCCATCACCAGGGCCAGGGCTCCCCTGCGGTGTCTGGTGGGTCGTGAGCCCCGGCTGTGAGGTCGACACCTTCCTCCTGGAGGGGTGAAGGGACACCCCGAGGAGGTGAAGGGACTCCCCGAGAGGCCGGGGCCCCGCGTCGGGAGAATCCCGCCGGCTCGGGGCGCTGCGTCCTTGCTTCGCTTTTCTCTTTTTCTGTTTTCTTTTTTCTATTTTTTTACATTCCTTTTTATTTTCCCAGCTGAGTCCCGTTGGGCTTCTGTCACCTGCGGCCCAAACGCGTGGCACAGGCGCTGAGGACAGGAGCCGGGAGTCCGCGGTCCCCCGAGGGGGAGCCCGGGTCAGAACCAGCCCGACGCGTCCTTTCCAGCGCTTACTGCTCCTGAATCGTGGTGAGGACACGAAGATCGGCTGCTTCCCCACCTCGCCTCCACGAGGCCTCTTTAAATCCCCCCGTAACGCAAGGGCACTTGTTTCCCGTGCGTGGCGACACCTGCTGTCATTTCCAAACGATTTTTATTTTCGCCCACCCAGTAGGAAGCGGGGTGAGACCGGTATTTTTATTTTCCATTTGTGTGACGTGACTTTAAAACTGTCACGGTTGGCTGTCTGCGGTCGTGCTTGGGACACCCTGGCCCCTGCCCCGGCAGCTGCCCTGTGGGAGCCGGCTCCCCGGGGTCGGTCGGTCTGCTTAGAGCCGGGTGGTGGCCGCGTCCCTAGAGCAGCCGAGGGGCCGCCCGGGGCCGTAGTCCCCTGGCCGGTGGTGATGAAGGAGGGACATGGGCGCAGCATTTGCTGTCGTGGGCACCCTGGCGGCCACAGAGGGTCGGGCCTCTGCAGGCGACATCACCCCAGGAGTGACCCCAGCTGCCACCTCGCAGCTGTCGAGCTTCCACTTTCACCAAATCCACCGAACCTTACCCAGATTGCCCAGCTCCGTGATGCTTCTGGAGCGTTTGACGGACGCAGCGTTTCCTGGCCCAGATACGGACGGCCACGGCCCAATCCGTGCACAGGGACGCGGGTCTGAGGGCGCCTCGTCCTGCTGGTGCGACAGACCCTCTGCGGGGACATGGGGACGGGCTCTGTCTGCGGGGACGGGGGCCCCTGACTGTGGGGACGCGGCTCCCGTCCGTGGGGATGTGCGCTCTGGTCGGTCCCTTCTGCGTCCGCGCACGGATCCGTCCTCAGTCCTTCGTTCCTTAAGCGGGCGTTGGGGAAGCTCTGTCACCTGCAGAGAAACATGGAGAGGGGCCGGGGGGCAGCAAGGAATCAGAAGTCCACCTGCAGGACCGCCGCGCCCGGTGTTCAGGACGGAAAGCACGATGCTTTCGAGCGGAAACGTGGCGGAAAGTGTGATAAAATCAGCGGGACGGGACTTGCATACTTTCGTCCAGGTTAACGTTTTCTTCTGCCTCAGATTGTTTTTAAACCGATAGGCATAGGCAGGGGACAGAGGACTGGTTCGTGATTAACGGGCGAGACAGAAGACGCGCGGGTGGGTGCGAGCACGGCGATGCTCGGGTGCCGGAGGCCGGAATGAGGACCGCGACTGACGGGCGGGCAGGGGGACAACCGGGCGCCCCGTGTGCGGGCCGGACGGGCGGTTGCACGTTGATCTTCACACCCGCTCTGCTCCAAAGCTGCAGCAGTAGATCGCGTTATCTCGTCCATCCTCAGTGGCGCAGAGAGACGACTTGCCCCATTCCCACTGCAAACGCCCCCCGCGTACCCCGCACCCCGAATCCGTTCTTTGTCCTCCTGGAAGTAATCGCCGGGCTGCATGGGACATGGACGAACCGAGCCGTGCCCACCGTGCCAGCGCATCGGATCCCGTCTGTCCCCGTGCTCTCATGAAACGCACTGTTCGTCTGCGTGCGTTTCCATCCTTTCGGTAAATGGGATCCCGCTGTGCGACTCCTTCGCAACGTCCTTAACGCGACCGCGCGCCCTGAACCTCACCGTGAGCTCCGGTGGCTGTCCCCTGCCGGGCATGCACGCGCGCCAGGCACCGACCACGCGCCCTGGGGACTGGGTCACTCTGTGCTGGAGTCTCCACTCGGGATCCTGGATGGCGGGGGTGGGGGGGGACAGCTGGATGAGAGTGTTTGTGTCTCTGGTGACAGCGACCAAAACGCGGACCATCCCTGTGTCAGGCTGGGAGGCGTCCCCACGCGGCCAGGTCCAAACAGGAGGGGGCCCTCAGGGGCCGGGCAGATCTCAGGGCCGCGGGTGACGGGCTCGCGCAGGGTGGGGAAGAGTCGCCTGCCGGCTCGTGGTGCACCGCCTCCCCTCAAACACGCACAGCGAGGGCCTTATCCCAGGTTCAGTGCTCCGGATTGATAGGCCTGGGCAGTCGGCAGTCACCCAGCGCACACCCCGCCCCCGAGAAATTCTGGGACCCACTAAAAGCTGCGTCAATATCCGAGATGGCGACGTAAGACACAATGAGCCAACAACGTCTACGGCCACGCCGCCCTGAACGTGTACCATCTCCTCTGGTCTCGGAAGCTAAGCAGGGTCGGGCCTGGTTAGTCCTTGGATGGGAGACGGCCTGGGAAGACTGGTGCTGTGGGCGATAATAATAATAATAATAATAATAATAATAATAATAATAATCATCATCATCATCCAATGAAAAAGGTGAACAATGTGGCCAAACTACGCTCGCTCCCCTGTCGGCCTCACTTCCACGAGGAGGAGCCTGACAGTGATGTCCTGTCATCCCTCATGGAACCTGACTGTGGCCCGAAGCCGCAGGACCCAGTCTCTGGTCTGCACGTGAAGATAACGGTGTCAACTCATCCGAAGGGATTTTGACCAAATACAGCACGGGACAGGGCGCTCTTAGCAGCATTCCCAGCCCCCCCTAGTACCTTCGTGTCACGGGGTCGTCTGGTGTCACACACAATGAGATCTTCGTGGCCGCGAGGGCTGTGCCCCTAGACGATGCGTCAGCCACGGCACATGATGCAGATGCTGTGAAAGCTGTTCAGTTTCTTCTTCGTCAGCGAAAGTCCCCGTCTGGATAATTAAAGGTAAAAAAATGTCCTCATGAGGTACGGGGCACTCCCAGGCCACAGGAGAACGCCCAGGGCTAGGCGTGGGGCAAAGGCAGGTGACACGGAGGGACAGCTGGCCTCCCAGGTGGGCTGGGCGGGGCAGGATCAGTTCGGCCAGACGTGGCCCATGTTTGTGTCGCCCCCTTCAAGGCACAGATCCCCCGCGGAGGAGTTTGTCCTGGCTCGGGGAAGTGCTTGCCACCCGCCCACACGGACTGCCATGGGGGTCCCCCAAGGGGCAGCTGGGAGCTGCTGCCACGAGGCGGGGAAGGGGCCATGTTTGTCAGCAGCCTCGGCGGCACGTGTCGGGATGCACTTGGCGGTTTGCCTCACTCACTAGGCCGGGAAGCCCTCCAACTCGACGACAGCCCCACACGGTCACTGTCAAGAGCCACTGCTCGGAACAGACTGCCGTCTCCCTGCGTGGGGGCCCCGGGACCATGAGGACGTGGGACACTCAGGGTCCTTCCGGGCGCGGCAGGCTGGGTTCAGGGTCCGCAGCTCTGTGAGGACCTGCCCCCGGCAGGCAGGACGCCTGCCATGCGCTCAGCCCTCCACACGGGACACAGGTGTTCGAGACCAAGTGTCAGGTCGGTTTTGCAGATGGCCCGGCACCAAGCTCCCCGGAGTGGAGCTGACACGTGACTTGGATGCGCGCGGCCCGCGGGACAGTGGCGGGGCTCCCGAGCCCCACTGCGGCTCGCCAGGTACTTCTGGAGACCACGTCGAGTCGGAGTCGCTCGGGCGGATGTAGGAGTGATCACCTGGGGTGTTTCTCGTCCCGGAATTCGTAACCTCCGTAACCGTTAACCCAGCGCAGCACGGAACGTGTCTCCCTTCAGGACAAACGCTGCAAACGAGGGAGAGGTGAACGGGATCGTGTGTTTAAGTGAAAAGGATGCCGGCCTGGGTGAGAGCGGACCTCACCGTGCGTCTGGGAAAGCCCGCTCAGTTCCCTGCATTTCTGCTTCATCTTCCGTCAAATGGGGACGGCGAGGCCGACCCGGCAGCTTAGAGGCTGGTCTGGGTGCGTGAGGCCCGCGGGAGCGGCCCTGAGCTCGGCAGGGCCTCAGCCCACGCGGCTGACACCCCTGCGGGTCTGTGGACGCCCGGCCTCCGGGGGGTGGCCGCCTTGGCGGGCCGTATTCTGACGGTGGTTTTCCTTCTGTGACAACTGGGCCCTCGGGAAATGAGCCCGTCACCCGGTCAGCTGCCAGGCCCTCAGCCCGATGGCCGCCCGTGCGGGGGCCAGAGCGGCCGGAGGGCGGAGGCGGGGGCGGGAGAGGCCTGAGCGTGGTGCTTCTGTGCCTCCTCAAGGGCCGGGTTTGCGAGCCCCGCCCCAGTGTCCCCGGGATCTTTTCTGTCGTAGAGATAAAGGCCTGGTTTCGGTTCGGAGGGGACCGAAAGCTCGCGTCAATTTTAAGGCAAAGCACCGAGAAAGCCGTCAGCACCGGGGCCGCCGTTCTCGGCCTCCTCACGGCTGCTCCTGCCGGCCGCCGGCACGTCCGATGGGGACCGGTCTCGGGCAACCCGTCTCAGGGAAACCGGGAGCCTGCCTGGAAACACGGTGACAGCGCGCCAGGGACATGCCTGCCGGCCGCACTCCCGTGCGCACAGCAAAGCACCAATAAGTCAGGCCGGAGAGAGAAGTCTAAAATTAAATATTTAATTAGAACTCTGATTTGCTTTAAAGATAGGTGGCATTGCACAGGCTATAGTACACTCTCTTTATAATTTTTTTGACAAAAAAGATACTGTTCGTCTTAACAGGCCACTTGAATATCAATACATGGGTGATAGGGCTGGAACTGGAAATCCGCTAGAGATGGGACAATGTACAGCGCTGGGAAAGTTACAGTTTCGTGTTGTAAAAACATTTATTTTTTAACAATTTACCTACATTAATCAAAAAATTACAGCATATTTAATAATTTTACAAATTTTTCATAAAAAATATATCTCTGTACAAAAAGGTCTTTTGCACCTACTCGTGTCAGCAGCATGGGCGAGACGGGGGTGACGATGGGTTTCCTGATCGTAATGCCAGCCTTCTTTTTCCTCTTTTTTATAATAGCTTTTTTGTCGTTGTTTACAAAATATTTTACAGAAGAAAAAAATTATTGCAGCTAGCCTGAAGAAAGGCAAGACGTGTGAAGAAGCAGCGGTTTGGAACAGCTCTGAAGCACGTGACCTGTGTCCGCGCGGTGTCCCCTCGCGTCCCCTCGCGCCCCGCCGTGGCGGGAAGGCATTCTGTGCGTCCGTCCCCAGCCCAGCGGCCGCGGGGAGTCCCCTGGGGCTTCCTTGTTTGAATGACGGGCCCCCGTCTCACAGCCGAGGGGCGCTTTGATTGTGCACGCAGGGGAAGTGACCCCTAGGCCGACGGGTGGCTTCCCGTGCGGACGTCCCGGCCCCTCGGGTTCCAGAGCGTCGGTGGCCGGTGAGCAGGTCGGGAATGCGATTCGGACTCGGAGGTCAGCGTTTGCACCTAGTTTGAGTGACTCAAACTCAGACATATGTACAGTGTATTTATACGACGGTCTATGTACACCCGCACACGCGGCGACCCTGTTCCCGCCGCACGTGTGGCCCGCGTCTCCGTCCCACGGGCGCCGGCGCCTGGCTCTGGCCCACCTCACCCCGCGTGGGGCTCCAGGCGGCAGCGCAAACCTCCAGCCACGTTGTCGGCGGCCTGAGCGACGTGCAGAGAACTCGGCATCAGACGACGGAATTCAAAAGGCAGAGAAGGATCTAGAAGAGGTCAGCTGTGCCTTCCCAGTGGCGCGCCCCCGCTCGCGAGGACCAGGACGGGGCCGCCGAGATGTTCGCAGCGGCGCGCCTGGCTGCGGGAGCACGCGGCCGCCCCACGGCTCCTTGGTCACTGTTCGCTCGAGGTCCTGCGTTTACACGTGCGGCCCACGAGCTCGCCTGGGTGAGAGCCGCGTGTGGATGTGCGCGCCACAGTGAACACTCCCGCCCGTGCCGGCCCGGACTGCGAGCAAGGGGAGATCCCCAGCGTGTGGAAGAGGTACGGAAAACCCAAACGGTCAGGACATAACCGTCTTTTCAGAAGCTTCCCGTCGAGCGGTTACAAACAGAAACAAAGGTGGCCTTCGCCTGGGTCAGGGACGTAAACATTCTCACCGCCACGTCTTCTACGTCAGGTTTCGGCTTCATCCGCGTCGGGCATCATGGCTACTTTGTGATTTGTAATTGAGCAACGTTAAATCCTAAGCTTGAAAAAAAATCACTGAGGTTTTCTCTTCATCGGGAATTACAAAGCACGAACGAAAGGCAAACGGATTTATAAACACATCGCCGGGGAGGAGGGGTGTGTGTGGTTGTTCCTTGCAAAGAAACACCTGGGGTTTTGGATCCTGAACAGTTTCCACTGAGTTCAAGGTATTCCCACGGAATGACTGACGCCTTCCGACGCGACACCAGGGTTACGGCACGTCGAGGGGAAACGCGCGCGACGCAGAAGGGAAGACTGCTGAGGGCCGGAGCCACGAGTGCGTGAGCTACCTAAAATAAATTACTATTCACATTTGTACATGGCAATGGAGGTCGTCGCGGGCCTGCTGAGTCCGGTGACAGCGACACTGACGCGGTGGAGACGGGACGGGAGGGAGAAACGTGGGAAATCAAAGGCCTCTTTTTTGTCTCATCGGACATCTTCGACGAAGTCAACACGGACATGGAGCTGAAAGAAGCGATAAGAAAATAAATCTCTTCGATACCATCCTTTCCTTTAAAAGCCTGCCCCGCGTCTGGGTTTTCTTTCTTTGTCCTTCTGACGCGTCGGCTGGCCTGGTGGTGGGGCGTCCGGCTGGCGGGGACGAGCGGGTGCTTCTGTACAGTGGACAGTGCGTGTAAACCCTGTGAGAATATTCGCTGTCAGACTCGCACTCGCCGTTCGTCACACGCTAGTGCAAAAAATTGTGCATCAAAAATTCTGCAGTAGAAGAGCTGACTGGAAAATTCGCAGATGGCCCTGGGAATGGACACTGAGGTGAGCCGTGGGTCCTCGGCGCCCGGCGGGTCTCGGCGAGGACAGAGGGCCGGAGGGCCGGTCCCAGGCGCGGGCGCCCGCCGCAGGTGTCTTCTTCAGGAGAGCTTGTTTCCGGGGGGTTTGTACTTGGGGGTGGGGGGTGGAAACGAAAACCGAAACCGCAGGACGACGCACCGTGGGGCGGCCGCTGTGTCACCGCCCCGGAGGTTGCATTGAAAGGTTTCCCGCCACACGGAGCCGTGGCCGTCGGGCACGGGGGCGCCGGGCTGGCTGGCGTGGGGGCTTCTGGGATGGCGCTGTGGCCACGGTGGGCGCAGCCAGGCCATCGGGGTCCGGACCAGGGCCAAGTGGCCGTCCCCTGCAGTCCCTGATGCTGTGCGGCCGCAGGCGTGACCGTCGCAGCGGGGCCGAGGCCGAGGGCGGGCGGCTATGGCGGCGGGGCCGCAGCTGGCCCGCGGGAGGCATGGCAGCGGGGCGGGCCGGCTACACCACCGTGCACACCGTGTTCAGGGCCGTGTCGAAGCGCACGGCCTTGGCCTCTGTGGGCTTCAGGTTCGTGTCGTACATGGGGTTCTCGAACGACGCCTGCCCGTTGCTGCTCTCGTGCCCGGCGTAGCCGTTGTACTGCACCTTCGGCCTCGTCCTGCAAGGGAAGCGGGGGACAGTGTTAGGGCCGGACTTCCAGACGGCGGGGCCGGTGGCGGGGACCATGTGCGGGACACGGCTGCTCAGCCGGCCAGGGCGACACAGGCAGCAGGTGCCCGCGAGCCCGGCCGGCTCACACCCTCGTGCGTCCGGCGGTTCGTTCCTTTAGGGGCCGGTTGACGTCCTCCGCGGACCTTTGAAACGGGGCCGTTTCCCAAATCAAAGAACATCTGATCTCGGCTGAGGACGCTGGTCGGCCGGGTGGTCCCCGCCGCCGGAGCCGGACGCTGTTAGGTTCGCACGTCACTCGCCACTGACGAGCAGGTGGCCTCGAGGAAGGCCCGTCCCTTTCAGTTCGCTGCGGGTACTCGGGGCCACTGAACGGGGCCGGTTTTATAACGAAAATTTGTCTCCGATGAGGCAGTTATGAAAAGGACCTGGACTCTGCGGAGCGAGTGTTTACGTTTTCTGGTTTACAGAAAGCCCCACGTCGGCGCCGAGATGAGAGGATTAGGGAGTTTTTAGACATAAAAGAGCTAAAGCCCTCTAGTCTGCCCCCCCCACATTCTTTTTCCTTCCAGAAGCGATGATATCGTGCCCCCGGCAGAGCAGAGCCTGGATGCGAGGGCCGCCCTGCGGAGACGTCACTGACGTCGGGGGTGAGGAGCCTGTCTTAGTGGCCACAAGCGGGTTTCCTGGTTCCCACAGGCTCATCAGGGAAAAGCACTAAAATCGTGTGGTCCCCGCGGGTTCTGTCAGCGAGACGGCCACCCGCCACGGCCCTACGGGCTGGGAAACGCCGAAAACGCCCCAACGGCGAGTTCGTACACAGACTCGGCCAAATGCTAGTGCAGCTTAGGGCGGGCTAAAATCCTCATCTCGTGCCCAAGTCACCAGTCGCCATGTCCCCTCGCTGCTAGGGAGACGCTGCAGAGCTGGCCAGTCTCCGGGGCCGGGGCAGGAGGTCACGGGGCCAGCAGAGCCAGGGGCCTGGGACTCCAGCCTCCCGTGATGGCGAGGAGACGGGGTTCTACAGGAAGGAGCGCAGAGCCGGCCACTGAGGGCACGCGGTGTGGGAAGGGCTGGGGGCCGGGCAGGGGCCACTTCCGGCTGCAGAGGCCCTGCGCCCCTCCTGCGGCGTGAACCCAGCAAGACCCTAGACCCGTGGTGGCTTTGGGGTGGCCCTCTGGGGAGCCAGGGTGTCAGAGCCCTCCCTCGCTCTCCAGACGTGGGTGTCCCGCCCCCCACATGCGGCAGCGTGGGTGGGTGGGGGCCATCGCCGTGGAGGTGCAGTGGGTCAGAGTCACGCAGGGCGTGGGTGCTGCCCTTCGCCCGGCTCAGCCTGAGGTCTGCTCCCGCGTGCCCGCTCGCAAGGTGTCCGAGGCCATCTACAGGGGCGTTTCTCAGGTTACGGACACCTGCGCCGTCTGTCGGACGTTCCTCCCAGGCTGTGTTGCCCTAAGCAAAGCCCTGAAAGTGACTCCTCTGACACGGGGCCAGTAACATCCAGTGCACGTGGAGAACTCGTGCCACTCGGCAGTAAAAAGTCGTCAGCAAATGGGCAGAGGACCTGGACCCTCCTCCCACGGTGACACGTGGCCAATAGGTGCATGAAGAGATGCACAACTGCACTGGGCGTGAGGGAAACGCGAGTCAGAGCCGCCTTGAGATGCCACCTCACGCCTGTCAGAATGGCCGTCGTCCACAGGACGGGTCATAAGGCTGGGGGGTGTGTTGCAAACCGGGTAGGCCACTGAGGAAGGCAGTCCGGGGGTCCCTCAAAGGACTGGGAATGGAATTAATGACCACACGACCCAGTGATCCCTCTTTTGCTGTTCACTCCCCAAACCCGAAAACACTCAGCCACATGCACCCCTGTGTTCCCAGTGGCTCTGTTCACGGCGGCCAGGACATGGGAATCACCCAAGTGCCCTCGGGCGGACGACTGGATAGAGACATGGCGCCTGGGATAACGGGACGCCACTCGGCCACACAAGGGGGCCGGCCATGCGCCGTAGCGGGGAGGGCTCAGGCGCATGTGTGCGCGTGCTGCACACCCACCCGACTCCACACCCTGTGACGTGTGTGGCGCTCCCCACGCACCTGTGCTTGTAGAGGTGAAACACGAACCCCGATAGGATCAGGGCGAAGAACGGGACCAGGATGGCGGCTGCGACTGAGCCGCTGCTCGTGCCGTGGGGCTGCTGTGTGGGGTCATGGCCGGCGCGCGAAGGCTCTGCAGGAGAGAGAAGGGATGGTCACCGCAGTTGCCACGCTCACGCGTCGTGTGTCACTCGCCTCATGGAGGAGCCCAGGCTCCATAGGGAGCAGGAGGTGCAGAGCCGCGGGGAGCAGAGTGACGGCCTTTCCAGGGTCCACGTCCTCCCTGACGATGGAGACGCACGATCGCGACTCCCCTTAGGGACGCTCTACCTTTGGAGGAATGTCTGCTCAGATCCTTTGCCAAGTTCTTAGGCCATTTCCCTCTATTATTGAGCCAAAGGCCCTTACGTGTTCTAGGCACAGGTCTTATCAGAGACGTGATTTGCACAGACCTCCTCCCGCTCCGTGTGTGCGCGCGTGCGTGTGTCCGGGGTGCGGGATGGGGATTCCACTTACTGTCCAGGTTCTTATGCACATTTCCGCATCAGAGTTGTCATTCAAACTAAGTTGGTTTAGTATCTGTTTAATGATAATCACTTTTTTGCTGTTTATCTACTGACATTTAAGAAGTTTATTTTTATCCATAAAAGTTGGTTTTAGCCATAAATCTTACATGAATGCTTATTTTTGCATCATTACTTAAACATGAACTTCTCTAATTCGTTGAATGGGGGACTTGCTTGTGATTCAAATTATTTTGGGAGGTGAACAGGTTTTCCTGACGATGAGCTCATCACCACCTAAGAATAAAGACTGCTTGCTAAAGCAAGCTGGCATTTTCTTACGTTAAAAAGAAGTGAGGCGATTTGAAGAAAACCCGCAATAGCGAAGCAACAGCTCCAAGTGAGCCTGGAGAGCCCTGCACAGCCCCCCTGGCCGGGATGCTGGAGGATGTGCCGAGGGGGCGATGACAAACCATGACAGTTCGGTCCCGGGTGAGAGACAGCGTCCCCGGTGAGAGACAGCGTCCCCCGTCCTCAGTGCTGATCTGACACGTTTGCTCTGTCTCACCACGACCCGACCCCGTGACCCAGCTCGCAACGCCGGCATCGTGAGTTCACGCTCTTCCACGTGGACGCACCGAGCTGAGCACGGAGGAGTCAGAGCACTTCACACTTAATCACCCGTTTCGATCCAGGGCTCTTTCAGGATGACGACACACCGGTTGTGGGTGCTCCCTTTGGAATCCTTCATCTTGACGAGTCTTATGAAGTGAATTCACCAGCGACAATGATCACGAAACATCGCTCCTGCCCACCCGCCCGTCTGCCTGTCTGTATGTCTCTAGTAAGTTTTTTCCTCTGCGATAAGTCAGGAACCTCTTTCCACCTCAATATGTAATCCTCATTCCTTTAATAAACATAAACATTAAATGGTTTTCTACTTAACACATAGCATGAAAGTGTTCATTTAAGCAGTTTCTTTAGGGTGGAGGGGTTGGATGAACGTAGAGATTATTTCTAACTTCACCTATGAAAAACAGTCCTCTTTCAGACATACCTGAACAGGCAAGGAACAGTTTTCACATGTCTGATTAAAACTTCCAGAGAGAAAACTATTAAGAGAGCATTGCCAAATTATACGGTGTCCACCCAAACAGAAGCCACAAGTGCCAGTTTCTATCATGAGCCCAGATCACTTTAAAAACCCTCTGACGTTAAAAGCTTTGACATTTCTAAAATGTTAAAGTTTTTAAAAAATGATTTGGGGTGGATGGTAGAAATAGGCCTTTGACTTGGGGTGATGAACGCACACTGTGTGATATACGGATTGCGTATTATGGACCTGCACACTCCAAACCTATATAATTGTATTAACTGACGTCACCTCAGTAAGTTAAAAAAAAACCTGTGACATTTTGGTAACTACCAGTGATCTATCTGTGTGTCCACAGCACGTGTTTTTTGAAATTGAGGCTCTTCTCATTGCTTGCTGGCCCCTTCTCATTACTGTTACAGTTTTCTTAGGGTAATACAGTTTGCTTAATTCCTCGAGTCGTGTCCTTACTCCCCCCCCCTGCCCCCCCAGACTTTTAACACGTCTCTGGGGAGCAGGATAGCAAATCCACAGGGCATGTTTCTTGCACTTTCCTGGCTCCAGGCCGCCCACTTTGCCACTTTTCTGTTTCGTATTTCCCATCCGCTGTAGCACGTCAGCCTCTCCTGTTTCTTCGGGGTCCGTCACGCTGTGGTGCAGTGACAAGGCCCGCCGGACACAGCTGTGACTGTGGGGCGGGTGCCGCTTACCTTGTCTCTCCAGCTTGAACCTGCCGAAGTCTCGCCCGTGCACGTCGCCATGGAAAGTGAGCCCTGCCTGCCCGAGTCCTGAGGAGACCTGAGCGGGGGAGGAAAACAGCGCGTGACGTGGGGGTGTGGTGTCCTCGTCTCCCCCGACGTCGCTGTCGCGCTCCTACTGAGACGTTACAAATCAAACACGTCCCCTTCGCCATTCCCTTCAGTGACACAGTCACAGGCAAAATCTGAGATGGGAGTGAACCGCCCTAGATGCGCGCTCTCCGGTTTCGCTCCCGGGAACGGCGGTGAATCCAGGATGGTCACAGTTACCCATCGTGAAGGGGACGAGCACGTGAATCCCTGCGTGACCCACGGCACCTCAGACTCCCCTGCGTCACCGCTATCGGCCGGCGAGCGTCACCTGAGGCGCTGGGCCCTGAGTGGGTTACTGGCTTTGGGTGCAGACGGCCGCCTGGCGAGGCAGGGTGTTAAGGGGGGCCTGGAATCTCCCGTGCCTCTGGGGATGATGCTTTCACGGTGGTCCGCGGGCGCGGGCGAGCGCAGAGCACGTGCCAGTGACGGCCACGCGGGCCGGGGGCCGGGTTTCCCGCCACACGATGGGGCGGGGCTGAGCTGCCAGGGGCGGGGCCTAGCGCTGGGGGCGGGGCCTGGTGTGGGCGTGGCCGCACGATGGGCGGCCCTTTGCCAGGCCCTGGCCTGCTGTGGGAGCGGCCTGCTCCTGTGGGCGGGGCCTGCTGTGGGCGCGGCCTGCTCCCGTGGGTGGGGCCTGCTGTGGGCGGGGCTGTGCCGCCGGGCGCGGCCCGCGGCGTCCCCCTCAGACTCGGCGTCCCCGTGGGCGCCCCCCCGCCCCGCACACAGACGGGCGCCCCCCATCCCCCCCCCCCGCACTCACGAAGCCGTCCAGCCCCCAGTCGCGGGTCTCGAACTTGCCGGCGGGGCCGTCCGCGGGGCCGCCGGCGCGCACGGCCTTGAGCAGCAGGTGCGCGTCCTCGCGTCGGTACAGGCCTGTGGGGGGGCAGGGGTCACCGCGGGGGTCACCGCGGGGGCGGGGCCTCCGCGCGGGGCGGCGCCGGGACGGATTGGGGGGGCCGGGCCCAGCCTCTGCGCCCCGAGCCCGGGCGCGGGGCCCCCCTCCATCCAGGGGACCCCAGGACCCCCACTCCGCCCTCGCGCCCCTCCCGATCCGCACCCGAGACCCCCCATGTGGAGCATCTTCGAGAGAAAAGCCCAAAACCGCAGCTGGGGGCGGGGCCTCGAGGCGGGCCCGGTCTCCCGGGGTCTCCCCACTCGCGGCGGCAGGGGCTGGGCGCCGCCCGGTCACTCTCACCCGCGGGGGCAGGGCGGGGGGCGGCCCCAGGACCCCAGGACCCCGCGCTTCCCGCACCCGCCTGAGGCGCCCAGGGCGAGGGCCTAGGGGTGGGGAGCGTGCGGCCCTCCTGTCGTCAGGGCCCAGCCTGCGGGAGGGCCACGTTGTGGCGTTTTCAGACCCAGGGGCTGGGGACAGTCTGACAACCGGGAGTGAGTCTGCGGGCGGAGGCCCCTGCAGGAGGGACAGGAACCAACTGGAGGAGACCCCGGGTTCAGTCCGGAGGCCGGGTGACAGGGGCCTCAGATCCCCACCCAGCGGGGAGGCCTGTGTGGGGCCACCTGAGGAAGGACGCCGGGTGTCTCTCGGTCAGGATGGAAACGGTTTAACGGGAGCTCTTACATCACAGGGTTGACGTAAGAACGGAAATGCCAAACGATCCGAGTCCTTAAAATGGCGTTTGGCCCACACCTCAGAGCTGTGTCACTTAGTGACCGTGGGGTGACCAGAAACACCTCACCAGGAACAAATGAGGTAAAAAAAGAGACATCTCTGGCTAGGTTTGGGGTGAAAGACACGTATCAGAGCACACTTCGGAGACGTGCGAACCCGCACACAGAGCTCACATCCTGAACACGTGATGTGCGTCAGCTTGGGCAAACTGACTCGCTTTTTCAGATACGCGCGGGGGGTGCCGGTTGTGTGACCTTCGGAACGAGCACGTGACTCTAACGTGCACAGGTATCGACACGCGTGGAGCTCACACCACAGGGACAAGCCGTCCGGGCGGGCACGGGGCAGCCTCGCTTGCGGCCCACCTGAGTGTGCGGCTCAGGACCTACCTGTCAACTTGAGCTCCACCCGAGGGCCCTCGGTGAAGGTCGCGTTCACCTTGCCGCTCGTCGCGTTGAACCAGTCGACGGTGAGAGTCGCGGGCTGTCTTTTCCCCAAGTACTCGTAGTACCCCTTCCACACCGAGCTGACGAAGAACACGTCTGAAGGGACTGTGGGGAGGAAAGCAGACGAGCGTTGGCACGTGCAGGGCCACCGGCTCGGACGTGTGACAATGCCACGTGCTCTGGAAGGCGTCTCGGCGCTGCCCGCGACAGCCGCAACAGCGCGTGCCAGCCCAGCGGGGCCGGGACGCGGGTCCCCGTGAGACGCAGACACATGCGTGTCGCCGTGTCGGGAAGAGGCGTCAGACGGCCGAGCGCAGCGGTGTCAGCAGGCCTGAGTCTGGAGCGCGCTACATCTGTTTTGTGACACGGCGCAGACGTTGCTGTGCACGAGGCGGACCCTGCTGCCCTGACCCGGGCATCGCTGCTGGCGCTGTGCCAGTGCTCAGTGGTCCCCTCGGGGAGACGTGGGCTGCGGCGGGGGAGCTGGCTGCCCGGATCTGTCGGGAACTCCCTGGCCTCGGAAGCCTCACGTCTCAGCACCATTGGGCTGGGCCCGCCCAGCCCACGTGATGAACCGGCTTCACGGGTCAAGGTCGTCATTTTATCGCTACAGCCACCTCGTCCTCGCTCCCTCGCTCTACTTCAGGGTCCTTGTAAAGCGTCCCAGTAACGCTCCGGGGGCGGAGGTGCCAGGGCGTCAGCGACCACCACGTGCTCGCACACGTGGAGCTGGGCCACCCGAGGCGGGACGTCTCTGGAAGCGCTGATGCTGGCCCGGAACGGCGGGACTCCCAGACGTGACTGACCTAGTGTCTGGTTTTTACTGGTTGTGGGAACATGAAACGTTTTTTCATGTTTCAGCAAATATGTCATAGGCTGTTCTGTCATGTTCGTAACACGGACACGTCCACAGGCCAGTCGATGGGCGCCGTGGGGACGATCCCCCGCTAGTCTCCGTGGGCCCTGCCTCGGGAGGGGCCCCTGAGGGCAGACGGGGCCGGGACACTGTTTCACTCGGGGGCGGAGGTGAAGAAGCCCTTCTCCCAAAATGGACTTTTCAGCAAATCCACTTTTGGCGACACGTGACCAGGACACAAAGATACTGTGCCTCTGTTCATGCTTCTCTTTTCTGTTGTCCAGTTGGCCCTTTTCCCATCTACCCGGACAGGCCACCCCTATAACGCACGCCAGTGGCAGAGTTAAACCAGAGCAGGATGCAGTCACCTCC
This sequence comes from Cynopterus sphinx, assembly GCA_030015415.1. NCBI lineage: Eukaryota > Metazoa > Chordata > Mammalia > Chiroptera > Pteropodidae > Cynopterus > Cynopterus sphinx. The sequence goes on from CM057381.1 coordinate 535,478, forward strand.
CAGGCTGTGGGTAGAACTGACTCCCCAGTGATGACAATTGAAAAAAATGAAATCAGGTCAGAAACGAGACGGCAACACAGGCAGCTGAGACGCCTGCTTAGGGATAACAGACGTCACTCGTGTCCTCACACCTCGGCAGCATCCCGGGGACCGGGTTGTAGTCAGCAAGCCCCGAGCCCCTCGCTTTCCTTCGCTGAAACGGCAGACTTTACAGTGACACCGTGGCGGCGGCCGCCCCGAGCGGGCCCTCTGGGCTGTCATGCCGTCTGTCTGCACGCGGGGGGCACACGGGGGGTGACGGCAAAGCCGGTGTCTGGGAAGTGGCCGCTTTGTCTCCGGACCACGCTGAGGAGAGCGTTTTGGCCCCTGTGCCCTGACGCGCGGCTGGTGGTTGGCAGTGGAGCACCACGAGCAGTGGCAGGGGAGGGAGGGGACACGGTGAGCTGGGCCGGTATTCAGCGTCTTAAAGGAAAAGCAAGCGGGGGCAAGCAGAGGGGCACACCTCCCCCCCCCCAACGGCGGCAGCGTCGCCTGGCGAGGGGCACCGGCGTCCGTTTGGTCTGTAAACGACATGTACCGCCAACGGTCCAGGACGGTTTAGAAGAAAAGCCATTTTAGATTCACAGCGTACCCTGGAGAAAGTCCCGGAATCGGGGGACACTTTGCCCCGTCTGAGAACTCAACGTGTAACACGGCACGTGACTTACGATGGCATCACAGAGACTCCACACGCGACTCGAGGACGGGGCTGTGGGTCTAAGACGTCAGCACTAAAACCCGACGAGGAACACCCCGGGAAGCGTCCGCATCTCCTTACACGGGCCTTGCGTTCCCTCAAAAAGCCTGACTCACTCATACTTGGGGGTACCCTGCCTCGTTCAGGAGTTCCCCGCGTGTACGACACCGACGCGACACGCGGCTGCTCCGGACCGACAGACACCTGCCGGGGGAACAGGCCTGCCTCTGCTCGGCCACGTACGACAGAGAGCGAGACCACACCGCAGGAGGCGGGGGACGCCTGGGTCCCCGAGGTGCCCGGGAGGACACGCGGCTCCGCGGCCGGACCGCTCGCACCGACAGCTGTGCTGTCACGGTGCCTCGTTCTGTCACAGTGTGCGGTTGCTTGGCTGGAGGAAGGACGGCACCCTCTTTATAAGGCTCTCCATTATATCACAGGCTGTGACCGCCGCTGTGTGTCCCTTCTGCCTGCCAGAGGCCTGCGGCACCTCTGAACCAATCGGTGTGTGCCGTGCCAAGGTCACCCTTTAGAATGCTGTCACCGATTCCAAACCACGGGTACGACAGGGACAATCCCCTCGGGCCCGGCGCGTTCAGTCACTGAAGCGTGCACTTGTCAGGGACTAGGAATCGGGAATCTGCACGTCAGATCTGTCCGCTGCGGAGCGGGCAAAGGGCAGATCAGTGGGGGGCGTAAGTGTGCAGCTGCGCTGGGATACACACCTGGCGTTCTAGTAACTGTGTCATTAACTTCTCTCACTCCTTTACCTACAAGTAAAGAGACAAGTTATCAACTTCGAGATCACTTATTTTGGAATACGTTTGAAAAAATGGCTAGGGAAGCGGTTTTCCTTTCTCCAGACTTCCTGAATGTGCCAAATGGGAGTGTCTCGGGCACGTCCGCTCCCACCCGTGTATTCACAGCGGAACAGCCTTGGCGTCTGGGAAAGCTGCGTCCCACGGAGGGGACCGTGTGCGTGGCCCCGAGGTGTGCTACAACAGAGAGCCTTGCAAATGAGGGTGGTTTCTGGCCACGTGCGGACTCCCGCTTGGGATGGGCTGCCCCCGTGGCAGGTGCTGTGCGGAATACGAAGGTCTCGGAACCCGAGCCTCCCGGGTCCCCGCCCACACCCGCACGCACACGGTTGACACAAAATGACGCGGGACAGCACCCCGCGCGTGTTTGACTCGGTCCGCCAGGTCAGAGTCGCCTCGCAACGTCCTAGCTCTTCTAGCTCTGCACCAAACAACAGATCATCTTTTTTGAAAAGTCTGTTTGCTTCTCTTCCTGATAGAAAAGGGCACGGAGAACAGGAGTGCCTCGGGAGTTCCTAGCTCGGGAACCGTGACGAGGCCAGGAAAGAGGACGGCAGCCACGGACTTGCTCTCACTCGGAGTCCGGATCTGTGGTGGTCAGTCTCGGGCGGCGTGTCCTGGGCAGCTGGAAGGCTCGCTGCCACCACACCTGGCCGGAGTTCTCGCTCTCGTTCGTGAGTACACAGATTTGTGAGCAGCGAGCGCTTCACTGCCACATCAGCTGCTTCTGTCATTTCAAAAAGCAGAACGGTGCCAGGAACACGTGGCCAACAGCCCACCACCACAGAGCCTGTGGCCTTAAACATGAGTTTGAGACGCACCACCACTTGGCGATGTTTGCCTCTTTTCATCAAAAAAATACAGTTTCCGAGAATGCAGGGAATATCATTTTCCTTCTCACTCACTCATAATGCTTTTCTTCAAGCAAACAGCTCTTCTTCTGGGCTGGAGCTGTGATCAGCAACTAAGAAGACCCACGTGTCCCCGGGCCTTGCCTCCACCATCCCGAACGCTTCCTGCGCACGCTCACACACGGCTCACACGCGGCTCACGCACGGCTCACGCACGGCAAGCACGGGCGGGGGGGGCTGACGACACCACTGCACAAGGCGGTTCACGCACAGACCCGCCGGGGGAAACTCGCCTGACGGGCAGTTCGCGTCCGTCTTTGCCCGGCGGGAGCACGTTCTCACTTCCTCACGGTGACTTACTTTTACAGACGGGGGGCTTGCCCGTCCATTTCATATCTGCTTTGCACGTCCTGTGCTCAGATCCGCCCGCCAGGAAGAAGCCTGCGTGGCAGGTGTACACCAGGGTGTAGCCGAAGGCGGGCAGGTCGATGGCGCGCACGTCCGCGTGGGCTGGCGTCTCCGGCTGTCGGCAGGCGTGGGCTGGAACGGCATTTGGGCGTTAGGAAGTGCGGGAACTTCCTTCGCGAGACACTTAACGTGCGTCCAAAGAAAGAGGGCGGGATGACTGTGGTCACTTCACAATTTAAAATTGCGAATGGGGTCGACTTAGCAGTGTGCACCTCTCGACAGAATGCAGGCTGGCAGGGCGGCCCTCCCGCTCCTCTCCCCCTCCTCCCCCTCTCTCTCACCCCCTCTGTCCGTGTGTGGTTAATACGCACAGACGTTGAGAACAGACGCCACAGCTTCCAAGGAGATCCCCTCTGTGTACCACTAAGGTAAATGTTGAATTTCCTCAAAAGACCGGCCCTGTACACTAGACACGCACAGACCGACACAGACTTGAAAACGGGCCTTGGTGGTTGTCCGACGGCAACTAGCAAATTTATGTTCGGTTCAATGACTAATTAACTTTGGTAACGACTTGATGTGCGTTTAGTAATCGAATGACAGATTCTTATTTTTTTCAAATATATCATCTAGAAGTGCGTAAGACTGCAATGGCTAGATCTCAAATCGCTTCTCTCCTTGAGAAGTTCACGTGCGTGTCTCAAGCCTGGGACCAGGCAGATGATTATACGTTCACGATATTAAAACTGTGCACGCGATCCTTTTAAGTTTCCCAAATCTGTACTTCAGCAAACTTTCCACATAATGAAAAACTGATACTAGCAAGCCACGCACACGCGTGTGTGTGTGTGTGTGTGTGTGTGCGCGAAAACAACAAACTGATCAGACGTGCACACACGTGTGCGGGTCTGTGTCCGCGTACATAACATCCACGTACGTAATCTGAGCAGGGATCCACAGCGGAGAAGATAGCTTTGAAATAGGTACCTCATAATAGCCATCGACCAAAAGTCGCCTTTTCTGCACTATTAAAGCAATTTCTCGCGACGTTCTCTGGGCTACATTCGCACGGTGAATGTGAGAGACTAGACTGGCGCAGGATGAAACCCGACTTCCTAATCATCCAGCGTTTCTCCTCACTCTCATGATTAGGTCCACATAAGATGGGATCCTGAGGACGACGCGGCTGGTGAGCCCGTGTGGCCTTCGAGGGCCGCCTTTGAAAGGTTTCTGTCCCTGCGCTGAGGTGTCGGTGACCCCGGCCCCTCTGGGGATCGCACGGACAGAGCAGAGGGCCGCAGGTCTGCTGAACGCTCACCCGCTGTCCGCGGCCCGGGCCACCTCTCGGGTGTGGCCTTGGTCACGGGCGGTGACCACGGTCCGTCCCTGTCCCCCCTGGGAATTCGCAGCTCCCAGCTCGGGGGGTGATGCTGCTGGTCGGGGGGAACAAAACCTCTGGAAGCCTGGCTTAGGGGATTCAAACTGTCACCCCAAGTAGGGCGGCTCCTCCCGTCGCCCCCAAAGGCCAGCACCTCCCGGCTGCCTGGGGTCCCCGGCCACTGCCCAGCTGTCACTCACGGACACACTCGGTGCGCGCGCCGCTCCATGTGAGGTTCGCCAGGCAGGTGCGGGTCGTGGGGCCCTGCACGTGGTAGCCTTTCCTGCAGCGGAAGAACACGGTGCTGCCCACCTGCGGGGCAGGCGGGGCGTCAGGGCCGCGGGGACACTGCCACCCCGCCGGGGGACACCGCCACCCCCATGCATGCTGGCGTTGTGTGCGTTCGGAGCGTGGCCGGGCGTCGCCGTGACCCTGCTGCCCCCTCCTGCCGGGCGGCTCTTGGGAGGAGCGTGCTCTGGCTCGGTGTCCCGTCTTGCTCTGTGACCCCCGGTTTCCTGCCCCGCCCATGCAACCATGGGAGGTCGTGGGACTCCTGATCCCTCTGGGGACCCCCGCCCCCCACGGTCCCTCCAATGCTGCACCTGTCTCCCGCGGCCCAGCTGCACGGCTGTCATCGCTGACTGGTGCCAGCGATCCACCCCCGGTCCCCGCTGACCACACACCTCCTGACCCCACCAGGGCTCTGCCTGCAGCTGCTCTGGGCCCCACCTGCCTGCCCCTGAGCCTGGACGTCCTCGCTCTCTGTCCCCTAAATGGGACAGGCAGCCCCTGGGGTGGTGCACAGTGGTCAGCCTGCCCACGTGAGAGGGTGTGTGTTCCCGTGAGGGCAGCACCAGAGACCCCTGGGGTCGCCCACGTCAGCAATGGCAGGCCGGGCTCTGGGGGCGGAAGGGACAGAGAAGCCAGGCCGGGAAGGTGGCCGGGGCAGCTCTGTAGCTGTGGGGCCTCACGGGTTCCTAAGGTCTAGGTGACGGGTCACAGCCCGCCGTGGACTTCTCAGAACTCCGAGGGCCTTGCGGGTGTCCCCTCACCGGGGGACCACAGCTCCGCCACTGGGGCTCGGGGAGGCGTAGGGCAACTAGTGGCGTGTGAACTCAGATGACGGCTGCCTCGCTGTGGGTGGCTGAAACACCGCGCAGAAACCCGCCCCGGCCGGACCGCGTTTGGGCCCACACGGCGTGAACCGGACACGAGACCAGACACACACGTTCAGGCATCGATCACACGCCACACGCACGGCAGGCACCGTGAGGTGGCAGCGCGGTACCTCGTATCCTCGCGAGCTGTTCTGCAGCCCGAAGTGCGGGGTGCCGGGGTCCGGGCAGCTGTTGTGGGCGGGGTCTGAGGGTCGCGGGTGAAGAGAGAGAGCAGAGCGCCAGGGGTGCGTGTTAGGGAAATGCTGACGTTTCGACTGAAATGTCTTACGTAGCTGAGACAATTGCGTCTGGACGCACGTTTTTGCACAAACGTTACAGATTAAACGTTTTCAGCCGCCGTTTTCGGCATCCCCCTCCTCGCTTTGCCACACGTCACGTCCTCCGTGTGGTATTTTCTATTTCGGAGCGACCAGTCTCCCCTCCCTTCTCGGTCTAGTTTTTTCTCTAGTGACGCGCCACGGTGTTGGGCTGATGACACGCTTTCTCCACCTAACACCTACGACGTCCTCTGCTTCTGTAGGGACTCGATTAACGGCCGCCTCCTTTGGTCGTTCAGGACATTATTCAGTTTTCTCGAATTAATTTTCCTCGGAACTGAGGAGACAGATTTACTGCTTTGGGACTGAGGCACAGGTTGGGCCGACAGTGCCACCCCGAATGCAGGACGCGGGGGACCCGGGAGCACCGGGCTGTGCTACCTGCTGCTCTTCAGCTGCGCGTGGGCAAACGAGAGTAACTTTCTCAAGAAACGAGCCGATCGGGGAGAAGGGTGGCTCCGGTGCCGGGGCGGCCGCCACACAGCACGCGTGTTTCTACCATTAGGAAGGCCGCACCCTTGGGTCTGTCTTCTAAGTGGACGTCGCTCAGTCTTAGACGAGGCCCGGGACCGAGACCCACCGGGTGTCACTGCAGATGCGCCCGGTGCAGTGGGCGCGTGTTAGTCTGCGGCAGCGAGTGGACATCGCCGCGCGGACCATCACGCGTCCTGGTTTCTGAGCCACTAACGCGGCCGGCAATTCATTCCCACCAGAACGCGCCTACGAGGCAGATTTACCGTCAAATCGGGGGGTCCGGCTCACAGAAAGGCCCCCCTGACGTGCAGTTTCATTCCCACGACCTAAGGTCCCGGGAGCAGAAGTGTCCGAGGTGATTCCTCCTGCCGCTAGGCGCAGATGGTCCCGTGGGGACCACACTGGCGAGGGAGCGGCGGGCGTGGGGGAAGACACGCCCGGCTGCCTCGCTGGCGGTGGCCGCGAGGAGCATGGCCGTGGGGGGTGACGTGTTCAGCAGAGCCGCCTGTCCCGAGGAAAGCAGCTGTCAGCTGACGTGCCCCGGACATGAAGCCATTGAGCGGGAGAACCACCTCGAGGGGCGATTTCGGCGACCTCGGCCTTGAACCTGCAACGCGCCCGCACACCCAGAGGAGGTGGCCTGGAGAGTTGCCTACGGACACGCCCGTGCACCCAAACGCTCCGGCTTTAGAGCGAGAGGTCGTCATCCCCAGGCCCCTCCGGGGCCGGCCTTACCGATGCAGGCGGGCTGCACGCCGCTCCACGTGCCGTCCGCCTGGCACGTCCTCCGCGACGACCCCACCAGGACGAAGGGAGCTCTGCACTGGAAGGAGACCTCGGACCGGTAGGTGAAGCTTTTGCCACTGAGATGGCCCTCGGCGGGCGTGCCCGGGTCCCCGCAGAACACAGCTGCGGACGACACGCCGGAGCCGGGGCGCTGAGTGTCCGTGCCCGCTGCCCGGGAGACCTGCTGACCCCGTTCCCATGTGGTCTCTGGGTGAGTCTTAGACCAGTGTGTGGCCGGGGGGAGAGACCGCCCCGGGCAGTGCGGGCTGTCGTCTGTCAGACACTGCACACGCCGCACCGTGTGAGCGACGCGAGGCCCAATCCTCAACCGTGGGGGACCCGAGAGCCCCCACGCTGGCCCAGGTCCTCCTAAGCTGGCCCGTGTCTCCCACACTGGCCCGGGTCCCCCACGCTGGCCCGGGTCCCCCACGCTGGGCCTGCGGAGACGGAGGACTCACCCAGGCACTGGGGCGCATCGCCCCGCCACACCCCGCGGCCCTCGCAGGACAGGATGGCCGAGTGGGAGAGCTGGTAGCCGGCCGCGCAGCTGTAGCTGACGCTGGAGCCCCAGCGGAAGTCCGTCCCCTCCACCTGTCCGTTCTGCACGGGCGGGGGCGGGTCGCACAGCACAGCTGTTGCGGGGACAGAGGAGATGGCACGTTAGTCCGGCATGGGGCCGCCCTAGCCGGGGCTCTCACTGCCACCCCCGAGTGACAGATGGCGCCGCACGGTCGATGTTTCAGTGAAAGGCTCATCGCGAAGACAGTAAATCAACGCGATAGAACTTTCCCTGACGTTCTCCATTAGTCAGGTGGAGCACGGGAAAGCAGAGTCACGAGCAGCGTTTGAGTCCATGCGGGGACGGGAAGCGCTGCTGCCGCCCGCGTGTTCCCTCTTCGGAGGGGGCGCGGTTCCCAACGGGCATGGGCCGCTCCGTTCCCTGTCATCGCGAGCAGACGCTCGGACAGCGGAGGGGTCTTCGCTCGCCACGCGCCGAGAGCCCCGTGACCAGCAGGTGCGGGCCGCTGACGAGGTCACTGCCCCGACCACGTGCCATCCTGCCTGGCAGACCCCGTCCCGTGCGACGTCCACCGCGCTCTCCCCCTCCCCCACCCCGTCACTCCAGGGGCTCGTCCCATCCCCCCGCCACGTGGCTCGGGCACGCAGACTGGCTCGGCCCGGCCTGCTCTCTGGGAGAGTCTGTGGGACAGGTCACCCGCCCGGCCACTCCGTCTCCACGTTCCTGCGGCATCTCCAGTCTCCGCATCCGAATCCCGCGGCGCCAGCACCTCTGCCATCACCCGACGGTCGGCTTCTCTGTCCACCCCGACTCAGCCCCCTGCGGCCACACCCCTCGTGTCCGCCACACGCCTCAACATCGCCGGGGACCACAAGTCCACACGACAGAGCAGAGCACTGGGATTCGCGTCACGGACTTCGGGAGGCCTGGCGGCCGCTCCGCCCTGACCCCTCCGACGCCTGAGCCCCGCGGGGCCCGCGCCCTCCCGCACTAATGCTCTCTGAGCCACTCTGTGCACGTGCGACGCCCAGACCAAACCACTGAGAGGATGAAATGATTCACATGCAAGTGGGTGATGGGAGCGATAGGAATTCCTGCACGGGGAAGAACCGCGTAGACGCTTGAAAATGAACCCAAACAGCTCGGGAGCCCCCCGAGCGTGAGCGGGACGAAGGTGTGGCGACGGACCTCTGCAGGCGGGCTTGCTGTGGTTCCACGTGCTGTCCTCGGTGCAGCGGATGGTGGGCGACGCGGCCGGCTCCATGACGTAGCCCGGGTTGCACTGGTAGCTCACGGTCTTGTTGAAGGTGAAATCCGCCCCGAACTGGACGCCGTTGGCCGGCGTGCCTGGGTCCCCACAGCTGATGACTAACGGGCGGGAGACAACCAGACGTTAGAGAAACGCAAAATTACCATCACGTGAACGAGTCGTGGTTTCTCTTCGAGCCACCCCCTCGCACGCGAGGCGCTTGACCTGTGGCATCGTCGCAGTGGCGCCCTCTGACCCCTTCACTGCCCAGCCGTCAGGGTGCCGCGGGTTTGGGACTGGCGGTCGCCCGTGCTGGCCGGCTGCCGTCCTCACTCGCCTAGTCCCTAACGGGCTCGGTGTGCCACAGTCACACACGGAGCACGGACGGGGCCGCAGGCCGCCGCCACAGCCCATCGCTTCCTCACTCCCTTGGGGCCCATGTGGTCTACGGAGACCACACACTTTTTTTTTCTTTCCTTTTTTGGCCTGGTTTTACACCATCCAGCCCGACTGGTGTTCTAAGTAGTTTCGACCAAATAAGAGAGTAAAAAGAGAAAAAATCTGAGCGCATCTAACACAGTCAGAACACGAGACTCCCTCTGCCTTGTCCCCTGCGCCCTGAGGAGTCAGAAACAGCTCTAGAGGTCACAGCGCGGCCTGCGCGTGCCCGGGCGGTCGGTCGGTCACTAACTCGTGCAGTCGGGTGCCGAGCCGGTCCAGGTCCCGTTGGCCGTGCAGTGGCGCGTCGTCAGCCCCGAGGTCCTGTAGCCGTCCCAGCAGGCGTAGATGACCGAGCTGGAGAAGAGGACGCCGTCGCTGCTGACGATCCTGCCGTTGGTGGGCGTGCCAGGGTTCCCACAGGACACGGCTGCGAGGGACACAGAGCAGGGACACGCACACACAGGGACCGTTACTACCGTGACTGGTGCGGGAAGACGGGGGCTACCAGGGGAGGCACGGCAGAGCCGTTTTAAAGAGCGCAGGACACGTGGCTGCGGAGGCGTGTGCCACGCGCTGGGCTGGACGAGCCACGCCGTCTGCCACCGGTGAGTTACCAACGTGAAGGGACGTACCCGGATCCTTTTAAAGAGCTTTCCCCCGAAACGAAGGAGAGGTGAGGGGACGCACGGGAAATGCAGAGCCTCGCCGCCGAGGTTACAGGTGCGAGCGTGACACAAACACGAAACAACTTAGAGAAGTAGCAGACTGGCAGCTCGGGGCGCTGCCCGCCACGCGCCAGCTGACATGAAAACGCCCGTGCGGATCGGCCCCAGCCGCCTCGTCCAGCGCCGCTCGTTGTGGGAAAGGGTGGTGCCCGAGGAGCGCGCGCCACGGAACGCGGACGGTTCTGCGACGTGGCCTCCTGGCGTCGCCGCACTTGCCGTGTGTCCTGAGACGACGTCAGTGCACGTCTGGGCACCGAGACTTCAGCCGGCGCGGCCGGTGCCAGGGACCGCAGTCCGCGTCCCTCGTGGGCCCCTCGGCAGCGAGCTCAGCGGCCGCCGCGTGTGCATCAGTGGGGACTTTGGTCCACAACGGTTTTGTGTGTTTCTGCCTTTTTCGGTTGAGCCTGCTTGCCCCAGACACTTATTTTTCTGCCTTCGCCCTCGCACCACAGTGCGCACGTCGGACCGACAGAGAGTGCGACGACCGCTGCTGGGTCTGGGCAGCGAGGTGCGCCGTGGGACCATTTCTGACCACGACCGGGCGGCTGGAAAACGCCCCGGCCATCGAGCTGCTGCACGCTCACCTCTGGCCGCGAGAACAAAGACGCGCTCTCCTCAGAAACGCAGCGGACACACTGCCAATGCACGCGGCACCCAGCGCCGCCGTCGTGGCCGCTGGGGACTCGCCTGCCAGCCCTGCTGCCACGCGTGTCCGTGACACACGCGGCTAATTAGGCGCGGCCCCTTCCTCGACGAGGCTGGGTTTGAACTTGGAGCCTTTCGGACTCAGCCCTGCCCGCGGTTCCTCGGTTGGCATCTGAGATGAGAGCTGCAGCGCCGGTCCTGAGGCAGACGGCGTCCAGCGTCCTCCGACGCTTTAGGACGGCCGCGACACGCGTAAAAATTTCACCTCGCAACCCCTAAGGAGTTGGGCTGTTCAAGACAATTATTCGGTCAACAAACACCGAGTCGTCACGTATGCAACAGGCGTCGTGGATGTCCTAATGCAAACCCTAAAATGGAGAAAAGCTCGATCCAGTTCCTAATTCGGCAAACCAGCAAGTGGCACCTGTTACTTCATTCCAGTCGCACCCGGGGGGCCGCTGCCTCACCGTGCTCCGTGCTCCGGGGTGTGAATCCTCGCTCACACGGAGAGTCCTGTGTGTGTGCTGCGTGGACTGTGCGGTGGCCGTGACGGAGACAGCTGCTCCCAGCTGTGGTCAGATGACACGGCCACACGCAAGGCGCCCGGGAGCGGTCTGGTGCGTGAGTGACAGGAAAGACGCACGCGGTAGCGGACGCCACTGTTACTTCTGTCACCGGCATCACCGTCGCACGTCCGCTACCCGCATCCAGGGGAGGCTTCATCATCCCCCGGGGCAGGGGGCCAGGGGCTGACCCCACGCGACCGAGCGAGGCGCAGTTCCGTGGAGTGAGGTGGGGTGGGCCGACCGGGCGGCAGGAACGGCCCAGAAGGCTGACGGCGGCAGCGGCAGAGCGAGCCTGCGCGTGACGGGAGCGCCCCAGAGCTCCGGGATCCCAGAAAGCTTGGTCTGTCGTGATTTACGGACTCCTTTTTTTTCTTTTACGATTTATTGAAACGTTTCATCGGAATCCGATACTTCGAATGGCTTCAGGGAAGGCGATTCCACCAGGCGGGAGCTGGTCTCGGTCGGGGTGCTGAGTGTGGGTCAAGGCGAACTTCGGGGGATGAACAGTCACAGGCAACCTGCCGCCTTCTGTAGAGGACATGCGCCCCAGAGACCCGTGTCTACGATAGCAAGCGAGGAAAGGACAGAGCTACGGTTTCTCCGGAAGGTTCTGTGTGCAGGCAGCCAGGTTTGGGGCAAGGCACGGTCGAGAAACACCTTCTGCGTGAAAGCACTCCGGCGGCCCGTGTCTCCGTCTCCGGCGTGCACTGCGCACCGCGCGACGGCACCTCCCGCATCCTCGTGGGGCGCGTGTGCGGGAGGCCCCCCGAAGCCCCCGGTCAAACAGATGGACCCGTCTCCGCTTTGCTGAAACGGACTCACGTCAGGTCGCAGCGCCCGAGGGAGGTCGCCCAGGAGAACGTTGCTCACTCCCCGCCGTCCCGCCGTCCTCCCCTTTCGAGTCTGCGGGACCAGAGCGCGGGCCCGGCAAGGCGTCGCCCTTCGCGGCTGTTTGCTCGGCCTCTGACTAGCGGGTTTTTCCAACACTCGCCTGCCCCCTCCTCCCGCTGCTTTCCCCCCAGGACTCCAGTCGCGAGCGCCTCCATCTGCCTGACGTCATCCCACAGCAGATTCCGGTGCCGGTGCCGTTTTCAGCTGAGATGTCACCGACCTGTCTTCGAGTCGGGTGACTCTGCCGTCTCTCACCTCTGCCGTGCTCACCCCGCAAAGCTTTCACACAGACCCGTGTGCTCGACGCCGAGCGTCCATGTGGCCCTCCCACTGTTTTCATTCCCTGGTACGAGGCCCCGACGTGACTCTACGTGAAGTCCTTGGCCGCGCTTTGAGCAGCTGCCTCCCGTCCTCGTGCGTTGACATTCGAGTCATCCCGAGACCAGTTTCCGTCGTGCGGTCCCTTGTGTGTCTGGCTTCGGGTCGCATCACTCTGAGTGTTTTGCCACACGCCGGCCATCGAGGAGGAAATGCTGCGGGGTCTGCCCCAGCGGCTTCGCAATCCGTGGCAGACCCTTGGGGGCCCGTCATCAGGTCCTTTCTTCGTGGGAGATCTATTCAGACTCAGTCCTGGCGCAGTCGAGCTCGGGTCCAGCGTGCTCTCCTCACTGCGGGGGGTGCACTCGTCCTCGAAACGCCCGCCTGCCCGAGGCCGTGCTGACTGGCCGCCCTCGGCGTGGTGCGACCGCCCCGGCCGGGCGTCCCCGCCTGCTCTGCGGCATGAGCGTCCCTGAGCCTCCCCCGTGTGCATCGGCCTGGGCCTCCGTCAAGTCCCCCGCGAAGGCCACCCAGGTCCCCCGGCCCTTCCACACCCAGCTCCCCGTCTCACATTCCTGATGGTTCCCATTCCGTTTCAGCGGCCCGGGGCCACTTCCCCGTGTCGCCAAGTCCCCGTGCCACCTGCTTCCGCCTTCCTGCTTCACGGCAAGAAAAATGCCCAGCGTGCCAGGTGGGGTGAGGGCGCTGGCCTCGCGCATCCGCCTTCTCCCAGGGAGCAGCGCCTCCCCGCTTCGCAGCTTTGCAGTCGTCCTCCGCACGAAGGCTCACCCAGGCCCTCCGCTGCGTCATGAATCGAAGTGGAAATCTTTCGTATTTGTCGTGTTCGCATGCTTCCTGACCAGCGACGCAAGGTGTGGTCGGGGGGGGACAGGTGAGACGGCGCGTGACTGTAGGTCACAAAGGCACCGTCGAGGCGCAACGTTCTGGAGCAGAAAACGCTCTGGTTTCAGTGAGAAAGAGAGGTCACCGCGCGAGTTTTAATATTCAGACCCGTACAGAGGGGAGGCACTGAGAAGGTTGCGTCTGAGTAGAAAAAACCTAGAGTAACGCATAGTCACGCGCTCCGGTCACTAAAAGCATCGTAAGCCTGAAATTCGCGGCCGCAGGCGACGATTTCCCACGACGATTATGTCGCATGTCAGTCGACTTCGTGGGCTGACGTTTATACGGACTTGACGGTCAAGGGGCATTTGGAGTGAGGGCTTCTCTGGGATGAGCATATTTAAATGTGTCCTACATCTACGTCTAACTTTCAAGGTCGTCTCGGACTCCGAACAGGGTAAGCACGCGCGCGTGCACCGACGACATGGTGCGGCGTATGTACTCACGTGCCCACCTGTGCAGAGAATCGTCCTATTTACATACACGTGTGGTTTTACGTGACGTAGATTATCCATAACCAGGTGACGTAAAACACGGATGAGTTACACGCGTGTCATCTACTATTCACCCACGCAGCGTGCGGAATGAAAGAGCCGCGAGGAGAGGCGGCAGAGTGAAGAGAATGTCACGAGGATCCGATTTGCGTTTCTGATGTCGACGCTGGGTGAACTCATTCAGGTCGCTCGGATCATACCCTTGATCCCGGAAACTCAGACTCGGCCCGGCCCGCACGGGAGGCTGCCAGCCACCAGAGGTCATCCCAGGAGGAGGGCTCATGGATTTGTTCGCCCTTTCAACCCTTCTCTCCCGGACTCTTTCTGGAGGCAGCGGCTCCCTCGTGGGAACGGGCCGAGTCTGCAGGGTGCCTGGGGGCACCCCCGGACGCGAGGTCGTCGGGGTCGCCTCCCCCGCTCAGACGCACTCACCTTCACACGCCGGCTGCAGCCCCGACCACGAGCCGTTGAGCAGGCAGGTGCGCTCGGGGGAGCCCCGCAGCTGGTAGCCCACCTCGCAGGAGAAGCGGAGCAGGCTCTTGGTCTTGAACTCGTCTCCGAGCCGAGACCCGTGCGCCGGCGTCCCCGGGTCGCCGCAGAATCCGGGACTGTTGCCTGTGGGACCGAACACACGCGGCGGCGCTCGACGTGGTTACGAGGTTTGGGTCAGGGGCCGACGGGCGGTTACTGAGACGCGCGTGGACACGGGCTGGGGCGCGCCGCCGCCCGGCCCCGCGTGCGCAGGGCTTTGGTGCGGCAGGAGAAGGGACCCTGTAACAGGCTGCCCCTGGGTGCGGGAACAAAAGCAGCCTGGTACGACGCGGTCACCGGGACGCCGTGTCCTCGAGGAGAGAAGAGACGCCCGGGAAGGGCGAGGGCCGGCAGCGCTCGCTGGGGCACCCCCATGGACAGGAGAGGGGAGACGGGGTCAAGGGGCACAGGGGTGCCAGCGAGTCGGGCGAGAGACCTGGTTCTCCTCACTCCTGTCCAGAGCTGCTGAGTCAACACCCAGATGTTTATCTGAGAAACGTCCCCGGGAGGACTGGGGTGATTACTCGTTGCGGGGAAGGTGGATGTGATCATCGATTACGAGACAGCAGAGCCGGGGAAGCGCTGAGAGGAAGCACGGAGGCGGCGGAAAGAGCAAACGGGGACAGACTGAGCCAGAGCGAGCCGGGGCCCAGCCAGGCTGACAGGGACACTGCTGGGCTCCGACCGCAGGACCTGGGAGGGGCAGGTGTCTCACGGTGAGGACGACGATGAGGATGGTGACGCTTAACGAGAGCACGTCTGGCTGGGACTGGAGCAGGGATAACGTCAAAGCGGCCGCACCGTTTCCCGGCCTTCCCGACGATGGCCACGCCGCGCTCACCTGTGCAGTGGGGCAGGGTCCCGCTCCAGCGGCTGTCCCCTTGGCAGACTCGGGTGCTGTTGCCTACGAGGGTCTGGGCCCCTCTGCACGCGTAGTGGACCGTGGCCCCATATGTAAACAGCTCTCCGGTGAGGACGGCGTTGGCGGGGACCCCGGGGTGCCCGCAGGAGATGGCTTAGGAAGAAAGTGAGCGGGTAAGTCGTTCCCATCACACCACCTGGCACTGCTGGGTCTGCCACTGAGACCCCCTGCAAACGCCACCCACCCTGAACCCCCCGCCGCTCCCTGTACACGCGAAAGGCCAGTTTCCTGATGACGTGTGCGCATGACTGCGGACGAGGGAAGGTTTTGTCGATGAAGAACCTTAAACTAAGGGAGCTTTGCTTAAGGGGGAGATTTCCATTCCTGCTTTCAGAGAGCCTCTCTCTAGGTGAGAGTTTTCCGCGCCCTTCACCGTGTCCCACACGAGCAGCACCACTGGAGACGTCGGGAACTGGCGCAGATCCGGCGGAACTACTTGCCCTACTTCTTCAGCGAATGCGACAATCATATAGTTTGGGGAAAAAACTCAGTCAAATAGCCTGGTCCAGGGTGCTGCGGCCGCCGGCCCCCACGTTTGAGCCATAGACACGGCCACGTGCCGGGCGGAAGCGGGACCTGAGTGGAAGTAAGTGGAGCCCGGGACAGAGGGGACCCCAACGGCGACCCAGAGCACGTCGCTGTCCCCGCCTCCTCCCCCAGGCTGGCCTGCTCTGTGGGTGGTTTCTGGCCGATCGATAAGAGATAATCACACTCCTTGGTGCGGTCCGTGAAGGGGGAGGGGCAGGGACCTCGAGTACTTGGAGATGAGAAGCCTCTGTCCTCGCAGCACCCGCGACCCGCGCTCACCCAGACACCGGGGCAGGGAGCGGTCCCACAGGCCGGCGGCCGTGCAGCTGAGGGCGGACGAGCCCAGCAGGTAGAAGCCCTCCTTGCAGCGGTACATGACGCTCGTCCCGTACACGAAGCTCTCGGCGGGGCTGGGCTGCCCGTGGCGCACGGCGTTGTCCACGAAGCCCGGGTCCGAGCAGTTGACCACTGGAGGGGACAGCGTGGGACGGGCGTCAGAGATGCCCACGGTGACGGCGGTGGGCGGAGGCGGACGCCCCGTCGCTCTGCAAAGGCTGCAGGGGACGCTGTCCAGCCGGGCCCCCCAGGAGCTCTGCTCCTGCCGAGTCCGCAGCCACCCTGGGCCCCGCACTGCAGCGTGACAGGGAGCATGGGGCTGGCCTGGCGTCCCTCCCGGAGCCACGGACGCTTGTGCTGGGACACGGCGGCCCGGGAGGCTGGCCTCACGCACGGCCCTGCGTGCAGCTGCAGGTCCCTGCTGCCGTGGCGGGGGGCTGTCCCGCGGGAGCTGCGGTCCCTGGCTCTGCTGCCGCAAGGCGACTCGCCTTCCGCGAGGCGTCTTAATGGACGGTGACCAGGGCGACACCCTAGTTCTCGGGGGCCCGGGGGCCCGGAAACGCAGAAACCGCACGACGCCAGGCCTGGGAAGCGCAGGGTCTGGCCTAGATCCACGTGACGATTTTAAAGAAACGAATTTTAAGGAGAAGATTGAAAAGCAAGAAAAGCTCCTTAAATCGCCCTTCGGTCTAGAAGCTGAAAGGCCAGGACGCCAGACACGTGAGGGGTCAAGGGGTCGAGGGATCGGGTGAGTCACGGGGACGCGCTGTCCCTGACACAGAGAACCCCGGTATGTTGGAGGGACCGTCTGTCTGCGCTGCCACGGCCAGCGGCCACGGTGGGGGGGGGACGTGTGGGGCGGCCGGTCACACGGGGGGGCTGGGCCCCGGCCACCTACCTTGGCAGGTGGGCACAGGGCTGCTCCACTGGCCGCTGCTGCGACACTGGGCGCGGGCCGCGCCCCGCAGCACGAAGCCGCTGCTGCAGGTGAAGTTCACCACGTCGTTGAGGTTGAACTCGCTGCCGCGCGTGAGCCCATGGGCGGGGTTCCCGGGGTGGCCGCACGTGATGGCTGTGGGGGGGGCAGGCCACGTCATGCCGGGACGAGCACAGCCCCGCTCCCCGTGGGCGGGCTCCGCGCCCCGGCGGGGGCAGCAGAGGTCACGTCTCGGGGCCCCCAGCTGAGTGGACGCTCGTCCGTGGGCAGAGGGGCCGGGAAGGGACCGTGGGCTGAGCGCGCAGACTGCGGTCCTGACCGAGCGAGACAACCCGCACCTGAGAGGGGCCTCGGCCCGTCGTGATCGTTCCCGCCTGCGCGCGGCGGGCAGGGCACCGCGCGATTTTCCGGTAAAGCCCGAAAACCCAGGGTGCTCAAGTTCTTGGACTCGTTACGGCTTTTGCTTACTTCCCCTCGGCCCCCAGCAGCTCAGCCGGGGAAGCTCCCATTTCGGAACGTTACCGGGACTCGGCGGACCGTTCTACTGTGCCGTACGAACTGCTCCAACATCGGTTTAAAATCATGAATTTAGCACAGAAAAACCAAACTGGGGCAGGCCTAGTCGTGTCCCCTGACGGTCCTTGTCGCGTGATCCCTCTAAGTGCGGCTGCCGCTCTGTCGGCTCGAAACGAGGGCAACGCCAAGCACGACGCCGCCCTGCGCCGGGCGCTTGGAAGCGGCTCGCGGCCTGTGAGGCCGGTGCTCCTCCTCGTTCACTCGTTTTCTCCTGAGTAAGGCCTGCAGCCCCGCGCCTCAGGCACTGGCCAGCGCCTGGTCACGGGCGACGGTACCTGTCGCGTGTCAGTTACGTCGACATCCCCGTGGCTCGATTCCCAGGGAAGTAAAGAACTTACTAGGAAAACTACGCTTTGTTCAAACCGATTTGGCACTGGGGGTGCAGCCTCGTCCAGGAATCCCGGGGTGTGAGGTCTGAGGACGACCCTCACGTGCTCTCTCCTGGAGGAGGAGCTGTCCGAGCCCTCCGCGTGCTGAGGACCCGGGGCAAACGCACGAACACACAGAGGGTTGGGGGGTGCGGCCACGTCGGGGGCACAGCGCCCGCCGCGGACTCAGACCCGGGGTCCTGGCTGCCTGTGGTGAGCTGTGTCCACCTCGTGCACCCTGTGCTGGGCGGGGGAAGTGGGTGCAGGCGCTGGGCACTGAGGACGGGCGTGGAGGGGTGGGGGGGTGGGGACGAGAGCGGGAACAGGCGGGACCGGGAGTGGAGTGGGGGGTTCGAGAGGGGGGGTGCCCCCGGGCCACTGGCCCTCGGGGGAGAGGCCCTTGTCGGGCCTGCTGTGCGGGACCGAGGACCTGCGGCCGCGGGAGGACGGCCGAGCCCGTCGGGGCGCGCTCACCGACACACACGGGCGTCTGGCCCGACCACGTGTGGTCCTGCAGGCAGATCCGCACGGACGTGCCGACGAGCCGGAAGCCGGGGTTGCACTGGTACACCACGGTGTCCCGGTAGCTGAAGCCGTCCCCGCTGATGTGGCCGTTCACGACGGGGTCCGGGGAGCCGCAGTGGCCAGCTGGGGACACGGGCGAGACCTGTGAGGACGCGCCGCAGGACCCGCCCCTCGCTAAAGCGCCGCGTCGACGTGTCGGCCGCCCCGTCAGGGCGAGCCGGCGCCGGGGTGAGGGGAGTGAGAGCTTCGCCCGCGCACGTGTTCAGTTCGATGCCGTTTCTCTCGTTTGCCTTCCTAACCACCACGGACAGCAGAAGTGACACGACTCTCCCATGGCCCGGGTCTCCGCGACCGACGCCCACTGAGAAGAGCCCCCGACCCACAGCTGCCTCAGAGAGAACGCACGCCGGCCACGCCCCGTGGCGGCCGGAGAACATTCCGGAACACGGAGACTTCGGAAGCTCGAGCGACTCTTCCGAGGACGTCTCTGCCGGGAACGAGATGGACCGCTTGCCCCGGACACGCGCGCTCGGGCGCCGGCCGGGCGGCGGGGCGCTGCAGGAGGCGGGGCCTTCCTGGGTGGGGGCCCCCGTGCTGTTCCGGCTGCTGCTCGCTGGGGTCGCCCCCATCCCTTTTCCTCGCACTCCCTCGAGTGACGAGGACACGTTTGTGCGGTTCAGGGTCCAGGCCCGGCCTGGCCCCCGTGTGGTCCTAGCCCGTGGGGCGGGGGGCGGGGTGAAACCGTCCAGCTTCCACGGCCGCCGTGTCACCGCCGCGTCCCTGAGGCCGAGCTTGAGAGCACCACGGGCCGGTAGCACTGCTCATCCCCCAGGGACCTGACGGGGTCATCAGGGATCACGGTGCTCGAAGCTGCTCAGGCAGCCGTTCTCGTGCACGTACTCAGGAAGTTTTCCAATGGAAAATTTTCAAGTTTGAAAAATTATGCAAAAAAATTTAACTTGGGGTAAAAGAGACCACGTCGCGGCACACCCAGCCGTTTTAAATAAGTCGTCGTACTCACACTGGTCGACGTTCACGTCCCTTTAACTTACCGACGGAATTTGTAATTTTAAAGATGTAAAACGTATATTTATGAAATCGTTTCGTGTGCCCTAAAGTCATAAGAACGGTGACATCCTCAGCAGCCTCTGAAGAGGTCTCCACTTAGGGACCAGCAGTCTCTACTGTGACCTTGGTTGGTCACACACACACACGCACGCTCACACGCGTGTACGCGCACGCGCACCCAGTTCGTTACGCCCCTCGGACACGCCCAGGGGTCGGGCAGTGACGTGCAGGCGGGATCGGGACGCGGGCCGAGCGTCCGCAGCGCGCCCTCTCGGTGTCGCCCCCGCCCCCGGCTCCGGACACGCACCGACCGGCGCGGGCCGGGCGGCCCCACTCACCCAGACAGCGCGTCTCGGCGCCGCTCCAGAGCCCGTCGGCGAGGCACTCTCTGACGTGGGAGCCCACGAGCGTGTAGCCCGTGTTGCACGTGAAGATGGCCGTGGCCCCGTACGTCGTCAGCGTCCCTATCTTGTTCCCGTTCGGGGGGAAGGACAGGCTCCCACACGAGATGACTGAAAGACAGGGACACGAGGCGGTCACCGGTCGGGTCTGCGGCTGCTGCGCCGCCTGAACAGACGCGCGCTCCGGTGTCCGCGCCGCCCATGGAGGACGCGAGGCGGGACGGCTGCTCGGGGCTGGGCAGGCGACCGTCCAGCTCGCCATCAGGGAAGTGGCCGCCCGGGACCGAGTCCGCAACTGGGCCAAAGCGTGACGACCCTGACCCGTAACTCGCGTGCAGGAGGCGGGGAGCACGCGCCCTTGCGGCCAGCCCCGTGGATCAGGCCGGTCTTGCTCGCAGGGGCCACGCCCGCGATTCCGTTTGAAACGCACGGACACACGCTCGGCCGGGTCCCCTGCGTCCCGCGGGACCGCTCGCCAGCCGTCAGGGCGGCCGGCCCCCGAGTACGCCCCGGTCGGACACAGCATTGCCCGGGGACCCGCGGCCCAGCACGTCTGGGTGGCCGACGCCACGGGACTGCGGTCCCAGGCAGCCTGCCACACGTGCGCCGGACCGAACGCCGACGACTCCGAGCAGGACTGAGACGTCGTGATCTGTCGTGCGTGACTCTTTCGTGAAGCCTCTTCCGAGCACAGCACAGACTCACCTAGGGCCATGACTTTTCAAGATCCAAAGACGTGTCCCCTCGGAGGCCTCGGGGCCTTCCAGGCAGACGGGCGGGGGGGGGCACCCGCACCCGCGTCTGTTCTCCTTCGGCCTCTGTTGAGAGTGTTCGGGAGGAGACGGCCTGAGACCTGTCCTCGCTGCCGCGTCGAGAGCTCACGGGGCCACTGCTGGCTTCCGCGGCTGCAGGGTGCCCCCTGGCAGGTCACCCGGGCCAGCGCCGAGGGGACGAAGCCGACTCGGAGGAGCTGGCCGGACCCAACGCCCCACGCCTGTGCCGGGCGCCGGGGGAAGTCCCAGCCCCACGTGCTTTCTCCACTCGAGGTTTCAGGGTGAAGTCACGCAGGATTCCCGGGGCGCACAGCACACCGCGGCTCCCCGGTCAGGCACCAGGACGACCCGGCTCGGCCCCACGGCCCTGACACCATCTCCCCGCTGTGGCG
Organism: Cynopterus sphinx; assembly: GCA_030015415.1. Taxonomy (NCBI): domain Eukaryota; kingdom Metazoa; phylum Chordata; class Mammalia; order Chiroptera; family Pteropodidae; genus Cynopterus; species Cynopterus sphinx. Next base: position 556,533 of record CM057381.1, read on the forward strand.
TGGGCTCCGAGCCACCTCCCTCCCACCCCCGCGAAGCCAGCGCCCTCCGGCCTCTGGTCCCACAGTCAGGCTCGCGACGACACCCTCCGCTTGGGACGAGTCGTGTGGCGACGTCGCTTCTCACGGCTGCAAGCTCAGGTTCCCGCCTGGGCCGGGGACACGGCGTGCGAGTGTGACAGGCACGCGCGGCAGGGGAGAGCCACGCGGCTGAGCGGACAGGCGTGAGCAGTGCACACGGCGTGAGGTGCGTGTGAGGTGCGGGGCTGCCGACCCCGAAGAAGGGGCCCGGAGGACGGCGGGTGTGCGGTTTCAGACGGCGAAGGCAGGCCGCGGCCCCGGGCCTGGGACCACGTCGGCGGGCTCAGAGGATGGGCCGGGGCCTACGCAGTCAGAGAACGTCCCCCCTCCAAGCGGAGATGTGCAGACAGGAAATCACCCGCCCCCGGGGCACCGAGCGTCCCTGGTCAGCTGACGCGGCCGGGCATTTGCTCGCGAGCGAATCGTGGAGAAAAGTCAGCTGTCGGTGACCCGGGCAAACCGCCTCCCGAGGCCTCCTGGGCTGGAGCTGACGCGCAGGCTGGCGGACGGGCCCCTGCACGTGTGTCCACCGGCTCCGGTCACGACCAGGGGGTCAGCGGGGACCGATCCGCCCACCTCGCGCCACCACCCGGGTCCGGCTTCACAGAACTCCAAAGCAGCGGCGAGGAAGGGGGCAGGCTGGCCCGGCCACGCTCTCGGGACACGTGTCACGAGCGTGGTTCCACGTGGCGGGCGGCGTCTGCGACTGCAGACACTTGAACACGCTATGGTGTCGCGTGCCTCGCGGAGTCTGTGGCGGACGCTCTTCCTGCGTGTGAAGGCGGCACGCCCGACAGTGAGGGAAGAGAAAGAGGAAGCCCGCGTCCTCCTGGCCCCGCCGGGGAGGCGTGTGGGCCCACGTCGTGTGGTCTCCATCCCGTGTCCTGGGGGCGGTCACTGCCGTCCCCGTCACCCCCCGGATGGCCGGGCTCTGCCCGAGGACGTGCCGACGTAGCCTGGAGCGGGTGTCACACACCCCAGGAGAGAGGGGGAGCATCCGGCTGACTCCAGGTCCCATGGATGCGCTTAGTAGGTGCTCGAGGCCCAGCCCTCCATCCGCGGGTAAGTGGACAAGCCGAAGGGGGGGCGGTTCCGACACTTCCAGGCCGATAACGGGAACCGTGCAGGCCCTGGGGACCCTGTGGGCAGGGACGCTCGAAGACAGACCGCAGGCGGACCGGCCGACCGACGGGGACGGAGACGCGGCCCTCGCCGTGTCCGTGGTCGGGACGGTGGCCCTCCTGATGACTCTCCGGGTCCGATTCCAGTGGACGCAGGGAGGGACTGGGTGCCGTGTCGTCTGCGGAAATCCCGCCACGGAGGGGCACATTGGGCTTGCGAAAATGCGTCGCTTTGATGAATTTTAAGTTAGCGACGCGGCGGCGTCGGGCCTTCCCGGGTTTGTCGCGTGCGTTTACCAGCGCGGCGCGCCGCGGCCAGGGTTCACGGTGTGGGTTAGTGTGTGGCGGCCGGTGGGGGACGCGAGAGGGAACGTAAAGGGAATTAGACACGGAGTGAAGGGGAAACGAGCTGCAGCAAGAACGAGCAGCGTGACTTCCACTTCCACGTCTGCGGGGCCTGGAGGGTCTGTGGGCGTTGAAAATCCCGCGTTCGTCTGGACTGTTTTCTGGGAGGAAGGTTTAAAGGCCGTTGCTAGTGCTCACGGCTGTGTTCTCCCGGACACTGCTGACCGGTGCGCTGTGGGGCTCAGCGTCTGGCTGTCACACCGTCCCCCCCAGAAAGGACCCAGGCCCCTCCCAGGACGGCTGACCCCGAGTCCGCGGGAGGAAGACGCAGGGTGAGCACAGACCGTCTTGTCTCCGTCAGGAAACGAGACGTCAGGGCCACGAGCAAAGCGTCCAGGCAGAGGGCGCTCCCCCGGCCAGGCCGCGGCCTTCTGGAGCGCACACAGCAGCACCGACGCAAAACCAGAAGGAAACAGCGATTTCAGCGGAAAAGGCTGTTCCTGGAAGAGGCTGCGCCCCCACGGTGACATTCGAGAGACAGGCGACAGGCGCAGGACACCTTGTGCCCAGCCAGGCGGGCCAGCGAGCGGCGGGCGACTCGGAAGTGCGTGTGCCCCCGACGGGACAGACGGGCGCGTGTCCAAGAGTGGACGGCGGCTGCAGGGCAGGCCCGGAGCTGACGCAGCCCGAAAGCCCAGGCTCCCCGCGTCGGCTCAGGGGCAGGAAAAGGCGGTCAAGACGGCGTGGGGGTGTGTGGGGGGTGGGTGGGCAGGTGGAGGCGCTGATGGGGACGGCCGAGCGACATCACCGGGGGCGGGAGCCGGTGCAGGGGGTCAGCGGAGGCCTCCTCGCCAGCGCTCCTGTGCGTGGCGGGCTCCCCCTGCGCACGGCAGCACCCGGGGAGCCACCCGCGGCCTGGGTGGGAGGCCTGTGGTGTCGCAGACGCCCACACGGCACCGAGCACCCGGGGCGGGCAGGGCCACCAGTCCCCCAGCGTTGGAGACAGAAGCGCTACCTGGATGCGGGTGGGGGCCGCGAACAGCTGCGGGGACGCCGCCCCCCAAAGCAGCCCCTGGCTCCCCGGACCTTTTCTGTCGGAGCCGACGGAAAGCGTGTGGCAGGAGGCGTCCCGAGTGGGCCACAGGGAGGTGCCCGTAGGGAGCCGGGAAGCCGCTGACCCGACCCACAGCGCGGAGGACACAGCATGGAGGCGGGGACGGGGAGTCGAGCCAGGACGGGGGGACCGTGAACAGCGCCCGGAGACTCGGCTCGGGCAGGGCCATCCGGGTACACAGGTGCGGTTCCCTTTGACACAGAGACTCCCGGGGTCACTGCGCCCCTCACGGAGCCCGCGTCCCCGGCACCGGCGGCTGCACGCGCGTGGCTGGCTTCCGTCTTGCTACAACGTGTTCAGGGCGATCACGAGACTCGGCGGAGCTTCCTCTGTTCTCCTCCCGTTTTTACTCTGGTTTAGTCCTGCTCAGCCGTGGGTTTCAGAAATCTGACACCGGCCTGACCCCTCGTCCCCGGGCACGATTTCCGTGAACGGTCCGCGAAGATTTCACGGCAAACCTGTCTGAACCGAGCCGGCTCCGAACACCACGATGCTCGTGTGTTTCCCTTTATGCACGTTTACCGTGAAGCCTCCTCGAAAGCGCACTTGCTCCTCTCGCACCTGCGAGAATGACAGTCGCCCCTCCCCAGACAGCCACTGTCTGAGGTCACGGCGTCCTCGGCACGGACGAATCCCGAGACTCTCACAGGCCGGCCCCGTCAGTGCTGGACCCGCGTGCGTTTCGGGCTGATCTGACCCACCCGGGTGCTCTAACCTTTCAGTTCACAAAGCGCCATCGCGAACAAGGCCGCGGCGGCACGTGGCCTGGGACCCGGCAGCCACCTGTGTTGGCTGTGTCACGTGAAGACACACGTCCCTCATGATAACGAGGACGCGCGCCACTTGGCGGCGCCGCAAGCCTGCGGGGCCAGCAGGTCACGGTGCCGTGGCCGCCCGGGGCTCGGACGCCGCACACGGGGGAGCACGCCCGGGAGCAGGCCCGGGAGCAGGCGTGGACTCACCTCTGCACCTCGGCCTCTCGTCCGCGATGCTCCACGTCCCGTCCGCCCGGCACTGCGCGAGCCGTCCGCCCTCCAGGTAGTACCCGGGGCTGCAGCTGAGCAGCACCTGAGCCCCGTACTCGCTCGGGGACCCCGACACCAGCCTCCAGGTGACGTGCTCTGTGAGCTGGGCTTCGATGCCAGGGCAGGTCACCGCTGGGAGAGAAAGAGACGACACGTCAGCACGCGTCCCCCAGGGGTGCAGACCGGGCCCGCGTCTAAGAATCCGCTCCTGCGGCGCGAGCTCCGGGCCGTGCCCAGCATTTCGGGGTTCCTCTGCTCGCCACTCGTCACGCAGCAAGGCCACGCGTGGAAAGCGCAGCCCGGGGCCTCCCGCACGCGCCGCAGCAACCTGCAGCGACACCGCACCGCAAAGGGACAGGTCACTTACGCGAGGTTGCCTGGTCCCTTCGGGGTCACTGCGTAAAGAACAAACGAAAAAATGCCTTTCACGGAATCCGTCTCGGTGCCCCCGAGAAACGGGGAGAAGCTCCCGGCGATCGGACCGGCCTGGGCTCCGATTCCCAGAGACTCGGCGCCCGCGCACCGCTCCCCCGGGTGCTGGCCTGCGCGGCCGCGGCGTGTTGCTGGGTCTGCACGCCGCGCCAGGTTCAAGTGCGCGGGCACCGACCCGAGACACAGCGCGTCCAAAGGAGAAGGGCGACGGGCGCGCCGAGGGGGGCCGCAACCCGGGGACGGCAGCGACCACGGGCCACGCGGCACCCGGGCCAGGCGCGACTCAGACACGGGGAAAGGGGTGCGAAGGCGGTGAGCGCGAGAGCCTTGCGGGGAGGAGGAGGGGCCAGCGGACGCTCACGCCAGAACCGAGCCCGACAGCGCGACGGCGTCGGCACGGAAAACGCGCGCGAAGCGTCCGGCGCGCGCGCTCTGTGAAGTGAACTGCACAGAGAGGACCAGCTTCCCTCCTCCGAACGCGAAGCCTCGCGCGCTGACGTCGTCACGGCCACGTGCCCACGCGGGAGCCGACCCGGTTAATTCACCGGGGCTGGAGACGCGAGCTCCAGAAAGCGCGGCTTTTCTCACGTCCACGTTCCACCCGAGCTCACTACAGCTGAAGTCAGCGTCCCCCAACGCGACAGAGACCTCCTTCCATCTCGGCGATTCAGCGCCGTTTCTGCAAACGAGCTGAGAAAACCAGGGCTTCGGCACGACTCGAACCACACTGACGAGGGTCTCGGCACGGAAGGGGCTTGCAAACTTGAAATAATCCCAAATCCTTTCCGCGGCGGTCCTTGCTCGGACGAAGCCCTATCCTAAGTCCAGGTGCGTGTGACACGCATACGTCCCCCTCGCCTGCACCCCACTTCTGAACCTTTCCTGCCTTCGCCGAGGAATCCCTGACTCAGTCGCATCCCAGGGCACAGTCCAAGTGCCGTTCGCTTCGCGTCACCGAAAGGCGGCTTCTGGAACTAACGTGCGTGTGGTCAGTCGCTGGCCCCGTCTTCGGAAAACGCTGCTTCTGCCGTGGAGGGCAGGAGGCCGGGTCACATGGCGGCCCCGAGAGTCTCCCCGGAGCCAGCGCCGTCCTCGGCGGAGACCCCCAAACTGTCGCGACGCCCCTGCCCCGTGACGACGGCTGGGCCTGTGGTCACCTGCTCCTGGTCTGACGTCTGCCTGCGTCTCTTCCTCCCTCGAGGGTCTCGGCCCTTTTCGGTGAACGACACTGTCTTTTCACGGCTTTTCTTGTGTCTAGATCCCGCCTGGCCTACAGCAGGACCCACACTGACGTGTGTGACGGTGTGTGTGAGCTGGTGCGCCTATGACGTGACCGACGACGGGCCAGGACAACGAGTGGCAGCAAAACTGCACAGAAGCCGAGGCAACATTGTGCCCTGCGGACGCCGAGGGAGGCCAGGAAGGCGAGACCTGAGGTAAAGTGGGACGTCCACGTCGGCCTCGTTCACTGAAGGATGAGAGGGACGGAGCGTGAGGGTCCCAGAAAGCCCTGGAGGGGCGCCTTCGCCCAACGTCCCCAAAGACGCCGAGGGTGTGCGTCTCAGCGACATCTGAGCTCGACAGCGCGTGACGTTATTTGGGTGTGAAACCTCAAGTAACGTGGACCAGGACATGCGACGAGCTGGTGTGCTCCCAGCGGTGGTGAGAAAGGTCCACGCTTGGTACGCCGTGTGCACACGCATGTGTCTCCAAACACGCACGTGCACACGCATGTGCACGCACACACACGCTCACACACACACACAGGAAGGAGACGAGACGACAAGCAGACAGCTCCGTGCAGTGGCCAGCCCTGACGTGCTGCTGCCGAGGCGGCGTCACAGACGGACAGGCCCTCTGCTGCCTTGCCCTCCGCAGGACGGCGGGCTCGTGGGGGACTCTGGACGAGAGGAGCTTAGGCCACCGACTGGCGCGGGCGTCAGGGAGCGGCGGGCACGCGGGTTCACAGACAGCGGACCCGTGGGGTTCTGACGTCAACTCGGGGCGTCGTCCGCGCTCGCCTGGATGCCGAGCAGCTTGTCGGAGGCTCCACACCCGCTTGACTGTGCTCGGACCACCCTGGTGACAAGACGCTCTCCCACGCCGGGCCTGAGGGGGCCCTACATCCCTGCGTCTCTGGGCTGAAGCCCCTGAAGCCCGCGACGCCTGCCCGGCCACAGCCAGGCGCTCCACACGCACGGTCTCAGGGGCCGGGCTTGCCGGGTCCTGCTCACTCTGGCGGAGCTTCCGAGACCGCCAGGCGGTCAGGCACTCCCCCCAGGCCTTCCGCCGTTCTGTGGCTGCGGTCAGACTCAGCACGGGTATTGCAGGGGAGCCCGACCCCGACACACAGCAGCCACGTCAGGTAACTGACGCTCCCACCCGACCCGTGAAATCCGATTTCAGCGAGAAAACGAGGCCAGCACGGAGAACCGCATTCTCTCCGCGGTGCGGCCAACGTCGCTCGGAACTGCTTCTGCCTTTCCACAAGCTGGGTCCCACCCGACGGCTACTTTGCATTATGTGGATGGCGACTTCACAGCTACCCAGAACGATTCCAACCCGGCCCCAGGAAAGGGGGAACGGAGCTCGGCCCATCCCCGTGCAGGTTCAAGTGAGCGACCCCAGCGTCTCGTCGTCATTGGTCGGCTCCACTGCGAAGGCGTCACAGCGTTCACGTCGTCAGCGGCTCCTTCAGAGCAAAAGCTGCCTTTTCAGCTGCTTCTAAGAATCCCTTCATGTTTCCGTCCCGGCTATTTGTCTTGTTTTTATCTGCGTTTTGTATCAAGTCCCTCAGGTTACGTACTCGTTTCCACACGTACACGTGTGTGTACGCACGAGCACAGAGAGAGAATTCACGCATCATCTTCGTTTGGCACGAATGGGCTATTTACAGGCCACGGAGAGCTGCCTGGTGTGATGTCGACGGGTTTTCTCTCCCGGGAAGTCGGTTTATGCTGCGTTCAAGCAAGTGAAGCGCTCATGGACCCCGGCACACAGTAGGTCCTTGAAGCTCGGCACATAGTAGGTCCTTGACAAGTTAATAATGACGAAACCGATTCGCTAACAGCTTTCACTGAAAGAAAGAAGCATCTTCCTGTTGGGATGACGGCTGAGTTCTTTGTTTCTTAGAAGGGGACGCCAACGGCTCTGCTCTCTCCTGGAGGCCGATGCACAGCGCACACGTTCCCACATGTTACCCTTGTTTTCTCACGTCGCTGGCGTGAATCACATCTCCAACCATCCCGATCCAGGCTCAGTACATAATTAGAGCGAAAAGGAATTAGCCTCGCACGTCCGCCTTGGAGACCGGTAGGAGCCGAGTTCTCAACAGACGCGGGTTCATCACACCCTTCGCTTCGGTGAGCCCGACGCCAAGCGGGCTCGTTTCACGTACCATTTATTTACTGCTCTTCAGAGCCGAAGCGCTTCCTATCTCCCCGGACTCCGTGCTGATCTCCATGACACTGCACTTGGCGCGGAAACGTACAAGGTGTGACCTGCCAACACGGTCTGCACAGGAAGGGCCTTGGGGAAAGACGCACTTGAAATCTAACAGCAGCCCGATTTTCTGGGGTTCGGTCATGCTTGCTCCGTCCAGTTTCTTTCATTTAAGTGAAGAAAACACCCTCCTGCCCACAAAATCAGACTTTCCAGCCTTTGACTACCAAAGGGCTTTACTAAAATGTCCATTTCTCCCATTTTAAAGTCTAATGAATAACGGAGAACCGATACCTGGAAGTTCGAGATAATACTTAGAGAATCTGACCGATTTCCCCTTTCGTTCTGTTGTATTTGTTTCCCTGTGTCCCTGCACAAACAGCAGCCAGCATTAAAAAGGCTTTAAAATGCAAATGGCCTTTCCCCGGGTACGATGATTTAGCTAAACACACTGCCACCCCTTACGCTGGGAACCTCATGTGTATGAGAAACATTTTGTCACGTTTTTCATTTTAACTTCAAAGCAACTGCGCATCTAGCCGCACATTTTAACACAGAAAATTCAGACGCACGTGGAAACCAGCCACCCGTGCGCTGTGGTGAAAGCTCTTAAGGACAAAATAGCTCTCTTAATTCACTAACACGCTTCTTTGAACTGTCAAAGCCTGTTATTCCTGGTTTTCCCAGAAAATGCTATAAGAATAGGCATCGTCCCTGTGATCCCATGTTTGCAAATGGAAGGCGGCCCCCGGCCTGCGCCGCCACTCAGCACCCCAGGGCGCGCCACACGCTGGGCAAAGCGGCGCCGTCCCGTGGGTGTGGCAGTTCTGGAACACGTGGGACGTCACAGTCCTGAGCAGCCACCTCCCTCTCTGTGACCCTGGCGGGCCCAGCCAGTGCTCCCACCCCACCCGCCCACTCAGCCCCCCGCCTGGAGGGCCCGGGCCCCGACACTCACGCTTGCAGGCGGGCGGGCCCCCGCCGCGGCTCCACGTGCCGTCCGCCTGGCACACGGCCGTGGCCTGCTGCGCGGCCTCCAGCACGAAGCCCTCGTTGCACGCGTAGGTCACGGTGCCGCCCAGCGTGAACTCGGTGCCCGAGAAGGAGCCGTTCCCCGGGGCCTCGGGGATGCCACACGACACCGCTGGAAGGGAGACACGGGTCAGTCTGCCGGTCCGTGCCAGGGCCTCGCGCTTCCTACGTTTCCCCTCGAAGGCCCCTGACAGCTGTCAGGAACGCACACGTCTGACATGCTGCATCAACACCCGTATTTTCGTTGACGTTTTAAGGATCTCAGGAGATAATGGACAAACAATGGGAACTGGTCAGAATAAAAAATCTTTACGGTTATTATCCCAGAAGGTAGGTCTGATGGTGTCACCCAGTCTGGTCCCACTGACGGGTTTTATCGGATCCTCGTGGACAAAGGATCAGTGTGACACATGCTACTTCCTTTAATACCGGAGAGGAAGGTAACGTCCTCACCAGCACAGAAGTAGTCACCACGGTGACTCCTTGTCATTAAACAGACACCCACCCCGTCTCACAGATCCACCCTCTCATCCGTCGTCCCCCACCCGTGACTCATTTTCCTTAAAGAACCAGGAAGTCCTATTAAGTGGCAAATGACTGAGATCATCGATGCACCTAAGATCAAAGCATCTATGATGGGTCCAGAGCAGGGCCCGAGGGCCTGAGGCGCAGGAGGAACTGCGGCAGACACCGAGGCCAGAAGGCGGCTCCGAGGGCCGGGCACATGACAGGCCAGGCAGGAGCGCGCTCTGGAGGCAGAAGGAAGTTTTTAAAACGCGCGAATGGGGTGAGAGTTCAGCATAGAAACGTCCTTCTTAAATTAACTAGTTCTGATCCAGACTCATCTAGTAAGAGAGAAAAATACATCCTCGGGTTGCACACCGTGAGGTACATCAGTAAAGGGCAGAACGAGGCGGAGCGGACGTCCCGTTCGCGGCTCGCGCGCGCTGGTCCACGCCAGCCTCGCTCCGCCTCCTGAACCAACGGGAGCTGCGGCCGCCTTGCTGCTGCTGTCAGACACGCAGACCACTGGACCGGCGCTCCCCAGGCGCCGGGAGCCAGCGCGTCGAAGCGGATCCCGTGAATCCCGCACTGTCCTCACGCGGTCCCCGTTTCAGGGAATGGGACCATAACAGGGCCAGCAATGGAAACCAAAAACCTTTCCAGATTTCTCCGTCCTAACCCATCTTTGCACACTGTCACCGGGGCCTGTTGACCCTGTTCCTAGTAACTTTACTGGCTCCGTAGAAACCTGTTTTCACTGCACTTCGCAGGCGTCACACCCCGCGGGGGCTGAAGTACGCCCGTGTTCCCAACGGGGCTCCGTCCCTTCACCGTCTCCGTCTGCAACCAGGTGACGCCCACACTGTGGGGAACGTGGAGCCGCAGGGCAGGCGCTGACCACCGTGGCCCACCCCGCGGTCCCCCCAGCTCCTGCCCAGCCCCCGGCAGCTGCTCAGCCTGTGCGCTGCAGAGCGCGATCCTCCGTGCCCGGGGGCTGCTCTCTGGACGGGGCGGTCCGCTCGGGTACGCAGACGCAGGGTGCGGCCACTGTGGGGAGGAGGCCGTGTCCCCATGTGTCCGCACGGTGGAGGCGGCTCCAGGACGCCTGGGGCTCGGCCGTGCCCCAGCCTCCCTCAGGGCCTCCCGACTCCAAGAGACTCGGCCACGCCGTGTCCATTCTACTTATTTCCTTGTAAAAATGAGGACATTCGAAGGTCTTTCTTTGATCGTGCATTTTGGGGTGCTCGTCTGAGTCCGGCTCCATGTTCACCCGAAGGACATCGGCGTGGTGGATGGCCACACACTCTGCGTCAGGATGACCGCGACGGCAGTCAGTTTCTTCCCAGTTCGACACCATGAATCCCTTGAAGGAAAGAAACCAGCCTCGTCCGCTTTTCTCTTCCCAGCCCAGCACCTGCGAACACCACACTCCGAACTCCCGGGAGGCCCCTCCTGGGACAGGGCAGGCGGCAGACGATGGCATCTCCACAGGCGGCCGACGTGCTCTGCCCTTCCCTGGCTGAACCAAGCGGCTTTCTGGGAGTCGGGCAGGTGCACACGAGGGAAAGCTTTGCGTTCCATAAGCAACAAGAGGAAAGCGGGCAATGCGTTCCGAACGCTCCACATTTCTCTCGATCGCAAGCTGCAGTGACGACGCGCTTGTATCCTAAATGACCTCCAGCTAAATCCGAGCCAATGACGGCAGCCGTCAGTGGCAGGTTGCTGGGGTGTGGACTGTCACTCCGTGGTAAATGAGCATCTTCCACTTACAGTTTTATGATCCTTTCTCAATGGTCTTCACGTCAGCTTTACCATTTATTTTAAAAGGTTTACTGTGCTTTTGTTTTTAAAATGATAAAAATGATTATGGAATTGTACGTAATTTAAATGCTTAAAAGCCTTCTTCCTACTGTTTTTTTAAATATTGAAGCATTAGAACCTCACGTGTGATGAAAATATTTTGCATATTATCATCAAAAGGCTATACTATGCAAATTTCGAGGACGGAAAAGACCCTCCCACAGTGAACTCCAGCACTGGTGTCTGCAGGCTCATAAGCAGAACTTCGTTTGGCAGCAAACAGTGGGACTCGAACCTCAAGGGCGGCAGAAGGTCTGGGTTCTCGACCAACATCCACATGGATCATGAACAAGTCATTTAGCTTTCTGTGCCGCAGTCTCAAACACACCCGTACATTAAAAGGGATGATTTTTAAGGGCCCTCCGGGTCCCACAAGTCACGGTTTGTGAGGCAGGAACAGATCCCGCGGCCTCCGCATTAACCACACGGTTAACGGGAAGGGCAGCTCTGCTGTAGGAAGAGGCGGCTTTTGGAACATCTGAGAATTGGAGAACACGCTCACGGAGGTCGCTCGTCTCCAGGAAGAAGTCTGGGGACGGCGTCAGTTTCCCACCTGCACAGTGCCATGCGTTCTGAATCCCACGTCCACGGCGCCTTCGCCTGGGGTCACGTTCGCCACAAAGAAGAGACGCACTGACCGTTGCCACTCAAATTCCTCAGCCACGCTGCCGAGACTGAGCAGGACCTGGTTTTCCGTGCACGATTCCTTTTTCTGGGTCATTTAATTCCACTTTAAATAGTTTTACTGGGGGCGGGAGATGGGAGGAGGAGGAGGAGACCAAAAGTCAGAAAACACCTTCCAGGCATCCTTCCTCGAAACGCCGTCTCTCCATTTGGGCATCGCCTTCAGAACGGGGCCCGGAGCAGGAGGAGAGACAGCCACCTGCCGGGCTGTCCTCCCCCACTCGCTCCCCTCAGCACGAGGAGGTGTCTGAGGGGACATTCCAGCCGCCTCCGCTGTGGGAGCCACCGCCACAGGTCACGGTCTGGAAGCTGGCTCCTGCTGTCACCCCTCCCCTCCCCTGCTTGCTGTGTGGGTCATTACTTTTGTCATCGGCATTCTGTCCCCAGTGCCAAGGACACGGAGCCCACAGGGCTATCCTCTGAACAACAGATTTCATGTCACAGAGACTAACAGAACACTCCAAGAAAATGAGAAGCATTTTTTTTCTTTTGAAAGAACAAATACTTTTGTTTTAAAGAAAATAAAGATCATTCCTAATGAACAACGCTTATTGGGTCTTTATCTTACATTAAAGAAGAATCTCTGGAGTGGGGACATGAACGTTACAAGTCAAGCGTCCGTTCAACCCCTTGGGGTTAAAGCCAGCTATGATAAGGTGGTGAATATCTCTTATTCTCTCTTAGAGCAACACCAGAGAGTCTAGCATCTAACGAAAAGAGAGAAAAAGGAAACCAACGTGAGGTTCCCTTTATAAATCGCCATTAGCTTTGAAAGACCATCACAGTTCATGATGAACTTCCATCCCCACAAGGCAAAACTGAAAATCGCTCGATTTCAAAGCCTTCGATTAAAAATTAAAACGCCGATTTGAAAAATCTGGGTTTTATGAATGACACACAAATGCGAAAAGAAGGCCTGGGGTACGGGAATCAACTTTTCAGGAGCCCGGAGTGAACCGTGCACAGGGACACGAAGCTTGCAGCGGACAAGCTTTTGGCCTGACACGAGTTTCGGCCACCGATCCTGTACTTAGGACAGACGCCGGCCGGACGGACGCCTCGGCTGTAGCCGAGGGGACGCAGCCGCTTCCCCTGAGAGGAAACACGAGCGAGCACCGGAGCGGCGCCGCCCGGCGGCCCGGAGTCCAGGCCGAGGCCTGGCCCCGCGTCGTGCTCCGGCCCCGGCTGTCCGCGCGGCCGGCGGGGAGCTGGGCGGGGACCCCCGACGCCCGCCCGCGGCTCGGCCCGCCCGCCGGCCCCGCTCCGGGGACTCAGGGCGGGACGCAAGCCGGAGCAGGAAGTGACGTCACATCCAGGAGGGACCGGGGCAGGGGTGACGTCACATATGGGGTAGGACCGGAGCAGGAAGTGACGTCACATCCAGGAGGGATCGGGGCAGGGGGTGACGTCACATCTGGGGAGGAACGGGGTGGGGGGATAGAAAGTGACGTCACACATGGGGAGGGACAAGAGCAGGAAGTGACATCACACCTGGGAGGGACTGGAGCAGGAAGTGAATCACCTCCCGGAGTAACCAGGGCAGGAAGTGACGTCACATCCAGGCGGGACCAGAGCAGGGAGTGACGTCACAACTGGGGAGGAACGGGGTGGGGGCTAGAAAGTGACGTCACATCCGGGAGGGACTGGAGCAGGAAGTGAATCACCTCCCGGAGGGGCAAGAGCAGGAAGTGATGTCACACCCGGGCGGGCCGGGGCAGGGCGTGCCGTCACAGACGGGAGGGACCGGGAGGAAGTGACGTCACCCGGGCGGGCGGGGCCTTACCCTGGCAGAGCGGCGGCGGCGCGTCCCACTGGAAGGTCCCGGCGGCGCCGCGCCGGCAGGTGGCGTTGCTGGCGCCCACGAGGCGGAAGCCGGGCCGGCAGGAGAAGAGCGCGCGGCCGCCCGGCGCGCCCGCGCTGCGGTTGGCGACGGCGCCGTGCCTCGGGGCGGGGGGCGCGCTGCAGTAGGGCGCTGCGGGGCAGACGGGCGCGTCAGCGGCGCGGGGCCGGCCCCCCTCCCCTCCCCACTCCTCCCCCCTCCCCCGGCCCCCCTCCCCGCCCCGAAGCGCCCGGACGGCGGGGCCCGCGGGGCAGGCGCCGGGCCGCGTGCCTCGGGGGGCGAAGTGGTGGCGGCGGGGCCCGCGCGTGCGCGGAGGCCTGTGCCCCTCCCTCTCGGTTTTGCCGGGAACCGGAGCTTCTCTGAGGACGGCGACGTGCACCCCCGGCACCCCGCAGCCGCGGGCCCAGAGCCTTCGGCGGTGTCGCCGGCGGCCGTGAGGCGACGACAAGGCCTAGGAGTCCTGGCCGCGTCCCGCGCCGTGAGGAGACACGTGGAGGCCCAGGCCGCCCGGGACAGAGGCTCAGTCACCGCCGGACCAGGGGCGCTGCGCGCTGCTCCGGGCTCCGTGTCTGAGCCCAGACGGTTCTCGTCACTACGAATCGCAGTGTCACCCCGACGGAGGGAGCGGGGCACACAGGCCCCACACTCGGCCGCCACCGGCTCCTGTCCAGGGGCGAAGCAGCCTCGGGAAGGCGCCATGGCGTAGCCGCGAGGCTCCTTTAACTGAGCGGCCGGAGCGAAAGCCCCGAAGGAAATGCACTGCTGCAGGCCAAGGCCGGCCAGCCTTCCCAGCTTCAGCCCCCCTTGTCGGGAGACCCTTCACACTAGACACTGGGCCTTCGCAGAGCGCAGCGCGTCCCCGGCTAATGGCGCCGCATCTCGCTTACACGTTTGGAGAAAGGAAGCTCTTTGTTCCTGGGAGACCAGCCCCACTGCCGCCTAAAATCTGCTGAACTCCTTCAGATGAGCCGACACAGCGACATGGAGAAGGTCTCGGTCCCCGGGTCTGTGTGCGGGGCACGCACACCCCACGCGCTCAACGCTGGACCTGTCCTCGGAAGCCAGCACAGAAGGTGCTACCTGAAGGTCTCCTGACGGGGCGTCACCCAGAAGCCAGCCCGTGAACCTGACCTTGTCCCAGAGGCGCTTCCTCAAAATGGTCTCAGCTGGGTGTCTTCTGACGTCCCATTTCATTAACGACTGCTTTCATGAAGTTAGAACCACTCCCTGTCATAAGCAGCTCTTGGTTAACCACCCACTGGCCGTGCCATTTTCTACGTCCAGCTGTTCCAGGCTAAATTTTGTAAGTTTCGAATGTACCAGAATACTTAGTTTAGGAAAAGTATGAGTCTGATGAGTCGCCCTGGGTACCAACGCCCAGAATCACTGTGCTAGTCAAACTAAACAGCTAAACTAAACTAAACAGTGCAACACAACTGAACTAAACTAAACAACAGAACTAAACTAAAAACTAAACGAACTAAATGAAACTAAAAAACTAAACCAAACAACTAAACAAAACTAAACTGAACCAAAATAACCACTAAACTAAACTAAAAACTAACTGTAAAACTAACCTAACGGACCAAATTAAACAATTAAAGTGAAAAACTAAACTAAACCAAACGAAACTAAACAGCTAAGTTAAACTGAAAAATGAAACGAAACTAAACAACTAAACTAAAAAGCTAAACTAAGTTAAAAATGAAATGAAACTAAACCAAACTCATGGATGGGGCAATGAGACGACACGGTTCTGCCGTCACCTCTGGTTTCTGTCACACTCCAGTCTGCTAAGGAACATAACCTGGAGGATGACCGTCTAACTCCATGGTGTCCGGGAACACTGTTCCTTCTGTCACCAGGGTCCCAGGACACCTGCTCTATCCTAACCCACCTAGGACAGGACCTGCAGGGGGCTCCGAGGGTGACACGCAGCCCTGCAGGGAACAGGGAGATTGGGACACGGGGGCCTGCCCGATGACCCCGGCATGCTGAGTCATGGAGGCCAGGCCCGACCTGAAACTCCACTGGCGAGCAGGGGTGCTGGACGGGGACAGGAGGTCGGTGACCGGGGGAGCTGGCCGCCTGCAGCTCCGGGATGCGGCCAGCCCCGCTGAGCGCTGCCCCCAGCACAGCAGTCGAGGCCCGCTCCACCCCTAGCCGAGGGACGCCGTCACCACGGCCAGACAGGCGCTTGCTGTGCCCTTGTACTTTCCGGCTTCAGCTGCGTTGATGACATGCATTGCTCCGAAGTCCCGGGAACACACCCTCCCAGGTGGGGGGAAAGCAGAGGTTGCTGCAGCCCGTGGCCACGTGGGAGGGCACCCTCCGTCACCCACGTCTGCACCCTGGACACCTTTACGTGGCTGCTCTGGGAGTGCTGGCGACAGCTCCCCGCGGTCACCGAATTGCCGAACTGCGAATGGACATTAGTCATGATCCCTATCTACGTGTTTACAGCTAGGTATGTCCACTGACAGAATGTGAGAATTGGCCATCTTTTCTGGAATTTTCTGTGTTTCTACTCTCCCGACACAGTTTAGCAAAGAATCATCTTCTTTCACAATGAATGAAATAGCCTTTGAAAGACAGAATTCAAGGCGCAGTCACACCTCCAGGCCACT
Organism: Cynopterus sphinx; assembly: GCA_030015415.1. Taxonomy (NCBI): domain Eukaryota; kingdom Metazoa; phylum Chordata; class Mammalia; order Chiroptera; family Pteropodidae; genus Cynopterus; species Cynopterus sphinx. The sequence goes on from CM057381.1 coordinate 572,636, forward strand.
GAGTAATTCGGCACAGACGAAACAAGACCATTCTGCTCGCCGCAATTTCTCTGCTCCTCCTGCGGTGCACACTGCGAGGAAACGGCTCGAAAGGTCTGCTGGCTTCCGGAACAAGGAATTCGGTGAACCCGAATGCATTCGCTGCCCCCCTGCTCTTCATAACTCATTCCAATCAAAGCAAATGTCGACCGTGAGCTCTTTTTCGAGCTGCTTTTTGAAATGCTGCTTTGAGCAAAGAGAGAAAAAAACAGGAACAAAGGTCTGGGTCCATCTGATTCAACTTGACGGACAAAGAACGTGAACTCATGTCTGTTGTCCTCACATCTGGGCCTTTTCAAAACCTCGATGCTTCTCACCGTCTTTCACGATGTCTGCCAGGGAGGAGAGCTGAAATCTCACTCTTAAAACACTGTGACTTCTCTCTGCGTCTCCCTCAGGCTGTCCCTCGTCGCTGCTGATGTAAAGCACTGACGTAGGGATAAGCAGTCCCCCGGGAAGACACGCTGTCTGGACGTGTGCAGCGGGCGCCACCCTGGGGCATGCGTCTCACCGTTACCTTGGGATGCGGCTGAGGGGGGTGCTGAGAAATCTAGACTGTTTCCTTCACCAATACATTCTAGCGGGGATTGCAGTTGTCTGGGTGCTGCTTCCGTAGGCAGGGAGTACAGGCCACGCAGCACCTAATTACCACGCGTGTGCAGAGCGGCTGCAGGTGTCAGCGGGAACACGCTGCTACCAGCGAGTGGCTGTCGTCACGTGCAGGATTAATAGCATCAGGACGCTCCCTTCCTGTTTGTTCCCTTAGCATTTAAACATGTCGTTAAATTAATTTTTACATGTTTTGATCTTTTGGGAAATGTCTTGGCATTCCACGCTATGGAATTCAGTGTTTTACGATTTGAGCAATAAAACTTTAAACCATTCATCAGCAAATAGTGTCTTTTCCCTTAGCTCGTTTGGGGATGTCACTCAGAGTGACTCCTGTCGGAGTTAACTATTCATCTCCGAAAACCAGGCTTCCGTGACAGCCCCCACGCGCTGTGTCACTCGGCGCGGACCGGTCAGGGGTGTCAGAGGAGCTTTGACGCCAGGGCTCAGCCCACTACCCACCTGTGTAGCGGATCTGGAAGCCCTTCTTACTGGTCGCGTGGTCGGTGGACCAGCGCAGGAACAGCCGGTTGCTCGTGCTGGTGAAGTTGGAGGGTTCCGAGTGGTTCCCGCTCAAGACCGCCAGGAGGGGGCTCTGGCCGGACGGACCTGGCAGGACAGGAGGACAGAGGCCAGCGTGAGTGACACCCCGGGCCGCCGGCTGCCTTCGGCTTCCGTCTGCCCGGCGGCTGTTTATCCCCGACGTGAACAACAAATACCCGACGTGGACAAGTTCCGGGTGCACATGGCGGCCGACGTGTTCCCTCCCAAAATGAAACTGAGAAGCAACCAGAATGATTTCAGTTGCACACGGCGCGCTGCCCAAACGGTCGTAATTGCAACACGTGGAAGCAATTTGTGCGACCTGCAGTGTCTGCGCCGTCGCGTGGGCGTGGAGCGGCGGAGACCACCTGCGGACGCACACGTGAGAGATCGCCCGGAGGACAGTGGGCGACATCTGTACAACTGAAGGTTGACCGTGTTTCTATAAACGCTAGCACGTGCGCGGACGTGCTAGCATACCGCGAAGCGTGGCCTCCGGCCTGCTTTTTATGGCGAAATTCAGGTCGTAACCGGCAGTCTGGAGTTTTAAACAGGAATTCCATGGAGCGTGTGAAATTAATAAACGGGACGAACGTGTCCCAGCATAGGCAGCTATGAGAACTGCATGCCAAAGACCGAAGAAATCTGTCCGCAGATAATGTAACACGGTAGCCATCGTGTAAAAATTCAGACGTCTACAACCTGGAAACTATGTGCACGAGTGTATGAGAGAGAGAGTGAGAGAGAACAAGCGAGAGAGCAGAAGATGATAAAAACGGACACAAGCGCGCCACCCCCAACTCCCAGCTCGCAACCCGAATTTCCTGTCGGGGAGGGCCGCGGGAACTGGATGTGGGGGGCGCCCCTAAACTTACCTGCACTGCTTGCTGCTTAGAAAACCAGTGGGCAAAACAGAGACTGAGGTAAATTCAATTAAATCCTCAGGTTCACGACACTGAGGAATGAACGCGCATCACGTGTGTGTTTTTACCTTTCCATACGTGTGAAAGTAAAAAAAATTAAAAAGTTAAAACAAACACGTAGCACACAGTTAATACAAGCAAACGGAGCATGAGCTCCGCATTCCTCTCGTCGTCATAACCCGACGTCACCTGTCGATTCAATTGCTCTGTTGCACACGGACGGAGCTGCGTCAGGGCCGGGGTCTCGTCTGCGACGTGACCGTCGGTCACCTCAGTGTCCGTCAGGGTCTGAAAGCCTGCGTGGATTCTCCACATCCCACCCCTCACTCCAGGGACAAACGTCACCGCAGGAGGACGTGGCCCTCACTGCCACACGTGACACGAGCTCTGTCAGCTTACGTGACAGCTGCCTTTGAGAACTGCGTAGAATTTTCCCTCGTGCAGAGACAGTGAGGCCGCAGCCTCCCGCACCTGTAATTCCCAGTCAGAGCCGTTCTCGGGGCTGGGCCGTGACCCTCCCGGCCACCAGACAACCTGACACGTCCCGACCGCCAGGAGCTAGAACACGACTGTCTGGAGAGAGCTAAGGCTGAATGGGGCCAGCAGAGTGGCATCTGATGCAGTGTGACCGGTGTCCTTGCAGAGGCGGGGAGGGGACGCAGACACGCACAGAGGGACGCCCGTGGGGGACACGGCTGTCTGCACACTCAGGAGAGAGGCCTCGGAGAACGGACGCCGTGACCTCGAACGTCCCTGTCAGAACTGGAGAGCTGATTTCTTCCCTGCTTGGGGGGCGCGTTAGCGGCGGTGGCCCCGGGACCGCGCCCGCAGCCAGCCTGTCGGCGACGAGGAAGGCAGCGTTCTGTTTCCTCGGAGCCAAGAGGAGGCGGAGGAAAAGCTGCTGCTCGTGAGAGGCGCCCTGGGGCCCGCGCCCCGAAGGGGCCACGTGTCTCTGCAGCTGACCAAGGCAGCGGCCCGTTTCCCTGCTGCTGCCCTCATTCTGCAGATGAGGAGACGACACGTCTCCTCACGTGAAACGCCAGCGGGCGTTAACTGACTTGCATTTATAAAATTCAAAAACGCCATTTCTAATGACCCAGTCAGCCGCCTGCCGTCATCTGCTTAAATCCCCGCGCTGAAACCCGAAAGAGCGGTCGACGCGCATTCGGCCCACGCTCAGAGCGTCGCGGTGTCCCCGCTGAGGAAGGGACGCAGCGTGAGCCAGCGCGGTAAGGTGCACAGCCCTCCGGGCCTCCGAGGCCGCGCAGGTTCAGCGCGAGTCACCGTCCGCGTGGGGCGGATGGGGTTTAGGCCCGAATACGGTCGAGTCTTGTGTCACAAGAACCTGAGGCGGGGTGCGCCCCACGCTGCCGCCGGTCGCTGGAGACCAACGAGGGCCAGAGGACTCACCGTCAAACACCTCCAGCGCATCGAACTGCTTCTCGCTCTGGAACGTGTCCACGAAGACGGTGATGTTGTGGCCCGGGTCCACGCGGAGGCTCCAGGAGCACGTCTGCGAGTTGAAGTAGTTCCCGGGGAAGCCCGGGCTGAGGATCACCCCCGAGGACTCCGTGCGGACCTCGTTGGCCGGGCACTGTGCTGAGGGGAGAAGGCCAGGACGGCGGTCCTTAACGAGCCTCGCCTCGACTCGCCTCGCGGGGACCAGCCGGCGGGAGGACGACGAGCACCCCCGAGCTGTGACCGAGTTCCGCGTGGGTGGGGACAGAGCAGGGCCGACGCCGAGTGACGCCGAGTGGCGTTTTAACCCGCGCTTCGAAAGGCGAGTCGTGTGTGAAGCACGTGGTGTGTGCGCTGTGTGGGGGGATCAGACGGGTGACATGCTCGATGACAGACAACAGGTGGACGGACAGGTGGGACAGATGGGGGCGGGCAGGTGACAGGCAGGTTGGAAGGTAGATGATGGATGACAGACACGCAGACCCGAACCGTTCTGGGATGCACACTGTCTGTTACTGTGAACGGCTGTGACTCTCAGTGACACGCAGCCGTGTGAAAGGCGCGCGTGTGCGTGCCAGCGTTCACGCGTTCTGCAGGGAAAACAGTCGCAGGAGCTGACTGCGCACTGAAGGGTTCGGGGTGCTGACTAACGCCCACAGGTTGCTTTGGAATGCACCACGACTGCCGGAGAGAGGAGGGACAGAAAGATCAGAGGGCGACACGTGACAACAGGTGCGTGGCGTACCCCACCGGGGGCCCAGCCGGGGGCGTGCAGGACGCCTTTCTAAATCTTTTCCGCTTTGCCGTCTGTCTGAAAGCGCTGCTGTACACCGTCGGTCAAAAGGCAGGACGACCTGGTCGCCGTGGCCTACGCTCTCGAGCTAGCCATGGGGCAGAGACCCGACGTTCCCGCGGGCAGGTGCTGACTCCCGGCAGGCCGAGGCCCAGAGGGAGGGAAGCTTGGACCCCCCGGGCCCGGGCAGGGTCGGGGGGCGCGTACCTTCGCACGTGGGGACGGTGCCTTCGAACTGCAGCTGGGCGCCGAGCCGGCAGGTCAGCGTGTCGGCCCCGGACAGCGTGTACCCCTGGTGGCACTGGTACCTCACGGAATCTCCTGGGGGAGTGCACACACACACACGCGCGCGCGCGGCTGTCACGTTTCCGCACCGCGCACACACGACGACCCGACGGACTGAGTCGTCGGGACGCACGTCCACGTCCCCTTTTATGCTGGTCAACACGACATTGCCACCTTCGGCGCTTCACTTGTAGAATCGCTACCTCAGACTCCACCCCGTGGTGCGGAAAGTACGTGACACTTTGTCCCCCCGACTGAACGTGTCTGTGTGTGCTCTTCGCTGAGGGTCACGGAACACAAGGGCCACGTGGGTGCTCGGGTTCAGGTCGTGAAGGAGGACGGCGACCACGGCCTTGGCCTCACGGGCCGCACGTCCCCGCTCACTCGGCCACTGCGAGTGCGGCAGCGTCAGGTCACGCGGCCTGACCAGGGGCGTGACGGCAGGACGGACGGAGGATTTGTAACTGGGACCGCGAAGCCCACGTCACAGTCATCGCAAACAGACAGCGGCCGCTGTCCTGACGCGGCCGGACGACTGTCTAATGAAACGGACCCTTAACGCGGAGTGACAAGGCAGGATTTCCGAGTCTTGTCACTCAGCGCATTCGTCCGTGCTGTCCCAGTGTCAACGAAAGGCCAGTCACACGGATCGTTCTTTAAGCCACAAACAGTCACGTCCTCCTGGTCACGTTCTCACTGGACCCCGATGGCGTCCTGTCTCTGAAAACTACTCAAAAGGAAAATACGAACCCGTAAACGCTCTAGGGGACAACGTGCTCAAAACGACAAAAGCAAACTTCAGGTGGCAAAACCCGAAAATCCTGGAACTGCAGGAGGAAACGCGTTCAGGGGACCGCTGTGTGCGACCCCGGGCGGGGCCCTGGGGTGCCTCTGGCGGCTTCTCGCTAACTCGCCTGAGTGACCCCTGCGGTGGGGGGGAGTGGGCTGGCGACGCCGACGGCCTCGCGGCGGAGGGGCGCTTACCTATTTCGTAGTCCTCGTCCTCAGTGAGCATCTCGGCCCGCGGGACCACTGGGGGCGGCTGACATTTCTTCAGCTGAAATGCTGGACGGTTCATGGAAAAACAACGACGACGCCCGCTGAGTAAACGCACTTACCCCGGGCGTCGCCCTCACGCTGCCAGGCTGCCGAGGCTCGCGGAAACGGCTCCGTTTGCAAATCTGTTTCACGAAACGCTCAGGCCCCAGTGCTCCCGGGACGCGTATCTCAGGTCGGAGGGAGCGGTTTGCAGTGACGTCTCCGTTCAGCGCCCGAGGGAAAGGCCCGCCCACAGCCACGTCCACACTGAGGTGGGATGGGGCCTCTGTCCCCCCCTCGAGGGCTCCCACGGGGACAGTCCTCTTGAGCGATGAGGGGCTGACATCCCTTTGTCCCCGGTATTCCGCGTTCACTCTCAAAATCTCTTCAGGTTTGCTTTCGCCCCACGCCCAAGGGCTGCTCAGTGTCGTCTGGGAAAGGCCCGGGTGTGTTCCAGGCGCTTCCACGTCAGACTCTCAGCCTCCCTCGCCTTGGAACGAGTCCAAGCTTACGGCGAAGCTCAGCCGCAACGCGAAACAGCAGGGATGTCCCCGAGCAGACGGCGCCGCGTGCGGGGCCACCTCCCGGGGCGCCCCCGACAGAGTCGGGGGTGCAGCTCGGGACGGGGCACGCGTCCTTGGGTGCCGGGCCGCCCGTCCCGGGTCCCCCTGCCCTCCACGGGGCGACGCGTGCGCTCACCGTGGAAGTTGAGGACGAAGAAGCCGCCGTTGGAGAAGTCGCTGTGGAACTTGAGCAGGACGCGGTTGCCCGAGCTGTGCGCCGTCTCCAGGGCCGTGTTCCCGCTGAACACGCCGAGCTGCGGGCAGCTCTGGTCCGGCCCGTCCCTGCGGGGAGAGGGTCTGTCTGCGCCGCGGGCCTCGCTGCGGCCCCCGCCCGTGCGGACAGCCGGCCCGTCCCGGCGACGGAGGGTGGGCTGGCCCCTGGCTCCGGGGATGCGGCCGGCGGGCCGACCCGGCCAGGGGCACGTGCCCGACGTGGTTGCCCCGACTCCAGGGCCGGCAGCACCATGGATCCTCCTCCCCCCCAAAGTCCGCGTGGAAACTCCAGCTGGAGGGAGGGGCTGAACCAGGGGTGAGGTGTGCGCAGGTCGTGCCCCTGAACGAAACCTTTACGAACTGAGAGAAGCAGGACCGTCCTCGGGACGGCGAGGTTAGCAGCAGAAGACGCCTCCTGGCTCAGGGCGACCAGACCCCAGCCCCCCCACGGTGGCGGACGAGGGGCGCTCGGCCGCACGGGGCCCCACGGAGGCCTTCGCCTCCGCCCTCTACGCTGCAGGGTGACGCGGGGGACGGCGGGTGGCACGGCGCTGTCCGTCTCTGCCGCTGCTGGCTTTGTTTTTGAAGCGACGGCCGCACGCGGACAGCGTGACGTGCCGAGTTCTCCAGTCGCCCCACCCGGCACGGCTCGGGTCCTTCTCCCTGCGGGACTGACTCCTCCGGCCTCGAAGGCCAGTGTCCCTCCCGCCCCGGGGGCGGGTGCCCGCATGACGGGGCTGCAGGTTCTGCAACCGGGGCCTGAGCCCCCGATGCCGCTTCTAAAGCCAAGGAGAGGCCTCCGGCCCCTGGAGCCCGCGGCGTGTGCCTGACGCCAGGTGCCTGTCTCAGAGCACGCGCTGCACCGGCCACACCACAGCACATGCCACCCGGCCCCTGGGACTCACTGTTCTCCCGCCTCACAGCCTCCCCACGACCCAGTCAACCCTGCCCGGACGAGCGCTTCACCACACACATGCTCACACGTGTGCTCACACAGAAGCGCACACGCAGGTGTGCACACACACATGGATACTTATGCACACACAAGCGCACAGGCACACACCCGCACACACATGCTCACACAGACACGTGCACACACACGGACACCCATGCACACGTAAGTGCACACGTGCATACACGCGCACACTTGCAACACGTACACACCGACGTGCAGACACACACACGTACACACCTGCACACACGCACACACGTGCACACAATGACACCGGCACATGAGCACAGCACGCACGCACACGCACATATGCACTGGTGCACAACACACACGTGCACACACCTACAGCCTACAACACACACACGCGTTTACACACGCACACACACGCGCACACACTGCGCTGTGAGCTGCCGTCACTCCTCTGGTTGCCACGACCGTTTACACGGAAGCCGTCTGCGCTGAGCTCCCTCCCCGCGCCCGGTGGCCCACTCTGCTTCCCGCCATCATGACACCTGCCACTGTCCACTCCCCCCACGAACTCCGGCCTCCAGAAGCAAAGGTAGGGACGGTCGTCCCCACAGACACGGGAATTCCTCAGGGGGTTGAAGTGACTGGCCGAGGCTACACGACTTCCCAGGGAGGCCAGCACGGCCACACCCGCCCCGGGCCGGTCAGTCCCCCGCCCCACCACGCAGAAGTCCGTGCGGCAGCGTTTCTGAAGGACGACGGGAGGCTCTGTGTGGCCGACTCTTCATGGTCTAGAAGCTTCCCACCCTCACAGGGACAGAGGACCCTGCCAGCTTTCCTCGGACGACAGCGTCGCATTTAAGCATGGAGCACCGCCCCCCCGGGGGGGCCCCTCTGCTCGGGCTGTCCCCCGCAGCACCCGGCCGCGCCCTGCGACATCTCTGCTCCTGCGGCATGCCTCTCGTGTCCCCCCGCCACTTCGCTTTCGTGCCTGCCACGGAGGTGGCGCCCGCGCTGCTGGGGTCGGCCCGTCACGGCCACAGCCGCGGGCCGGCCCTGGGGACCGTCTCGTACCACACGGCGATGTAGTCGTTCACGGCCTCGGTCTGCAGCAAGGAGAAGTTGATGTAGACGCCGTGCCCGGGGGGCACCGTGACCAGCCAGACGCAGTCCTTCAGGATGGGGTACTCGTCGGGGAAGCCGGGGGAGTAGATGGTCCCGTTCTGAGCCGTCACGTTGTACCCGCAAGGGGCTGCGAGGGAAGCAGAGGGGACACGGTCGGCCCGGAAGGCCCACGGCCAGCACCTCCCTGACGAGAAGCACCTGTGAAATCGTCCCCGAAAACACAGCCTAAAGCAGTCCCCCGAAGTCCTAGGACCCTGGAGACGGCCCCCCGAGCCGCTGTTCGTCTCACACGCTCCCCGCGCTCTCAGGAGACCCGCCTGCCGCCCGAGTCGCCCTCCTGCCAGCCGCAGGCACCCGCCCCGGCCGGCTGCCTGCCGGGCCCACCGGTCCGCCGCCGCGGAGCCCGGGCGGGGCGTCAGGGGAGCAGGGCACGTCTGAAAGGGGAGCTCCCTGCGAGCGTCAGAGCCGTCTCTGAGGCCCACTATGACCGCTCGAGGGAAGCGCGTTCCCGCCTGTTCGCCTGGACACAAGGGCGTGGGCGACGCCGCGCGCGTCCCCTCCTGGAGGCACGAGGTGAACTGCGCGGAGGAGGTGCCGAGCCTCGTCGTGTCAGCTTTCGGCCGCGGGAGTCACGGCAGGACCCGTCAGCGCCTGGCCTGGCGCTGGCTGTTGCCATGGCAACTGTCTTGGTGCGGGAAAGTGACCGCGCAGTGGCCGAACGAGCAGAGATGGAGCCTTCCGTGCGCACGGAGAGGTAATACCTCGAGTCCCCCACACGCCGCCGTCTGAATCGCACCCGAAGCCCACAGACGAGTGTCGTGAGCCCGGATCTCGTGGGGCTCCTGGGGGCTTGTCACCGAAGGAGTGGGTGGGGCGAACAGGCCGGAACGCGGGGGATGCGTGGCGGCTGGCGTCTGCGTGGGGGAGGGGCGGCCCCGGGGCTGGGCCCGACCCCGCAGGGCGCGAGGCCGTTGCCAGAGGCACCGGCGGGACGCCAGCTGGTGGAGCGGAGCCGCTGGGTGCTGGAAGGAGCCACCGCGGGTGGCCGGGGGTGGCTCAAGTGCGAGTGCCGTTTGTGAGTCTTCACACTCGCGTGTGTCACGATGGGTTAGGGCGGGAGAAAGGGCCGGCACGGGAAGCGCACGTAACGAACGAGGAAAGGCCTTGGCAGGGTCCCCAGGGGGAAGCGACACCCGGAGGTGACCCTGGCCGTCCCCACGCTGATGGGGCCTGGGGGCGGGCTCGCGAAGCGACCCCCTTGTCCCCTGAGTGTCGCCCCCTCCCCACTGCTGCCCTGAGCCCCTCACGAGGGCTTCGCTGCGTAGAGGGACGTGTAGCTTTCAGGTGGGTCGCACAGGAAGGGGCGGGTGCTTCTGACCAGCGTCCGGCATGGGCGCCGCAGCGAGAAGGCCCTGGGGCGAGCTGGCGGGCACGGGGACGGCGGGGCGGGGAGTGGCGGCGCCCGTCACCTTGCCGCACCCAGGCCCGGCGCACGCGAGGGCGCTGGGCCACCTCTGACGGCGCTGCCCGTCCCCGCCTCGAACAACAGCTCTGCGGGGTCTAGACGGATGCGCTACGACGTCCCGCGTACTGAACGATACTAAATTAAATAAAAAACCCCTACGTGTCCACTGAGGGAGTTAGAGAGGTCACGGATGCTCTTCTCCAGGATGAGGCTAAGACTGCTGACGGGCACGCTGTGAGGCCGTGCGGGAGTTTACATTCTATCGGTCGGGACACACGTGGCACCGACATTCGCGCAGTTGGCCTCCCCCCCGTGAGCGTGCCCAGGCAGGAAGGTGGCGGACGCCCGATCGGGGAATCACCGTTCAGCGATATCAACTTAAAGACGTTCATGAACACAGGTCTGCAAAGGAGGGGGTGCCTTCTCCAGCGCCAATTTTGTTCTGTGCTCTCGGGGAAGATCGTTCTCTGCATTCATCAGCCAGTTCGGCAAACTTTAATTTTAAAAATATGCCCTGACGATGCGCGTGTGGCTGGTCGCATTCCTCGTGTCAGTTATGCAATCGAGTTGGTTTTTTTGCTTAAGAATCTGTCGGTCTAAGAGGGCGCTCACGTGGGCACCGCAGCGGGGCAGGGGTCCTGGGGATCACCTCCATCCCCACAGCCCTCCCCCGCCTTGGTACTTGAAAAGCAATGAAACCTAATAAAATCCTTCACTCCGTTTTGTATACGGAGCCAAGAAGTCTGCCTTTTATGTGTGAATACAAAGGATCAGGTAAAAAATGGAAATAAAAAAAGGTTTTAATTCAGAAAATGAAAGTAACTTATGTGTGTATATGAATTTCTTGTGGAAAGTAGCACGAAGGGCTTCTTAGGTATTCTAACGGTAACACCAGGTCTAGGCCACGTCGCCCTGCATGTGCCCGACCCCATCTCATCTTGGACGCGAAGCAGGGTGGGGCCTGGTTAGCGCCTGGATTGGAGACCACCTAGGAGGACCAGGTGCTGTCGGCGGCAAAAGTCGAAAAATAAGGGTTGTAAACTGACAAGGTCCTTGCAATCTGTGAGGTCAGCCAGGGGTTGCCTCGTCTAAAAAAAAAATCAGCTATGAAGCCGCCATTCTTAGTTTTATGGAATTTTAAGATGCGGCTTTTATGTGTGTTACACTGTTGTCACTTTTAAATCACCAGATTTAGACTGCACTTTTCAAACAGAGAACGTGTTTCACAGCCGTGTGGACGACGACACAGAGCGGGGAATAAACACGTGTGGAAAACGGGGTTCGCAAAGTGCGTGCGCGCGCGCGTGCGTGTGGAAATTCGCGCTCAGCCAGACACAGACCCCCTTCTGGCCTGGGCCGGCCAGTATTCAACAGCTCAAAGGTCCGCAGAGACGGCAATTTCATTCCTTTGTCCTTCAAAGCTGCTGTCTTTACGACGTCAGAACAGCAGGTTCTAGCGACTCTCCCTGCCGCGTGCGGCCTTCATGAACAGAGCTCCCGGTCTGCTGGTTTTAAACTTTAAGCTACCGAAAACCCGGGCGGACAAACGGGGAGCATCCTGCTCCGGAAAGGGGATGTCCTGAGCCCAGACCTTCCCGTCAGCACCGCCCATCGCCTGACGTGGCGTCTCCCCGGAGACCCCACGGCCACTTCTCCTGGGAGGACCCCACGCTGGGGCCCGCCTGTGCTGTCTCCTATCTGGGCCGGTCTCTACCTCTCGTGGCAAAAAGGAGCGCACGGTTCGAGGCCTGCTACCAGAACGGAACCAGCTTTCTGGAACACAAAGCAACACACGGTTACCACAGAAGTTAAAAAAAAAAAATCCAGTGCAAAAGACCGGCCTCTTTCCCCCTCTGCCTCGTGGCTGCCAAGCCACGCTCTGTCCCTTCACCAAGGCTCCCCGTCACCTCCCCAGCAAGCGCCACTTTGCACCTGCGATTCATCAAAACGGTCGCCTGCGACTGGTTTTGCAAAACAAAGTTTGCTCTTTTGTCCTCCTGGCAGTTTCTTGGCGGGCAGGGCGATCCTCTCATCTTTCCTCACACCTCCAGGCCCGCGGCATTTTCCCGCGCGCCGAGGAGAAGGAGGCGCCCTGACGATCCCCCGTCAACGGCTGCTGAGCGGACGCACGCGCGCGCGCAGCTCGGGGACCTACCGTCGCATCTCGGGAAGGGGTAGTTCCAGTTCCTGTTGGCGCCGTGCTGGCAGGTGAGGACCGGGTGGCCGATGAGCACGTACCCGGGGTAGCACTCGAAGGACACCGACTGGCCCACGCTGAAGTCCGCGCTGGCCATGTAGCCGTTCTGGAAGGGCGGCGGCTCCGGGCAGTTCTGCAGCTCGTAGGCTGAAACGGAACACGGCGTCCGCTCACGTCTAGGCTCGGCCGGGGCGCGCCACCCGCGGCCCGTGAGCCACCGCGTCGACGTGAGCCGTGAGCGCGGGTGGCGGGGCGGGTCGCGCTGGCTCCCCACGCCCGGGCCTGTCACCTTGAGAAAAGGATCAAAGGTGTCGGTGGGCGGAGCACCGGACCGGACAGACTCGAATCCGCTCCGTTCGCGGTTCCCAGGGCCCCCGGGGGTCACCCGTGTGTCCACTGTCGCGATGCGTCCCTCAAGGTCATGGGTGGCAGAGGTTCCCGAGGCGCCGTCACGTGGGACAGCCCCCGGCAGGCAGACACACGCTCACTTGCACGTGTCACTCACTCACTGCCGTGCTCAGGGAGCGGCGGCCGCGGTGGGCACCGCTGCTGGCACCGAGCACGACTGAGAAGCCCCCTCAGGTGCTTGCCCCCCCCCACTGCGAACCAGATGTGGTTCCGATGGGGTCCGAGCACACGTGCCGTCGTCAGGACCTCTGCAGCAGACACACGCGTGAGCTCGCCCGCACCCACACCACCGACCCGCCATAACCCTGGGACGGCCACCACCCTCCTTCGTGACAACAGCAGGACCCGGTCCCCGCCTTTAAGATGGATGATGCAGACGACTGCACTGGCTGTGCTGACCGCTGACCCCGCTACCTCCTGGTGAAGCTGGCCAACGTCGCTGCTGCTTGCAGCCAGCCCCACGCTTTCTGGGCTCCCCGGAGGCTCTGCCAGGGGACAGTCTCCCGACTGCTTCCTCGTAACTACAAGTGTCTGTGCTCCGGCCACCGAGGACGAAGTGCCCGGCCGTCCTTTTGCGTCAGGGCCTTTGCGTGGTGGAGAACGCTTTACTGTCACCCCAAGGACGGCTGCTCACTGAGACCGCCCAACCTGCTTCCTTCCTGCCACCAGACGCTCGGGGGGACTGGTCAGAAGCAAGCGGCGCCTGCCACCCGGGAGTGGCCACTTGGGGACGCTGTCACCTGGGGAACGCGTGTTCGACCTGCACCGGCCACACCAGCTTTCCCAGCACGGGGCGGTCTGGTAAGGGAGAGAGGCTTGAGGTCACTGCTTTACTTCCAACGACCCGCGACAGGGAGGGCAAGGCCATTACCTGCTGGTGGTGGAGGGGGACGGGTCCATTTGTCAGATCTGAACCCCTGTCCCTAAGAGTCTGGACCACAAAGGCCACCATGGGCACTTCTTCCACCTGAGAAGGGTGCGCCCACCAGACAGGCACGAACACGCCTATCTGCGGGCCGCAGCTCTGAGCAGCCTGCAGGGCCGCCGGCCTCCCGGCACGGACCCTCAGGGGGCGAGCTCGGCTCGTGCACGAGGACCGGTGGGGACCCAGTCCTCCAGTTAACTGGGCGGGCTCGGAAGAGCGGCTGAAAGGCAACGGGCGACAGCCTTGGACGCCCATCGGCCCCTGTGCACAGTGTGGCCGCGTCCCCGAGGAGGAGCAGGTGTGTCTGCAGGACTGGGGGGCGGCGGGGGGACTCTCCAGGGGCCCGCTGGCCGCTGCCCCTCCGTCTGAAGGGCGGACACTGGGTCTACAGGCCCCGCTGTTTGTCAGTGACTCGACTACCATAAAGTCAACAGTGTCCCGACTGCGCGGGTGAAGACGCGGATTTTACGATCCCATTAGGTGCTGTCGTCGTTTCCTGTTTCTTTTGTTAGTTTTTCCGGAGGTAGTTCACACACGCAGCGGAAGGAAAGCAGAAAGGGTCCACCTTCTTTAAAAAAGACGCCATCTTCACTCCCCGTGGCTGAAGCACTGAGAATTATCCGTAAACGTTTCAGCGTTGAACCATTCATTATGCTTCGTGACGTGAGAAGGAAAAAGAGAGCGAGAAGGGGGAAGGGAAACAAATATTCGGTTTCCCCAAACACCACGCTACAGGAACCGCTGGGAAGAAGTCAGTAAAGTTCTCACGCCAGATTTCACAGACGTCACGAGGTCGAAGTGTCAGGAAGGGCCTGCCGGGACCGCGAGGGAAGGGGAGCTCGGGATTTCATCCTCGCAGGGCGCTCCCCCCTCTGTCCCGGGAGAAGGTCTGATACTCCCACCTCTCAGGCTCAGGGGACATTTGCATCACGCGCGCGGACTGCAGGGGCCTGACGCGGCAGCCCCGGACCCCACAGCCGTCTTTCTCAAACCCGCTGTGTCTCCTGACCGATGCCTGATTAGAGGATAAATACCTTCGTGCCTTCATCCGTTCTCCAGATCTCGACTTAGAAACAAGGCACCGAAATCGATTTCGTCCAACAGCTTTTCATCTTCCGTTTCCCCGGTCCTGTACGAGTCGTTTAGCTTCGAGACAGCTACGTCTGCTGACAACGGTCCTGACCTTCGTGTGGCCGTGAATAAGTGATTTAGAGGGTTGAGGAGAAGAGGCGCGGCAGAGGCATCTCGGAGAATGGCAAGGATTTTCTGCATGATTTATGCGTCTTCCTACGAGTTATTAACGATAAGCTCAGCTTACGCATCTCCTGCGGCACCCAGGAATTTCGACGTGACACAAATCAGAGTTGTGGCATTCGGCCGGTTTTTAGATTCTGCGAACGGACAAACACGAACAGACTCTCTCATTCGGCATCACCCCCTGTCAGAAGCCGTGCCCTGCCACGAAGCAGAGCGCCTCAAACTCAGGTCATCGCCTTTAAATTTATACTCGCACAGCTTTAATTTCGTTTATATCTCTCCAGTACAATAAAGAAGTTTGGGAATTTTAAAAATGCGGATACTCAAATCCGGTCGGGGTCCAGCGGATAAACCGTCACTCAAGCACCCTGGTGTGTGGCCTCCGTGAGGAAGGAAGCCCGCGTCCGCAGGTCCCAGGCTGGTGAGTGCTCCCTCGACCCAAGCCAGCGGGGGCCAGCGGGGGCCTCTGCAGGGAATGCCTCCCCCCTGCACGGGGCCAGCGCTCAGCACTCCGACACTTCCGGGCCCTGTCCCCGAGGAGACCGTGGCCCAACGTGTCGGATTCTGACACAGAGAGGGAAAACAGTGAACCTGTGACTACTTCACAGATCGTGTGAGACCTAATTAGAAAGATGGAATTTTAAAAATATTAGCATTTTGCTGGTCGGCCACAGTCACCTCACGGCCTCTGGCCTGGCTGACTGCTACGCAGACTTGCTGTGGGTTTTTAGAGACTTTTGCTTTGGTTTTTGGATTGAACTAATTTGTAGGTCTCGGAGCTGCGCAGACACGGGCACCGTAGCCCTCCCTGGGAAGTCGCCAGAGAAGTGGAGGCTAGAAGTTCCGGGACAAGCTGTCGTCTCAACTCTGTGGCACGTGCTCGCACGGGAATTTTTCACCCTCGCATTTTTATTAGCATGTGAGCATCGTGTTCTTAGATTTTTAAAGTTCTTTTTAAGAATAATTTATTTTCCAATGACAGTTGACGTACAGCAGCACATTAGTTTCAGGTTCGCGACGCGCTGATTCCACGTTTATATTCCTTGTTAAGTGGTCGCCCGACGGGACATTTCTATTTACTGACATCTGCACTGTCAATTAAAAAAATTAAACTCAGTGTTAAGATGTTTAAAACAGGGGAGACTTCTCCAGCGTCTCGAGGTCGACCGAGATGGACGTCTGGCTCGGCAGCTGGTGGTGAGCGATGTGTCACGATGTGAGCGTGCAACGGCTCGGACGTTAAGCTTAAGCCTGTGAAGCCGTGGAAAGCGCCGCAGACGAACTAAGCCTGAAATCACGATCACGCGCGAAACGTCCCCGGAACACACTTCTGGAGGAGCAGAGCAGGCCGGAGCCAGGCTGCAGGAATGTGACTCCAGAACAGACAGCGTTCGCATTGCGGGTCGAGCGCACAGCCAGACGGAGACAAGAAAGGACGCGCGTGTTAGGACGGTGACCCCGAAGCGGGCTTGATCTCACCTGTCGCTCCTGCTAGTCTGAGCCCATCAGACCTAGACGGCTCCTCCAGAGACAGACGTAGCAGTTTGGCAGAGCACAAAAGGCGCCGTCCTGTGACACTCGTCAGAAACGTGCCGAAACGAGCGAGGGGACGGCCGGGATCCCACGGCACAGTGAAGAGGAAGCAAACGAGGACCCCGGGGATTTCTGCTTGGAGACCAAGCGCGTGTCGGACCCGCGTGGCTGAGCTTGGTTCCCCGCAGGGGACGCTCCGTGGTCGCACGCCTGGGTCTGGGGGTTCGGAGCGAGCCTCCCCTTGGGCACGGGGGCCGTTTTAGTGACAGGCGACGAGGACGCAGCCGGTTTAGGAGAGACTTGTCCGTCGTCCTTAACCACCTAAAGGCACTGAGACGGGCGCCTCACCCAGGAGATACCTTTCTACCTAGACGACCTGCGTGAGCGGCAGGAAGCACCTGTCACCACCGACCCCGTCTGTCACCCCATGAGTCGCGCACTCCTCACTCCTCACTCAGGAGGCCGTACCCGCCTCGACCGCCTGTGGGCCTCACGTTCCCGGGGTCCCCCCCCCACAGAACAGACTGTTTTCCTCCCGTCAATCAGCCTCACGTCAACTCACTAACAGCCACCCCAGGGACCCGCAGGTGGAGGGAAACTCTCTCTCCCGCACACGTCTTCACAGGCACTGGGAACCTCTCCCTCGGAAACTAAACATCTGCACTGACTGTCAGATGGATCCCGAAGTCGGCAGCGGTGCTGAGCTCTGCGTCCGGGCAGCTGACGACGTCTGAGAGAGAGAACTCAGGTGTAACACGAGCCTTCGAAGGATAGAAAAGTGTCATGCTGTGGTGACGAGTGACAGCTGCCGCGGACGCTGCCTACTCGTGCCACCGCTCCCTTCGTCCCTCAGAACACAGCCCTCATTCTCTTTGGAAAACCGTGTCCCCTGACTGGGGGCAGAGTCTTCAACGCACAAGGAGAGGAGGCCGGCAGGCCTGCAGACCGTGCCAGGTGTGCCGGGAAGGTGCGTCCCCGAGTGTGAGTGCGAGCGTGTGCCCCGCAGGCAGAGGGGACGTGTGCGCTGACGGGACGGGCTCTGGTGTGGGGACACGGAAGTCCGTGCCTGCCGCGTCTCCTGCCACCGCCCCCACTGGCCCGGCCTCCATTTCCCCTTTTCCCGCCTACCCGGATTCCTATTTCAGGGAACCGAACTCTGAAATCTAAATTTATAATTTCTAGTAACAATTTAGGCAATAACCTCTAAAAACTGAACCCAAAATACTCTCTTCTTCCGGTAACTAAATGTCAGAAATTTCGAGGGCTGTGAGAGAATTTAGGCGCAAGTCATTTAGCCACGTCAAACACAGGACCCTGGTCTACGGCCGCGGCACCCTGAACAGGCCCGATCCCGCCCTAAGCGGGCCCCAAGCCTCGGGCCCCAAGCAGGGTCGGGCCTGGCCAGTACCGGAGGGGAGACCCCCCGGGAAGGCCGCGTGCTGCGGGTGTGAAAAATTTAACAGCCTCAAGGAAAGGCCCGCCGAGCTGCTTGGCAGGCCCACGCAGACTCCGAGCTGTGGCATGCCGAACCCGCCACGGGAAGGGTGACTCCCACCCTTCCCGGAGGTCTCACGTTTGACGGCGTAAAGCGAAACGACGTCGTTCTCTGACTTCCTTCTGGCCTGACCCGCGCACGTCCAGCCATTACTTCAGGCCGAGATGTGGCGCAGGCACACGGGAGACACCGCCGGGGCCGCTTCTGCCGCGAGCCGGCTCCCCACCCTGGGGACAAGGACCCGCAGGGGGCTACGAGGACGCACGACGGGAGGGGCCTCCGCGAGGCGGCAGCCACAGGCCCTGGGAGGTCGGCGACGGCGGCCAGAGGCGCGAGGGCGCGCGGCCGACGTGGCCTCGGCGTCCTCCCACGGGGCCGGGGCGTCACCGCGCGTGCCCGAGCACTCGTACCTTGGTAGGAGAGCCGGAAGCCGGGCCGGTTCTCCGAGTGGTCGCTGTAGAAGCGGACGAGCGTCTCGTGCGTGGTGCCGAGCAGCGCCGGGGGCAGGTCCGAGCCGCTGAACTGGCCGATGAGCGGGCTGCCGGCCGGGGCGCCGCTCTGGACCTCCAGGTAGTCGTGGTTCGCTTCGGTGGAGAAGTTCAGAAACCGGATGTGCACGCCTGCGGGAGAGCGTGCGACACGCGGGTGAGGGCCGCTGCGTGGCACCGGCTCTTCGGCGTGGTCGAGAGGGCACTGGTCTCCCCACGACCTCCCCCCAGACGGCAGAGCGGAGCAGGGTGACGAGGGACCCCGGTGCTTGCTCCCCTCTGCCCTCTGCCCCCTACGAGCTGCGGGAGCGTCCCCTACGGGATTGACGTCCCGCGGTCAACGTGTCCGTGAGACCTGAGCACTGCCAGCACTGCGCCACGGAAGGGCGCAGCTGTCACTCCCAGCACGGTGACAGGCACTCGTGCGCGGCCATGACTTCGTCCCGCTGCCACTGGAGTCATTACTACCGCACGCGTGAGGCTGTAACCGCACGCCAGACCAGCCGGAGCTGACACCCTGATCCAGGCGAACGCCATACAGGCCTAAACGTAAGTTCAAAAACCCGTGAAACTGCTTTTCCACGGTCAGACCGCCGCGCAGCGTCGTCAGCGTGGCAGGTGGCTCTCCCACTGCGTCCGCACGAAGCCACCGCCCTGAGCCCCGCACGGCTCACCTGCCCACGGCCGGTCACGCGGCCCTGCCACAGCGGCCGCGCACCGGAGAGGCTCCGGCTGGCCGCTCAGGGGGCAGGCACGTCAGGGGCACTGCCGTGGCGTCGCCACAGCGTGGCAGTTCACCTGCTGTGTCTGACACACGTCAACTCCCGGGAACGGCTTCGACAGACCTCCAGAGGCGCATGAATCCAGCTAGTGCTCGGGCCTGCGAAGCCTAAGCTGAGAATTCTAGGCCGTTCTCCCAGCGTGGCGGGAGAACCTCACTTGGCGTCACGCTCCAGTTCCCGACAGACGAGAGGAGCTTCCTTTTGGCTTTCCACCCCGGGTACTTGTGTCCCGGCTCTGGGAAACAGGATGATGCTCACACGGGCACCTGCGTCAGTGTGAGCGCGGAGGAAATGGAAAGCCGCCACGTCTACACAGGTCCTGACGGAAAGCGCAGCCGTCGAAAGCCAGGATTCAGTGAGAGGATGGGGACCCCGTGCAGAGGGCAGCGGAGGGACAAACGAAAGGCGGTCGGTGAAACCTAAGCCATCCCGAACACCCGATTTCATCCACGATGGGGACGCTCTTGCCCGGAGGAGACAGGCCCTTTCCGGCTGGGCACGGCGCAAGGCCAACTGTCACCTCGGGATGCAACCGACTGAGCAACGTTTCCTCCTGGTTCCCCAGCGAGGTCACCACTGTCATCGCAACTTTACAGGGGAGCAGACTGGGGCCTGGCAACCTGGGCGCCACGACCACCGCAAGCAGAGCCAGGTCGACGGCCGCCTCCGAGGACACGGCCCTGGCTCAGCGTCATGCGACGAGCGCCCGTTTCTCCTGCAGAGAACGGCTCTGCCCCGGACGTGCCCCGCCTGGGCGGGAGGAGGAAGCCGAGCGTGGGAGGCCTCAGGGCCGGGTGAGGAAGCAGAGGCGGGGTGGGGCGGGGAGCTCGCGCGGCAAGACAGGCCTCGGACGGGTGCGCCGAGCCGGAGGCCCATCGAGGACTGACTGGGCCCACGCGCACCGTCCGCACCCGTGAGCCGGCCGCGCGGCGGCGGTCGGGGAAGGTGTGGTGGACGGAAGAGCTTCGTCACCAGTAAGTGGACCGTAGTAACCAACCTGCGTGAGTGCACGCGTGCGCGCGCGTGCGTCCGACTCCGCCACGGCCACCTGACCCAGCGGGCGGCGGTTCCTAAACACCCAGCACATTTGCCCGCACGAGGCAGAGGCCGGACGCAGGAGCCGACACGAGGGCCACCGAGACCACCAGGGGGTCGGTGACGCGTCTGCTTTTACCCAAAACGGACCAGCGAGGACGCGGGAGGAGGAGGAGGTCGGAACGCTGAAAACGCTCCTCACTTTTTGGGTCTAAAATGAAGCCGCAGGGGAACCCTTCACACGCGCCCGTTCCCGGCGCGCGGGTGCTGACTGCAGCTGCTCTACGCGGATGACCCTCTGAAAGCCACCGGAGGACACGCTCGAGGAAGCCTGAGACGGCGAGCAGGTCGGGGGCAGAAACGCACTTAGACACGGCCGGCTCCTCGGAGGGCAGGGACACGCGACGGGCCTTTCGCTGGTTAGGACTGAAGCCCGACGTGGAGATGGGATTACGACAGCGGAGCAACCGCGAGCGAAACCCGCACTTCAAGCCGGATCAAGCATCGGCCACACACCAAACGGCCCCCACGTCAGCAAGCAGGACGGAGCCCGGCTGCAACCGGCCTAGCGCGGAGGTGCGGAGCGGCCGAATTTCATCGGAGAACCGCGTCGGCGTAAAGCCCCAGCGCGGGCGTTAAAGTTGGCGTAGCTGAGCGGCCCGTTCGTCACCTCCCGGGGACTGGAAAGTGCGTTTTTACCAGAAAACCGACCTGAGGGCCCACCTCGGGGCGGCTGACAGCGCGTTCCCGTGCGCCCGTCGTTACACGTCGCGTGTCCGTGAAGGGCCTTCGGCACAACTCTGCCTGACACCTTGACCGTGGCTGCCGAGTCAAACCCTCCTGCTTCTGCCGCTGCCCTCGGCCACCGGGACCCGGCCCTCCAGGCCAAGGCCGTGAAAGCGCAGTAAAGACACGAGCCCCTCGCGGGTTTCACCTTCTGTGACTCCCTCCCCAGCACGTGCGACCTCGGCCCGGGACTCGAGCGCAAAGGGCAGCGCGGGGCGGGCGGGGAAAGGCACGGCGGGGGCCGAACGTCACACCGACTGACCGCGCTTCGGGGACAGAACGGGACCGGGGTGCCCGCGGTGACTGGCCGTGTGACTGACCCACGACAGAACCTGGAAACAGCCTGAAAAGCGTCGTCCTACGCTAAGCCAACGCTATCACGACGAAAACGCATAGACCAGCACCGAGACGCGTCACACCCGAATGCCCCGTTAGCGTGGCAAGGTCCGCACGGCTGAAGTGGCGTTGCGGGTGGCTGTCTGTTCTCGGAGGGGTCCCCGCGGTCCTCCGCCCCGTGAGCCTCCTTTGGCGGGGGGGCCCGTGCCCGCTCAGCCGGACTGTGACGCGGGGAGAACCGGGAGGCTGCGGCCCTAGGAAGCGAATCGTCTCCACTCACCGTACCCGACGGGCAGCGCGATCCTCCAGGTGCAGTCCAGGTTGTTGGGGTACGCCCCCGGGAAGCCCGGGCTCAGGATCACGCCGCCCATGCTGGCCAGCGTCCCTCCGCAGGTCGCTGTGGGGTGCACGAGGCGGTTAGCTCGGCGGGCCACCGCGGCGCCGCGCGGACGGGCCGTGCCCCCGCTCTCGCCACCGCGCAGCGGGTCTCTGGGGCGAACCCCGCCCCGGCCACGGCACACGCACGACGCAGGCGGCTTCGGTCACCCGCGGGCGAAGCCCCCTCGCTCGAGCGTCCCTGCCCAGGAGCTCAGACCGCTCTTCCTTTGGGTTTTGTTTTCTAAATGAGCAAAATGACACCCGCGGTCCCCGGGGTGCTGCCAACGAAGCGACGAGCGACACGCAGGCGAGGAATCGAGCCCGGGCGCCGAGGAGGCCCGACGGAGGGTGAGTTTGACGTGTGGGAAAGGGCAGCGCGCTCAAGGCCGCCTGCACGGGCGGCGAGCACTTCTTCACGTGACGTTAACAGCTGCGTGGAAGCTCCTGGAATGCCTTCTGCAGGGCCCGGGGGGGACAGCGGCACCCGACGTCCAGGCCGACGCCAGCGGTCGGCACCGCTGTGCGTCCCGCCTGCTGGGGGGCGGGGAGGCACGCGCCTGGGAGCTGGTTGGCACCCCCTCCCCTCAGCGTCCTTTTTATGATTTTAATGGAGACGTCGCTGGCACGTTCCGCGGTGGGCCCAGGTTACAGGGCCACACGTCGTCACGGAAGGTGCTTTCGGGGATGAAACGTGCGGCTGTGGCCTCCCAGCGACCGTCCAACGTGTAACACGGCGTCACCAGCCCCGGCCACCTCGCTGTGTATTTCGCCTCAGGCCCACTCATCTTACACGGGACGCTCGTACCTGCTTCGGCCCCTTCGACCCCGGCACAGGGACGCCAGTGAGGTCACTGCACGTGGCACGTCGTGGCCAGGTCACGAGCGGCTATCTGCCGAGCGGCAGGCAGCGCGAGTGACGCTCAGGGGCGTCCGGCCGTGGGTGCTGAGCACCGGCAGGTTCGTGCACACGCCACGCCAGGCCAGAGAGGGCGCCTCGGCCTCCTCGGGTTTGGTGTCTGTGGGGGGCCCTGGAACCAGGGGTGACGCTGACGGGATGCGTCCCAGTTAGGGTTTGAGCCCCGGGCCTATCGATTCTGTCGCAGACACGCGGTGGATCTGAGTGGCCGCCCTGCCGCCATCAAGCAGTGACCGCCCGTCCTTAGGGAGCCCGTGACCCGCAGCGGCCGTCCACGCGCACGTCCGTCCCGCCCCAGGAAGGACAGGTGTGGGACTGCCCCGTCGGGGACAGAAACACGAGCACGACGGTGACATGAAGGGGTTTTATAAAACGCCCTCCCGTTTGGGGTTTAACCTTTATCCAAAAAAGGCCTAGAAGGTCGGCCGTTGGAAAGCGTGATCGTCCGCGTGGACTAGAGTGGGGGCTGAGACAGCCGCGCGTGAGCCGTGGGCGCAGGGCCTGGGTGACGGCCGCTGTCCCCAGCACTGTCGCTGCTGCGCACGGGCCGGCGGCCGGCGGCCTGGAGGCGGGCCTGGGCTAGCCACTGGCGCGTCTCCCGTCACGCAGAGCGCGCGGCCTAATTCCTCGTGCGTGGCGACAGCTGGGTCCCGTGTAACTGCTCTTTTGCTCATTTGGAAAACAAGAACCACGGACGGCACGTGACAGAACCCCCGAGGGAGGTCCGTCGGCCTTGGCCTTGGCGACATTTAAAAACCTGTCGACAGGCTGTTTCCCATTGGCTCACGGCTCCCCTCACCGTGTCCTCGGCATCCGGGGAAGCCCCAGGTGACGCCGAAGGCCCGCGGTGAGCAGAACGGCGAGGCTTTCGATGAAGGCCGGGCCGGCGCCCCGTTGCCCCTCCGGCCCCAGGGCAATGTGGGGGGCACGAGCAGTGGGGTGGTGGCCGGCGGGAGCCGCTCGCTGAAGGAGCCTCGTGGGCCCAGGGCCCCGGGGCGAAGTCGGACGCGTCCCCCGCAACGCTGGGCCACCCTGGGAGCCCCCGGCCCGCCCCGCCCCTGCGTCCCGACAAGCTGGCAGAGGTGCCCTACCTGTGCAGAGCGGGGGCGGGAAGTTCCAGCGGCGCACGGTCCCCGGCATGCACGAGATGTGGGAACGGCCCTGCGAGAGAGACGGGGACGCCGCTGAGGAGGGGCCCGGGACTGCGGCCTGTGGCGGGGGGGGCGGCGCCGCGTGCCCACCTGCCCCCCGCCCCGTGTGCCGCAGCGCACGCTTTCAGCAACGGGACACCCGTCTGTGCTACGGCTCACCAGGCGTCACGTCAGTTTAAAAGGAGACCAACCCCCCGAGTCCCTGTCCGCTCCGACACCCGCGCCACGGGCCGAGCGCGTGCGCTTCCGCCGGGCCGAGCGCAGCGCCGCCTTCTGCTCTGTGTCGTCGTTTTGTCATCGGAAGTGACTGCTTCGTGCCGAGAGGCTGAGGCGACGAGAGCCCCGGGCGCCGACGGAAGGGTGCACACTGGGAATCGCGGTTCTGCTCACGCCCGGGTCGCTCCTCCGACAACCGCGGTCAAAGGAGGCCGCGCGCGCCGTCGGGCCAACGAAACGAACCCTCGCC
Source organism: Cynopterus sphinx (assembly GCA_030015415.1). NCBI lineage: Eukaryota > Metazoa > Chordata > Mammalia > Chiroptera > Pteropodidae > Cynopterus > Cynopterus sphinx. The sequence goes on from CM057381.1 coordinate 596,762, forward strand.
GCTCGGCTCTCTTGCTCCATCCAAGACACGAGCTTCCAACTTCCAGCCCACGAAACCCCGCTCCGCTGTTCCCCTTAAAAGTCAGACCCAAAGGGTGAATCCCCCGACGTTTCGTGCCGATGTCGCTCGTAGCAGAGACGGAGAAGGCGGCACCCGCACCTGTGTGACGCACGACGTTCTCCCTCATCGTGCCCGGGGGGTTTCATCTGCCGCGTGCACCGGTCCTGCGCGTTTCTAGTCCCCGCCCGTGGTGGGCGTGGAGGGACGGCGACATGGATCTGAAACTCACGGTAACAATCCCGGCCACCCCGGGACACGTCGGACAAGCCTCGCGCTAGTGCGGTTGCCGACGGCGAACCGACGCCCTCGGCTCAGAAGCAGTTCGTGCTCGCTTCGTCCGCCACGACGGGCGCTCGCTCCCGCGCACGCCCGATGCTTTGAAAGGTCGTTACGGTGAAGGGAGCAGACGCCGTGGGCGCTCTTCCTGCCGAGGTCCGTGCTGTGGACGCCCACCCCGGATCCGCCAGGTGGAGAGAGTCCTTTCAGAGTTACGGGCGACGCCGCCACAGGCCTCTGAGAGACCGACTGGTGACCCGCGACGAGACGCCGTGTCCCCTGTCGTTTCTGACGCAGAGTCTACATTCGTGGTCCGAGCTGAGATGGTCACAGCGAACCCAGAGCCGTCGGAGCCCCGCGCGTTTTACGTGCGAAATGGGAGTGCTCTCCTCTCGTCCTCCAGAGGGACAGTAGAACCAGGCCAGCGACGACGGGAGTCGTGAGCCACGCAGACGCCAGGCTGCACACCCCCGGGCCGGCTGCGGACCTCCGCACGCGTCACCGGGCGCACGCGCCTGCCGACATCTGCGCATGAACGCTGCGAGGAGCGACGCGCCCGAGGGGCGCAGAGCATTCACGCGCGCCGTCACTCGAGCACGTTAGTGGGTCGCCCAACCCGTCAATTCTCAGCAAGTAAAAAAGAATTCCTGTCGTTTTTTAAGTCGCGTGAATGACAAACAGCAGCTGCGAGCTCAGAGCTTGACCCTGTCTGTGGCGAAGAGAACAGCTGAGGCTGCGTCTGGAAACCAGACCGGCCAGGGCCGAGCCGTCCGCTGCGAGGAAGGTCGTTCAGGCAAAACGGAGGGAAAGATGCCGCGTAACTGCCCAGGGACGTCACACACGCAGGACGCACGGACGAGAGCGGGCGTCTGGGGCAGACGAGAGGCGAGAGACGACGTCAGAAAGGCAGAAGCGCGCGTGCCGGGGTCCTGGAGCGACCGCCCTGGGCGGACCTCGCGGGTCTGTCCTGTCGCCTTGGTCTGCAGAACCGGGTTCGTAGGCCCCGCGCGTGCGTCCCCTGCGAGGCCGGCAGACGTCAGCTCAGCGGAGCCGTCCCGGGCGTGCGGTCTGCCGGCCCCTCTGCCCGTCAGGCCGTGGAGGCCGCCGGGGGCTGGGGCGCCCGAGACACGCGGCGTCGCTGGGGCCGACTGGATGACGGCGCCTCAGGCACCTCGCCGAGTGCGAGGACAGCGGAAATGGCTTCGCTTGCTGACAGGCGCCGGGTGTTTCGCTGATGGCGTCCCCGAGCGTGTAGCTGGGGCTGTCCCCATGGGGGCCCCGCCGGGCCCTGCCAGGGTCCCAGCTCCGTGTCTCACACCCGCTCAGCTTCTGCTTCCTCGGCAGCTAGAGGCGCGTGTGCCGCCGGGTGCCCGCACCCAAGGCGGCCGGGAGCGGCGCGGGGTCCGACACGGGGGGCTCCGTGGCAGACGCCGCCAGCACCGGGCCACGCAAAGGCCACGTCGGCACGGATTTCACCCGCGAAGCCCCTGGGCGAACACGCGTCTCAGAACAAATCAATGAGGAAAATCAAAGTTCGACCTGGAAGCCGCCCGCCCCCTCTTCCCCCCCGCCCGTCCCCGCGGAGGTGTCTCCGCGTCGTGACGAAGATCGCGCCGGGCCCAGATCGGCACGGCCGCCTGCGTCACAGACCGGGTCAGGGGACCCGAGATGGCCCCCCGGCCGCAGCCCGCGGCGTCCCCCTCGGCGACCCGGGACGCGGGAGGAGTACCTGCAGCGTGTAGCCGGCCTCGCACTGGAAGGACAGCACGTCGTTGGCCAGGTAGCGGTCGCCCGTCCTGATGCCGTGGCTGGGGAGCGCGGGCTCCTGGCAGGCGGACAGCCCCACCGCTGCGGAAGGCAAAGGGACACTCAGCAGCTGCGCACACAGACGGGCCCGCTCGGCAGAGACGGCGTCGCCCCCTCAGCCCCTCCCGCAGGCTGCGCCCCTTCACTCCCCTCGGGGTCAGACCGGAGCGATGCCGGGTGCCGTCCCGCCAGAGCGCGCTCCTTCTTCAGTGCTCACTTCCACCTTTACTTCCTTCTTTTCATTTCTTTTTAAATTAAATGTTGTTTGCTATTTCCTCAAAAAAATGTGCTACTTCCACGTTCAGTGGAAAACACTTCAGTTCTGAAGCGCACGCCATTCAGTCCTCGAAAATGACGTTTCTTAGCGCATGACGCTGCTGTTTCCGTTTTTAAGCAAACTCGTCAGTCCTCGTGAAAAGTGCTACGTGTGAACCTGGGAATCCTACTTTTCAGAGAAAACTGAGAACGAACATTTCCTACTCCAGATCCCTCCTGCTCTCCTTCCCTCTCTCCTAAAACTCACAAACATACCCTTGCGAACAGTCCATTCTTGGGGAAACGGGCCTGAAACGCAGAGCCCAAGGCTGTGACCAGGCCCCGCTCTGGCCGGCCTTGCCTTCAGCTGAGACACGAACATTCAAACCCACACCGCGGGGCGTGGGCGTCCCCTCGGGGCACGGGCATCCCCTCGGGGCACGGGCATCCCCGCGGGGCACCGACATCCCCGCAGAGCGTGGGCGTCCCCTCGGGGCACGGGCATCCCCGTGGGCCACAGGGCATCCCCGTGGGGCACGGGCATCACCACGGGGCATGGGCATCCACGCGGGGCACGGGCATCCCCGCGGGGCATGGGCATCACCACGGGGCACGGGCATCCCTGCGGGGCAGGGCATCCCCGTGCAGCAGGGCATCCCCGTGCAGCAGGGCATCCCCACGGGGCACGGGCATCCCTGCGGGGCAGGACATCCCCGTGGAGCAGGGCATCCCGCCTAAAACACCAGGCAAGTGGATCCCGAGTGCCACGCAACACCGATGGCGACACGTGCAGACCCTCGTCACGTCCATAAACCGAACACGCGGGAACGGCGTTTCGCAGGCCGGAAGGCGCCTGACTGGAGCTGAGGACGTGGTGGCGTGGACAGCCTCTGGCCTTGCTTCCGAGCATCAGGACGGCCCTGAGTGACCGGGGAGGCGTGGGGCGGACCGGCGGGCGCTGGCCGCAGCCTTGGACCTCCACCTCGTCCCTGTCCCTAGAACCCATGGACCCACCACAGACGGCTCAGCTCACTGCCTGGGGCTCCCAGTCGGCGCGGTCGGGGAGGGCGCAGCTCCGTGGATCCCGAGGCAAGCATGGGGAAAACGGGGGGGACGGGGCTCGCGGGCCCCTGGCGGCTGAGACATGGGTCCCAGTGTGAACAGGGCCGTGTGGCCCGCCTCGCCCGTGTGTGCGGCTGCAGAGCTGCCTCGCTCCCGGGTGGCGCCGCTGTCCCCAGGGGCTTCACGAATGGAACAGTCGGAGGTGAAGTGACCAGGAATTCAGGATGGGGCGCGGCGGGTGTGGCGAGGCCTGAGAGCAAGCCCAGCACCCAGCGGAGCCCACGGTCAGTTCCCGCTGGGGCCACACGGGGCCTCGACGACGTCCTGCCCAGGCCGGGGCCGGGGTCTGCAAGCGACACCAGCCCAGGGGGTTCCTACGGTCTGAGGCTTGGGGTCTACCCACTGGGCCTCCCTGTCCCCCAAACCCACGAAGACGACCGGAGCGCGGGGTCTCTGTCACACGGGGCCTGCGGCTGTTGTCCCAGGACGCCCTGCGCCAGGACGGGCACCAGGGACAGGGGCCCCGGCGGTGCTTTCGGGCCCCGGGGCACAGACTCCGCGTGGGCGAGCCGCACGCTCCGCGCCCAGAAGCTTTTCCAAGTCGAGATGGATCTCTCCCTGGATGGCTGCACAGTCAAAAGCATCGACCGTCGTCTGCGCGAGGTGGCGATTTTTATCCCACAGGAACTCCAAGCCATTCCCGGCCTTTCCGCAGGCCACAGAGGTCCTAACGACAAAGACCCTCACTGAGGTTTGCCGCACGAACCTAGCTCGTCTCCATCGTTCACGCTGTAGACGCAGATCGCAGAAGTGCTTGCTCCTCCCGTTTCCGTCACAGATTGGCGAGGTCCCCCACTGCACGTCATCAAAGAAACATAAAATGGGCGCTGAAAGCAGGCCCCTCAGGGCTTCGGCGTGAAACTTCAGACCGCAGCTTGGAAGACAGCAAAGCGGGTTGTGACGAGGCCACATTGCCCTCTGGGGCCACGTCGAGCACGCAGCAGGCGTGACGGAGCCGAGCGCCAACGCTGCCCCCGTGTGCGAATGAACAGAGCAGGGTTCTGAAGCTGAAGCCGATGGGACGAGTGATCCCGCGCTGAGTTCATCACTACCCCCCTCCCTCACACAACGGGTTTTTACTTCGTTTCCACGTTTGCTCACCACGGGCTCATTTAAACAGATTCGCGGCACGTTAACGTGTTTCACTGTCCCTTCCTCCAGTTCCACGTATGAACCTAATTCGTCCCGTGGAAGAAAGTAACCTCCTTTAGATCTGTCCTTGCGGGAATCCTGACCCAATGCCCGAATACGTGGCAGACAGAAGCGCCGTTTTCATCAAGCGTTTGACAAGCTGAGACACGGGACGCGGTGACGTGCAGACGCTGCCATCTGAGACGTGGGGAGACGCTGTCCCGCGCCCCCCTTCTCCCTCTGACCGTTTCGAGGGTAAGGACTGGGCCGTTCAGACACGCGCTCACTTACGAGCTGGCGCTGCGCCGCGGGAGGCGGCCGGCGCTCACCCTCCGTGCGTCCGGCCTGTGACAGCAAAGGCTGCAAAACGAAGTCACTGAGAAGGCGAGTGCCCTCACGCGACCAGATGCGAGCTCCGGCGGCTGTGCCCACACGGACGGGCAAGTGCGGAAGTCGCAGTCGTAACAGGACGCTGCGCCGCGCTGGGCTCCGCGATCCCCCGCGGCCACGTCTGTGAGCCCGACAGGCGCAGCCAGGGAAGCGTGCGCTTCAGCCGCGAAGGGAAAAGGACCCTGAGACACGTGCTGAACGCGCAGCTTCTGTCGCTCGGTTACGCGCGGGACGTCTGCAGTTAAATAACTCGGAGCATTTTTTCTCAGCTTCGTCTTCGCTTCGACGGGCGGAGTGCATGGTTTTCACACTCGTGACTCAAAATGAAACAAAACCCGTCAGCCTGTCACTGACGGGAGAGCTCGGAGCCACAGTGGAGATGGTGACCTGGGAGTAGGGAGCGGACCCGGGGCGGGGCAGGGCGCTGGGCCGCCCGGCAGGAGCAGAGCGGGCACAGACACGCAGGTGGGTGCGTGAGCACCCAGTGCCCGGTGGCTCGTCACGCACGCCACAGTGCGGGGTCCCCGACCTGAGCCGGCACCGGCGCCAGCATCACCGTCTCGGCTCCGCCTCACGTCAGCGGGCGTCAGGTCTCCGGTGCCCCAGGGGCGGGGACCGCTGTGCCGGAGACTACAAAGGGCGGCCCTTGTGTCTGAGGGGAAAGGAAACTGCTGAGCACACGGTTACCGTCATTCAGCGACGACCGCCCCCCCGAGGACACCGCGCAGGTAACAGTCTTTCCTGGTGCGCACAAGGCTGTGACGCGCCCTGCGACCCCACAGATCAGACGTCGCGTTGAGCTCACGCGACGTGCCGGAGAAAGACATCTGCGCAGAAAGAAATCCCAGCTTCTCGTGCGGAGATGGCACGGCAGGTGACAACACACGATAAACGTCACACGCCGTGCCCAACGGACGTAAAGGCGCTCGCGTCGCCCGCACCCCGACTCCCAGAGGACGCCGCCAGCGCGTCGACACGCCTGCACGACGACGCGACCGTCACGGAGAAGCGCGCGTCATTGCTCCGCCTCAGGCGCTCCCTGTGCACGGAGCCGAGACTCTCATTTCTGAACCGTGGGCAGGTTCCGCCCACGCGATGAGCGCTGCCTCTGGCCCTTCTGTCGTCGTCGAACGCTGCGCAGGGACTTGGCCTCGACCACACCAAACCACCCCGCAGCACACGCACCCGCCGTCGTTGGCGGCGTTCCCGAGGCACAGGCCCCGTGTACGTTTAAAACGTGACGGAGGCAGCGACTTCCTCCAGGGCCTGCGTCAGACAGATTCATGGGAATAACCGTCGAGTGGAAACGGACCTCTGACGTGCAGCTGTCCGCGCACACGTGGACACTTACCGAACGCGCTTCTGTGCCCAGCGGGCTTGCTGCTCGCCCACGTGTCGGAGCGCCGGGCGCCGGGCGCGTCTACGGAAGACGCACAGGCGCTGTTCCCGTGAAAGCAGCGAGTGAGGGCTCACGGAAAACGGAGACCAAAACCAGGTGCGACCTCGGACCCCTCCTTGCCTCCCCGAGGCTCTCCCTCCCAACTGCACGTCATCACCTAATAATCAACTCACCTGGAAGGAAACAAGGGCGTGACACGACCTGCTGAGTCCTACTGAAGGATTAAGGGAGGAGGCGTGGGGAGGAGGCTGGAATTTTCTATGCCCCCCCCAAATTAACCGTCTGATCACGTTCAAAGGACGTAAAAAGCAGCTAACGATAAAAAGAGCAAAGGGGTTGTACCGGAAGCACGTGGCCAATAAATGCGACACAACGAGGCCCAAGAGAGGAGCGTGGGCTGGCAGACCGAGGGAAGGACGCACGGGGGCCGGCCGGCGGCCAGGAGACTGGGGCGCACTATTGTGAGGAAGCACTGCTGTGGGAGCACCGCTGTGGGGGAGCGTCTACCCGTTCGGAGCAAAGCTGTGAGGAGCACTGCCCAGGGAGCACTGCCGCGGGGAGCACCGCCGCGGGAGCACCGCGTGGGGCGCTCCGCCGTGGGGACGGCCGTCTATCGGGGCGCTTGGCGGGCTGCATCTGAGCCAATACAACGCTGTGGGGAAAGCCGTGGGCAGGAACCCGGTGGCGCCTGGTCCCGAGGCGCCACGACGAGGACGTCACCGGACGCTGAGTCGGTGCAGGAGTTTGCGCAGGGGGTTAAGGTTCTGAGCAAAGAGAAGCTTCGGGGACAGATCTGCGGGGGACACCGTGGTGAGAAAGGCAGAGGCAGGAGGAGTGGGCCAGGGTTCGCGGGGAGGACGAGCTTTAAGGGACTCGAAGTTTAGAACGAAATGCCAACAAGGGCCCGGCGGGGGTGCCGTGAAGGCTTTCTCGCCAGCGACACCGGTGCTCTGAGGTGTCCCGTGGCCACGGCCAGTGGGGTGAGAGTGTTCACCCTCCCGGTGGTGGTGCACCGGGCACGGAGGGCGACGCCCGTGATGAGGGGCTGGGAGGGGCCTGACAGCGCGGGGAGGGGAGACAGCCCCGTCCCACCTCCCCTTCTGAAACTGCTGGGCTGCCCGTCACCCCCAGTTCTTGTCGTCGGCGTCAACCCCCTCACGTGGCCGCGTCCACGCCCTGGGTTTGGAGCCTCGACCCCAAACGTGCAAGCGCTGAGGCTCTCATGAGGACTGGCTGGAGGCGGCTAGGGAGAGGCCCTGGCATGGCTACGTCGCTGCCAGCGTCTCTGCCTGCGGCGCAGCGCTTGCGGGCCCGGCTGCGCCGTGCGGGACGCTTTCAGGCTCTAACGTCCGAGGGGGTTTACAGAGGAACGGCCTGGCTTTTAAGCTGGGAAGAAGATCCTGAAACGAAAGGGATGATTCAGAGCACAGAACCGTCACAGTGCTCAAGCGACCGCAGCTTGTCGACAGAGGGACCGCCGTCTGCACACGGGGCCACGCCGCAGCGTGTTTGCCGTGAGGACGGCGCCGAGGCTGACCGCTGCACGTGTGCACAGGTGATTCCGCACGGAGAGAGGAGCTTCCCACGCAGCTTTTCACGTTTGAACTCAGGACGCCCCGTGACTCGGCATTGGCTTTGCCATCTCAGTCACGGGCCACGTTCACCCAAACGACACAGGACCCCGCGGAGCGGGCGTGTGCAGACCCAGACGGCCTACGGGGTCACAGAGCCGCACCGCACCTTGCCGTTCTCGAAGTCTCGAGTGAGAAGGCATTTCCCAGGGCTTTCGCGCACCCCGTACTGCGATGTCAACGACAAAGAGGGAAACGCTGCTGCCACCCGGGCGATGGCACAGTCGCAGGGCGGACGCGACACCAGACGCCACCCACGCCCCAGGGCTGGGGGCAGGAGGAGCTAAAACCCTGCGCGACCTCCGATGGCAGGCCTCGTTCTCGCCAGTTTTCAGTGTTTTGTCGTAAAGCCGTAGTGAACCCCGAACAGAACATGCTGATTACACAGGAAAACTAAATCGGAACACGGTTCCTTCCATTCCTCTCACTCGGTCACCTGGAGACGACCGCAGCTAGGCTTTCGGGAACCTGAGCGTCTTTGGGACTTGATGGAGAAGGAGCCGGCATTTTAGGTCGCCCCTGGCCAGACCCCAGGACCTCCTCATTCGCCCCCGTCCCCACTCTCCGCCTCCACCTGCAGGTCCTGCCACTTCTCTCGGCCAGGTGCTTCTCGAGGCCTCGTTCTCCCCGCATCCCCGCCTGCTCGGCCCACATGACTGTGGCTGACAACTGTGACCGCTCTGGCCTGGCCCGGGCGTCCCCTCGTCCACGCCCGGCCGGTCCCTTCTCTCTGGCTCACTCGACACGCTTCGAGCAAGAACAGATGGCGTTTCCCTGACAAACGCCACCGCGGGACGTCCACCGCCCAGAGCGGCAGCATCCGGGCCTCGGGCTGCGGAGTGGTCGCCCTGCGCTTGTTCCATCCCGTGACCCGCCTGTCCTCCGGCTGTCCAGCCCCCACCCCGACTCTCCCACCTGGGCTCTCGGTGTTGGGCCTCCTTTCCCCACCGTCCTCCGGGGCTGACCACCGCTCGCTTCGCCCTCCTGTCAAAGGGTGTTCCACGCTGAAGCAGAGCCCCGCAGCCACCCCGCAGCCACTCCGCACCTCGGAGCTCCGCTCACTTGCCCCAAGCGGCTTAGCAGTGGGTGACGGCCACGGACACGGAGGCGCCTACCGTGGCCCGTCCCCTGGGGTGTGAGCGGTGCCCAAGCAGGGGCCGCGCTGGGAGGGAGACCGCGTTTCGGGTGAGCGGGAGCCCACGGCGGGGTGCTAATGCTGTGGGAAGACCCCCAATGTCACCCGGGCCCTGGGACTCCCGCAGAGGACTGCAAAGCCGCAATGCGCTGACCGTAACCATAGCAACGACGCGGCTCCGAGCCGGCCCCCTCCCTCCCGGTTGTGGGGCTGGACAGCCTGACGGCAGGAGGGCGGAGGGTCCAGCAGAGTCACCCACCGCGGTCTCTACCGTGCCACCCGTGGTGTCCAGCTTTCGCTGAAAACATTTCGGACAGAAAAGCAGAAAAACGATGCTCCGTCCAGAGGTGAAGCAAGTAACAGAACCGGACTCAGCGCACACTCATCCAAGAAACACTAAAGAGACGTTAAAGTCCCCACGAGAAACACGTTGAAGGCCCCGCAGGAGAGACAACACGCGCGAGGAGACGGAGTGTCACTGCAGGGACGACGGTCGCCAGAAGAAAGAGCGGGAAGGAAACCCGAGCGGGGCCCCCCCAGTGCCAGAGACGAGGGGCCCTCTTGGCGAGCTCCCCACTGACGGGACGCGGCTGGGGCAGGGCCCCGCGTGGATCTGGAGAAGGGCCAAGAGCAGCCACACCGCCTGCAACCTGAGAGACGGCCAGTAAAGCAGAGCTCGGCAGCCCCGGACCACGGGTCGCGCAGGCGGCCTGGCGGCCGCGCGCTGCAGTCCCAGGGACGCAGGCAGAGACACGGCCAGAAACCCGGGGGACGAGAATGGCGACGGCTTGTTCGTCAATAATGAAACCCGCGGAAGCCCAGATCGGCACGTTAGACCACCCCCCGCAGGACACACACCCAGGCGTGTGCCCGTGAGCGCACGCCCACGCCCCGCAGACTGCCTGGGAAACGCGGGTGAAGCCCTTACAGGAAGCAGAGACACGGGTCGCACGCTCAGGGGCAAAAGGGGTGGCTGGTTCTCACCGCCAACGGAGCAACGGAAAGTCGGGGCGGCGTCTCCAACACGTGGAGACCAGACACGCGCAGCCCCCGCGTCCGCGCTCCACGGAAATGGCTCCAAGAAACAAAACCGGGAGGCGGACGAGGGAAGCCGGCTGGGACAAGCTGCGTCCGCGGACCCGCACCAGGGCGCCCTCCGGGCGGGAACAGTGTGGCGGGAACTGGGTCCGCCCAGCGAAATGGAAAGCTCTGGAGAGGGTGACGCACGGTAAGCACGAACTGTCTTTCTTGTCCTGGGTGCTCTGACGGAACACGGGCCGTGGAAAGCAGGACGGTGGGAAGCACGGTCGTAGGCTTCCCGGCACGTGGCAGGAGCAAGTCAGCGGCTGTGACGGGCCGAGAGCAGGCCCTGGCTTGGCACGCGTGCTCGCTCTTTCCACGATTTCATGGAGAGACGTGTTAGGGGAAAGTGTGGGGTTAGAGACTTGCCGATTGAGACCGCCCACTCTGAGGCAGATGCAAAAACACATCGAAGGGTTAAAAATTCCGGGCGGTCTTTCGGCAGCTACTGCGGCTGTCCTTGCACCGTCGGGTTCGGGCTTTGGTCAGGTCAGTTCTCACGCGCCCTGTGTGTTCCGGATTTAAACTCTGGTACGGGGAACGCGTCTAACCCCACTAAGGCCGGGTTATAGGTTTTCATCTACGGGTGTTCACAAAGCGTATCAGAGTAGCAGATCGCGCGCCCGACATCCTCCGTGAAGAACGAACGGCACAGGGTGGGTCTGCACTGTCGCCGGAGCGGCCCTGCTCGGACACGTCGGAACGGGCGCCTGCAGACAAGCTGCGGGTTCGGCTGGGATGCAGGACGCGCTGCGGCCTGTGTCTGGTTCGGAATGTGCATCGTCAGCTGGAAATGGGGCTTCTCAGAAACGCGCGTGCACTCACGTCGCGGCCACCTGCCTATCTCCACTCCGAAGGTCGCGTGTTGGAGCTCGCCCCCGCGTCTGCCCTTTCGCAGCTGCTATGGAAGGAGGGAAGCAGCGACGCGAAGCGCTTTCCGCGCGTGAACACACGTCCTAAAATGCCCCTCACGCTCCCTGCAAAGGCTATGCCACCTGGACGGGGTTCACCTGCATGATCAATGCCAAAGACGCCGCGTGGCTTCGACCGCGGGCATCCATGGTCAGACCGTGAACTCGGCCTCACGTCCATTTGTAAAAGGTGAGCGGCGCCTCTGCCATTCCCTCTTCCAACGAGAGTGAAAAATGCCCAGAGGCGGACGCCGAAGCGCTGCTATGGCTGCCCTCACCCTCACGGCCGCGGGGGCCGCCGTCGGAGGGGCTCGTGGTCACCGTCTATTTTGGAAATCGTGACGTTCCGGTTTCTGGATGCTAATCACGAATATTTGTGATCGCCAGAAAACCCATCACACGACGAGTGGTCGCTTTTCATGCTTTTTACCACAGACCGCCTGAAGTTACAGCAGCCGTCGGACCTAATTACTCTAGACGCCGACGTCTACGCTTCCCATCAACGCGCCTCTTACGCTCCCTATCTCGTCACGTAGATCCACCAGTGTCACCCAGCGAGTGTCCCTATCACGTTCATGCCACTTCCCCGGACTGGTGTGGTCCGGGTGCTTCATGGCTTTGCCGCTGCATCGCTGATTAACCGTCACTCCCCGGGCCTCGCCTTCCACCAGCGGCTGGTGTGGGCGGGTCCTCCCTGCTCACACCTCATGGGATAGGGGTAGGTTCTGCACGACCCCAGTCCGGGCGACGATTAAACACGGGCCAGGAGCACCGACCGCTTCGCTGTGTAAGCGGCTGGGCTCAGTTTCCCTCTGAGACCCCCGCCCCCGGGAGGAAGGGTCAGGTGCGGGCGCCGGCCTTACTTTTGTACTCCAGGTGGAAGCCGCTGGCGGCCACGCTGATGTCCGACTGGAAGTGCAGGCAGAGCTGGTTGGACGTGCTGTTCAGCAGGGCTGGCACCGTGGTCCCTGGAAGGGTGCAGAGGGCATTTCAGTGTCACAAACGCGGCCACTCCCACTGTGAAACGCGCGAGCACACGCGCAGGGTCACGCGCCTAGCCGCCGCGGGCCCCGGGCTGGGTCCCGGCTTTGGGCCATGGGCTTGGGGCCTCTCTCTCGGGGCACAGTCAGAGTCCGCACATCCCCCCACACTCCGCACGCAGCTGTGACATCTCCCCCCGCACACACACCAGTGTAAGGACACAGACTCCCGCTTCGCCGTGCGCCGTGTCACTCGCATGGCTGCATCAGTGCGGTCGTTTGCCTTCTTCTTATTATTATTGTTTTCGGACTCGAACAAAGAGGAGACAGAATCTTAAATACTCGAGTCCTCTGGAGGCTGGGGGCGGGGCCGGCGCGGGCCCCATCCAGTACGCCACTCGTGAGACGCTGCCTCTGACCGACTCTGTGTCCCCTTTCCCGTCCCTGCGCGATTCAGACCGGATGCTGTTCCCGCCGATGCGTGCGGACGATTTCGACGAGACGTGCGAGAGGCAAAACAGAGGCCATTTCACGTGACGCCTCCTTTACTGCGAGTGTCCCCGACTGCGTCACGGCGGCCCACAAACCAGGAGACAAACAGGCGCGAGGGCAAATGTCAAGCAGCTCTGACTGGGAAGGCGCTGAGTGCGCGGAAGTGTCCTTCGGTCGGCATCTCCAGGGTCGGGGTGACGCGTGCGATGACACGTGGCGATGGGGAGCAAGCGCAAATCCCTTTTTCCCGAAGTGTGTTCGCTTGGTGCTCTGCTGCACGCAGGTCGCCCTCCGAGTTAGTACGCGCCCACCAGACGCCGAGGAAACACCCACCGGGAAAGCATCGCCGTGCGGGCAGGTGACCAAACCCAGGACGTGAACTGATGACTATCCGAGGGAGGGGAACGCTACTGAGCAGGTAGTCACCGTCCCCTCTCTGTGTGGATGGCTCCCGTGCCCTCCAACAGCGTCGAGTGGATCGTGGCTGAGGCAAGGACGCCAGCCGTCCCGCCAGCTGCATGGCTGTCCTGTGGTGTGCCCAGCCCCACTCGCATGTGCCCTGCCAATGCTGGTGGCCCTCCTGTGTCCCCAACCAGTTAATAATGCCATGACAGCCACACACGCCCTCTCATCAGAAGCTCCTCCATCTGCGTGACCACGCTGCCCTCCAGGAGGCCACCTCCCACCCCTTTGTCAGTGTCACCCGCTCTGCCCTGCATGTCCACCCCAGCACCTTTCCAGGCCTACCATCCCCCTGCCCCGGCCTCCACCAGAGCGAAGGGCTGGGCTAAGCCAGCGAATGGGACACACCACGGCCTCGCAGAGCTCGGGGGTTGATGGGAAAGCAGGGGGCAGGGGGCTCAGCTGCACCTGCCGCTGGCCCAGCTCACAGTCGGTCCCCACGTCACGACGAGAAGGGGCCGTCCACCTGAATGTCGATGCCGCAGTCCCTCCCTCCGTGTCACTCCCTGTGTCGGATGGCGCCTGCAGGAGGGTGTCACGTAGATCCACCAGTGTCACCCAGCGAGTGTCCCTGACCACGCCCGTGCCGCTTCCCTGGTTCAGTGTGGTCGAGTGCTTCGTGGCTTTGCTGCTGCGTCACTGACTAACGGTCACTCCCCTGGGCCAGCGGCTGGTGTGGGCGGGTCCTCCCCTGCTCACTCCACGTGGGACCTTATCCCTCCTTCCTCCACGTTCGTGTCACGTCTCACCCCTGGCTCCGTCTCGACCATGAGACAGACCCTAGCTCACATCCTGAAAGACTGCTGAGCAGCCTCCGGCCCCGCGTGACGAGGTGGGCATCCTGGTGCCCGACGCTCGTGGATGGCTCCGTCCGCTCCTCCGGGCCGCATGGCGGGGGCACCCGACGCCCACTGCCTTCTGGCTGCCAGGAGCCAGCCTTCCGCGGCGCAGAGGCCCGCGCCTGCTCCCGTTCCGTAACGCAGGGTAACCCTGGGGCCTGTCTGTGTGTGAGGTGCGTGGGGGCGCGTGTGAACGCGCTCTGTGGACCGTCGTGTGCCCTTTACACGCGACGAGCTGCAGCACGTGCACTCGCGCGGGGCAGGCCGTCCCGCTGACGCGTCCTCTACGAGGTGTGAGCGTTCGCTGCTCCATAGACGACGCTGGATCCTGACGTCCCAGGCGGCACATGACACGCGGGGATCGGTCAGCTGGGGGGTGGGGAGCTGTGTGAGGGGTGCAAGCGGCGCAGGCCACCGTGGGGAGGGGGTGTCGCCCGCATCCCCCTCCCCCGCCTCCACTAGGGGTCTCCTGCCAGGCCCCTGCAGAAGCAGCTCAGATGGCGACAGGAAACGCCCCTAGACAGGCCGGTGGGTCTGACCCCTGTGCTGTTGTGACCGACAGAACCGGAACCGGAACCGCGCCCCGCGAGCCCCCTGAGCGAGCCCCCTCAGGGCTGTCAGCCGTGGAGGCGTGGGGCCTGCTCCACTTTGTCATCTGTCATTTGTAGCCGCCGACTTCCCAACAGGATCTGAAACGGCTTATTGTGTCCGGCTGCCCGGACGAAAACACACGGAGACGCTGAATTTGCGCAGGAAGCCGGCGACGGCCTTTCCGGAGACGTTTACCCGGAACCCTGCGCGTCCCTCCGGTGTCCCCGTCGGTGTCCCCGTCGGTGTCCCCGTCGGTGTCAGCGTTTCACAGCGGCTCCCGCCGCCCTCAGGAGGCTTGGACCAGCTCCGCGAGGGCAGACAGCGTGAGTATCCGTGACGACTGGGGGGGCAGGCGCGTGGCTAATTTGCTGCTTTTCCATTTGAAGTTTAAAAATCCAGTCCCCGTTTTAGAGCGACGTCCTGCTCGGGGAGAAGCTGCGGCTACAGGACAGACGCCTCCCTCCCGCCCCTCTCCGCGGCGACGCGCGACTGAGACGGCCGCCCGCTCCCCGAGGGCTGCGCGGTCACGGGGGACAGCCCCGGGCCGCGCGGGGGCGCACGCGTCTCCGTCTGCCACGTGCGGGGGGGGGAGTCACGTGCCGGGGCCACGTGCCGGGCCCGCGCAGAGCGTCCCGGAGGCTGTGAGCGCGGGGCGGGGCCGGTTCCCGCGTCCAAGTCCCTGTCCCGGGGCCGAGCTCGCCCCCGCGGCCCCGCGTCTCCGCGCGGACTCGGCCCGGAGGGCGGCGGCGGCTCCTCCGCGTGTGTCCCGCGTGCGGGGGCCGCGGGCGGGGGCTGGACAGTGAGGTGACCCGGGGCCGCTGGAAGCAGCTCCCCCCGCGGGCCCGGCCTCCCGCCTCCCGCCGGCTCGGTGCAGCGGTCAGCGCGGTCCAATGGCGCCGGGGCGGGGCGTCCGGGCCCCCTACGGCCCCCCTACGGCCCCCCACGCCTCCTCCGCGCCGGGGGTGAGGCGGGGCGAAGCCTGAGGGCGAGGCCCGCACCGGGGTCGGGTGAGTGCGTGAGTCTCTTCGCGGTAACACAGGCGCCAGCCGGCGACTCTGCCCCGTCCCCCTGGGGGGGGTGACTGAGCCCCCCCAGGACGAGCCCAGAGCCCTCCCCCTCCCGCTCCCTCCTCCAAGCGGGAGGCCGGGCTGGAGCCAGCTGCCCCCAGGAGTGGCCCCCGGAGGGGCGCTCGGAACTGGACAGGGCGGATCCCACGCCTCCGGTGCTTCTGTGTAACGGCTCCCGTGGGCACAGGAGGGGACGTGCCACAAACACGCACACGCTCACACTGTCAGTCACGTGTGCAGTCACACCCCTACCCCGAGTGCCCACGGCTCTCCAGTCCTTCCCCTGCGGCCGGCCCGGCCCAGCTCCGCTCGCCTTCACCTCCCTGGTCGTCCCCCCTCCCTCCCTCCGAGGACCACGTCATCCTCCACCTGCCACTGAGTCCTGGGACCCCCCCACAGAGTACCCAGCTGTCACCTGTGCCGATGACCTCCCGGCCCCAGCGGCGTCCAGGCCCCCGCCCAAGCCAAACTCCTCCAACAGGCGCGGGGGAAGGCCAAGGCGCACTCTCCAAACTCATCGCAACCCCGACAAAACCAACGTCCCTGTGACCACTTCCTGCTGTGACTTCCCACTAAACCCTTCATTCCCCAGGGCCGCCCGGGCCTGGCCCACGATGGCCTCTGACCCGGGCCTGGGCCCCTGCTCCCAGGGACCGGGCCCTCTTCTTTCCCCAGTGGCCGCACGCTTGACCGAGATGCCCACTAGAGACCGCCGCGTGGACGCGGCGCTGCGCACACGTCTGTGAGCATTTAGCGTGGCTGGCGTCGTGAGTGCGCTGGGCTGACCACGGGGACGGGGATGGCCGGGCGGCTGACCTGAGAAGCTCCCGAGTCTGGGCGCCGTCACGTCCCCACCGTCGTAGATCTCCAGCGAGTCCCAGTTCTGCTCCGTGGCGAAGCTGATGACCTGGATCTGGCGAGCAAGGACACTCAGTGAGAAAACGGACTTCGGGTCGGAAGCCACCAGCCGAACCACGAGGTTTTCACGCGATTACACGTGCGCGGGAGAGAGAGGCGAGCCCGAAGGAAGCGAATCATCCCACAGTTTCTACCGACGGCGCTTCCGACAGGCCGCATCCTAAAAACACGTCACTTCGTCATCAAAGGTAAACACGCGACGACGGACACAGGAAGCAGAAAGGACAGAGAAACAGGTGACGGTCCGTGTTCAACCGCGACGAGCAGGCCACGCCGGCAGGAAGCCGTGCGCCTGGCCGGCCCGGACGCACCTGGATCCCCGACCCCTCCGCCACGCTGATCCTCCACAGGCAGTTCAGGTTGTTGCCGTAGGGCTCGGGGTAGCCGGGCGACAGGAGCGTGCCCCTCCGCTGCGTGAAGTTGCCACTGCAGGGGACTGAAGACAGGGCTGTGGTCAGGCACCGACGCTGGGGGACTCTCAGACCCGGCGCTCGTGTTCCCCTGCCGGGCCGTCCCCTTAACAGACATTTGACGTGGACTGTGATAGTTTACGCGGCAGTTTCTGGCCAAGGTCAAATTTAGGCTCTTTTAAATTGGCGACGCTGCAGGTGACAGCGACAGCCCGTGTGAGCATGTCCGGGGGAACGGGACACTCCCGGCCCACACGCGGCCTCGCGCACTCAGCGAATGAAGCCAACAAACTGCAGTGAACGATGTCATCGTGGTTGGGGCCACGGAACCTGTCACGTCTCAAACCCTCCCCAGGACACGCTGGCTAAAAGGGCATGACACAGGTGACATGGCACATCGACACCTGACGCTTTTCCCGGTAGACGAGGCCCTGCGGTGGCCCAGGATGCGGGAGCCGACGACACGCGTGACGAGGTGTGAGGAGGAAACGCGTCTCTGTGAACGGGCCTGGGCGGGATGGGGCTGGGGAGGGACGCCGACCCGGCCACCCACCGCCGGCGCCACTCACCCACGCAGCTGGGGACGCTGTCGTTCCACTGGGCCAGCGCGCCGGGCACCGCCTGGCAGCGGACCGCGGAGGAGCCCTGCAGCAGGTAGCCCGGGCTGCACTCGAAGCGCACGACCGAGCCCGCCGCGAACTCGGAGCCGATCCTCCTCCCGTGCCGGGGCTCGGGGACGGAGCTGCACTGCGTGTCGCTGGTGCGCGGGACAGCTGGGGACGAAGCACAGACACGGCGTCGGCTCCTCATCACCCTGAGGGGCTCAGGCCATGGTCGCCAGCGACACCGCCGCAGTGGTGCCCCGCAGGGGACACGCCTGCCCTGGGGAGCAGCGCGCCCTGCCATCCACGGTGGCAGCGGGACGAGCCTGGAGGCCGCCGTGCACTTGGCGAAACACCCGTCACGGGAGAGCACGCCCTGCGTGGCGGCACTTACACGCCAGGGTCGCGGGACAGGTGGGAGGGGAGGGTGCGGAGGGGGTGCACTGTGCATGTCACTGACTGCTGCCACGCCCTAGATGGAGGGTGAAGCCTGCGTCGCTGGAGACACCAGGACTGTGGGACACGCACGCTCGGGGTCTTGTTCTCTGTGGGGACACTCGGGGGAGACGGAGAGGACACAGCAGGGTCCCGCTGCTGCGAACAGACCCGGGTGTCGAACGGAGCAGCTGCTGATGGGTGACAGTGTCTACATGTCACGCCAGCTCCCTTTGATTCCAGTCGCCTTTGCAGAACGTGGCACAGAGTTCAGTTTGAGGAAATGAGGACCGGCTAAGAGGTAAGCTACCCGCCCCTGGCGCCCCCCAGGAAAGTCTGTTGTGTAAAATGCCCGGGCGGGGACCTGCCTCTCGGCAACAGGTGCGACTCAGGACCCCGTAACTTCCATCCGGCAGCATCGCCGCTCGAGCAGCTGCTGCTCAGATGGCACTGGGGCTGTCCCCCCCCACGCCTGTACACGGCATCCTCACGCTCCTCCGTGACTTTCCCCCCGCCGGGCCGCCGGACGCAGAAGGGTTTTCAGTTTCGTATGTTGCGGGCCTGGGTTTCGCAGCGTGGGGTTCCTGGGTGCAGGACGATGCGACGGGCTGTGTCCACAACTTTCTGGAACACGCGACGAGGCCAGGCGTGTGCCCTGGAGACGTGCACGTGCCAGGCGTGATCGCTGGGGCCGTGCTCGTTGGGGAGGCCGCCCCCGCGAGGACGCCGAGCCCGCGTCTGAGAGGGCTGGACGTCTGAGACAGGCCGGGAGCCTGCCTCGCTGCGGTCAAAGGCGGGCCCCAGAGGAACGAAGCGCGGCCCCGCACGGCTTGTCTCTGGGGAGGACTCAGGGGTCGCTGTGCAGTCGCCGCGCCGCGGGGCCAGAGCGGCCCCCAGGGGCTTCCGAGCGTGCCGGCGGCGGCCGTGGTCGGGCTTCAAGACCACGAAAGGATCATGCGAAGCGGAGGTGACCCACGAACAGGGAAAGCACCCCCGTTTTCAGAAACCTTGAGTAACCGCAAGCACTGTGAGTAAGCTCAAATTCAAAAATAAACACGAAGGTGTCCAAACGCCGAAGTTTATGGAACGCACAGAACGTGTTCAGAGCGACAAGCGCGCCAACTGCAAGCTTCGCTGGGTTTCGTGGCACCGCGTCTCCCACGGGTTTTCGCGCTGAGAGCTGGGAGTGCGTGGCGTTCCCGAGGGCAGCTCCTCCCATCCGCACTGTCACCAGCCGGTTGACTTGACTAGATTAGAAACCACAGACGCAAGTCGTTTTGCGAAACGTGCGGTGCCGTGTGCGAGGCACTGGATCGACGTCTGTTTCCCGCGCGTGCCAGGTCGCTGCAGCAGAACTACATTTCGGTGACAAACTAAGAATTTTAACATTCGTGGTACCTAATTTTGTCATAGAAGTCTGCGTGCCCTCAGCTTCCTAAGTGCCCCACCATGCGACCCAGGCTCTCGCGGGGCCTGACCTGGGGACGGTGGTCCGTGTCCTGTCGGGACCCGGTGGCGCGCTGTGACACTCACCCTGGTACACGAAGTGGAAGCCTCGGGCCGACATCCCGCTCTTCGCGCTGAATCTGAGCAGAATCTGATTCGACGTCGCCAAAGGCAGCGTTTCCCCTGGGGAAGGGAAGGAGAGGAGGTGACATGCGGGGCCCGAGTGCCCACCGCTGAGGGGACGACGACACCCCGGAGCACGGCTCTTCACCCGCCATGTCACGCGTAGCGTCTGAGTCACCACAAAGCTCTGCTTTGGGGTTTAGGACGCAAACGCAATGTTTCTACAGAAACCATCCTTAAGGCTCTGTCCTTGCTTCTGCTCTTCACTGAAATGCTCTGTTAATCGCGCTCGCGTGCACGCGCCTTGCGAGGAAGGCACTGACCACAGGCCTAAGAACGGATAAGCGGGAAACGTGAGAATTCGGGGAATCACTGATTCGGAATGAACTCCATGTAGTAACTACTTTTTACTTAACATCAGGGGAGCGTGTCTGAATCCAGAGCGGGACTGGGGACGCCCTGCGAGACGTATCCACCACCCCCTGAAGTGCGGGCGAGGCCGGGGCGCTTGCGTTCCCTTCTACCTGCTCATTTCCTTCCTCACCGAGATGGACGCTATGAGTTCATAGTCTTAGCGAGTTTCGTGTACGGGATGACAGGACATTTGAACGTTTATATGGAAGATAAGCTTTTACTCAACAAGGGAGCACATCCAGAGATTGTTAAATCCCCTTCGCGCGCGCGCGCACACGCACACACACGTTTAAAATCGGTCACCCCGGCTGTCTGGGTTTACCTGAATGCGACCCGGACAGCGAGCTCAGGAGCCTGGCCTTGGGGTGCGCCCCGTCAAACAGCTCCGCGGAGTCGTTCAGTGCCGTCTGGAAATAGGCAAACTGCCCAAAAACCACTGCGAGACAAAGGGGGTAGGTGGGCACGACATGCGTCCAGCAACGGCCCCCCGCCCCACAGTGCTGGCGGGCGGGCATCTCGTGGGCACGGTCACTATTTGATTCATCTCGGCAGTTGTCACGACTGTTGAACTAATTTTCTGCCCAGGAGGGGATGAGGAAGAAGGGAAAACGTAAAAGGCAAGGCAGGGCAGGTTTTCCTCAAGAAGACCACGCAACCGATTTACTCCGGACTGAAGGTTTCTGCCCAATACGCTGCCACGTTTACGTGGCTCAGCCCCTCAGACTGGGGAAGCTGATCGATATTTACGCTGGGGAGAGACATTT